>JBAIZL010000010.1:30236333-30496333 GCA_036971475.1 Prosapia bicincta | reverse complement strand
GTTTATTATGCCTTTCAAATGAGAAATCCATTTTTTGTAGAAATCGCAAAATCCATGAACTATAATTCATGCATTTTTTTTAGAGCAAATATATAACGATTGCGATAGCTCCTATAATACTTATTATAGATCAATTCTAAGTGCACAATGCGAATCTATGGTCGATTCTGCGTTTATTATGCCTTTCAAATGAGAAATCCATTTTTTGTAGAAGTCGCAAAATCCATGAACTATAATTCATGCATTTTTTTTAGAGCAAATATATAACGATTGCGATAGCTCCTATAATACTTATTATAGATCAATTCTAAGTGCACAATGCGAATCTATGGTCGATTCAGCGTTTATTTAGCCTTTCAAATGAGAAATCCATTTTTTGTAGAAATCGCAAAATCCATGAACTATATATCATGCATTTTTTTTAGAGCAAATATATAACGATTGCGATAGCTCCTATAATACTTATAATAGATCAATTCTAAGAGCACAATGCGAATCTATGGTCGATTCTGCGTTTATTATGCCTTTCAAATGAGAAATCCATTTTTTGTAGAAATCGCAAAATCCATGAACTGTAATTCATGCATTTTTTTTAGAGCAAATATATAACGTTTACTATATCTCCTATAATACTTATTATAGATCAATTCTAAGTGCACAATGCGAATCTATGGTCAATTCTGCGTTTATTATGCCTTTCAAATGAGAAATCCATTTTTTGTAGAAATCGCAAAATCCATGACTTTAATTCATGCATTTTTTTTAGAGCAAATATATAACGATTGCGATAGCTCCTATAATACTTATAATAGATCAATTCTAAGAGCACAATGCGAATCTATGGTCGATTCTGCGTTTATTATGCCTTTCAAATGAGAAATCCATTTTTTGTAGAAATCGCAAAATCCATGAACTATAATTCATGCATTTCTTTTAGAGCAAATATATAACGATTGCGATAGCTCCTATAATACTTATTATAGATCAATTCTAAGTGCACAATGCGAATCTATGGTCAATTCTGCGTTTATTATGCCTTTCAAATGAGAAATCCATTTTTTTAGAAATCGCAAAATCCATGAACTATAATTCATGCATTTTTTTTAGAGCAAATATATAACGATTGCGATAGCTCCTATAATACTTATTTTAGATCAATTCTAAGTGCACAATGCGAATCTATGGTCGATTCTGCGTTTATTATGCCTTTCAAATGAGAAATTCATTTTTTGTAGAAATCGCAAAATCCATGAACTATAATTCATGCATTTTTTTTAGAGCAAATATATGACAATTGCGATAGCTCCTATAATACTTATAATAGATCAATTCTAAGTGCACAATGCGAATCTATGGTCGATTCTGCGTTTATTATGCCTTTCAAATGAGAAATCCATTTTTTGTAGAAATCGCAAAATCCATGAACTATAATTCATGCATTTTTTTTAGAGCAAATATATAACGATTGCGATAGCTCCTATAATACATATTATAGATCAATTCTAAGAGCACAATGCGAATCTATGGTCGATTCTGCGTTTATTATGCCTTTCAAATGAGAAATCCATTTTTTGTAGAAATCGCAAAATCCATGAACTATAATTCATGCATTTTTTTTAGAGCAAATATATAACGATTGCGATAGCTCCTATAATACTTATTATAGATCACTTTTAAGTGCACAATGCGAATCTATGGTCGATTCTGCGTTTATTATGCCTTTCAAATGAGAAATCCATTTTTTGTAGAAATCGCAAAATCCATGAACTCTGATTCATGCATTTTTTTTAGAGCAAATATATAACGATTGCGATAGCTCCTATAATACATATTATAGATCAATTCTAAGTGCACAATGCGAATCTATGGTCGATTCTGCGTTTATTATGCCTTTCAAATGAGAAATCCATTTTTTGTAGAAATCGCAAAATCCATGCAACTATAATTCATGCATTTTTTTTTAGAGCAAATATATAACGTTTGCGATAGCTCCTATAATACTTATTATAGATCAATTCTAAGTGCACAATGCGTATCTATGGTCGATTCTGCGTTTATTATGCCTTTCAAATGAGAAATCCATTTTTTGTAGAAATCGCAAAATCCATGAACTATAATTCATGCATTTTTTTTAGAGCAAATATATAACGATTGCGATAGCTCCTATAATACATATTATAGATCAATTCTAAGAGCACAATGCGAATCTATGGTCGATTCTGCGTTTATTATGCCTTTCAAATGAGAAATTCATTTTTTGTAGAAATCGCAAAATCCATGAACTATAATTCATGCATTTTTTTAGAGCAAATATATAACGATTGCGATAGCTCCTATAATACATATTATAGATCAATTCTAAGAGCACAATGCGAATCTATGACCGATTCTGCGTTTATTATGCCTTTCTAATGAGAAATCCATTTTTTGTAGAAATAGCAAAATCCATGAACTATAATTCATGCATTTTTTTTAGAGCAAATATATAACGATTGCGATAGCTCCTATAATACTTATTATAGATCAATTCTAAGTGCACAATGCGAATCTATGGTCGATTCTGCGTTTATTATGCCTTTCAAATGAGAAATCCATTTTTTGTAGAAATCGCAAAATCCATGAACTATAATTCATGCATTTTTTTAGAGCAAATATATAACGATTGCGATAGCTCCTATAATACATATTATAGATCAATTCTAAGAGTACAATGCGAATCTATGGTCGATTCTGAGTTTATTATGCCTTTCAAATGAGAAATCCATTTTTTGTAGAAATCGCAAAATTCATGAACTATAATTCATGCATTTTTTTTAGAGCAAATATATAACGATTGCGATAGCTCCTATAATACTTATTATAGATCAATTCTAAGTGCACAATGCGAATCTATGGTCGATTCTGCGTTTATTATGCCTTTCAAATGAGAAATCCATTTTTTGTAGAAATCGCAAAATCCATGAACTATAATTCATGCATTTTTATAGAGCAAATATATAACGATTGCGATAGCTCCAATAATACTTATTATAGATCAATTCTAAGTGCACTATGCGAATCTATGGTCGATTCTGCGTTTATTATGCCTTTCAAATGAGAAATCCATTTTTTGTAGAAATCGCAAAATCCATGAACTGTAATTCATGCATTTTTTTTAGAGCAAATATATAACGATATCGATAGCTACTATAATACTTATTATAGATCAATTCTAAGTGCACAATGCGAATCTATGGTCGATTCTGGGTTTATTATGAATTTCAAATGAGATATCCATTTTTTGTAGAAATCGCAAAACCCATGCAACTATAATTCATGCATTTTTTTTAGAGCAAATATATAACGTTTGCGATAGCTCCTATAATACTTATTATAGATCAATTCTAAGTGCACAATGCGAATCTATGGTCGATTCTGCGTTTATTATGCCTTTCAAATGAGAAATCCATTTTTTGTAGAAATCGCAAAATCCATGAACTATAATTCATGCATTTTTTTTAGAGCAAATATATAACGATTGCTTTAGCTCCTATTATACTTATAATAGATCAATTCTAAGTGCACAATGCGAATCTATGGTCGATTCTGCGTTTATTATGCCTTTCAAATGAGAAATCCATTTTTTGTAGAAATCGCAAAATCCATGAACTATAATTCATGCATTTTTTTTAGAGCAAATATATGACAATTGCGATAGCTCCTATAATACTTATAATAGATCAATTCTAAGTGCACAATGCGAATCTATGGTCGATTCTGCGTTTATTATGCCTTTCAAATGAGAAATCCATTTTTTGTAGAAATCGCAAAATCCATGAACTATAATTCATGCATTTTTTTTAGAGCAAATATATAACGATTGCGATAGCTCCTATAATACATATTATAGATCAATTCTAAGAGCACAATGCGAATCTATGGTCGATTCTGCGTTTATTATGCCTTTCAAATGAGAAATCCATTTTTTGTAGAAATCGCAAAATCCATGAACTATAATTCATGCATTTTTTTTAGAGCAAATATATAACGATTGCGATAGCTCCTATAATACTTATTATAGATCAATTTTAAGTGCACAATGCGAATCTATGGCCGATTCTGCGTTTATTATGCCTTTCAAATGAGAAATCCATTTTTTGTAGAAATCGCAAAATCCATGAACTCTGATTCATGCATTGTTTTTAGAGCAAATATATAACGATTGCGATAGCTCCTATAATACATATTATAGATCAATTCTAAGTGCACAATGCGAATCTATGGTCGATTCTGCGTTTATTATGCCTTTCAAATGAGAAATCCATTTTTTGTAGAAATCGCAAAATCCATGCAACTATAATTCAAGCATTTTTTTTAGAGCAAATATATAACGTTTGCGATAGCTCCTATAATACTTATTATAGATCAATTCTAAGTGCACAATGCGAATCTATGATCGATTCTGCGTTTATTATGCCTTTCAAATGAGAAATCCATTTTTTGTAGAAATCGCAAAATCCATGAACTATAATTCATGCATTTTTTTTAGAGCAAATATATAACGATTGCTTTAGCTCCTATTATACTTATAATAGATCAATTCTAAGTGCACAATGCGAATCTATGGTCGATTCTGCGTTTATTATGCCTTTCAAATGAGAAATCCATTTTTTGTAGAAATCGCAAAATCCATGCAACTATAATTCATGCATTTTTTTTAGAGCAAATATATAACGATTGCGATAGCTCCTATAATACTTATTATAGATCAATTCTAAGTGCACAATGCGAATCTATGGTCGATTCAGCGTTTATTTAGCCTTTCAAATGAGAAATCCATTTTTTGTAGAAATCGCAAAATCCATGAACTATATATCATGCATTTTTTTTAGAGCAAATATATAACGATTGCGATAGCTCCTATAATACTTATAATAGATCAATTCTAAGAGCACAATGCGAATCTATGGTCGATTCTGCGTTTATTATGCCTTTCAAATGAGAAATCCATTTTTTGTAGAAATCGCAAAATCCATGAACTGTAATTCATGCATTTTTTTTAGAGCAAATATATAACGATTGCGATAGCTCCTATAATACTTTTAATAGATCAATTCTAAGTGCACAATGCGAATCTATGGTCGATTCTGCGTTTATTATGCTTTTTAAATGAGAAATCCATTTTATGTAGAAATCGCAAAATCCATGAACTATAATTCATGCATTTTTTTAGAGCAAATATATAACGATTGCGATAGCTCCTATAATACTTATTATAGACCAATTCTAAGTGCACAATGCGAATCTATGGTCGATTCTGCGTTTATTATGCCTTTAAATGAGAAATCCATTTTTTTGTAGAAATCGCAAAATCCATGAACTATAATTCATGCATTTTTTTAGAGCAAATATATAACGATTGCGATAGCTCCTATAATACTTATTATAGACCAATTCTAAGTGCACAATGCGAATCTATGGTCGATTCTGCGTTTATTATGCCTTTAAATGAGAAATCCATTTTTTTGTAGAAATCGCAAAATCCATGAACTACAATTCATGCATTTTTTTAGAGCAAATATATAACGATTGCGATAGCTCCTATAATACTTATTATAGACCAATTCTAAGTGCACAATGCGAATCTATGGTCGATTCTGCGTTTATTATGCCTTTAAATGAGAAATCCATTTTTTTGTAGAAATCGCAAAATCCATGAACTATAATTCATGCATTTTTTTAGAGCAAATATATAACGATTGCGATAGCTCCTATAATACTTATTATAGACCAATTCTAAGTGCACAATGCGAATCTATGGTCGATTCTGCGTTTATTATGCCTTTAAATGAGAAATCCATTTTTTTGTAGAAATCGCAAAATCCATGAACTACAATTCATGCATTTTTTTAGAGCAAATATATAACGATTGCGATAGCTCCTATAATACTTATTATAGACCAATTCTAAGTGCACAATGCGAATCTATGGTCGATTCTGCGTTTATTATGCCTTTAAATGAGAAATCCATTTTTTTGTAGAAATCGCAAAATCCATGAACTATAATTCATGCATTTTTTTTAACGCAAATATATAACGATTGCGATAGCTCCTATAATACTTATTATAAATCAATTCTAAGTGCACAATGCGAATCTATGGTCGATTCTGCGTTTATTAAGCCTTTAAATGAGAAATCCATTTTTTTGTAGAAATCGCAAAATCCATGAACTATAATTCATGCATTTTTTTTAACGCAAATATATAACGATTGCGATAGCTCCTATAATACTTATTATAAATCAATTCTAAGTGCACAATGCGAATCTATGGTCGATTCTGCGTTTATTATGCCTTTAAATGAGAAATCCATTTTTTTGTAGAAATCGCAAAATCCATGAACTATAATTCATGCATTTTTTTTAACGCAAATATATAACGATTGCGATAGCTCCTATAATACTTATTATAAATCAATTCTAAGTGCACAATGCGAATCTATGGTCGATTCTGCGTTTATTATGCCTTTCAAATGAGAAATCCATTTTTTTGTAGAAATCGCAAAATCCATGAACTATAATTCATGCATTTTTTTTAACGCAAATATATAACGATTGCGATAGCTCCTATAATACTTATTATAAATCAATTCTAAGTGCACAATGCGAATCTATGGTCGATTCTTCGTTTATTATGCCTTTCAAATGAGAAATCCATTTTTTTGTAGAAATCGCAAAATCCATGAACTATAATTCATGCATTTTTTTTAACGCAAATATATAACGATTGCGATAGCTCCTATATTACTTATTATAAATCAATTCTAAGTGCACAATGCGAATCTATGGTCGATTCTGCGTTTATTATGCTTTTAAATGAGAAATCCATTTTTTTGTAGAAATCGCAAAATCCATGAACTATAATTCATGCATTTTTTTTAACGCAAATATATAACGATTGCGATAGCTCCTATAATACTTAATATAAATCAATTCTAAGTGCACAATGCGAATCTATGGTCGATTCTGCGTTTATTATGCCTTTAAATGAGAAATCCATTTTTTTGTAGAAATCGCAAAATCCATGAACTATAATTCATGCATTTTTTTTAACGCAAATATATAACGATTGCGATAGCTCCTATAATACTTATTATAAATCAATTCTAAGTGCACAATCCGAATCTATGGTCGATTCTGCGTTTATTATGCCTTTCAAATGAGAAATCCATTTTTTTGTAGAAATCGCAAAATCCATGAACTATAATTCATGCATTTTTTTTAACGCAAATATATAACGATTGCGATAGCTCCTATAATACTTATTATAAATCAATTCTAAGTGCACAATGCGAATCTATGGTCGATTCTGCGTTTATTATGCCTTTCAAATGAGAAATCCATTTTTTTGTAGAAATCGCAAAATCCATGAACTATAATTCATGCATTTTTTTTAACGCAAATATATAACGATTGCGATAGCTCCTATATTACTTATTATAAATCAATTCTAAGTGCACAATGCGAATCTATGGTCGATTCTGCGTTTATTATGCTTTTAAATGAGAAATCCATTTTTTTGTAGAAATCGCAAAATCCATGAACTATAATTCATGCATTTTTTTTAACGCAAATATATAACGATTGCGATAGCTCCTATAATACTTATTATAAATCAATTCTAAGTGCACAATGCGAATCTATGGTCGATTCTGCGTTTATTATGCCTTTAAATGAGAAATCCATTTTTTTGTAGAAATCGCAAAATCCATGAACTATAATTCATGCATTTTTTTTAACGCAAATAAATAACGATTGCGATAGCTCCTATAATACTTATTATAAATCAATTCTAAGTGCACAATGCGAATCTATGGTCGATTCTGCGTTTATTATGCCTTTAAATGAGAAATCCATTTTTTTGTAGAAATCGCAAAATCCATGAACTATAATTCATGCATTTTTTTTAGAGCAAATATATAACGATTGCGATAGCTCCTATAATACTTATTATAAATCAATTCTAAGTGCACAATGCAAATCTATGGTCGATTCTGCGTTTATTATGCCTTTAAATGAGAAATCCATTTTTTTGTAGAAATCGCAAAATCCATGAACTATAATTCATGCATTTTTTTAGAGCAAATATATAACGATTGCGATAGCTCCTATAATACTTATTATAGATCAATTCTAAGAGCACAATGCGAATCTATGGTCGATTCTGCGTTTATTATGCCTTTAAATGAGAAATCCATTTTTTTTGTAGAAATCGCAAAATCCATGAACTATAATTCATGCATTTTTTTTAACGCAAATATATAACGATTGCGATAGCTCCTATAATACTTATTATAAATCAATTCTAAGTGCACAATGCGAATCTATGGTCGATTCTGCGTTTATTATGCCTTTAAAATGAGAAATCCATTTTTTGTAGAAATCGCAAAATCCATGAACTATAATTCATGCATTTTTTTAGAGCAAATATATAACGATTGCGATAGCTCCTATAATACTTATTATAAATCAATTCTAAGTGCACAATGCGAATCTATGGTCGATTCTGCGTTTATTATGCCTTTAAATGAGAAATCCATTTTTTTGTAGAAATCGGAAAATCCATGAACTATAATTCATGCATTTTTTTTAACGCAAATATATAACGATTGCGATAGCTCCTATAATACTTATTATAAATCAATTCTAAGTGCACAATGCGAATCTATGGTCGATTCTGCGTTTATTATGCCTTTCAAATGAGAAATCCATTTTTTGTAGAAATCGCAAAATCCATGAACTATAGTTCATGCATTTTTTTTAGAGCAAATATATAACGATTGCGATAGCTCCTATAATACTTATAATAGATCAATTCTAAGAGCACAATGCGAATCTATGGTCGATTCTGCGTTTATTATGCCTTTCAAATGAGAAATCCATTTTTTGTAGAAATCGCAAAATCCATGAACTATAGTTCATGCATTTTTTTTAACGCAAATATATAACGATTGCGATAGCTCCTATAATACTTATTATAGAGCAATTCTAAGTGCACAATGCGAATCTATGGTCGATTCTGCGTTAATTATGCCTTTAAATGAGAAATCCATTTTTTGTAGAAATCGCAAAATCCATGAACTATAATTCATGCATTTTTTTTAACGCAAATATATAACGATTGCGATAGCTCCTATAATACTTATTATAGAGCAATTCTAAGTGCACAATGCGAATCTATGGTCGATTCTGCGTTAATTATGCCTTTAAATGAGAAATCCATTTTTTGTAGAAATCGCAAAATCCATGAACTATAATTCATGCATTTTTTTTAACGCAAATATATAACGATTGCGATAGCTCCTATAATACTTATTATAGAGCAATTCTAAGTGCACAATGCGAATCTATGGTCGATTCTGCGTTTATTATGCCTTTCAAATGAGAAATCCATTTTTTGTAGAAATCGCAAAATCCATGAACTATAATTCATGCATTTTTTTTAACGCAAATATATAACGATTGCGATAGCTCCTATAATACTTATTATAAATCAATTCTAAGTGCACAATGCGAATCTATGGTCGATTCTGCGTTAATTATGCCTTTAAATGAGAAATCCATTTTTTTGTAGAAATCGGAAAATCCATGAACTATAATTCATGCATTTTTTTTAGAGCAAATATATAACGATTGCGATAGCTCCTATAATACTTATTATAAATCAATTCTAAGTGCACAATGCGAATCTATGGTCGATTCTGCGTTAATTATGCCTTTAAATGAGAAATCCATTTTTTGTAGAAATCGCAAAATCCATGAACTATAATTCATGCATTTTTTTAGAGCAAATATATAACGATTGCGATAGCTCCTATAATACTTATTATAAATCAATTCTAAGTGCACAATGCGAATCTATGGTCGATTCTGCGTTTATTATGCCTTTAAATGAGAAGTCCATTTTTTTGTAGAAATCGCAAAATCCATGAACTATAATTCATGCATTTTTTTAGAGCAAATATATAACGATTGCGATAGCTCCTATAATACTTATTATAAATCAATTCTAAGTGCACAATGCGAATCTATGGTCGATTCTGCGTTTATTATGCCTTTAAATGAGAAGTCCATTTTTTTGTAGAAATCGCAAAATCCATGAACTATAATTCATGCATTTTTTTAGAGCAAATATATAACGATTGCGATAGCTCCTATAATACTTATTATAAATCAATTCTAAGTGCACAATGCGAATCAATGGTCGATTCTGCGTTTATTATGCCTTTAAATGAGAAGTCCATTTTTTGTAGAAATCGCAAAATCCATGAACTATAATTCATGCATTTTTTTTAACGCAAATATATAACGATTGCGATAGCTCCTATAATACTTATTATAAATCACTTCTAAGTGCACAATGCGAATCTATGGTCGATTCTGCGTTTATTATGCCTTTAAATGAGAAATCCATTTTTTTGTAGAAATCGCAAAATCCATGAACTATAATTCATGCATTTTTTTTAACGCAAATATATAACGATTGCGATAGCTCCTATAATACTTATTATAAATCAATTCTAAGTGCACAATGCGAATCTATGGTCGATTCTGCGTTTATTATGCCTTTAAATGAGAAATCCATTTTTTTGTAGAAATCGCAAAATCCTTGAACTATAATTCATGCATTTTTTTTAACGCAAATATATAACGATTGCGATAGCTCCTATAATACTTATTATAAATCAATTCTAAGTGCACAATGCGAATCTATGGTCGATTCTGCGTTTATTATGCCTTTAAATGAGAAATCCATTTTTTTGTAGAAATCGCAAAATCCTTGAACTATAATTCATGCATTTTTTTTAACGCAAATATATAACGATTGCGATAGCTCCTATAATACTTATTATAAATCAATTCTAAGTGCACAATGCGAATCTATGGTCGATTCTGCGTTTATTATGCCTTTAAATGAGAAATCCATTTTTTTGTAGAAATCGCAAAATCCATGAACTATAATTCATGCATTTTTTTAGAGCAAATATATAACGATTGCGATAGCTCCTATAATACTTATTATAGATCAATTCTAAGAGCACAATGCGAATCTATGGTCGATTCTGCGTTTATTATGCCTTTAAATGAGAAATCCATTTTTTTGTAGAAATCGCAAAATCCATGAACTATAATTCATGCATTTTTTTTAGCGCAAATATATAACGATTGCGATAGCTCCTATAATACTTATTATAGATCAATTCTAAGAGCACAATGCGAATCTATGGTCGATTCTGCGTTTATTATGCCTTTAAATGAGAAATCCATTTTTTTGTAGAAATCGCAAAATCCATGAACTATAATTCAGGCATTTTTTTAAGAGCAAATATATAACGATTGCGATAGCTCCTATAATACTTATTATAGATCAATTCTAAGAGCACAATGCGAATCTATGGTCGATTCTGCGTTTATTATGCCTTTAAATGAGAAATCCATTTTTTTGTAGAAATCGCAAAATCCATGAACTATAATTCATGCATTTTTTTTAGCGCAAATATATAACGATTGCGATAGCTCCTATAATACTTATTATAGATCAATTCTAAGAGCACAATGCGAATCTATGGTCGATTCTGCGTTTATTATGCCTTTAAATGAGAAATCCATTTTTTTGTAGAAATCGCAAAATCCATGAACTGTAATTCAGGCATTTTTTTAAGAGCAAATATATAACGATTGCGATAGCTCCTATAATACTTATTATAGATCAATTCTAAGAGCACAATGCGAATCTATGGTCGATTCTGCGTTTATTATGCCTTTAAATGAGAAATCCATTTTTTTGTAGAAATCGCAAAATCCATGAACTATAATTCATGCATTTTTTTTAGAGCAAATATATAACGATTGCGATAGCTCCTATAATACTTATTATAAATCAATTCTAAGTGCACAATGCGAATCTATGGTCGATTCTGCGTTTATTATGCCTTTCAAATGAGAAATCCATTTTTTGTAGAAATCGCAAAATCCATGAACTATAATTCATGCATTTTTTTTAACGCAAATATATAACGATTGCGATAGCTCCTATAATACTTATTATAAATCAATTCTAAGTGCACAATGCGAATCTATGGTCGATTCTGCGTTTATTATGCCTTTAAATGAGAAATCCATTTTTTTGTAGAAATCGCAAAATCCATGAACTATAATTCATGCATTTTTTTTAGAGCAAATATATAACGATTGCGATAGCTCCTATAATACTTATTATAAATCAATTCTAAGTGCACAATGCGAATCTATGGTCGATTCTGCGTTTATTATGCCTTTCAAATGAGAAATCCATTTTTTGTAGAAATAGCAAAATCCATGAACTATAATTCATGCATTTTTTTAGAGCAAATATATAACGATTGCGATAGCTCCTATAATACTTATTATAAATCAATTCTAAGTGCACAATGCGAATCTATGGTCGATTCTGCGTTTATTATGCCTTTAAATGAGAAATCCATTTTTTTGTAGAAATCGCAAAATCCATGAACTATAATTCATGCATTTTTTTTAACGCAAATATATAACGATTGCGATAGCTCCTATAATACTTATTATAAATCAATTCTAAGTGCACAATGCGACTTTATGGTCGATTCTGCGTTTATTATGCCTTTAAATGAGAAATCCATTTTTTTGTAGAAATCGCAAAATCCATGAACTATAATTCATGCATTTTTTTTAACGCAAATATATAACGATTGCGATAGCTCCTATAATACTTATTATAAATCAATTCTAAGTGCACAATGCGAATCTATGGTCGATTCTGCGTTTATTATGCCTTTAAATGAGAAATCCATTTTTTTGTAGAAATCGCAAAATCCATGAACTATAATTCATGCATTTTTTTTAACGCAAATATATAACGATTGCGATAGCTCCTATAATACTTATTATAAATCAATTCTAAGTGCACAATGCGAATCTATGGTCGATTCTGCGTTTATTATGCCTTTAAATGAGAAATCCATTTTTTTGTAGAAATCGCAAAATCCATGAACTATAATTCATGCATTTTTTTTAACGCAAATATATAACGATTGCGATAGCTCCTATAATACTTATTATAAATCAATTCTAAGTGCACAATGCGAATCTATGGTCGATTCTGCGTTTATTATGCCTTTAAATGAGAAATCCATTTTTTTGTAGAAATCGGAAAATCCATGAACTATAATTCATGCATTTTTTTTAACGCAAATATATAACGATTGCGATAGCTCCTATAATACTTATTATAAATCAATTCTAAGTGCACAATGCGAATCTATGGTCGATTCTGCGTTTATTATGCCTTTAAATGAGAAATCCATTTTTTTGTAGAAATCGCAAAATCCATGAACTATAATTCATGCATTTTTTTTAACGCAAATATATAACGATTGCGATAGCTCCTATAATACTTATTATAAATCAATTCTAAGTGCACAATGCGAATCTATGGTCGATTCTGCGTTTATTATGCCTTTAAATGAGAAATCCATTTTTTTGTAGAAATCGCAAAATCCATGAACTATAATTCATGCATTTTTTTAGAGCAAATATATAACGATTGCGATAGCTCCTATAATACTTATTATAGATCAATTCTAAAAGCACAATGCGAATCTATGGTCGATTCTGCGTTTATTATGCCTTTAAATGAGAAATCCATTTTTTTGTAGAAATCGCAAAATCCATGAACTATAATTCATGCATTTTTTTAGAGCAAATATATAACGATTGCGATAGCTCCTATAATACTTATTATAGATCAATTCTAAGAGCACAATGCGAATCTATGGTCGATTCTGCGTTAATTATGCCTTTAAATGAGAAATCCATTTTTTTGTAGAAATCGCAAAATCCATGAACTATAATTCATGCATTTTTTTAGAGCAAATATATAACGATTGCGATAGCTCCTATAATACTTATTATAAATCAATTCTAAGTGCACAATGCGAATCTATGGTCGATTCTGCGTTTATTATGCCTTTAAATGAGAAATCCATTTTTTTGTAGAAATCGCAAAATCCATGAACTATAATTCATGCATTTTTTTTAACGCAAATATATAACGATTGCGATAGCTCCTATAATACTTATTATAAATCAATTCTAAGTGCACAATGCGAATCTATGGTCGATTCTGCGTTTATTATGCCTTTCAAATGAGAAATCCATTTTTTGTAGAAATCGCAAAATCCATGAACTATAATTCATGCATTTTTTTAGAGCAAATATATAACGATTGCGATAGCTCCTATAATACTTATTATAAATCAATTCTAAGTGCACAATGCGAATCTATGGTCGATTCTGCGTTTATTATGCCTTTAAATGAGAAATCAATTTTTTTGTAGAAATCGGAAAATCCATGAACTATAATTCATGCATTTTTTTAGAGCAAATATATAACGATTGCGATAGCTCCTATAATACTTATTATAGATCAATTCTAAGAGCACAATGCGAATCTATGGTCGATTCTGCGTTAATTATGCCTTTAAATGAGAAATCCATTTTTTTGTAGAAATCGCAAAATCCATGAACTATAATTCATGCATTTTTTTTAGAGCAAATATATAACGATTGCGATAGCTCCTATAATACTTATTATAAATCAATTCTAAGTGCACAATGCGAATCTATGGTCGATTCTGCGTTTATTATGCCTTTCAAATGAGAAATCCATTTTTTGTAGAAATCGCAAAATCCATGAACTATAATTCATGCATTTTTTTTAGAGCAAATATATAACGATTGCGATAGCTCCTATAATACTTATTATAGACCAATTCTAAGTGCACAATGCGAATCTATGGTCGATTCTGCGTTTATTATGCCTTTCAAATGAGAAATCCATTTTTTGTAGAAATCGCAAAATCCATGAACTATAATTCATGCATTTTTTTTAGAGCAAATATATAACGATTGCGATAGCTCCTATAATACTTATTATAAATCAATTCTAAGTGCACAATGCGAATCTATGGTCGATTCTGCGTTTATTATGCCTTTCAAATGAGAAATCCATTTTTTGTAGAAATCGCAAAATCCATGAACTATAATTCATGCATTTTTTTTAGAGCAAATATATAACGATTGCGATAGCTCCTATAATACTTATTATAAATCAATTCTAAGTGCACAATGCGAATCTATGGTCGATTCTGCGTTTATTATGCCTTTCAAATGAGAAATCCATTTTTTGTAGAAATCGCAAAATCCATGAACTATAATTCATGCATTTTTTTTAGAGCAAATATATAACGATTGCGATAGCTCCTATAATACTTATTATAGACCAATTCTAAGTGCACAATGCGAATCTATGGTCGATTCTGCCTTTATTATGCCTTTCAAATGAGAAATCCATTTTTTGTAGAAATCGCAAAATCCATGAACTATAATTCATGCATTTTTTTTAGAGCAAATATATAACGATTGCGATAGCTCCTATAATACTTATTATAGACCAATTCTAAGTGCACAATGCGAATCTATGGTCGATTCTGCGTTTATTATGCCTTTCAAATGAGAAATCCATTTTTTGTAGAAATCGCAAAATCCATGAACTATAATTCATGCATTTTTTTTAACGCAAATATATAACGATTGCGATAGCTCCTTTAATACTTATTATAAATCAATTCTAAGTGCACAATGCGAATCTATGGTCGACTCTGCGTTTATTATGCCTTTCAAATGAGAAATCCATTTTTTGTAGAAATCGCAAAATCCATGAACTATAATTCATGCATTTTTTTTAGAGCAAATATATAACGATTGCGATAGCTCCTATAATACTTATTATAAATCAATTCTAAGTGCACAATGCGAATCTATGGTCGATTCTGCGTTTATTATGCCTTTCAAATGAGAAATCCATTTTTTGTAGAAATCGCAAAATCCATGAACTATAATTCATGCATTTTTTTTAGAGCAAATATATAACGATTGCGATAGCTCCTATAGAACTTATTATAGACCAATTCTAAGTGCACAATGCGAATCTATGGTCGATTCTGCGTTTATTATGCCTTTCAAATGAGAAATCCATTTTTTGTAGAAATCGCAAAATCCATGAACTATAATTCATGCATTTTTTTTAACGCAAATATATAACGATTGCGATAGCTCCTTTAATACTTATTATAAATCAATTCTAAGTGCACAATGCGAATCTATGGTCGATTCTGCGTTTATTATGCCTTTCAAATGAGAAATCCATTTTTTGTAGAAATCGCAAAATCCATGAACTATAATTCATGCATTTTTTTTAGAGCAAATATATAACGATTGCGATAGCTCCTATAATACTTATTATAAATCAATTCTAAGTGCTCAATGCGAATCTATGGTCGATTCTGCGTTTATTATGCCTTTCAAATGAGAAATCCATTTTTTGTAGAAATCGCAAAATCCATGAACTATAATTCATGCATTTTTTTTAGAGCAAATATATAACGATTGCGATAGCTCCTATAATACTTATTATAAATCAATTCTAAGTGCACAATGCGAATCTATGGTCGATTCTGCGTTTATTATGCCTTTCAAATGAGAAATCCATTTTTTGTAGAAATCGCAAAATCCATGAACTATAATTCATGCATTTTTTTTAGAGCAAATATATAACGATTGCGATAGCTCCTATAATACTTATTATAAATCAATTCTAAGTGCACAATGCGAATCTATGGTCGATTCTGCGTTTATTATGCCTTTCAAATGAGAAATCCATTTTTTGTAGAAATCGCAAAATCCATGAACTATAATTCATGCATTTTTTTTAGAGCAAATATATAACGATTGCGATAGCTCCTATAATACTTATTATAAATCAATTCTAAGTGCACAATGCGAATCTATGGTCGATCTTGCGTTTATTATGCCTTTCAAATGAGAAATCCATTTTTTGTAGAAATCGCAAAATCCATGAACTATAATTCATGCATTTTTTTTAGAGCAAATATATAACGATTGCGATAGCTCCTATAATACTTATTATAAATCAATTCTAAGTGCACAATGCGAATCTATGGTCGATTCTGCGTTTATTATGCCTTTCAAATGAGAAATCCATTTTTTGTAGAAATCGCAAAATCCATGAACTATAATTCATGCATTTTTTTTAACGCAAATATATAACGATTGCGATAGCTCCTATAATACTTATTATAAATCAATTCTAAGTGCACAATGCGAATCTATGGTCGATTCTGCGTTTATTATGCCTTTCAAATGAGAAATCCATTTTTTGTAGAAATCGCAAAATCCATGAACTATAATTCATGCATTTTTTTTAACGCAAATATATAACGATTGCGATAGCTCCTATAATACTTATTATAAATCAATTCTAAGTGCACAATGCGAATCTATGGTCGATTCTGCGTTTATTATGCCTTTCAAATGAGAAATCCATTTTTTGTAGAAATCGCAAAATCCATGAACTATAATTCATGCATTTTTTTTAACGCAAATATATAACGATTGAGATAGCTCCTATAATACTTATTATAAATCAATTCTAAGTGCACAATGCGAATCTATGGTCGATTCTGCGTTTATTATGCCTTTCAAATGAGAAATCCATTTTTTGTAGAAATCGCAAAATCCATGAACTATAATTCATGCATTTTTTTTAACGCAAATATATAACGATTGCGATAGCTCCTATAATACATATTATAGATCAATTCTAAGTGCACAATGCGAATCTATGGTCGATTCTGCGTTTATTATGCCTTTCAAATGAGAAATCCATTTTTTGTAGAAATCGCAAAATCCATGAACTATAATTCATGCATTTTTTTTAGAGCAAATATATAACGATTGCGATAGCTCCTATAATACTTATTATAAATCAATTCTAAGTGCACAATGCGAATCTATGGTCGATTCTGCGTTTATTATGCCTTTCAAATGAGAAATCCATTTTTTGTAGAAATCGCAAAATCCATGAACTATAATTCATGCATTTTTTTTAGAGCAAATATATAACGATTGCGATAGCTCCTATAATACTTATTATAAATCAATTCTAAGTGCACAATGCGAATCTATGGTCGATTCTGCGTTTATTATGCCTTTCAAATGAGAAATCCATTTTTTGTAGAAATCGCAAAATCCATGAACTATAATTCATGCATTTTTTTTAGAGCAAATATATAACGATTGCGATAGCTCCTATAATACTTATTATAAATCAATTCTAAGTGCACAATGCGAATCTATGGTCGATTTTGCGTTTATTATGCCTTTCAAATGAGAAATCCATTTTTTGTAGAAATCGCAAAATCCATGAACTATAATTCATGCATTTTTTTTAACGCAAATATATAACGATTGCGATAGCTCCTATAATACTTATTATAAATCAATTCTAAGTGCACAATGCGAATCTATGGTCGATTCTGCGTTTATTATGCCTTTCAAATGAGAAATCCATTTTTTGTAGAAATCGCAAAATCCATGAACTATAATTCATGCATTTTTTTTAGAGCAAATATATAACGATTGCGATAGCTCCTATAATACTTATTATAGACCAATTCTAAGTGCACAATGCGAATCTATGGTCGATTCTGCGTTTATTATGCCTTTCAAATGAGAAATCCATTTTTTGTAGAAATCGCAAAATCCATGAACTATAATTCATGCATTTTTTTTAGAGCAAATATATAACGATTGCGATAGCTCCTATAATACTTATTATAAATCAATTCTAAGTGCACAATGCGAATCTATGGTCGATTCTGCGTTTATTATGCCTTTCAAATGAGAAATCCATTTTTTGTAGAAATCGCAAAATCCATGAACTATAATTCATGCATTTTTTTTAGAGCAAATATATAACGATTGCGATAGCTCCTATAGAACTTATTATAGACCAATTCTAAGTGCACAATGCGAATCTATGGTCGATTCTGCGTTTATTATGCCTTTCAAATGAGAAATCCATTTTTTGTAGAAATCGCAAAATCCATGAACTATAATTCATGCATTTTTTTTAACGCAAATATATAACGATTGCGATAGCTCCTTTAATACTTATTATAAATCAATTCTAAGTGCACAATGCGAATCTATGGTCGATTCTGCGTTTATTATGCCTTTCAAATGAGAAATCCATTTTTTGTAGAAATCGCAAAATCCATGAACTATAATTCATGCATTTTTTTTAGAGCAAATATATAACGATTGCGATAGCTCCTATAATACTTATTATAAATCAATTCTAAGTGCACAATGCGAATCTATGGTCGATTCTGCGTTTATTATGCCTTTCAAATGAGAAATCCATTTTTTGTAGAAATCGCAAAATCCATGAACTATAATTCATGCATTTTTTTTAGAGCAAATATATAACGATTGCGATAGCTCCTATAATACTTATTATAAATCAATTCTAAGTGCACAATGCGAATCTATGGTCGATTCTGCGTTTATTATGCCTTTCAAATGAGAAATCCATTTTTTGTAGAAATCGCAAAATCCATGAACTATAATTCATGCATTTTTTTTAGAGCAAATATATAACGATTGCGATAGCTCCTATAATACTTATTATAAATCAATTCTAAGTGCACAATGCGAATCTATGGTCGATCTTGCGTTTATTATGCCTTTCAAATGAGAAATCCATTTTTTGTAGAAATCGCAAAATCCATGAACTATAATTCATGCATTTTTTTTAGAGCAAATATATAACGATTGCGATAGCTCCTATAATACTTATTATAAATCAATTCTAAGTGCACAATGCGAATCTATGGTCGATTCTGCGTTTATTATGCCTTTCAAATGAGAAATCCATTTTTTGTAGAAATCGCAAAATCCATGAACTATAATTCATGCATTTTTTTTAACGCAAATATATAACGATTGCGATAGCTCCTATAATACTTATTATAAATCAATTCTAAGTGCACAATGCGAATCTATGGTCGATTCTGCGTTTATTATGCCTTTCAAATGAGAAATCCATTTTTTGTAGAAATCGCAAAATCCATGAACTATAATTCATGCATTTTTTTTAGAGCAAATATATAACGATTGCGATAGCTCCTATAGAACTTATTATAGACCAATTCTAAGTGCACAATGCGAATCTATGGTCGATTCTGCGTTTATTATGCCTTTCAAATGAGAAATCCATTTTTTGTAGAAATCGCAAAATCCATGAACTATAATTCATGCATTTTTTTTAACGCAAATATATAACGATTGCGATAGCTCCTTTAATACTTATTATAAATCAATTCTAAGTGCACAATGCGAATCTATGGTCGATTCTGCGTTTATTATGCCTTTCAAATGAGAAATCCATTTTTTGTAGAAATCGCAAAATCCATGAACTATAATTCATGCATTTTTTTTAGAGCAAATATATAACGATTGCGATAGCTCCTATAATACTTATTATAAATCAATTCTAAGTGCACAATGCGAATCTATGGTCGATTCTGCGTTTATTATGCCTTTCAAATGAGAAATCCATTTTTTGTAGAAATCGCAAAATCCATGAACTATAATTCATGCATTTTTTTTAGAGCAAATATATAACGATTGCGATAGCTCCTATAATACTTATTATAAATCAATTCTAAGTGCACAATGCGAATCTATGGTCGATTCTGCGTTTATTATGCCTTTCAAATGAGAAATCCATTTTTTGTAGAAATCGCAAAATCCATGAACTATAATTCATGCATTTTTTTTAGAGCAAATATATAACGATTGCGATAGCTCCTATAATACTTATTATAAATCAATTCTAAGTGCACAATGCGAATCTATGGTCGATCTTGCGTTTATTATGCCTTTCAAATGAGAAATCCATTTTTTGTAGAAATCGCAAAATCCATGAACTATAATTCATGCATTTTTTTTAGAGCAAATATATAACGATTGCGATAGCTCCTATAATACTTATTATAAATCAATTCTAAGTGCACAATGCGAATCTATGGTCGATTCTGCGTTTATTATGCCTTTCAAATGAGAAATCCATTTTTTGTAGAAATCGCAAAATCCATGAACTATAATTCATGCATTTTTTTTAACGCAAATATATAACGATTGCGATAGCTCCTATAATACTTATTATAAATCAATTCTAAGTGCACAATGCGAATCTATGGTCGATTCTGCGTTTATTATGCCTTTCAAATGAGAAATCCATTTTTTGTAGAAATCGCAAAATCCATGAACTATAATTCATGCATTTTTTTTAACGCAAATATATAACGATTGCGATAGCTCCTATAATACTTATTATAAATCAATTCTAAGTGCACAATGCGAATCTATGGTCGATTCTGCGTTTATTATGCCTTTCAAATGAGAAATCCATTTTTTGTAGAAATCGCAAAATCCATGAACTATAATTCATGCATTTTTTTTAAACGCAAATTTATAACGATTGCGATAGCTCCTATAATACTTATTATAAATCAATTCTAAGTGCACAATGCGAATCTATGGTCGATTCTGCGTTTATTATGCCTTTCAAATGAGAAATCCATTTTTTGTAGAAATCGCAAAATCCATGAACTATAATTCATGCATTTTTTTTAGAGCAAATATATAACGATTGCGATAGCTCCTATAATACTTATTATAAATCAATTCTAAGTGCACAATGCGAATCTATGGTCGATTCTGCGTTTATTATGCCTTTCAAATGAGAAATCCATTTTTTGTAGAAATCGCAAAATCCATGAACTATAATTCATGCATTTTTTTTAACGCAAATATATAACGATTGCGATAGCTCCTATAATACTTATTATAAATCAATTCTAAGTGCACAATGCGAATCTATGGTCGATTCTGCGTTTATTATGCCTTTCAAATGAGAAATCCATTTTTTGTAGAAATCGCAAAATCCATGAACTATAATTCATGCATTTTTTTTAGAGCAAATATATAACGATTGCGATAGCTCCTATAATACTTATTATAAATCAATTCTAAGTGCACAATGCGAATCTATGGTCGATTCTGCGTTTATTATGCCTTTCAAATGAGAAATCCATTTTTTGTAGAAATCGCAAAATCCATGAACTATAATTCATGCATTTTTTTTAGAGCAAATATATAACGATTGCGATAGCTCCTATAATACTTATTATAAATCAATTCTAAGTGCACAATGCGAATCTATGGTCGATTTTGCGTTTATTATGCCTTTCAAATGAGAAATCCATTTTTTGTAGAAATCGCAAAATCCATGAACTATAATTCATGCATTTTTTTTAACGCAAATATATAACGATTGCGATAGCTCCTATAATACTTATTATAAATCAATTCTAAGTGCACAATGCGAATCTATGGTCGATTCTGCGTTTATTATGCCTTTCAAATGAGAAATCCATTTTTTGTAGAAATCGCAAAATCCATGAACTATAATTCATGCATTTTTTTTAGAGCAAATATATAACGATTGCGATAGCTCCTATAATACTTATTATAGACCAATTCTAAGTGCACAATGCGAATCTATGGTCGATTCTGCGTTTATTATGCCTTTCAAATGAGAAATCCATTTTTTGTAGAAATCGCAAAATCCATGAACTATAATTCATGCATTTTTTTTAGAGCAAATATATAACGATTGCGATAGCTCCTATAATACTTATTATAAATCAATTCTAAGTGCACAATGCGAATCTATGGTCGATTCTGCGTTTATTATGCCTTTCAAATGAGAAATCCATTTTTTGTAGAAATCGCAAAATCCATGAACTATAATTCATGCATTTTTTTTAGAGCAAATATATAACGATTGCGATAGCTCCTATAGAACTTATTATAGACCAATTCTAAGTGCACAATGCGAATCTATGGTCGATTCTGCGTTTATTATGCCTTTCAAATGAGAAATCCATTTTTTGTAGAAATCGCAAAATCCATGAACTATAATTCATGCATTTTTTTTAACGCAAATATATAACGATTGCGATAGCTCCTATAATACTTATTATAAATCAATTCTAAGTGCACAATGCGAATCTATGGTCGATTCTGCGTTTATTATGCCTTTCAAATGAGAAATCCATTTTTTGTAGAAATCGCAAAATCCATGAACTATAATTCATGCATTTTTTTTAGAGCAAATATATAACGATTGCGATAGCTCCTATAGAACTTATTATAGACCAATTCTAAGTGCACAATGCGAATCTATGGTCGATTCTGCGTTTATTATGCCTTTCAAATGAGAAATCCATTTTTTGTAGAAATCGCAAAATCCATGAACTATAATTCATGCATTTTTTTTAGAGCAAATATATAACGATTGCGATAGCTCCTATAATACTTATTATAAATCAATTCTAAGTGCACAATGCGAATCTATGGTCGATTCTGCGTTTATTATGCCTTTCAAATGAGAAATCCATTTTTTGTAGAAATCGCAAAATCCATGAACTATAATTCATGCATTTTTTTTAGAGCAAATATATAACGATTGCGATAGCTCCTATAGAACTTATTATAGACCAATTCTAAGTGCACAATGCGAATCTATGGTCGATTCTGCGTTTATTATGCCTTTCAAATGAGAAATCCATTTTTTGTAGAAATCGCAAAATCCATGAACTATAATTCATGCATTTTTTTTAACGCAAATATATAACGATTGCGATAGCTCCTATAATACTTATTATAAATCAATTCTAAGTGCACAATGCGAATCTATGGTCGATTCTGCGTTTATTATGCCTTTCAAATGAGAAATCCATTTTTTGTAGAAATCGCAAAATCCATGAACTATAATTCATGCATTTTTTTTAGAGCAAATATATAACGATTGCGATAGCTCCTATAATACTTAATTTAAATCAATTCTAAGTGCACAATGCGAATCTATGGTCGATTCTGCGTTTATTATGCCTTTCAAATGAGAAATCCATTTTTTGTAGAAATCGCAAAATCCATGAACTATAATTCATGCATTTTTTTTAGAGCAAATATATAACGATTGCGATAGCTCCTATAATACTTATTATAAATCAATTCTAAGTGCACAATGCGAATCTATGGTCGATTCTGCGTTTATTATGCCTTTCAAATGAGAAATCCATTTTTTGTAGAAATCGCAAAATCCATGAACTATAATTCATGCATTTTTTTTAGAGCAAATATATAACGATTGCGATAGCTCCTATAATACTTATTATAAATCAATTCTAAGTGCACAATGCGAATCTATGGTCGATTCTGCGTTTATTATGCCTTTCAAATGAGAAATCCATTTTTTGTAGAAATCGCAAAATCCATGAACTATAATTCATGCATTTTTTTTAGAGCAAATATATAACGATTGCGATAGCTCCTATAATACTTATTATAAATCAATTCTAAGTGCACAATGCGAATCTATGGTCGATCTTGCGTTTATTATGCCTTTCAAATGAGAAATCCATTTTTTGTAGAAATCGCAAAATCCATGAACTATAATTCATGCATTTTTTTTAGAGCAAATATATAACGATTGCGATAGCTCCTATAATACTTATTATAAATCAATTCTAAGTGCACAATGCGAATCTATGGTCGATTCTGCGTTTATTATGCCTTTCAAATGAGAAATCCATTTTTTGTAGAAATCGCAAAATCCATGAACTATAATTCATGCATTTTTTTTAACGCAAATATATAACGATTGCGATAGCTCCTATAATACTTATTATAAATCAATTCTAAGTGCACAATGCGAATCTATGGTCGATTCTGCGTTTATTATGCCTTTCAAATGAGAAATCCATTTTTTGTAGAAATCGCAAAATCCATGAACTATAATTCATGCATTTTTTTTAACGCAAATATATAACGATTGCGATAGCTCCTATAATACTTATTATAAATCAATTCTAAGTGCACAATGCGAATCTATGGTCGATTCTGCGTTTATTATGCCTTTCAAATGAGAAATCCATTTTTTGTAGAAATCGCAAAATCCATGAACTATAATTCATGCATTTTTTTTAACGCAAATATATAACGATTGCGATAGCTCCTATAATACTTATTATAAATCAATTCTAAGTGCACAATGCGAATCTATGGTCGATTCTGCGTTTATTAAGCCTTTCAAATGAGAAATCCATTTTTTGTAGAAATCGCAAAATCCATGAACTATAATTCATGCATTTTTTTTAGAGCAAATATATAACGATTGCGATAGCTCCTATAATACTTATTATAAATCAATTCTAAGTGCACAATGCGAATCTATGGTCGATTCTGCGTTTATTATGCCTTTCAAATGAGAAATCCATTTTTTGTAGAAATCGCAAAATCCATGAACTATAATTCATGCATTTTTTTTAACGCAAATATATAACGATTGCGATAGCTCCTATAATACTTATTATAAATCAATTCTAAGTGCACAATGCGAATCTATGGTCGATTCTGCGTTTATTAAGCCTTTCAAATGAGAAATCCATTTTTTGTAGAAATCGCAAAATCCATGAACTATAATTCATGCATTTTTTTTAGAGCAAATATATAACGATTGCGATAGCTCCTATAATACTTATTATAAATCAATTCTAAGTGCACAATGCGAATCTATGGTCGATTCTGCGTTTATTATGCCTTTCAAATGAGAAATCCATTTTTTGTAGAAATCGCAAAATCCATGAACTATAATTCATGCATTTTTTTTAGAGCAAATATATAACGATTGCGATAGCTCCTATAATACTTATTATAAATCAATTCTAAGTGCACAATGCGAATCTATGGTCGATTCTGCGTTTATTATGCCTTTCAAATGAGAAATCCATTTTTTGTAGAAATCGCAAAATCCATGAACTATAATTCATGCATTTTTTTTTAACGCAAATATATAACGATTGCGATAGCTCCTATAATACTTATTATAGATCAATTCTAAGTGCACAATGCGAATCTATGGTCGATTCTGCGTTTATTATGCCTTTCAAATGAGAAATCCATTTTTTGTAGAAATCACAAAATCCATGAACTATAATTCATGCATTTTTTTTAGAGCAAATATATAACGATTGCGATAGCTCCTATAATACTTATTATAGACCAATTCTAAGTGCACAATGCGAATCTATGGTCGATTCTGCGTTTATTATGCCTTTCAAATGAGAAATCCATTTTTTGCAGAAATCGCAAAATCCATGAACTATAATTCATGCATTTTTTTTAGAGCAAATATATAACGATTGCGATAGCTCCTATAATACTTATTATAAATCAATTCTAAGTGCACAATGCGAATCTATGGTCGATTCTGCGTTTATTATGCCTTTCAAATGAGAAATCCATTTTTTGTAGAAATCGCAAAATCCATGAACTATAATTCATGCATTTTTTTTAGAGGAAATATATAACGATTGCGATAGCTCCTATAATACTTATTATAGACCAATTCTAAGTGCACAATGCGAATCTATGGTCGATTCTGCGTTTATTATGCCTTTCAAATGAGAAATCCGTTTTTTGTAGAAATCGCAAAATCCATGAACTATAATTCATGCATTTTTTTTAGAGCAAATATATAACTTTTGCGATAGTTCCTATAATACTTATTATAGATCAATTCTAAATGCACAGTGCGAATCTATGGTCGATTCTGCGTTTATTATGCCTTTCAAATGAGTAATCCATTTTTTGTAGAAATCGCAAAATCCATGAACTATAATTCATGCATTTTTTTTAGAGCAAATATATAACGATTGCGATAGCTCCTATAATACTTATTATAGATCAATTCTAAGTGCACAATGCGAATCTATGGTCGATTCTGCGTTTATTATGCCTTTCAAATGAGAAATCCATTTTTTGTAGAAATCGCAAAATCCATGAACTATAATTCATGCATTTTTTTTAGAGCAAATATATAACGATTGCGATAGCTCCTATAATACTTATTATAGATCAATTCTAAGAGCACAATGCGAATCTATGGTCGATTCTGCGTTAATTATGCCTTTAAATGAGAAATCCATTTCTTTGTAGAAATCGCAAAATCCATGAACTATAATTCATGCATTTTATTTAGAGCAAATATATAACGATTGCGATAGCTCCTATAATACTTATTATAGATCAATTCTAAGAGGACAATGCGAATCTATGGTCGATTCTGCGTTTATTATTCCTTTTAAATGAGAAATCCATTTTTTGTAGAAATCGCTCAATACATGAACTATAATTCATGCATTTTTTTTAGAGCAAATATATAACGATTGCGATGGCTCCTATAATACTTATTATAGATCAAATCTAAGAGCACAATGCGAATCTATGGTCGATTCTGCGTTTATTATGCCTTTTAAATGAGAAATCCATTTTTTGTAGAAATCGCAAAATCCATTAACTATAATTCATGCATTTTTTTTAGAGCAAATATATAACGATTGCGATAGCACCTATAATACTTATTATAGATCAATTCTAAGTGCACAATGCGAATCTATGATCGATTCTGCGTTTATTATGCCTTTCAAACGAGAAATCCATTTTTTGTAGAAATCGCTCAATACATGAACTATAATTCATGCATTTTTTTTAGAGCAAATATATAACGATTGCGATGGCTCCTATAATACTTATTATAGATCACATCTAAGAGCACAATGCGAATCTATGGTCGATTCTGCGTTTATTATGCCTTTTAAATGAGAAATCCATTTTTTGTAGAAATCGCAAAATCCATGAACTATAATTCATGCATTTTTTTTAGAGCAAATATATGACAATTGCGATAGCTCTTATAATACTTATTATAGATCAATTAGAAGAGCACAATGTGAATCTATGGTCGATTCTGCGTTTATTATGCCTTTCAAATGAAAAACCCATTTTTTGTAGAAATCGCAAAATCCATGAACTATAATTCATGCATTTTTTTTAAAGCAAATATATAACGATTGCGATAGCTCCTATAATACTTATAATAGATTAATTCTAAGTGCACAATGCGAATCTATGGTCGATTCTGCTTTTATTATGCCTTTCAAATGAGAAATCCATTTTTTGTAGAAATCGCAAAATCCATGAACTATAATTCATGCATTTTTATTAGAGCAAATATATAACGATTGCGATAGCTCCTACAATACTTATAATAGATCAATTCTAAGTGCACAATGCGAATCTATGGTCGATTCTGCGTTTATTATGCCTTTTAAATGAGAAATCCATTTTTTGTAGAAATCGCAAAATCCATGAACTATAATTCAGGCATTTTTTTTGGAGCAAATATATAACTTTTGCGATAGTTCCTATAATACTTATTATAGATCAATTCTAAATGCACAGTGCGAATCTATGGTCGATTCTGCGTTTATTATGCCTTTCAAATGAGTAATCCATTTTTTGTAGAAATCGCAAAATCCATGAACTATAATTCATGCATTTTTTTTAGAGCAAATATATAACGATTGCGATAGCTCCTATAATACTTATTATAGATCAATTCTAAGTGCACAATGCGAATCTATGGTCGATTCTGCGTTTATTATGCCTTTCAAATGAGAAATCCATTTTTTGTAGAAATCGCAAAATCCATGAACTATAATTCATGCATTTTTTTTAGAGCAAATATATAACGATTGCGATAGCTCCTATAATACTTATTATAGATCAATTCTAAGAGCACAATGCGAATCTATGGTCGATTCTGCGTTTAGTATGCTTTTTAAATGAGAAATCCATTTTTTGTAGAAATCGCAAAATCCATGAACTATAATTCATGCATTTTTTTTAGAGCAAAAATATAACGATTGCGATAGCTCCTATAATACTTATTATAGATTAATTCTAAGAGCACAATGCGAATCTATGGTCGATTCTGCGTTAATTATGCCTTTTAAATGAGAAATCCATTTTTTTGTAGAAATCGCAAAATCCATGAACTATAATTCATGCATTTTATTTAGAGCAAATATATAACGATTGCGATAGCTCCTATAATACTTATTATAGATCAATTCTAAGAGGACAATGCGAATCTATGGTCGATTCTGCGTTTATTATTCCTTTTAAATAAGAAATCCATTTTTTGTAGAAATCGCTCAATACATGAACTATAATTCATGCATTTTTTTAGAGCAAATATATAACGATTGCGATAGCTCCTATAATACTTATTATAGGTCAATTCTAAGTGCACAATGCGAATCTATGGTCGATTCTGCGTTTATTACGCCTTTCAAATGAGAAATCCATTTTTTGTAGAAATCGCAAAATCCATGAACTATAATTCATGCATTTTTTTTAGAGCAAATATATGACAATTGCGATAGCTCCTATAATACTTATTATAGATCAATTCTAAGAGCACAATGCGAATCTATGGTCGATTCTGCGTTAATTATGCCTTTAAATGAGAAATCCATTTTTTTGTAGAAATCGCAAAATCCATGAACTATAATTCATGCATTTTTTTTAACGCAAATATATAACGATTGCGATAGTTCCTATAATACTTATTATAGATCAATTCTAAGTGCACAATGCGAATCTATGGTCGATTCTGCTTTTATTATGCCTTTCAAATGAGAAATCCATTTTTTGTAGAAATCGCAAAATCCATGAACTATAATTCATGCATTTTTTTTTGAGCAAATATATAACGATTGCGATAGCTCCTATAATACTTATTATAAATCAATTCTAAGTGCACAATGCGAATCTATGGTCGATTCTGCGTTTATTATGCCTTTCAAATGAGAAATCCATTTTTTGTAGAAATCGCAAAATCCATGAACTATAATTCATGCATTTTTTTTAGAGCAAATATATAACGATTGCGATAGCTCCTATAATACTTATTATAGACCAATTCTAAGTGCACAATGCGAATCTATGGTCGATTCTGCGTTTATTATGCCTTTCAAATGAGGAATCCATTTTTTGTAGAAATCGCGAAATCCATGAACTATAATTCATGCATTTTATTTAGAGCAAATATATAACGATTGCGATAGCTCCTATAATACTTATTATAGATCAATTCTAAGAGGACAATGCGAATCTATGGTCGATTCTGCGTTTATTATTCCTTTTAAATGAGAAATCCATTTTTTGTAGAAATCGCTCAATACATGAACTATAATTCATGCATTTTTTTTAGAGCAAATATATAACTATTGCGATGGCTCCTATAATACTTATTATAGATCAAATCTAAGAGCACAATGCGAATCTATGGTCGATTCTGCGTTTATTATGCCTTTTAAATGAGAAATCCATTTTTTGTAGAAATCGCAAAATCCATTAACTATAATTCATGCATTTTTTTTAGAGCAAATATATAACGATTGCGATAGCACCTATAATACTTATTATAGATCAATTCTAAGTGCACAATGCGAATCTATGATCGATTCTGCGTTTATTATGCCTTTCAAACGAGAAATCCATTTTTTGTAGAAATCGCTCAATACATGAACTATAATTCATGCATTTTTTTTAGAGCAAATATATAACGATTGCGATGGCTCCTATAATACTTATTATAGATCAAATCTAAGAGCACAATGCGAATCTATGGTCGATTCTGCGTTTATTATGCCTTTTAAATGAGAAATCCATTTTTTGTAGAAATCGCAAAATCCATGAACTATAATTCATGCATTTTTTTTAGAGCAAATGTATGACAATTGCGATAGCTCTTATAATACTTATTATAGATCAATTAGAAGAGCACAATGTGAATCTATGGTCGATTCTGCGTTTATTATGCCTTTCAAATGAAAAACCCATTTTTTGTAGAAATCGCAAAATCCATGAACTATAATTCATGCATTTTTTTTAAAGCAAATATATAACGATTGCGATAGCTCCTATAATACTTATAATAGATTAATTCTAAGTGCACAATGCGAATCTATGGTCGATTCTGCTTTTATTATGCCTTTCAAATGAGAAATCCATTTTTTGTAGAAATCGCAAAATCCATGAACTATAATTCATGCATTTTTATTAGAGCAAATATATAACGATTGCGATAGCTCCTACAATACTTATAATAGATCAATTCTAAGTGCACAATGCGAATCTATGGTCGATTCTGCGTTTATTATGCCTTTTAAATGAGAAATCCATTTTTTGTAGAAATCGCAAAATCCATGAACTATAATTCAGGCATTTTTTTTGGAGCAAATATATAACTTTTGCGATAGTTCCTATAATACTTATTATAGATCAATTCTAAATGCACAGTGCGAATCTATGGTCGATTCTGCGTTTATTATGCCTTTCAAATGAGTAATCCATTTTTTGTAGAAATCGCAAAATCCATGAACTATAATTCATGCATTTTTTTTAGAGCAAATATATAACGATTGCGATAGCTCCTATAATACTTATTATAGATCAATTCTAAGTGCACAATGCGAATCTATGGTCGATTCTGCGTTTATTATGCCTTTCAAATGAGAAATCCATTTTTTGTAGAAATCGCAAAATCCATGAACTATAATTCATGCATTTTTTTTAGAGCAAATATATAACGATTGCGATAGCTCCTATAATACTTATTATAGATCAATTCTAAGAGCACAATGCGAATCTATGGTCGATTCTGCGTTTAGTATGCTTTTTAAATGAGAAATCCATTTTTTGTAGAAATCGCAAAATCCATGAACTATAATTCATGCATTTTTTTTAGAGCAAAAATATAACGATTGCGATAGCTCCTATAATACTTATTATAGATTAATTCTAAGAGCACAATGCGAATCTATGGTCGATTCTGCGTTAATTATGCCTTTTAACTGAGAAATCCATTTTTTTGTAGAAATCGCAAAATCCATGAACTATAATTCATGCATTTTATTTAGAGCAAATATATAACGATTGCGATAGCTCCTATAATACTTATTATAGATCAATTCTAAGAGGACAATGCGAATCTATGGTCGATTCTGCGTTTATTATTCCTTTTAAATAAGAAATCCATTTTTTGTAGAAATCGCTCAATACATGAACTATAATTCATGCATTTTTTTAGAGCAAATATATAACGATTGCGATAGCTCCTATAATACTTATTATAGGTCAATTCTAAGTGCACAATGCGAATCTATGGTCGATTCTGCGTTTATTACGCCTTTCAAATGAGAAATCCATTTTTTGTAGAAATCGCAAAATCCATGAACTATAATTCATGCATTTTTTTTAGAGCAAATATATGACAATTGCGATAGCTCCTATAATACTTATTATAGATCAATTCTAAGAGCACAATGCGAATCTATGGTCGATTCTGCGTTAATTATGCCTTTAAATGAGAAATCCATTTTTTTGTAGAAATCGCAAAATCCATGAACTATAATTCATGCATTTTTTTTAACGCAAATATATAACGATTGCGATAGTTCCTATAATACTTATTATAGATCAATTCTAAGTGCACAATGCGAATCTATGGTCGATTCTGCTTTTATTATGCCTTTCAAATGAGAAATCCATTTTTTGTAGAAATCGCAAAATCCATGAATTATAATTCATGCATTTTTTTTAGAGCAAATATATAACGATTGCGATAGCTCCTATAATACTTATTATAAATCAATTCTAAGTGCACAATGCGAATCTATGGTCGATTCTGCGTTTATTATGCCTTTCAAATGAGAAATCCATTTTTTGTAGAAATCGCAAAATCCATGAACTATAATTCATGCATTTTTTTTAGAGCAAATATATAACGATTGCGATAGCTCCTATAATACTTATTATAGACCAATTCTAAGTGCACAATGCGAATCTATGGTCGATTCTGCGTTTATTATGCCTTTCAAATGAGGAATCCATTTTTTGTAGAAATCGCGAAATCCATGAACTATAATTCATGCATTTTATTTAGAGCAAATATATAACGATTGCGATAGCTCCTATAATACTTATTATAGATCAATTCTAAGAGGACAATGCGAATCTATGGTCGATTCTGCGTTTATTATTCCTTTTAAATGAGAAATCTATTTTTTGTAGAAATCGCTCAATACATGAACTATAATTCATGCATTTTTTTTAGAGCAAATATATAACTATTGCGATGGCTCCTATAATACTTATTATAGATCAAATCTAAGAGCACAATGCGAATCTATGGTCGATTCTGCGTTTATTATGCCTTTTAAATGAGAAATCCATTTTTTGTAGAAATCGCAAAATCCATTAACTATAATTCATGCATTTTTTTTAGAGCAAATATATAACGATTGCGATAGCACCTATAATACTTATTATAGATCAATTCTAAGTGCACAATGCGAATCTATGATCGATTCTGCGTTTATTATGCCTTTCAAACGAGAAATCCATTTTTTGTAGAAATCGCAAAATCCATGAACTATAATTCATGCATTTTTTTTAGAGCAAATATATGACAATTGCGATAGCTCTTATAATACTTATTATAGATCAATTAGAAGAGCACAATGTGAATCTATGGTCGATTCTGCGTTTATTATGCCTTTCAAATGAGAAACCCCTTTTTTGTAGAAATCGCAAAATCCATGAACTATAATTCATGCATTTTTTTTAAAGCAAATATATAACGATTGCGATAGCTCCTATAATACTTATAATAGATTAATTCTAAGTGCACAATGCGAATCTATGGTCGATTCTGCTTTTATTATGCCTTTCAAATGAGAAATCCATTTTTTGTAGAAATCGCAAAATCCATGAACTATAATTCATGCATTTTTTTTAGAGCAAATATATAACGATTGCGATAGCTCCTACAATACTTATAATAGATCAATTCTAAGTGCACAATGCGAATCTATGGTCGATTCTGCGTTTATTATGCCTTTTAAATGAGAAATCCATTTTTTGTAGAAATCGCAAAATCCATGAACTATAATTCAGGCATTTTTTTTAGAGCAAATATATAACTTTTGCGATAGTTCCTATAATACTTATTATAGATCAATTCTAAATGCACAGTGCGAATCTATGGTCGATTCTGCGTTTATTATGCCTTTCAAATGAGTAATCCATTTTTTGTAGAAATCGCAAAATCCATGAACTATAATTCATGCATTTTTTTTAGAGCAAATATATAACGATTGCGATAGCTCCTATAATACTTATTATAGATCAATTCTAAGTGCACAATGCGAATCTATGGTCGATTCTGCGTTTATTATGCCTTTCAAATGAGAAATCCATTTTTTGTAGAAATCGCAAAATCCATGAACTATAATTCATGCATTTTTTTTAGAGCAAATATATGACAATTGCGATAGCTCCTATAATACTTATTATAGATCAATTCTAAGAGCACAATGCGAATCTATGGTCGATTCTGCGTTAATTATGCCTTTAAATGAGAAATCCATTTTTTTGTAGAAATCGCAAAATCCATGAACTGTAATTCATGCATTTTTTTTAACGCAAATATATAACGCTTGCGATAGCTCCTATAATACTTATTATAGATCAATTCTAAGTGCACAATGCGAATCTATGGTCGATTCTGCTTTTATTATGCCTTTCAAATGAGAAATCCAATTTTTGTAGAAATCGCAAAATCCATGAACTATAATTCATGCATTTTTTTTAGAGCAAATATATAACGATTGCGATAGCTCCTATAATACTTATTATAAATCAATTCTAAGTGCACAATGCGAATCTATGGTCGATTCTGCGTTTATTATGCCTTTCAAATGAGAAATCCATTTTTTGTAGAAATCGCAAAATCCATGAACTATAATTCATGCATTTTTTTTAGAGCAAATATATAACGATTGCGATAGCTCCTATAATACTTATTATAGACCAATTCTAAGTGCACAATGCGAATCTATGGTCGATTCTGCGTTTATTATGCCTTTCAAATGAGGAATCCATTTTTTGTAGAAATCGCGAAATCCATGAACTATAATTCATGCATTTTATTTAGAGCAAATATATAACGATTGCGATAGCTCCTATGATACTTATTATAGATCAATTCTAAGAGGACAATGCGAATCTATGGTCGATTCTGCGTTTATTATTCCTTTTAAATGAGAAATCCATTTTTTGTAAAAATCGCTCAATACATGAACTATAATTCATGCATTTTTTTTAGAGCAAATATATAACTATTGCGATGGCTCCTATAATACTTATTATAGATCAAATCTAAGAGCACAATGCGAATCTATGGTCGATTCTGCGTTTATTATGCCTTTTAAATGAGAAATCCATTTTTTGTAGAAATCGCAAAATCCATTAACTATAATTCATGCATTTTTTTTAGAGCAAATATATAACGATTGCGATAGCACCTATAATACTTATTATAGATCAATTCTAAGTGCACAATGCGAATCTATGATCGATTCTGCGTTTATTATGCCTTTCAAACGAGAAATCCATTTTTTGTAGAAATCGCAAAATCCATGAACTATAATTCATGCATTTTTTTTAGAGCAAATATATGACAATTGCGATAGCTCTTATAATACTTATTATAGATCAATTAGAAGAGCACAATGTGAATCTATGGTCGATTCTGCGTTTATTATGCCTTTCAAATGAGAAACCCATTTTTTGTAGAAATCGCAAAATCCATGAACTATAATTCATGCATTTTTTTTAAAGCAAATATATAACGATTGCGATAGCTCCTATAATACTTATAATAGATTAATTCTAAGTGCACAATGCGAATCTATGGTCGATTCTGCTTTTATTATGCCTTTCAAATGAGAAATCCATTTTTTGTAGAAATCGCAAAATCCATGAACTATAATTCATGCATTTTTTTTAGAGCAAATATATAACGATTGCGATAGCTCCTACAATACTTATAATAGATCAATTCTAAGTGCACAATGCGAATCTATGGTCGATTCTGCGTTTATTATGCCTTTTAAATGAGAAATCCATTTTTTGTAGAAATCGCAAAATCCATGAACTATAATTCAGGCATTTTTTTTAGAGCAAATATATAACTTTTGCGATAGTTCCTATAATACTTATTATAGATCAATTCTAAATGCACAGTGCGAATCTATGGTCGATTCTGCGTTTATTATGCCTTTCAAATGAGTAATCCATTTTTTGTAGAAATCGCAAAATCCATGAACTATAATTCATGCATTTTTTTTAGAGCAAATATATAACGATTGCGATAGCTCCTATAATACTTATTATAGATCAATTCTAAGTGCACAATGCGAATCTATGGTCGATTCTGCGTTTATTATGCCTTTCAAATGAGAAATCCATTTTTTGTAGAAATCGCAAAATCCATGAACTATAATTCATGCATTTTTTTTAGAGCAAATATATAACGATTGCGATAGCTCCTATAATACTTATTATAGATCAATTCTAAGAGCACAATGCGAATCTATGGTCGATTCTGCGTTTAGTATGCTTTTTAAATGAGAAATCCATTTTTTGTAGAAATCGCAAAATCCATGAACTATAATTCATGCATTTTTTTTAGAGCAAAAATATAACGATTGCGATAGCTCCTATAATACTTATTATAGATCAATTCTAAGAGCACAATGCGAATCTATGGTCGATTCTGCGTTAATTATGCCTTTTAAATGAGAAATCCATTTTTTTGTAGAAATCGCAAAATCCATGAACTATAATTCATGCATTTTATTTAGAGCAAATATATAACGATTGCGATAGCTCCTATAATACTTATTATAGATCAATTCTAAGAGGACAATGCGAATCTATGGTCGATTCTGCGTTTATTATTCCTTTTAAATAAGAAAACCATTTTTTGTAGAAATCGCTCAATACATGAACTATAATTCATGCATTTTTTTAGAGCAAATATATAACGATTGCGATAGCTCCTATAATACTTATTATAGGTCAATTCTAAGTGCACAATGCGAATCTATGGTCGATTCTGCGTTTATTATGCCTTTCAAATGAGAAATCCATTTTTTGTAGAAATCGCAAAATCCATGAACTATAATTCATGCATTTTTTTTAGAGCAAATATATAACGATTGCGATAGCTCCTATAATACTTATTATAGACCAATTCTAAGTGCACAATGCGAATCTATGGTCGATTCTGCGTTTATTATGCCTTTCAAATGAGAAATCCATTTTTTGTAGAAATCGCAAAATCCATGAACTATAATTCATGCATTTTTTTTAGAGCAAATATATAACGATTGCGATAGCTCCTATAATACTTATTATAGATCAATTCTAAGAGCACAATGCGAATCTATGGTCGATTCTGCGTTAATTATGCCTTTAAATGAGAAATCCATTTTTTTGTAGAAATCGCAAAATCCATGAACTATAATTCATGCATTTTATTTAGAGCAAATATATAACGATTGCGATAGCTCCTATAATACTTATTATAGATCAATTCTAAGAGGACAATGCGAATCTATGGTCGATTCTGCGTTTATTATTCCTTTTAAATGAGAAATCCATTTTTTGTAGAAATCGCTCAATACATGAACTATAATTCATGCATTTTTTTTAGAGCAAATATATAACGATTGCGATGGACCCTATAATACTTATTATAGATCAAATCTAAGAGCACAATGCGAATCTATGGTCGATTCTGCGTTTATTATGCCTTTCAAACGAGAAATCCATTTTTTGTAGAAATCGCAAAATCCATGAACTATATTTCATGCATTTTTTTTAGAGCAAATATATGACAATTGCGATAGCTCTTATAATACTTATTATAGATCAATTAGAAGAGCACAATGTGAATCTATGGTCGATTCTGCGTTTATTATGCCTTTCAAATGAGAAACCCATTTTTTGTAGAAATCGCAAAATCCATGAACTATAATTCATGCATTTTTTTTAAAGCAAATATATAACGATTGCGATAGCTCCTATAATACTTATAATAGATTAATTCTAAGTGCACAATGCGAATCTATGGTCGATTCTGCTTTTATTATGCCTTTCAAATGAGAAATCCATTTTTTGTAGAAATCGCAAAATCCATGAACTATAATTCATGCATTTTTTTTAGAGCAAATATATAACGATTGCGATAGCTCCTGCAATACTTATAATAGATCAATTCTAAGTGCACAATGCGAATCTATGGTCGATTCTGCGTTTAGTATGCTTTTTAAATGAGAAATCCATTTTTTGTAGAAATCGCAAAATCCATGAACTATAATTCATGCATTTTTTTTAGAGCAAATATATGACAATTGCGATAGCTCCTATAATACTTATTATAGATCAATTCTAAGAGCACAATGCGAATCTATGGTCGATTCTGCGTTAATTATGCCTTTAAATGAGAAATCCATTTTTTTGTAGAAATCGCAAAATCCATGAACTATAATTCATGCATTATTTTTAACGCAAATATATAACGATTGCGATAGTTCCTATAATACTTATTATAGATCAATTCTAAGTGCACAATGCGAATCTATGGTCGATTCTGCTTTTATTATGCCTTTCAAATGAGAAATCCATTTTTTGTAGAAATCGCAAAATCCATGAACTATAATTCATGCATTTTTTTTAGAGCAAATATATAACGCTTGCGATAGCTCCTATAATACTTATTATAAATCAATTCTAAGTGCACAATGCGAATCTATGGTCGATTCTGCGTTTATTATGCCTTTCAAATGAGAAATCCATTTTTTGTAGAAATCGCAAAATCCATGAACTATAATTCATGCATTTTTTTTAGAGCAAATATATAACGATTGCGATAGCTCCTATAATACTTATTATAGACCAATTCTAAGTGCACAATGCGAATCTATGGTCGATTCTGCGTTTATTATGCCTTTCAAATGAGAAATCCATTTTTTGTAGAAATCGCAAAATCCATGAACTATAATTCATGCATTTTTTTTAGAGCAAATATATAACGATTGCGATAGCTCCTATAATACTTATTATAGATCAATTCTAAGAGCACAATGCGAATCTATGGTCGATTCTGCGTTAATTATGCCTTTAAATGAGAAATCCATTTTTTTGTAGAAATCGCAAAATCCATGAACTATAATTCATGCATTTTATTTAGAGCAAATATATAACGATTGCGATAGCTCCTATAATACTTATTATAGATCAATTCTAAGAGCACAATGCGAATCTATGGTCGATTCTGCGTTTATTATTCCTTTTAAATGAGAAATCCATTTTTTGTAGAAATCGCTCAATACATGAACTATAATTCATGCATTTTTTTTAGAGCAAATATATAACGATTGCGATAGCTCCTATAATACTTATTATAGATCAATTCTAAGTGCACAATACGAATCTATGGTCGATTCTGCGTTTATTATGCCTTTCAAATGAGAAATCCATTTTTTGTAGAAATCGCAAAATCCATGAACTATAATTCATGCATTTTTTTTAGAGCAAATATATAACGATTGCGATAGCTCCTATAATACTTATTATAGATCAATTCTAAGAGGACAATGCGAATCTATGGTCGATTCTGCGTTTATTATTCCTTTTAAATGAGAAATCCATTTTTTGTAGAAATCGCTCAATACATGAACTATAATTCATGAATTTTTTTTAGAGAAAATATATAACGATTGCGATAGCTCCTATAATACTTATTATAGGTCAATTCTAAGTGCACAATGCGAATCTATGGTCGATTCTGCGTTTATTACGCCTTTCAAATGAGAAATCCATTTTTTGTAGAAATCGCAAAATCCATGAACTATAATTCATGCATTTTTTTTAGAGCAAATATATGACAATTGCGATAGCTCTTATAATACTTATTATAGATCAATTAGAAGAGCACAATGTGAATCTATGGTCGATTCTGCGTTTATTATGCCTTTCAAATGAGAAATCCATTTTTTGTAGAAATCGCAAAATCCATGAACTATAATTCATGCATTTTTTTTAGAGCAAATATATTACGATTGCGATAGCTCCTACAATACTTATTATAGATCAATTCTAAATGCACAATGCGAATCTATGGTTGATTCTGCGTTTATTATGCCTTTCAAATGAGAAATCCATTTTTTGTAGAAATCGGAAAATCCATGAACTACAATTCATGCATTTTTTTTAGAGCAAAAATATAACGATTGCGATAGCTCCTATAATACTTATTATAGATCAATTCTAAGAGCACAATGCGAATCTATGGTCGATTCTGCGTTAATTATGCCTTTTAAATGAGAAATCCATTTTTTGTAGAAATCGCAAAATCCATGTACTATAAATCATGCATTTTATTTAGAGCAAATATATAACGATTGCGATAGCTCCTATAATACTTATTATAGATCAATTCTAAGAGGACAATGCGAATCTATGGTCGATTCTGCGTTAATTATGCCTTTTAAATGAGAAATCCAATTTTTGTAGAAATCGCTCAATCCATGAACTATAATTCATGCATTTTTTTTAGAGCAAATATATAACGATTGCGATGGCTCCTATAATACTTATTATAGATCATTTCTAAGAGCACAATGCGAATTTATGGTCGATTCTGCGTTTATTATGCCTTTTAAATGAGAAATCCATTTTTTGTGGAAATCGCAAAACCCATGAATTATAATTCATGCATTTTTTTTAGAGCAAATATATGACAATTGCGATAGCTCTTATAATACATATTATAGATCAATTTTAAGAGCACAATGCGAATCTATGGTCGATTCTGCGTTTATTATGCCTTTCAAATGAGAAATCCATTTTTTGTAGATATCGCAAAATCCATGAACTATAATTCATGTATTTTTTTTAGAGCAAATATATAACGATTGCGATAGCTCCTATAATACTTATTATAGATCAATTCTAAGTGCACAATGCGAATCTATGATCGATTCTGCGTTTATTATGCCTTTCAAATGAGAAATCCATTTTTTGTAGAAATCGCAAAATCCATGAACTATAATTCATGCATTTTTTTTAGAGCAAATATATGACAATTGCGATAGCTCCTATAATACTTATAATGATCAATTTTAAGTGCACAATGCGAATCTATGGTCGATTCTGCGTTTATTATGCCTTTCAAATGAGAAATCCATTTTTTGTAGAAATCGCAAAATCCATGAACTATAATTCATGCATTATTTTATAGCAAATATATGACAATTGCGATAGCTCCTATAATACTTATTATAGATCAATTCTAAGAGCACAATGCGAATCTATGGTCGTTTCTGCGTTTATGATGCTTTTTAAATGAGAAATCCATTTTTTGTAGAAATCGCAAAATCCATGAACTATAATTCATGCATTTTTTTTAGAGCAAATATATAACGATTGCGATGGCTCCTATAATACTTATTATAGATCAATTCTAAGAGCACAATGCGATTCTATTGTCGATTCTGCGTTTATTATGCTTTTTAAATGAGAAATCCATTTATTGTAGAATTCGCAAAATTCATGAACTATAATTCATGCATTTTTTTTAGAGCAAATATATAACGATTGCGATAGCTCCTATAATACTTAATTTAGATCAATTCTAAGTGCACAATGCGAATCTATGGTCGATTCTGCGTTTATTAGGCCTTTCAAATGAGAAATCCATTTTTTGTAGAAATCGCAAAATCCATGAACTATAATTCATGCATTTTTTTTAGAGCAAATATATAACGATTGCGATGGCTCCTATAATACTTATAATAGATCAAATCTAAGAGCACAATGCGAATCTATGGTCGATTCTGCGTTTATTATGCCTTTTAAATGAGAAATCCATTTTTTGTAGAAATCGCAAAACCCATTAACTATAATTCATGTATTTTTTTTAGAGCAAATATATAACGATTGCGATAGCACCTATAATACTTATTATAGATCAATTCGAAGTGCACAATGCGAATCTATGATCGATTTTGCGTTTATTATGCCTTTCAAATGAGAAATCCATTTTTTGTAGAAATCGCAAAATCCATGAACTATAATTCATGCATTTTTTTTAGAGCAAATATATAACGATTGCGATAGCTAATATAATACTTATTATAGATCAATTCTAAGTGCACAATGCGAATCTATGGTCGATTCTGCGTTTATTATGCCTTTCAAATGAGAAATCCATTTTTTGTAGAAATCGCAAAATCCATGAACTATAATTCATGCATTTTTTTTAGAGCAAATATATTACGATTGCGATAGCTCCTACAATACTTATTATATATCAATTCTAAATGCACAATGCGAATCTATGGTCGATTCTGCGTTTATTATGCCTTTCAAATGAGAAATCCATTTTTTGTAGAAATCGGAAAATCCATGAACTATAATTCATGCATTTTTTTTGAGCAAATATATAACGATTGCGATAGCTCCTATAATACTTATTATAGATCAATTCTAAGTGCACAATGCGAATCTATGGTCGATTCTGCGTTTATTATGCCTTTTAAATGAGAAATCCATTTTTTGTAGAAATCGCAAAATCCATGAACTGTAATTCAGGCATTTTTTTAAGAGCAAATATATACCTTTTGCGATAGCTCCTATAATACTTATTATAGATCAATTCTAAATGCACAATGCGAATCTATGGTCGATTCTGCGTTTATTATGCCTTTCAAATGAGAAATCCATTTTTTGTAGAAATCGGAAAATCCATGAACTATAATTCATGCATTTTTTTTAGAGCAAATATATAACGATTGCGATAGCTCCTATAATACTTATTATAGATCAATTCTAAGTGCACAATACGAATCTATGGTCGATTCTGCGTTTATTATGCCTTTCAAATGAGAAATCCATTTTTTGTAGAAATCGCAAAATCCATGAACTATAATTCATGCATTTTTTTTAGAGCAAATATATAACGATTGCGATAGCTCCTATAATACTTATTATAGATCAATTCTAAGAGGACAATGCGAATCTATGGTCGATTCTGCGTTTATTAATCCTTTTAAATGAGAAATCCATTTTTTGTAGAAATCGCTCAATACATGAACTATAATTCATGAATTTTTTTTAGAGAAAATATATAACGATTGCGATGGCTCCTATAATACTTATTATAGATCAAATCTAAGAGCACAATGCGAATCTATGGTCGATTCTGCGTTTATTATGCCTTTTAAATGAGAAATCCATTTTTTGTAGAAATCGCAAAATTCATTAACAATAATTCATGCATTTTTTTTAGAGCAAATATATAACGATTGCGATAGCACCTATAATACTTATTATAGATCAATTCTAAGTGCACAATGCGAATCTATGATCGATTCTGCGTTTATTATGCCTTTCAAATGAGAAATCCATTTTTTGTAGAAATCGCAAAAAACATGAACTATAATTCATGCATTTTTTTAGAGCAAATATATAACGATTGCGATAGCTCCTATAATACTTATTATAGATCAATTCTAAGTGCACAATGCGAATCTATGGTCGATTCTGCGTTTATTATGCCTTTCAAATGAGAAATCCATTTTTTGTAGAAATCGCAAAATCCATGAACTATAATTCATGCATTTTTTTTAAAGCAAATATATGAAAATTGCGATAGCTCCTATAATACTTATAATGATCAATTCTAAGTGCACAATGCGAATCTATGGTCGATTCTGCGTTTATTATGCCTTTCAAATGAGAAATCCATTTTTGTAGAAATCGCAAAATCCATGAACTATAATTCATGCATTATTTTATAGGAAATATATGACAATTGCGATAGCTCCTAAATTACTTATTATAGATCAATTCTAAGAGCACAATGCGAATCTATGGTCGTTTCTGCGTTTATGATGCTTTTTAAATGAGAAATCCATTTTTTGTAGAAATCGCAAAATCCATGAACTATAATTCATGCATTTTTTTTAGAGCAAATATATAACGATTGCGATAGCTCCTATAATACTTATTATAGACCAATTCTAAGAGCACAATGCGATTCTATTGTCGATTCTGCGTTTATTATGCTTTTTAAATGAGAAATCCATTTATTGTAGAATTCGCAAAATTCATGAACTATAATTCATGCATTTTTTTTAGAGCAAATATATAACGATTGCGATAGCTCCTATAATACTTATTATAGATCAATTCTAAGTGCACAATGCGAATCTATGGTCGATTCTGCGTTTATTATGCCTTTCAAATGAGAAACCCATTTTTTGTAGAAATCACAAAATCCATGAACTATAATTCATGCATTTTTTTTAAAGCAAATATATAACGATTGCGATAGCTCCTATAATACTTATAATAGATTAATTCTAAGTGCACAATGCGAATCTATGGTCGATTCTGCTTTTATTATGCCTTTCAAATGAGAAATCCATTTTTTGTAGAAATCGCAAAATCCATGAACTATAATTCATGCATTTTTTTTAGAGCAAATATATAACGATTGCGATAGCTCCTACAATACTTATAATAGATCAATTCAAAGTGCACAATGCGAATCTATGGTCGATTCTGCGTTTATTATGCCTTTCAAATGAGAAATCCATTTTTTGTAGAAATCGCAAAATCCATGAACTATAATTCATGCATTTTATTTAGAGCAAATATATAACGATTGCGATAGCTCCTATAATACTTATTATAGATCAATTCTAAGAGGACAATGCGAATCTATGGTCGATTCTGCGTTAATTATGCCTTTTAAATGAGAAATCCATTTTTTGTAGAAATCGCTCAATCCATGAACTATAATTCATGCATTTTTCTTAGAGCAAATATATAACGATTGCGATGGCTCCTATAATACTTATTATAGATCATTTCTAAGAGCACAATGCGAATTTATGGTCGATTCTGCGTTTATTATGCCTTTTAAATGAGAAATCCATTTTTTGTAGAAATCGCAAAACCCATGAATTATAATTCATGCATTTTTTTTAGAGCAAATATATGACAATTGCGATAGCTCTTATAATACATATTATAGATCAATTTTAAGAGCACAATGCGAATCTATGGTCGATTCTGCGTTTATTATGCCTTTCAAATGAGAAATCCATTTTTTGTAGATATCGCAAAATCCATGAACTATAATTCATGTATTTTTTTTAGAGCAAATATATAACGATTGCGATAGCTCCTATAATACTTATTATAGATCAATTCTAAGTGCACAATGCGAATCTATGGTCGATTCTGCGTTTATTATGCCTTTCAAATGAGAAATCCATTTTTTGTAGAAATCGCAAAATCCATGAACTATAATTCATGCATTATTTTATAGCAAATATATGACAATTGCGATAGCTCCTATAATACTTATTATAGATCAATTCTAAGAGCACAATGCGAATCTATGGTCGTTTCTGCGTTTATGATGCTTTTTAAATGAGAAATCCATTTATTGTAGAATTCGCAAAATTCATGAACTATAATTCATGCATTTTTTTTAGAGCAAATATATAACGATTGCGATAGCTCCTATAATACTTATTATAGATCAATTCTAAGTGCACAATGCGAATCTATGGTCGATTCTAAGTTTATTATTCCTTTTAAATGAGAAATCCATTTTTTGTAGAAATCGCTCAATACATGAACTATAATTCATGCATTTTTTTTAGAGCAAATATATGACAATTGCGATAGCTCTTATAATACTTATTATAGATCAATTAGAAGAGCACAATGTGAATCTATGGTCGATTCTGCGTTTATTATGCCTTTCAAATGAGAAACCCATTTTTTGTAGAAATCGCAAAATCCATGAACTATAATTCATGCATTTTTTTTAAAGCAAATATATAACGATTGCGATAGCTCCTATAATACTTATAATAGATTAATTCTAAGTGCACAATGCGAATCTATGGTCGAATCTGCTTTTATTATGCCTTTCAAATGAGAAATCCATTTTTTGTAGAAATCGCAAAATCCATGAACTATAATTCATGCATTTTTTTTAGAGCAAATATATAACGATTGCGATAGCTCCTACAATACTTATAATAGATCAATTCTAAGTGCACAATGCGAATCTATGGTCGATTCTGCGTTTATTATGCCTTTTAAATGAGAAATCCATTTTTTGTAGAAATCGCAAAATCCATGAACTATAATTCAGGCATTTTTTTTAGAGCAAATATATAACTTTTGTGATAGTTCCTATAATACTTATTATAGATCAATTCTAAATGCACAGTGCGAATCTATGGTCGATTCTGCGTTTATTATGCCTTTCAAATGAGAAATCCATTTTTTGTAGAAATCGCAAAATCCATGAACTATAATTCATGCATTTTTTTTAGAGCAAATATATAACGATTGCGATAGCTCCTATAATACTTATTATAAGTCAATTCTAAGTGCACAATGCGAATCTATGGTCGATTCTGCGTTTATTACGCCTTTCAAATGAGAAATCCATTTTTTGTAGAAATCGCAAAATCCATGAACTATAATTCATGCATTTTTTTTAGAGCAAATATATGACAATTGCGATAGCTCTTATAATACTTATTATAGATCAATTAGAAGAGCACAATGTGAATCTATGGTCGATTCTGCGTTTATTATGCCTTTCAAATGAGAAATCCATTTTTTGTAGAAATCGCAAAATCCATGAACTATAATTCATGCATTTTTTTTAGAGCAAATATATAACGATTGCGATAGCTCCTACAATACTTATAATAGATCAATTCAAAGTGCACAATGCGAATCTATGGTCGATTCTGCGTTTATTATGCCTTTCAAATGAGAAATCCATTTTTTGTAGAAATCGCAAAATCCATGAACTATAATTCATGCATTTTATTTAGAGCAAATATATAACGATTGCGATAGCTCCTATAATACTTATTATAGATCAATTCTAAGAGGACAATGCGAATCTATGGTCGATTCTGCGTTAATTATGCCTTTTAAATGAGAAATCCATTTTTTGAAGAAATCGCTCAATCCATGAACTATAATTCATGCATTTTTTTTAGAGCAAATATATAACGATTGCGATGGCTCCTATAATACTTATTATAGATCATTTCTAAGAGCACAATGCGAATTTATGGTCGATTCTGCGTTTATTATGAATTTTAAATGAGAAATCCATTTTTTGTAGAAATCGCAAAACCCATGAATTATAATTCATGCATTTTTTTTAGAGCAAATATATGACAATTGCGATAGCTCTTATAATACATATTATAGATCAATTTTAAGAGCACAATGCGAATCTATGGTCGATTCTGCGTTTATTATGCCTTTCAAATGAGAAATCCATTTTTTGTAGATATCGCAAAATCCATGAACTATAATTCATGTATTTTTTTTAGAGCAAATATATAACGATTGCGATAGCTCCTATAATACTTATTATAGATCAATTCTAAGTGCACAATGCGAATCTATGGTCGATTCTGCGTTTATTATGCCTTTCAAATGAGAAATCCATTTTTTGTAGAAATCGCAAAATCCATGAACTATAATTCATGCATTTTTTTTAGAGCAAATATATGACAATTGCGATAGCTCCTATAATACTTATAATGATCAATTCTAAGTGCACAATGCGAATCTATGGTCGATTCTGCGTTTATTATGCCTTTCAAATGAGAAATCCATTTTTGTAGAAATCGCAAAATCCATGAACTATAATTCATGCATTATTTTATAGCAAATATATGACAATTGCGATAGCTCCTATAATACTTATTATAGATCAATTCTAAGAGCACAATGCGAATCTATGGTCGTTTCTGCGTTTATGATGCTTTTTAAATGAGAAATCCATTTTTTGTAGAAATCGCAAAATCCATGAACTATAATTCATGCATTTTTTTTAGAGCAAATATATAACGTTTGCGATAGCTCCTGTAATACTTATTATAGATCAATTCTAAGAGCACAATGCGATTCTATTGTCGATTCTGCGTTTATTATGCTTTTTAAATGAGAAATCCATTTATTGTAGAATTCGCAAAATTCATGAACTATAATTCATGCATTTTTTTTAGAGCAAATATATAACGATTGCGATAGCTCCTATAATACTTATTATAGATCAATTCTAAGTGCACAATGCGAATCTATGGTCGATTCTAAGTTTATTATTCCTTTTAAATGAGAAATCCATTTTTTGTAGAAATCGCTTAATACATGAACTATAATTCATGCATTTTTTTTAGAGCAAATATATGACAATTGCGATAGCTCTTATAATACTTATTATAGATCAATTAGAAGAGCACAATGTGAATCTATGGTCGATTCTGCGTTTATTATGCCTTTCAAATGAGAAACCCATTTTTTGTAGAAATCGCAAAATCCATGAACTATAATTCATGCATTTTTTTTAAAGCAAATATATAACGATTGCGATAGCTCCTATAATACTTATAATAGATTAATTCTAAGTGCACAATGCGAATCTATGGTCGAATCTGCTTTTATTATGCCTTTCAAATGAGAAATCCATTTTTTGTAGAAATCGCAAAATCCATGAACTATAATTCATGCATTTTTTTAAGAGCAAATATATAACGATTGCGATAGCTCCTACAATACTTATAATAGATCAATTCTAAGTGCACAATGCGAATCTATGGTCGATTCTGCGTTTATTATGCCTTTTAAATGAGAAATCCATTTTTTGTAGAAATCGCAAAATCCATGAACTATAATTCAGGCATTTTTTTTAGAGCAAATATATAACTTTTGCGATAGTTCCTATAATACTTATTATAGATCAATTCTAAATGCACAGTGCGAATCTATGGTCGATTCTGCGTTTATTATGCCTTTCAAATGAGAAATCCATTTTTTGTAGAAATCGCAAAATCCATGAACTATAATTCATGCATTTTTTTTAGAGCAAATATATAACGATTGCGATAGCTCCTATAATACTTATTATAGGTCAATTCTAAGTGCACAATGCGAATCTATGGTCGATTCTGCGTTTATTACGCCTTTCAAATGAGAAATCCATTTTTTGTAGAAATCGCAAAATCCATGAACTATAATTCATGCATTTTTTTTAGAGCAAATATATTACGATTGCGATAGCTCCTACAATACTTATTATAGATCAATTCTAAATGCACAATGCGAATCTATGGTTGATACTGCGTTTATTATGCCTTTCAAATGAGAAATCCATTTTTTGTAGAAATCGGAAAATCCATGAACTATAATTCATGCATTTTTTTTTGAGCAAATATATACCTTTTGCGATAGCTCCTATAATACTTATTATAGATCAATTCTAAATGCACAATGCGAATCTATGGTCGATTCTGCGTTTATTATGCCTTTCAAATGAGAAATCCATTTTTTGTAGAAATCGGAAAATCCATGAACTATAATTCATGCATTTTTTTTAGAGCAAATATATAACGATTGCGATAGCTTCTATAATACTTATTATAGATCAATTCTAAGTGCACAATACGAATCTATGGTCGATTCTGCGTTTATTATGCCTTTCAAATGAGAAATCCATTTTTTGTAGAAATCGCAAAATCCATGAACTACAATTCATGCATTTTTTTTAGAGCAAAAATATAACGATTGCGATAGCTCCTATAATACTTATTATAGATCAATTCTAAGAGCACAATGCGAATCTATGGTCGATTCTGCGTTAATTATGCCTTTTAAATGAGAAATCCATTTTTTGTAGAAATCGCAAAATCCATGTACTATAAATCATGCATTTTATTTAGAGCAAATATATAACGATTGCGATAGCTCCTATAATACTTATTATAGATCAATTCTAAGAGGACAATGCGAATCTATGGTCGATTCTGCGTTAATTATGCCTTTTAAATGAGAAATCCATTTTTTGTAGAAATCGCTCAATCCATGAACTATAATTCATGCATTTTTTTTAGAGCAAATATATAACGATTGCGATGGCTCCTATAATACTTATTATAGATCATTTCTAAGAGCACAATGCGAATTTATGGTCGATTCTGCGTTTATTATGCCTTTCAAATGAGTAATCCATTTTTTGTAGATATCGCAAAATCCAGGAACTATAATTCATGTATTTTTTTTAGAGCAAATATATAACGATTGCGATAGCTCCTATAATACTTATTATAGATCAATTCTAAGTGCACAATGCAAATCTATGATCGATTCTGCGTTTATTATGCCTTTGAAATGAGAAATCCATTTTTTGTAGAAATCGCAAAATCCATGAACTATAATTCATGCATTTTTTTTAGAGCAAATATATGACAATTGCGATAGCTCCTATAATACTTATAATGATCAATTCTAAGTGCACAATGCGAATCTATGGTCGATTCTGCGTTTATTATGCCTTTCAAATGAGAAATCCATTTTTTGTAGAAATCGCAAAATCCATGAACTATAATTCATGCATTATTTTATAGCAAATATATGACAATTGCGATAGCTCCTATAATACTTATTATAGATCAATTCTAAGAGCACAATGCGAATCTATGGTCGTTTCTGCGTTTATGATGCTTTTTAAATGAGAAATCCATTTTTTGTGGAAATCGCAAAATCCATGAACTATAATTCATGCATTTTTTTTAGAGCAAATATATAACGATTGCGATAGCTCCTATAATACTTATTATAGATCAATTCTAAGAGCACAATGCGATTCTATTGTCGATTCTGCGTTTATTATGCTTTTTAAATGAGAAATCCATTTATTGTAGAATTCGCAAAATTCATGAACTATAATTCATGCATTTTTTTTAGAGCAAATATATAACGATTGCGATAGCTAATATAATACTTATTATAGATCAATTCTAAGTGCACAATGCGAATCTATGGTCGATTCTGCGTTTATTATGCCTTTCAAATGAGAAATCCATTTTTTGTAGAAATCGCAAAATCCATGAACTATAATTCATGCATTTTTTTTAGAGCAAATATATTACGATTGCGATAGCTCCTACAATACTTATTATATATCAATTCTAAATGCACAATGCGAATCTATGGTCGATTCTGCGTTTATTATGCCTTTCAAATGAGAAATCCATTTTTTGTAGAAATCGGAAAATCCATGAACTATAATTCATGCATTTTTTTTTTGAGCAAATATATAACGATTGCGATAGCTCCTATAATACTTATTATAGATCAATTCTAAGTGCACAATGCGAATCTATGGTCGATTCTGCGTTTATTATGCCTTTTAAATGAGAAATCCATTTTTTGTAGAAATCGCAAAATCCATGAACTGCAATTCAGGCATTTTTTTAAGAGCAAATATATACCTTTTGCGATAGCTCCTATAATACTTATTATAGATCAATTCTAAGTGCACAATAAGTGTACTATAAAATAAGTATTATAGGAGCTATCGCAATCGTTATATATTTGCTCTAAAAAAAATGCATGAATTATATTTCATGGATTTTGCGATTTCTACAAAAAATGGATTTCTCATTTGAAAGGCATAATAAACGCAGAATCGACCATAGATTCGCATTGTGCACTTAGAATTGATCTATAATAAGTATTATAGGAGCTATCGCAATCGTTATATATTTGCTCTAAAAAAAATGCATGAATTATAGTTCATGGATTTTGCGATTTCTACAAAAAATAGATTTCTCATTTAAAAAGCATAATAAACGCAGAATCGATCATAGATTCGCATTGTGCACTTAGAATTGATCTATTATAAGTATTATAGGAGCTATCGCAATCGTTATATATTTGCTCTAAAAAAATGCATGAATTATAGTTCATGGATTTTGCGATTTCTACAAAAAATGGATTTCGCATTTAAAAAGCATAATAAACGCAGAATCGACCATAGATTAGCATTGTGCACTTAGAATTGATCTATTATAAGTATTATAGGAGTTATCGCAATCGTTATATATTTGCTCTAAAAAAAATGCATGAATTATAGTTCATGAATTTTGCGATTTCTACAAAAAATGAATTTCTCATTTGAAAGGCATAATAAACGCAGAATCGACCATAGATTCGCATTGGGGGAGTATAGTTCATGGATTTTGCGATTTCTACAAAAAATGAATTTCTCATTTGAAAGGCATAATAAACTCAGAATCGACCATAGATTCGCATTGTGCACTTAGAATTGATCTATTATAAGTATTATAGGAGCTATCGTAATTGTCATATATTTGCTCTAAAAAAAATGCATGAATTATAGTTCATGGATTTTGCGATTTCTACAAAAAATGGATTTCTCATTTAAAAAGCATAATAAACGCAGAATCGACCATAGATTCGCATTGTACACTTAGAATTGATCTATTATAAGTATTATAGGAGTTATCGAAATCGATATATATTTGCTCTGAAAAAATGCATGAATTATATTTCATGGATTTTGCGATTTCTACAAAAAATGAATTTCTCATTTGAAAGGCATAATAAACGCAGAATCGACCATAGATTCGCATTGTGCACTTAGAATTGATCTATAATAAGTATTATAGGAGCTATCGCAATCGTTATATATTTGCTCTAAAAAAATGCATGAATTATAGTTCATGGATTTTGCGATTTCTACAAAAAATGTATTTCTCATTTAAAAAGCATAATAAACGCAGAATCGACCATAGATTCGCATTGTGCACTTAGAATTGATCTATTATAAGTATTATAGGAGCTATCGTAATTGTCATATATTTGCTCTAAAAAAATGCATGAATTATAGTTCATGGATTTTGCGATTTCTACAAAAAATGGATTTCTCATTTAAAAAGCATAATAAATGCAGAATCGACCATAGATTCGCATTGTGCACTTAGAATTGATCTATTATAAGTATTATAGGAGTTATCGAAATCGATATATATTTGCTCTAAAAAAATGCATGAATTATAGTTCATGGATTTTGCGTTTTCTACAAAAAATGAATTTCTCATTTGAAAGGCATAATAAACGCAGAATCAACCATAGATTCGCATTGTGCACTTAGAATTGGTCTATATTAAGTATTATAGGAGCTATCGCAATCGTTATATATTTGCTCTAAAAGAAATGCATGAATTATAGTTCATGGATTTTGCGATTTCTACAAAAAATGGATTTCTCATTTGAAAGGCATACTAAACGCAGAATCGACCATAGATTCGCATTGTGCACTTAGAATTGATCTATTATAAGTATTATAGGAGCTATCGCAATCGTTATATATTTGCTCTAAAAAAATGCATGAATTATAGTTCATGGATTTTGCGATTTCTACAAAAAATGGATTTCGCATTTAAAAAGCATAATAAACGCAGAATCGACCATAGATTAGCATTGTGCACTTAGAATTGATCTATTATAAGTATTATAGGAGTTATCGCAATCGTTATATATTTGCTCTAAAAAAAATGCATGAATTATAGTTCATGAATTTTGCGATTTCTACAAAAAATGAATTTCTCATTTGAAAGGCATAATAAACGCAGAATCGACCAAAGATTCGCATTGGGGGAGTATAGTTCATGGATTTTGCGATTTCTACAAAAAATGAATTTCTCTTTTGAAAGGCATAATAAACGCAGAATCGACCATAGATTCGCATTGTGCACTTAGAATTGATCTATAATAAGTATTATAGGAGCTATCGCAATCGTTATATATTTGCTCTAAAAAAAATGCATGAATTATAGTTCATGGATTTTGCGATTACTACAAAAAATGAATTTCTCTTTTGAAAGGCATAATAAACGCAGAATCGACCATAGATTCGCATTGTGCACTTAGAATTGATCTATTATAAGTATTATAGGAGCTATCGCCATCGTTATATATTTGCTCTAAAAAAATGCATGAATTATAGTTCATGGATTTTGCGATTTCTACAAAAAATGGATTTCTCATTTAAAAAGCATAATAAACGCAGAATCGACCGAAGATTCGCATTGTGCACAAAGAATTGATCTACTATAAGTATTATAGGAGCTATCGCAATCGTTATATATTTGCTCTAAAAAAATGCATGAATTATAGTTCATGGATTTTGCGATTTCTACAAAAAATGGATTTCTCATTTAAAAAGCATAATAAACTCAGAATCGACCATAGATTCGCATTGTGCACTTAGAATTGATCTATTATAAGTATTATAGGAGCTATCGTAATTGTCATATATTTGCTCTAAAAAAAATGCATGAATTATAGTTCATGGATTTTGCGATTTCTACAAAAAATGGATTTCTCATTTAAAAAGCATAATAAACGCAGAATCGACCATAGATTCGCATTGTGCACTTAGAATTGATCTATAATAAGTATTATAGGAGCTATCGCAATCGTTATATATTTGCTCTAAAAAATGCATGAATTATAGTTCATGGATTTTGCGATTTCTACAAAAAATGTATTTCTCATTTAAAAAGCATAATAAACGAAGAATCGACCATAGATTCGCATTGTGCACTTAGAATTGATCTATTATAAGTATTATAGGAGCTATCGTAATTGTCATAGATTTTCTCTAAAAAAATGCATGAATTATAGTTCATGGATTTTGCGATTTCTACAAAAAATGGATTTCTCATTTAAAAAGCATAATAAACGCAGAATCGACCATAGATTCGCATTGTGCACTTAGAATTGATCTATTATAAGTATTATAGGAGTTATCGAAATCAATATATATTTGCTCTAAAAAAATGCATGAATTATAGTTCATGGATTTTGCGTTTTCTACAAAAAATGAATTTCTCATTTGAAAGGCATAATAAACGCAGAATCAACCATAGATTCGCATTGTGCACTTAGAATTGGTCTATATTAAGTATTATAGGAGCTATCGCAATCGTTATATATTTGCTCTAAAAAAAATGCATGAATTATAGTTCATGGATTTTGCGATTTCTACAAAAAATGGATTTCTCATTTGAAAGGCATACTAAACGCAGAATCGACCATAGATTCGCATTGTGCACTTAGAATTGATCTATTATAAGTATTACAGGAGCTATCGTAATTGTCATATATTTGCTCTAAAAAAAATGCATGAATTTTAGTTCATGGATATTGCGATTTCTACAAAAAATGGATTTCTCATTTGAAAGGCATAATAAACGCAGAATCGACCAAAGATTCGCATTGTGCACTTAGAATTGATCTATTATAAGTATTAAAGGAGCTATCGCAATCGTTATATATTTGCTCTAAAAAAATGCATGAATTATAGTTCATGGATTTTGCGGTTTCTACAAAAAATGGATTTCTCATTTGAAAGGCATAATAAACGCAGAATCGACCATAGATTCGCATTGTGCACTTAGAATTGGTCTATTATAGGAGCTATCGCAATCGTTATATATTTGCTCTAAAAAAAAATGCATGAATTATAGTTCATGGATTTTGCGATTTCTACATATAATGGATTTCTCATTTAAAAAGCATAATAAACGCGGGAATCGACCATAGATTCGCATTGTGCACTTAGAATTGATCTATTATAAGTATTATAGGAGTTATCGAAATCGATATATATTTGCTCTGAAAAAATGCATGAATTATAGTTCATGGATTTTGCGTTTTCTACAAAAAATGAATTTTTCATTTGAAAGGCATAATAAACGCAGAATCGACCATAGATTCGCATTGTGCACTTAGAATTGGTCTATATTAAGTATTATAGGAGCTATCGCAATCGTTATATATTTGCTCTAAAAAAAATGCATGAATTATAGTTCATGGATTTTGCGATTTCTACAGAAAATGAATTTCTAATTTGAAAGGCATAATAAACGCAGAATCGACCATAGATTCGCATTGTGCACTTAGAATTGATCTATTATAAGTATTATAGGAGCTATCGTAATTGTCATATATTTGCTCTAAAAAAATGCATGAATTATAGTTCATGGATTTTGCGATTTCTACAAAAAATGGATTTCTCATTTAAAAAGCATAATAAACGCAGAATCGACCATAGATTCGCATTGTGCACTTAGAATTGATCTATTATAAGTATTATAGGAGTTATCGAAATCGATATATATTTGCTCTAAAAAAATGCATGAATTATATTTCATGGATTTTGCGTTTTCTACAAAAAATGAATTTCTCATTTGAAAGGCATAATAAACGCAGAATCAACCATAGATTCGCATTGTGCACTTAGAATTGGTCTATATTAAGTATTATAGGAGCTATCGCAATCGTTATATATTTGCTCTAAAAGAAATGCATGAATTATAGTTCATGGATTTTGCGATTTCTACAAAAAATGGATTTCTCATTTGAAAGGCATACTAAACGCAGAATCGACCATAGATTCGCATTGTGCACTTAGAATTGATCTATTATAAGTATTATAGGAGCTATCGCAATCGTTATATATTTGCTCTAAAAAAATGCATGAATTATAGTTCATGGATTTTGCGATTTCTACAAAAAATGGATTTCGCATTTAAAAAGCATAATAAACGCAGAATCGACCATAGATTAGCATTGTGCACTTAGAATTGATCTATTATAAGTATTATAGGAGTTATCGCAATCGTTATATATTTGCTCTAAAAAAAATGCATGAATTATAGTTCATGAATTTTGCGATTTCTACAAAAAAAGAATTTCTCATTTGAAAGGCATAATAAACGCAGAATCGACCAAAGATTCGCATTGGGGGAGTATAGTTCATGGATTTTGCGATTTCTACAAAAAATGAATTTCTCTTTTGAAAGGCATAATAAACGCAGAATCGACCATAGATTCGCATTGTGCACTTAGAATTGATCTATTATAAGTATTATAGGAGCTATCGCCATCGTTATATATTTGCTCTAAAAAAATGCATGAATTATAGTTCATGGATTTTGCGATTTCTACAAAAAATGGATTTCTCATTTAAAAAGCATAATAAACGCAGAATCGACCGAAGATTCGCATTGTGCACAAAGAATTGATCTACTATAAGTATTATAGGAGCTATCGCAATCGTTATATATTTGCTCTAAAAAAATGCATGAATTATAGTTCATGGATTTTGCGATTTCTACAAAAAATGTATTTCTCATTTAAAAAGCATAATAAACTCAGAATCGACCATAGATTCGCATTGTGCACTTAGAATTGATCTATTATAAGTATTATAGGAGCTATCGTAATTGTCATATATTTGCTCTAAAAAAAATGCATGAATTATAGTTCATGGATTTTGCGATTTCTACAAAAAATGGATTTCTCATTTAAAAAGCATAATAAACGCAGAATCGACCATAGATTCGCATTGTACACTTAGAATTGATCTATTATAAGTATTATAGGAGTTATCGAAATCGATATATATTTGCTCTGAAAAAATGCATGAATTATAGTTCATGGATTTTGCGATTTCTACAAAAAATGAATTTCTCATTTGAAAGGCATAATAAACGCAGAATCGACCATAGATTCGCATTGTGCACTTAGAATTGATCTATTATAAGTATTATAGGAGTTATCGAAATCAATATATATTTGCTCTAAAAAAATGCATGAATTATAGTTCATGGATTTTGCGTTTTCTACAAAAAATGAATTTCTCATTTGAAAGGCATAATAAACGCAGAATCAACCATAGATTCGCATTGTGCACTTAGAATTGGTCTATATTAAGTATTATAGGAGCTATCGCAATCGTTATATATTTGCTCTAAAAAAAATGCATGAATTATAGTTCATGGATTTTGCGATTTCTACAAAAAATGGATTTCTCATTTGAAAGGCATACTAAACGCAGAATCGACCATAGATTCGCATTGTGCACTTAGAATTGATCTATTATAAGTATTACAGGAGCTATCGTAATTGTCATATATTTGCTCTAAAAAAAATGCATGAATTATAGTTCATGGATATTGCGATTTCTACAAAAAATGGATTTCTCATTTGAAAGGCATAATAAACGCAGAATCGACCAAAGATTCGCATTGTGCACTTAGAATTGATCTATTATAAGTATTAAAGGAGCTATCGCAATCGTTATATATTTGCTCTAAAAAAATGCATGAATTATAGTTCATGGATTTTGCGGTTTCTACAAAAAATGGATTTCTCATTTGAAAGGCATAATAAACGCAGAATCGACCATAGATTCGCATTGTGCACTTAGAATTGGTCTATTATAGGAGCTATCGCAATCGTTATATATTTGCTCTAAAAAAAAATGCATGAATTATAGTTCATGGATTTTGCGATTTCTACATATAATGGATTTCTCATTTAAAAAGCATAATAAACGCGGGAATCGACCATAGATTCGCATTGTGCACTTAGAATTGATCTATTATAAGTATTATAGGAGTTATCGAAATCGATATATATTTGCTCTGAAAAAATGCATGAATTATAGTTCATGGATTTTGCGTTTTCTACAAAAAATGAATTTTTCATTTGAAAGGCATAATAAACGCAGAATCGACCATAGATTCGCATTGTGCACTTAGAATTGGTCTATATTAAGTATTATAGGAGCTATCGCAATCGTTATATATTTGCTCAAAAAAAAAATGCATGAATTATAGTTCATGGATTTTGCGATTTCTACAGAAAATGAATTTCTAATTTGAAAGGCATAATAAACGCAGAATCGACCATAGCTTCGCATTGTGCACTTAGAATTGATCTATAATAAGTATTATAGGAGCTATCGCAATCGTTATATATTTGCTCTAAAAAAAATGCATGAATTATTGTTCATGGATTTTGCGATTTCTACAAAAAATTAATTTCTCATTTGAAAGGCATAATAAACGCAGAATCGACCATAGATTCGCATTGTGCACTTAGAATTGATCTATAATAAGTATTATAGGAGCTATCGCAATCGTTATATATTTGCTCTAAAAAAAATGCATGAATTATAGTTCATGGATTTTGCGATTTCTACAAAAAATGAATTTCTCATTTGAAAGGCATAATAAACGCAGAATCGACCATAGATTCGCATTGTGCACTTACAATTGATCTATTATAAGTATTATAGGAACTATCGCAATCGTTATATATTTGCTCTAGAAAAATGCATGAATTATAGTTCATGGATTTTGCGATTTCTACAAAAAAATGGATTTCTCATTTAAAAAGCATAATAAACGCAGAATCGACCATAGATTCGCATTGTGCACTTAGAATTGATCTATTATAAGTATTATAGGAGCTATCGCAATCGTTATATATTTGCTCTGAAAAAAATGCATGAATTATAGTTCATGGATTTTGCGATTTCTACAAAAAATGGATTTATCATTTAAAAAGCATAATAAACGCAGAATCGACCATAGATTCGCATTGTGCACTTAGGATTGATCTATAATAAGTATTATAGGAGCTATCGCAATCGTTATATATTTTCTCTAAAAAAAATTCATGAATTATAGTTCATGTATTGAGCGATTTCTACAAAAAATGGATTTCTCATTTAAAAGGAATAATAAACGCAGAATCGACCATAGATTCGCATTGTCCTCTTAGAATTGATCTATAATAAGTATTATAGGAGCTATCGCATATGTCATATATTTGCTCTAAAAAAATGCATGAATTATAGTTCATGGATTTTGCGGTTTCTACAAAAAATGGATTTCTCATTTAAAAAGCATAATAAACGCAGAATCGACCATAGATTCGCATTGTGCACTTAGAATTGGTCTATTATAGGAGCTATCGCAATCGTTATATATTTGCTCTAAAAAAAAATGCATGAATTATAGTTAATGGATTTTGCGATTTCTACATATAATGGATTTCTCATTTAAAAAGCATAATAAACGCAGAATCGACCATAGATTCGCATTGTGCACTTAGAATTGATCTATTATAAGTATTATAGGAGTTATCGAAATCGATATATATTTGCTCTGAAAAAATGCATGAATTATAGTTCATGGATTTTGCGTTTTCTACAAAAAATGAATTTCTCATTTGAAAGGCATAATAAACGCAGAATCGACCATAGATTCGCATTGTGCACTTAGAATTGGTCTATAATAAGTATTATAGGAGCTATCGCAATCGTTATATATTTGCTCTAAAAAAAATGCATGAATTATAGTTCATGGATTTTGCGATTTCTACAGAAAATGAATTTCTCATTTGAAAGGCATAATAAACGCAGAATCGACCATAGATTCGCATTGTGCACTTAGAATTGATCTATAATAAGTATTATAGGAGCTATCGCAATCGTTATATATTTGCTCTAAAAAAAATGCATGAATTATAGTTCATGGATTTTGCGATTTCTACAAAAAATGAATTTCTCATTTGAAAGGCATAATAAACGCAACTTCGACCATAGATTCGCATTGTGCACTTAGAATTGATCTATTATAAGTATTATAGGAGCTATCGCAATCGTTATATATTTGCTCTAAAAAAATGCATGAATTATAGTTCATGGATTTTGCGATTTCTACAAAAAAATGGATTTCTCATTTAAAAAGCATAATAAACACAGAATCGACCATAGCTTCGCATTGTGCACTTAGAATTGATCTATTATAAGTATTATAGGAGCTATCGCAATCGTTATATATTTGCTCTGAAAAAAATGCATGAATTATAGTTCATGGATTTTGCGATTTCTACAAAAAATGAATTTCTCATTTGAAAGGCATAATAAACGCAGAATCGACCATAGATTCGCATTGTGCACTTAGAATTGATCTATTATAAGTATTATAGGAGCTATCGCAATCGTTATATATTTGCTCTAAAAAAATGCATGAATTATAGTTCATGGATTTTGCGATTTCTACAAAAAATGAATTTCTCATTTGAAAGGCATAATAAACGCAGAATCGACCATAGATTCGCATTGTGCACTTAGAATTGATCTAATATAAGTATTATGGGAACTATCGCAATCGTTATATATTTGCTCTAGAAAAATGCATGAATTATAGTTCATGGATTTTGCGATTTCTACAAAAAAATGGATTTCTCATTTAAAAAGCATAATAAACGCAGAATCGACCATAGATTCGCATTGTGCACTTAGAATTGATCTATTATAAGTATTATAGGAGCTATCGCAATCGTTATATATTTGCTCTGAAAAAAATGCATGAATTATAGTTCATGGATTTTGCGATTTCTACAAAAAATGAATTTCTCATTTGAAAGGCATAATAAACGCAGAATCGACCATAGATTCGCATTGTGCACTTAGAATTGATCTATTATAAGTATTATAGGAGTTATCGTAATTGTCATATATTTGCTCTAAAAAAAATGGATTTTGCGATTTCTACAAAAAATGGATTTCTCATTTGAAAGGCATAATAAACGCAGATTCGACCATAGATTCGCATTGTGCACTTAGAATTGATCTATAATAAGTATTATAGGAGCTATCGCAATTGTCATATATTTGCTCTAAAAAAATGCATGAATTATAGTTCATGGATTTTGCGATTTCTACAAAAAATGGATTTCTCATTTAAAAAGCATAATAAACGCAAAATCGACCATAGATTCGCATTGTCCTCTTAGAATTGATCTATTACAAGTATTATAGGAGCTATCGTAATCGTTATATATTTGCTCTAAAAAAATGCATGAATTATAATTCATGGATATTGCGATTTCTACAAAAAATGGATTTCTCATTTGAAAGGCATAATAAACGCAGAATCAACCAAAGATTCGCATTGTGCACTTAGAATTGATCTATTATAAGTATTATAGGAGCTATCGCAATCGTTATATATTTGCTCTAAAAAAATGCATGAATTATAGTTCATGGATTTTGCGGTTTCTACAAAAAATGGATTTCTCATTTGAAAGGCATAATAAACGCAGAATCGACCATAGATTCGCATTGTGCACTTGGAATTGGTCTATTATAAGTATTATAAGAGCTATCGCAATTGTCATATATTTGCTCTAGGAAAATGCATGAATTATAGTTCATGGATTTTGCGATTTCTACAAAAAATGAATTTCTCATTTGAAAGGCATAATAAACGCAGAATCGACCATAGATTCGCATTGTGCACATAGAATTGATCTATTATAGGTATTATAGGAGCTATCGCAATCGTTATATATTTGCTCTAATAAAATGCATGAATTATAGTTCATGGTTTTTGCGATTTCTACAAAAAATGGATTTCTCATTTGAAAGGCATAATAAACGCAGAATCGACCATAGATTCGCAATGTGCACTTAGAATTGATCTATTATAAGTATTATAGGAGCTATCGCAATCGTTATATATTTGCTCTAAAACAAATGCATGAATTATAGTTCATGGATTTTGCGATTTCTACAAAAATTGGATTTCTCATTTGAAAGGCATAATAAACGCAGAATCGACCATAGATTCGCATTGTGCACTTAGAATTGAGCTATTATAGGTATTATAGGAGCTATCGCAATCGTTATATATTTGCTCTAAAAAAATGCATGAATTATAGTTCATGGATTTTGCGATTTCTACAAAAAATGGATTTCTCATTTAAAAAGCATAATAAACGCAGAATCGACCATAGATTCGCATTGTGCACTTAGAATTGATCTATAATAAGTATTATAGGAGCTATCGCAATTGTCATATATTTGCTCTAAAAAAAATGCATGAATTATAGTTCATGGATTTTGCGATTTCTACAAATAACGGATTTCTCATTTAAAAAGCATAATAAACGCAGAATCGACCATAGATTCGCATTATGCACTTAGAATTGGTCTATAATAATTATTATAGGAGCTATCGCCATCGTTATATATTTGCTCTAAAAAAAATCCATGAATTATAGTTCATGGATTTTGCGATTTCTACTAAAAATGAATTTCTCATTTGAAAGGCATACTAAACGCAGAATCGACCATAGATTCGCATTGTGCACTTAGAATTGATCTATAATAAGTATTATAGGAGCTATCGCAATCGTTATATATTTGCTGTAAAAAAAATGCATGAATTATTAGTTCATGGATTTTGCGATTTCTACAAAAAATGGATTTCTCATTTGAAAGGCATAATAAACGCAGAATCGACCATAGATTCGCATTGTGCACATAGAATTGATCTATAATAAGTATTATAGGAGCTATCGCAATCGTTATATATTTGCTCTAAAACAAATGCATGAATTATAGTTCATGGATTTTGCGATTTCTACAAAAAATGGATTTCTCATTTAAAAAGCATAATAAACGCAGAATCGACCATAGATTCGCATTGTGCACTTAGAATTGATCTATAATAAGTATTATAGGAGCTATCGCAATTGTCATATATTTGCTCTAAAAAAAATGCATGAATTATAGTTCATGGATTTTGCGATTTCTACAAATAACGGATTTCTCATTTAAAAAGCATAATAAACGCAGAATCGACCATAGATTCGCATTGTGCACTTAGAATTGATCTATAATAAGTATTATAGGAGCTATCGCAATCGTTATATATTTGCTGTAAAAAAAATGCATGAATTATAGTTCATGGATTTTGCGATTTCAACAAAAAATGGATTTCTCATTTGAAAGGCATAATAAACGCAGAATCGACCATAGATTCGCATTGTGCACTTAGAATTGATCTATTATAAGTATTAAAGGAGCTATCGTAATTGTCATATATTTGCTCTAAAAAAAATGCATGAATTATAGTTCATGGATATTGCGATTTCTACAAAAAATGGATTTCTCATTTAAAAGGCATAATAAACGCAGAATCGACCAAAGATTCGCATTGTGCACTTAGAATTGATGTATTATAAGTATTAAAGGAGCTATCGCAATCGTTATATATTTGCTCTAAAAAAATGCATGAATTATAGTTCATGGATTTTGCGGTTTCTACAAAAAATGGATTTCTCATTTGAAAGGCATAATAAACGCAGAATCGACCATAGATTCGCATTGTGCACTTAGAATTGGTCTATTATAGGAGCTATCGCAATCGTTATATATTTGCTCTAAAAAAAAATGCATGAATTATAGTTCATGGATTTTGCGATTTCTACATATAATGGATTTCTCATTTAAAAAGCATAATAAACGCAGAATCGACCATAGATTCGCATTGTGCACTTAGAATTGATCTATTATAAGTATTATAGGAGTTATCGAAATCGATATATATTTGCTCTGAAAAAATGCATGAATTATAGTTCATGGATTTTGCGTTTTCTACAAAGAATGAATTTCTCATTTGAAAGGCATAATAAACGCAGAATCGACCATAGATTCGCATTGTGCACTTAGAATTGGTCTATATTAAGTATTATAGGAGCTATCGCAATCGTTATATATTTGCTCTAAAAAAAATGCATGAATTATAGTTCATGGATTTTGCGATTTCTACAGAAAATGAATTTCTCATATGAAAGGCATAATAAACGCAGAATCGACCATAGATTCGCATTGTGCACTTAGAATTGATCTATAATAAGTATTATAGGAGCTATCGCAATCGTTATATATTTGCTCTAAAAAAAATGCATGAATTATAGTTCATGGATTTTGCGATTTCTACAAAAAATGAATTTCTCATTTGAAAGGCATAATAAACGCAGAATCGACCATAGATTCGCATTGTGCACTTAGAATTTATCTATTATAAGTATTATAGGAGCTATCGCATATGTCATATATTTGCTCTAAAAAAATGCATGAATTATAGTTCATGAATTTTGCGTTTTCTACAAAAAATGAAATTCTCATTTGAAAGGCATAATAAACGCAGAATCGACCATAGATTCGCATTGTGCACTTAGAATTGGTCTATAATAAGTATTATAGGAGCTATCGCAATCGTTATATATTTGCTCTAAAAAAATGCATGAATTATAGTTCATGGATTTTGCGGTTTCTACAAAAAATGGATTTCTCATTTGAAAGGCATAATAAACGCAGAATCGACCATAGATTCGCATTGTGCACTTAGAATTGGTCTATTGTAGGAGCTATCGCAATCGTTATATATTTGCTCTAAAAAAAAATGCATGAATTATAGTTCATGGATTTTGCGATTTCTACATATAATGGATTTCTCATTTAAAAAGCATAATAAACGCAGAATCGACCATAGATTCGCATTGTGCACTTAGAATTGATCTATTATAAGTATTATAGGAGTTATCGAAATCGATATATATTTGCTCTGAAAAAATGCATGAATTATAGTTCATGGATTTTGCGTTTTCTACAAAAAATGAATTTCTCATTTGAAAGGCATAATAAACGCAGAATCGACCATAGATTCGCATTGTGCACTTAGAATTGGTCTATATTAAGTATTATAGGAGCTATCGCAATCGTTATATATTTGCTCTAAAAAAAATGCATGAATTATAGTTCATGGATTTTGCGATTTCTACAGAAAATGAATTTCTCATTTGAAAGGCATAATAAACGCAGAATCGACCATAGATTCGCATTGTGCACTTAGAATTGATCTATAATAAGTATTATAGGAGCTATCGCAATCGTTATATATTTGCTCTAAAAAAAATGCATGAATTATAGTTCATAGATTTTGCGATTTCTACAAAAAATGAATTTCTCATTTGAAAGGCATAATAAACGCAGAATCGACCATAGATTCGCATTGTGCACTTAGAATTGATCTATTATAAGTATTATAGGAGCTATCGCAATCGTTATATATTTGCTCCAAAAAAATGCATGAATTATAGTTCATGGATTTTGCGATTTCTACAAAAAATGGATTTCTCATTTGAAAGGCATAATAAACGCAGAATTGACCATAGATTCGTATTGTGCACTTAGAATTGATCTATAATAAGTATTATAGGAGCTATCGCAATTGTCATATATTTGCTCTAAAAAAAATGCATGAATTATTGTTCATGGATTTTGCGATTTCTACAAATAACGGATTTCTCATTTAAAAAGCATAATAAACGCAGAATCGACCATAGATTCGCATTGTGCACTTAGAATTGGTCTATATTAAGTATTATAGGAGCTATCGCAATCGTTATATATTTGCTCTAAAAAAAATGCATGAATTATAGTTCATGGATTTTGCGATTTCTACAGAAAATGAATTTCTCATTTGAAAGGCATAATAAACGCAGAATCGACCATAGATTCGCATTGTGCACTTAGAATTGATCTATTATAAGTATTATAGGAGCTATCGTAATTGTCATATATTTGCTCTAAAAAAAATGCATGAATTATAGTTCATGGATTTTGCGATTTCTACAAAAAATGGATTTCTCATTTGAAAGGCATAATAAACGCAGAATCGACCATAGATTCGCATTGTGCATTTAGAATTGATCTATAATAAATATTATAGGAGCTATCGCAATCGTTATATATTTGCTCTAAAAAAAATGCATGAATTATAGTTCATGGATTTTGCGATTTCTACAGAAAATGAATTTCTCATTTGAAAGGCATAATAAACGCAGAATCGACCATAGATTCGCATTGTGCACTTAGATTTGATCTATAATAAGTATTATAGGAGCTATCGCAATCGTTATATATTTGCTCTAAAAAAAATGCATGAATTATAGTTCATGGATTTTGCGATTTCTACAAAAAATGAATTTCTCATTTGAAAGGCATAATAAACGCAGAATCGACCATAGATTCGCATTGTGCACTTAGAATTGATCTATTATAAGTATTATAGGAGCTATCGCAATCGTTATATATTTGCTCTGAAAAAAATGCATGAATTATAGTTCATGGATTTTGCGATTTCTACAAAAAATGGATTTCTCATTTAAAAAGCATAATAAACGCAGAATCGACCATAGATTCGCATTGTGCACTTAGAATTGATCTATCATAAGTATTATAGGAGCTATCGCAATTGTCATATATTTGCTCTAAAAAAATGCATGAATTATAGTTCATGGATTTTGCGTTTTCTACAAAAAATGGATTTCTCATTTGAAAGGCATAATAAACGAGGAATCGACCATAGATTCGCATTGTGCACTTAGAATTGGTCTATAATAAGTATTATAGGAGATATCGCAATCGTTATATATTTGCTCTAAAAAAAATGCATGAATTATAGTTCATGGATTTTGCGATTTCTACAAAAAATGAATTTCTCATTTGAATGGCATAATAAACGCAGAATCGACCATAGATTCGCATTGTGCACTTAGAATTGATCTATAATAAGTATTATAGGAGCTATCGCAATTGTCATATATTTGCTCTAAAAAAATGCATGAATTATAGTTCATGGATATTGCGATTTCTACAAAAAATGGATTACTCATTTAAAAAGCATAATAAACGCAAAATCGACCATAGATTCGCATTGTGCACTTATAATTGATCTATTATAAGTATTATAGGAGCTATCGCATTCGTTATATATTTGCTCTAAAAAAATGCATGAATTATAGTTCATGGATTTTGCGATTTCTACAAAAAATGGATTTCTCATTTAAAAAGCATAATAAACGCAAAATCGACCATAGATTCGCATTGTGCACTTATAATTGATCTATTATAAGTATTAAAGGAGCTATCGTAATTGTCATATATTTGCTCTAAAAAAAATGCATGAATTATAGTTCATGGATATTGCGATTTCTACAAAAAATGGATTTCTCATTTGAAAGGCATAATAAACGCAGAATCAACCAAAGATTCGCATTGTGCACTTAGAATTGATCTATTATAAGTATTATAGGAGCTATCGCAATTGTTATATATTTGCTCTAAAAAAATGCAAGAATTATAGTTCATGGATTTTGCGGTTTCTACAAAAAATGGATTTCTCATTTGAAAGGCATAATAAACGCATAATCGACCATAGATTCGCATTGTGCACATAGAATTGATCTATTATAAGTATTATGGGAGCTATCGCAATCGTTATATATTTGCTCTAAAACAAATGCATGAATTATAGTTCATAGATTTTGCGATTTCTACAAAAATTGAATTTCTCATTTGAAAGGCATAATAAACGCAGAATCGACCATAGATTCGCATTGTGCACTTACAATTGATCTATTATAAGTATTATAGGAGCTATCGCAATCGTTATATATTTGCTCTGAAAAAAATGCATGAATTATAGTTCATGGATTTTGCGATTTCTACAAAAAATGAATTTCTCATTTGAAAGGCATAATAAACGCAGAATCGACCATAGATTCGCATTGTGCACTTAGAATTGATCTATTATAAGTATTATAGGAGCTATCGCAATCGTTATATATTTGCTCTAAAAAAATGCATGAATTATAGTTCATGGATTTTGCGATTTCTACAAAAAAATGGATTTCTCATTTAAAAAGCATAATAAACGCAGAATCGACCATAGATTCGCATTGTGCACTTAGAATTGATCTAATATAAGTATTATAGGAGCTATCGCAATCGTTATATATTTGCTCTGAAAAAAATGCATGAATTATAGTTCATGGATTTTGCGATTTCTACAAAAAATGGATTTCTCATTTGAAAGGCATAATAAACGAGGAATCGACCATAGATTCGCATTGTGCACTTAGAATTGGTCTATAATAAGTATTATAGGAGCTATCGCAATCGTTATATACTTGCTCTAAAAAAAATGCATGAATTATAGTTCATGGATTTTGCGATTTCTACTAAAAATGAATTTCTCATTTGAAAGGCATACTAAACGCAGAATCGACCATAGATTCGCATTGTGCACTTAGAATTGATCTATAATAAGTATTATAGGAGCTATCGCAATCGTTATATATTTGCTGTAAAAAAAATGCATGAATTATTAGTTCATGGATTTTGCGATTTCTACAAAAAATGGATTTCTCATTTGAAAGGCATAATAAACGCAGAATCGACCATAGATTCGCATTGTGCACATAGAATTGATCTATAATAAGTATTATAGGAGCTATCGCAATCGTTATATATTTGCTCTAAAACAAATGCATGAATTATAGTTCATGTATTTTGCGATTTCTACAAAAATTATATTTCTCATTTGAAAGGCATAATAAACGCAGAATCGACCATAGATTCGCATTGTGCACTTAGAATTGATCTATTATAAGTATTATAGGAGCTATCGCAATCGTTATATATTTGCTCTAAAAAAATGCATGAATTATAGTTCATGGATTTTGCGATTTCTACAAAAAATGGATTTCTCATTTAAAAAGCATAATAAACGCAGAATCGACCATAGATTCGCATTGTGCACTTAGAATTGATCTATAATAAGTATTATAGGAGCTATCGCAATTGTCATATATTTGCTCTAAAAAAAATGCATGAATTATAGTTCATGGATTTTGCGATTTCTACAAATAACGGATTTCTCATTTAAAAAGCATAATAAACGCAGAATCGACCATAGATTCGCATTGTGCACTTAGAATTGGTCTATAATAAGTATTATAGGAGCTATCGCAATCGTTATATATTTGGTCTAAAAAAAATGCATGAATTATAGTTCATGGATTTTGCGATTTCTACAAAAAATGGATTTCTCATTTGAAAGGCATACTAAACGCAGAATCGACCATAGATTCGCATTGTGCACTTAGAATTGATCTATAATAAGTATTATAGGAGCTATCGCAATCGTTATATATTTGCTGTAAAAAAAATGCATGAATTATAGTTCATGGATTTTGCGATTTCAACAAAAAATGGATTTCTCATTTGAAAGGCATAATAAACGCAGAATCGACCATAGATTCGCATTGTGCACTTAGAATTGATCTATTATAAGTATTAAAGGAGCTATCGTAATTGTCATATATTTGCTCTAAAAAAAATGCATGAATTATAGTTCATGGATATTGCGATTTCTACAAAAAATGGATTTCTCATTTGAAAGGCATAATAAACGCAGAATCGACCAAAGATTCGCATTGTGCACTTAGAATTGATGTATTATAAGTATTAAAGGAGCTATCGCAATCGTTATATATTTGCTCTAAAAAAATGCATGAATTATAGTTCATGGATTTTGCGGTTTCTACAAAAAATGGATTTCTCATTTGAAAGGCATAATAAACGCAGAATCGACCATAGATTCGCATTGTGCACTTAGAATTGGTCTATTATAGGAGCTATCGCAATCGTTATATATTTGCTCTAAAAAAAAATGCATGAATTATAGTTCATGGATTTTGCGATTTCTACATATAATGGATTTCTCATTTAAAAAGCATAATAAACGCAGAATCGACCATAGATTCGCATTGTGCACTTAGAATTGATCTATTATAAGTATTATAGGAGTTATCGAAATCGATATATATTTGCTCTGAAAAAATGCATGAATTATAGTTCATGGATTTTGCGTTTTCTACAAAGAATGAATTTCTCATTTGAAAGGCATAATAAACGCAGAATCGACCATAGATTCGCATTGTGCACTTAGAATTGGTCTATATTAAGTATTATAGGAGCTATCGCAATCGTTATATATTTGCTCTAAAAAAAATGCATGAATTATAGTTCATGGATTTTGCGATTTCTACAGAAAATGAATTTCTCATATGAAAGGCATAATAAACGCAGAATCGACCATAGATTCGCATTGTGCACTTAGAATTGATCTATAATAAGTATTATAGGAGCTATCGCAATCGTTATATATTTGCTCTAAAAAAAATGCATGAATTATAGTTCATGGATTTTGCGATTTCTACAAAAAATGAATTTCTCATTTGAAAGGCATAATAAACGCAGAATCGACCATAGATTCGCATTGTGCACTTAGAATTTATCTATTATAAGTATTATAGGAGCTATCGCATATGTCATATATTTGCTCTAAAAAAATGCATGAATTATAGTTCATGGATTTTGCGTTTTCTACAAAAAATGAAATTCTCATTTGAAAGGCATAATAAACGCAGAATCGACCATAGATTCGCATTGTGCACTTAGAATTGGTCTATTATAGGAGCTATCGCAATCGTTATATATTTGCTCTAAAAAAAAATGCATGAATTATAGTTCATGGATTTTGCGATTTCTACATATAATGGATTTCTCATTTAAAAAGCATAATAAACGCAGAATCGACCATAGATTCGCATTGTGCACTTAGAATTGATCTATAATAAGTATTATAGGAGCTATCGCAATTGTCATATATTTGCTCTAAAAAAAATGCATGAATTATTGTTCATGGATTTTGCGATTTCTACAAATAACGGATTTCTCATTTAAAAAGCATAATAAACGCAGAATCGACCATAGATTCGCATTGTGCACTTAGAATTGATATATTATAAGTATTATAGGAGCTATCGTAATTGTCATATATTTGCTCTAAAAAAAATGCATGAATTATAGTTCATGGATTTTGCGATTTCTACAAAAAATGGATTTCTCATTTGAAAGGCATAATAAACGCAGAATCGACCATAGATTCGCATTGTGCATTTAGAATTGATCTATAATCAATATTATAGGAGCTATCGCAATCGTTATATATTTGCTCTAAAAAAAATGCATGAATTATAGTTCATGGATTTTGCGATTTCTACAAACAATGGATTTCTCATTTAAAAAGCATAATAAACGCAGAATCGACCATAGATTCGCATTGTACTCTTAGAATTGATCTATTTTAAGTATTATAGGAGCTATCGCAATCGTTATATATTTGCTCTAAAAAAAATGCATGAATTATAGTTCATGGATTTTGCGATTTCTACAAAAAATGGATTTCTCATTTGAAAGGCATAATAAACGCAGAATCGACCATAGATTCGCATTGTGCACTTAGAATTGATCTATTATAAGTATTATAGGAGTTATCGAAATCGATATATATTTGCTCTGAAAAAATGCATGAATTATAGTTCATGGATTTTGCGTTTTCTACAAAAAATGAATTTCTCATTTGAAAGGCATAATAAACGCAGAATCGACCATAGATTCGCATTGTGCACTTAGAATTGGTCTATATTAAGTATTATAGGAGCTATCGCAATCGTTATATATTTGCTCTAAAAAAAATGCATGAATTATAGTTCATGGATTTTGCGATTTCTACAGAAAATGAATTTCTCATTTGAAAGGCATAATAAACGCAGAATCGACCATAGATTCGCATTGTGCACTTAGAATTGATCTATAATAAGTATTATAGGAGCTATCGCAATTGTCATATATTTGCTCTAAAAAAAATGCATGAATTATTGTTCATGGATTTTGCGATTTCTACAAATAACGGATTTCTCATTTAAAAAGCATAATAAACGCAGAATCGACCATAGATTCGCATTGTGCACTTAGAATTGATATATTATAAGTATTATAGGAGCTATCGTAATTGTCATATATTTGCTCTAAAAAAAATGCATGAATTATAGTTCATGGATATTGCGATTTCTACAAAAAATGGATTTCTCATTTAAAAAGCATAATAAACGCAGAATCGACCATAGATTCGCATTGTACTCTTAGAATTGATCTATTTTAAGTATTATAGGAGCTATCGCAATCGTTATATATTTGCTCTAAAAAAAATGCATGAATTATAGTTCATGGATTTTGCGATTTCTACAAAAAATGGATTTCTCATTTGAAAGGCATAATAAACGCAGAATCGACCATAGATTCGCATTGTGCACTTAGAATTGATCTATTATAAGTATTATAGGAGTTATCGAAATCGATATATATTTGCTCTGAAAAAATGCATGAATTATAGTTCATGGATTTTGCGTTTTCTACAAAAAATGAATTTCTCATTTGAAAGGCATAATAAACGCAGAATCGACCATAGATTCGCATTGTGCACTTAGAATTGGTCTATATTAAGTATTATAGGAGCTATCGCAATCGTTATATATTTGCTCTAAAAAAAATGCATGAATTATAGTTCATGGATTTTGCGATTTCTACAAAAAATGAATTTCTCATTTGAAAGGCATAATAAACGCAGAATCGACCATAGATTCGCATTGTGCACTTAGAATTGATCTATTATAAGTATTATAGGAACTATCGCAATCGTTATATATTTGCTCTAGAAAAATGCATGAATTATAGTTCATGGATTTTGCGATTTCTACAAAAAAATGGATTTCTCATTTAAAAAGCATAATAAACGCAGAATCGACCATAGATTCGCATTGTGCACTTAGAATTGATCTATTATAAGTATTATAGGAGCTATCGCAATCGTTATATATTTGCTCTGAAAAAAATGCATGAATTATAGTTCATGGATTTTGCGATTTCTACAAAAAATGGATTTCTCATTTAAAAAGCATAATAAACGCAGAATCGACCATAGATTCGCATTGTGCACTTAGAATTGATCTATCATAAGTATTATAGGAGCTATCGCAATTGTCATATATTTGCTCTAAAAAAATGCATGAATTATAGTTCATGGATTTTGCGTTTTCTACAAAAAATGGATTTCTCATTTGAAAGGCATAATAAACGAGGAATCGACCATAGATTCGCATTGTGCACTTAGAATTGGTCTATAATAAGTATTATAGGAGATATCGCAATCGTTATATATTTGCTCTAAAAAAAATGCATGAATTATAGTTCATGGATTTTGCGATTTCTACAAAAAATGAATTTCTCATTTGAATGGCATAATAAACGCAGAATCGACCATAGATTCGCATTGTGCACTTAGAATTGATCTATAATAAGTATTATAGGAGCTATCGCAATTGTCATATATTTGCTCTAAAAAAATGCATGAATTATAGTTCATGGATTTTGCGATTTCTACAAAAAATGGATTTCTCATTTAAAAAGCATAATAAACGCAAAATCGACCATAGATTCGCATTGTGCACTTATAATTGATCTATTATAAGTATTATAGGAGCTATCGCATTCGTTATATATTTGCTCTAAAAAAATGCATGAATTATAATTCATGGATTTTGCGATTTCTACAAAAAATGGATTTCTCATTTAAAAAGCATAATAAACGCAGAATCGACCATAGATTCCCATTGTGCACTTAGAATTGATCTATTATAAGTATTAAAGGAGCTATCGTAATTGTCATATATTTGCTCTTAAAAAAATGCATGAATTATAGTTCATGGATATTGCGATTTCTACAAAAAATGGATTTCTCATTTGAAAGGCATAATAAACGCAGAATCAACCAAAGATTCGCATTGTGCACTTAGAATTGATCTATTATAAGTATTATAGGAGCTATCGCAATTGTTATATATTTGCTCTAAAAAAATGCATGAATTATAGTTCATGGATTTTGCGGTTTCTACAAAAAATGGATTTCTCATTTGAAAGGCATAATAAACGCATAATCGACCATAGATCCGCATTGTGCACTTAGAATTGGTCTATTATAAGTATTATAGGAGCTATCGCAATTGTCATATATTTGCTCTAGGAAAATGCATGAATTATAGTTCATGGATTTTGCGATTTCTACAAAAAATGAATTTCTCATTTGAAAGGCATAATAAACGCAGAATCGACCATAGATTCGCATTGTGCACATAGAATTGATCTATTATAAGTATTATGGGAGCTATCGCAATCGTTATATATTTGCTCTAAAAAAATGCATGAATTACAGTTCATGGTTTTTGCGATTTCTACAAAAAATGGATTTCTCATTTGAAAGGCATAATAAACGCAGAGTCGACCATAGATTCGCAATGTGCACTTGGAATTGATCTATTATAAGTATTATAGGAGCTATCGCAATCGTTATATATTTGCTCTAAAACAAATGCATGAATTATAGTTCATAGATTTTGCGATTTCTACAAAAATTGAATTTCTCATTTGAAAGGCATAATAAACGCAGAATCGACCATAGATTCGCATTGTGCACTTACAATTGATCTATTATAAGTATTATAGGAGCTATCGCAATCGTTATATATTTGCTCTGAAAAAAATGCATGAATTATAGTTCATGGATTTTGCGATTTCTACAAAAAATGAATTTCTCATTTGAAAGGCATAATAAACGCAGAATCGACCATAGATTCGCATTGTGCACTTAGAATTGATATATTATAAGTATTATAGGAGCTATCGCAATCGTTATATATTTGCTCTAAAAAAATGCATGAATTATAGTTCATGGATTTTGCGATTTCTACAAAAAATGAATTTCTCATTTGAAAGGCATAATAAACGCAGAATCGACCATAGATTCGCATTGTGCACTTAGAATTGATCTATTATAAGTATTATGGGAACTATCGCAATCGTTATATATTTGCTCTAGAAAAATGCATGAATTATAGTTCATGGATTTTGCGATTTCTACAAAAAAATGGATTTCTCATTTAAAAAGCATAATAAACGCAGAATCGACCATAGATTCGCATTGTGCACTTAGAATTGATCTAATATAAGTATTATAGGAGCTATCGCAATCGTTATATATTTGCTCTGAAAAAAATGCATGAATTATAGTTCATGGATTTTGCGATTTCTACAAAAAATGGATTTCTCATTTAAATAGCATAATAAACGCAGAATCGACCATAGATTCGCATTGTGCACTTAGAATTGATCTATTATAAGTATTATAGGAGCTATCGCAATTGTCATATATTTGCTCTAAAAAAATGCATGAATTATAGTTCATGGATTTTGCGTTTTCTACAAAAAATGGATTTCTCATTTGAAAGGCATAATAAACGAGGAATCGACCATAGATTCGCATTGTGCACTTAGAATTGGTCTATAATAAGTATTATAGGAGCTATCGCAATCGTTATATATTTGCTCTAAAAAAAATGCATGAATTATAGTTCATGGATTTTGCGATTTCTACAAAAAATGAATTTCTCATTTGAATGGCATAATAAACGCAGAATCGACCATAGATTCGCATTGTGCACTTAGAATTGATCTATAATACGTATTATAGGAGCTATCGCAATCGTTATATATTTGCTCTAAAAAAAATGCATGAATTATAGTTCATGGATTTTGCGATTTCTACTAAAAATGAATTTCTCATTTGAAAGGCATACTAAACGCAGAATCGACCATAGATTCGCATTGTGCACTTAGAATTGATCTATAATAAGTATTATAGGAGCTATCGCAATCGTTATATATTTGCTGTAAAAAAAATGCATGAATTATTAGTTCATGGATTTTGCGATTTCTACAAAAAATGGATTTCTCATTTGAAAGGCATAATAAACGCAGAATCGACCATAGATTCGCATTGTGCACATAGAATTGATCTATAATAAGTATTATAGGAGCTATCGCAATCGTTATATATTTGCTCTAAAACAAATGCATGAATTATAGTTCATGGATTTTGCGATTTCTACAAAAATTAAATTTCTCATTTGAAAGGCATAATAAACGCAGAATCGACCATAGATTCGCATTGTGCACTTAGAATTGATCTATTGTAAGTATTATAGGAGCTATCGCAATCGTTATATATTTGCTCTAAAAAAATGCATGAATTATAGTTCATGGATTTTGCGATTTCTACAAAAAATGGATTTCTCATTTAAAAAGCATAATAAACGCAGAATCGACCATAGATTCGCATTGTGCACTTAGAATTGATCTATAATAAGTATTATAGGAGCTATCGCAATTGTCATATATTTGCTCTAAAAAAAATGCATGAATTATAGTTCATGGATTTTGCGATTTCTACAAATAACGGATTTCTCATTTAAAAAGCATAATAAACGCAGAATCGACCATAGATTCGCATTGTGCACTTAGAATTGGTCTATAATAAGTATTATAGGAGCTATCGCAATCGTTATATATTTGCTCTAAAAAAAATGCATGAATTATAGTTCATGGATTTTGCGATTTCTACTAAAAATTAATTTCTCATTTGAAAGGCATACTAAACGCAGAATCGACCATAGATTCGCATTGTGCACTTAGAATTGATCTATAATAAGTATTATAGGAGCTATCGCAATCGTTATATATTTGCTGTAAAAAAAATGCATGAATTATTAGTTCATGGATTTTGCGATTTCTACAAAAAATGGATTTCTCATTTGAAAGGCATAATAAACGCAGAATCGACCATAGATTCGCATTGTGCACATAGAATTGATCTATAATAAGTATTATAGGAGCTATCGCAATCGTTATATATTTGCTCTAAAACAAATGCATGAATTATAGTTCATGGATTTTGCGATTTCTACAAAAATTAAATTTCTCATTTGAAAGGCATAATAAACGCAGAATCGACCATAGATTCGCATTGTGCACTTAGAATTGATCTATTATAAGTATTATAGGAGCTATCGCAATCGTTATATATTTGCTCTAAAAAAATGCATGAATTATAGTTCATGGATTTTGTGATTTCTACAAAAAATGGATTTCTCATTTAAAAAGCATAATAAACGCAGAATCGACCATAGATTCGCATTGTGCACTTAGAATTGATCTATAATAAGTATTATAGGAGCTATCGCAATTGTCATATATTTGCTCTAAAAAAAGTGCATGAATTATAGTTCATGGATTTTGCGATCTCTACAAATAACGGATTTCTCATTTAAAAAGCATAATAAACGCAGAATCGACCATAGATTCGCATTGTGCACTTAGAATTGGTCTATAATAAGTATTATAGGAGCTATCGCAATCGTTATATATTTGCTCTAAAAAAAATGCATGAATTATAGTTCATGGATATTGCGATTTCTACAAAAAATGGATTTCTCATTTGAAAGACATAATAAACGCAGAATCGACCAAAGATTCGCATTGTGCACTTAGAATTGATGTATTATAAGTATTAAAGGAGCTATCGCAATCGTTATATATTTGCTCTAAAAAAATGCATGAATTATTAGTTCATGGATTTTGCGATTTCTACAAAAAATGGATTTCTCATTTGAAAGGCATAATAAACGAGGAATCGACCATAGATTCGCATTGTGCACTTAGAATTGGTCTATAATAAGTATTATAGGAGCTATCGCAATCGTTATATATTTGCTCTAAAAAAAATGCATGAATTATAGTTCATGGATTTTGCGATTTTTACAAAAAATGAATTTCTCATTTGAATGGCATAATAAACGCAGAATCGACCATAGATTCGCATTGTGCACTTAGAATTGATCTATAATAAGTATTATAGGAGCTATCGCAATCGTTATATATTTGCTCTAAAAAAAATGCATGAATTATAGTTCATGGATTTTGCGATTTCTACTAAAAATGAATTTCTCATTTGAAAGGCATACTAAACGCAGAATCGACCATAGATTCGCATTGTGCACTTAGAATTGATCTATAATAAGTATTATAGGAGCTATCGCAATCGTTATATATTTGCTGTAAAAAAAATGCATGAATTATTAGTTCATGGATTTTGCGATTTCTACAAAAAATGGATTTCTCATTTGAAAGGCATAATAAACGCAGAATCGACCATAGATTCGCATTGTGCACATAGAATTGATCTATAATAAGTATTATAGGAGCTATCGCAATCGTTATATATTTGCTCTAAAACAAATGCATGAATTATAGTTCATGGATTTTGCGATTTCTACAAAAATTAAATTTCTCATTTGAAAGGCATAATAAACGCAGAATCGACCATAGATTCGCATTGTGCACTTAGAATTGATCTATTGTAATTATTATAGGAGCTATCGCAATCGTTATATATTTGCTCTAAAAAAATGCATGAATTATAGTTCATGGATTTTGCGATTTCTACAAAAAATGGATTTCTCATTTAAAAAGCATAATAAACGCAGAATCGACCATAGATTCGCATTGTGCACTTAGAATTGATCTATAATAAGTATTATAGGAGCTATCGCAATTGTCATATATTTGCTCTAAAAAAAATGCATGAATTATAGTTCATGGATTTTGCGATTTCTACAAATAACGGATTTCTCATTTAAAAAGCATAATAAACGCAGAATCGACCATAGATTCGCATTGTGCACTTAGAATTGGTCTATAATAAGTATTATAGGAGCTATCGCAATCGTTATATATTTGCTCTAAAAAAAATGCATGAATTATAGTTCATGGATTTTGCGATTTCTACTAAAAATTAATTTCTCATTTGAAAGGCATACTAAACGCAGAATCGACCATAGATTCGCATTGTGCACTTAGAATTGATCTATAATAAGTATTATAGGAGCTATCGCAATCGTTATATATTTGCTGTAAAAAAAATGCATGAATTATTAGTTCATGGATTTTGCGATTTCTACAAAAAATGGATTTCTCATTTGAAAGGCATAATAAACGCAGAATCGACCATAGATTCGCATTGTGCACATAGAATTGATCTATAATAAGTATTATAGGAGCTATCGCAATCGTTATATATTTGCTCTAAAACAAATGCATGAATTATAGTTCATGGATTTTGCGATTTCTACAAAAATTAAATTTCTCATTTGAAAGGCATAATAAACGCAGAATCGACCATAGATTCGCATTGTGCACTTAGAATTGATCTATTATAAGTATTATAGGAGCTATCGCAATCGTTATATATTTGCTCTAAAAAAATGCATGAATTATAGTTCATGGATTTTGTGATTTCTACAAAAAATGGATTTCTCATTTAAAAAGCATAATAAACGCAGAATCGACCATAGATTCGCATTGTGCACTTAGAATTGATCTATAATAAGTATTATAGGAGCTATCGCAATTGTCATATATTTGCTCTAAAAAAAGTGCATGAATTATAGTTCATGGATTTTGCGATCTCTACAAATAACGGATTTCTCATTTAAAAAGCATAATAAACGCAGAATCGACCATAGATTCGCATTGTGCACTTAGAATTGGTCTATAATAAGTATTATAGGAGCTATCGCAATCGTTATATATTTGCTCTAAAAAAAATGCATGAATTATAGTTCATGGATATTGCGATTTCTACAAATAATGGATTTCTCATTTGAAAGACATAATAAACGCAGAATCGACCAAAGATTCGCATTGTGCACTTAGAATTGATGTATTATAAGTATTAAAGGAGCTATCGCAATCGTTATATATTTGCTCTAAAAAAATGCATGAATTATTAGTTCATGGATTTTGCGATTTCTACAAAAAATGGATTTCTCATTTGAAAGGCATAATAAACGAGGAATCGACTATAGATTCGCATTGTGCACTTAGAATTGGTCTATAATAAGTATTATAGGAGCTATCGCAATCGTTATATATTTGCTCTAAAAAAAATGCATGAATTATAGTTCATGGATTTTGCGATTTCTACAAAAAATGAATTTCTCATTTGAATGGCATAATAAACGCAGAATCGACCATAGATTCGCATTGTGCACTTAGAATTGATCTATAATAAGTATTATAGGAGCTATCGCAATCGTTATATATTTGCTCTAAAAAAAATGCATGAATTATTAGTTCATGGATTTTGCGATTTCTACAAAAAATGGATTTCTCATTTGAAAGGCATAATAAACGCAGAATCGACCATAGATTCGCATTGTGCACATAGAATTGATCTATAATAAGTATTATAGGAGCTATCGCAATCGTTATATATTTGCTCTAAAACAAATGCATGAATTATAGTTCATGGATTTTGCGATTTCTACAAAAATTAAATTTCTCATTTGAAAGGCATAATAAACGCAGAATCGACCATAGATTCGCATTGTGCACTTAGAATTGATCTATTATAAGTATTATAGGAGCTATCGCAATCGTTATATATTTGCTCTAAAAAAATGCATGAATTATTGTTCATGGATTTTGCGATTTCTACAAAAAATGGATTTCTCATTTAAAAAGCATAATAAACGCAGAATCGACCATAGATTCGCATTGTGCACTTAGAATTGATCTATAATAAGTATTATAGGAGCTATCGCAATTGTCATATATTTGCTCTAAAAAAAATGCATGAATTATAGTTCATGGATTTTTCGATTTCTACAAATAACGGATTTCTCATTTAAAAAGCATAATAAACGCAGAATCGACCATAGATTCGCATTGTGCACTTAGAATTGGTCTATAATAAGTATTATAGGAGCTATCGCAATCGTTATATATTTGCTCTAAAAAAAATGCATGAATTATAGTTCATGGATTTTGCGATTTCTACTAAAAATTAATTTCTCATTTGAAAGGCATACTAAACGCAGAATCGACCATAGATTCGCATTGTGCACTTAGAATTGATCTATAATAAGTATTATAGGAGCTATCGCAATTGTCATATATTTGCTCTAAAAAAAATGCATGAATTATAGTTCATGGATATTGCGATTTCTACAAAAAATGGATTTCTCATTTGAAAGGCATAATAAACGCAGAATCGACCAAAGATTCGCATTGTGCACTTAGAATTGATGTATTATAAGTATTAAAGGAGCTATCGCAATCGTTATATATTTGCTCTAAAAAAATGCATGAATTATAGTTCATGGATTTTGCGGTTTCTACAAAAAATGGATTTCTCATTTGAAAGGCATAATAAACGCAGAATCGACCATAGATTCGCATTGTGCACTTAGAATTGGTCTATTATAGGAGCTATCGCAATCGTTATATATTTGCTCTAAAAAAAAATGCATGAATTATAGTTCATGGATTTTGCGATTTCTACATATAATGGATTTCTCATTTAAAATGCATAATAAACGCAGAATCGACCATAGATTCGCATTGTGCACTTAGAATTGATCTATTATAAGTATTATAGGAGTTATCGAAATCGATATATATTTGCTCTGAAAAAATGCATGAATTATAGTTCATGGATTTTGCGTTTTCTACAAAGAATGAATTTCTCATTTGAAAGGCATAATAAACGCAGAATCGACCATAGATTCGCATTGTGCACTTAGAATTGGTCTATATTAAGTATTATAGGAGCTATCGCAATCGTTATATATTTGCTCTAAAAAAAATGCATGAATTATAGTTCATGGATTTTGCGATTTCTACAGAAAATGAATTTCTCATATGAAAGGCATAATAAACGCAGAGTCGACCATAGATTCGCAATGTGCACTTAGAATTGATCTATTATAAGTATTATAGGAGCTATCGCAATCGTTATATATTTGCTCTAAAACAAATGCATGAATTATAGTTCATAGATTTTGCGATTTCTACAAAAATTGAATTTCTCATTTGAAAGGCATAATAAACGCAGAATCGACCATAGATTCGCATTGTGCACTTACAATTGATCTATTATAAGTATTATAGGAGCTATCGCAATCGTTATATATTTGCTCTGAAAAAAATGCATGAATTATAGTTCATGGATTTTGCGATTTCTACAAAAAATGAATTTCTCATTTGAAAGGCATAATAAACGCAGAATCGACCATAGATTCGCATTGTGCACTTAGAATTGATATATTATAAGTATTATAGGAGCTATCGCAATCGTTATATATTTGCTCTAAAAAAATGCATGAATTATAGTTCATGGATTTTGCGATTTCTACAAAAAATGAATTTCTCATTTGAAAGGCATAATAAACGCAGAATCGACCATAGATTCGCATTGTGCACTTAGAATTGATCTATTATAAGTATTATGGGAACTATCGCAATCGTTATATATTTGCTCTAGAAAAATGCATGAATTATAGTTCATGGATTTTGCGATTTCTACAAAAAAATGGATTTCTTATTTAAAAAGCATAATAAACGCAGAATCGACCATAGATTCGCATTGTGCACTTAGAATTGATCTAATATAAGTATTATAGGAGCTATCGCAATCGTTATATATTTGCTCTGAAAAAAATGCATGAATTATAGTTCATGGATTTTGCGATTTCTACAAAAAATGGATTTCTCATTTAAATAGCATAATAAACGCAGAATCGACCATAGATTCGCATTGTGCACTTAGAATTGATCTATTATAAGTATTATAGGAGCTATCGCAATTGTCATATATTTGCTCTAAAAAAATGCATGAATTATAGTTCATGGATTTTGCGTTTTCTACAAAAAATGGATTTCTCATTTGAAAGGCATAATAAACGAGGAATCGACCATAGATTCGCATTGTGCACTTAGAATTGGTCTATAATAAGTATTATAGGAGCTATCGCAATCGTTATATATTTGCTCTAAAAAAAATGCATGAATTATAGTTCATGGATTTTGCGATTTCTACAAAAAATGAATTTCTCATTTGAATGGCATAATAAACGCCGAATCGACCATAGATTCGCATTGTGCACTTAGAATTGATCTATAATACGTATTATAGGAGCTATCGCAATCGTTATATATTTGCTCTAAAAAAAATGCATGAATTATAGTTCATGGATTTTGCGATTTCTACTAAAAATGAATTTCTCATTTGAAAGGCATACTAAACGCAGAATCGACCATAGATTCGCATTGTGCACTTAGAATTGATCTATAATAAGTATTATAGGAGCTATCGCAATCGTTATATATTTGCTGTAAAAAAAATGCATGAATTATTAGTTCATGGATTTTGCGATTTCTACAAAAAATGGATTTCTCATTTGAAAGGCATAATAAACGCAGAATCGACCATAGATTCGCATTGTGCACATAGAATTGATCTATAATAAGTATTATAGGAGCTATCGCAATCGTTATATATTTGCTCTAAAACAAATGCATGAATTATAGTTCATGGATTTTGCGATTTCTACAAAAATTAAATTTCTCATTTGAAAGGCATAATAAACGCAGAATCGACCATAGATTCGCATTGTGCACTTAGAATTGATCTATTGTAATTATTATAGGAGCTATCGCAATCGTTATATATTTGCTCTAAAAAAATGCATGAATTATAGTTCATGGATTTTGCGATTTCTACAAAAAATGGATTTCTCATTTAAAAAGCATAATAAACGCAGAATCGACCATAGATTCGCATTGTGCACTTAGAATTGATCTATAATAAGTATTATAGGAGCTATCGCAATTGTCATATATTTGCTCTAAAAAAAATGCATGAATTATAGTTCATGGATTTTGCGATTTCTACAAATAACGGATTTCTCATTTAAAAAGCATAATAAACGCAGAATCGACCATAGATTCGCATTGTGCACTTAGAATTGGTCTATAATAAGTATTATAGGAGCTATCGCAATCGTTATATATTTGCTCTAAAAAAAATGCATGAATTATAGTTCATGGATTTTGCGATTTCTACAAAAAATGGATTTCTCATTTAAAAAGCATAATAAACGCAGAATCGACCATAGATTCCCATTGTGCACTTAGAATTGATCTATTATAAGTATTAAAGGAGCTATCGTAATTGTCATATATTTGCTCTAAAAAAAATGCATGAATTATAGTTCATGGATATTGCGATTTCTACAAAAAATGGATTTCTCATTTGAAAGGCATAATAAACGCAGAATCGACCATAGATTCGCATTGTGCACATAGAATTGATCTATAATAAGTATTATAGGAGCTATCGCAATCGTTATATATTTGCTCTAAAACAAATGCATGAATTATAGTTCATGGATTTTGCGATCTCTACAAATAACGGATTTCTCATTTAAAAAGCATAATAAACGCAGAATCGACCATAGATTCGCATTGTGCACTTAGAATTGGTCTATAATAAGTATTATAGGAGCTATCGCAATCGTTATATATTTGCTCTAAAAAAAATGCATGAATTATAGTTCATGGATATTGCGATTTCTACAAAAAATGGATTTCTCATTTGAAAGACATAATAAACGCAGAATCGACCAAAGATTCGCATTGTGCACTTAGAATTGATGTATTATAAGTATTAAAGGAGCTATCGCAATCGTTATATATTTGCTCTAAAAAAATGCATGAATTATTAGTTCATGGATTTTGCGATTTCTACAAAAAATGGATTTCTCATTTGAAAGGCATAATAAACGAGGAATCGACCATAGATTCGCATTGTGCACTTAGAATTGGTCTATAATAAGTATTATAGGAGCTATCGCAATCGTTATATATTTGCTCTAAAAAAAATGCATGAATTATAGTTCATGGATTTTGCGATTTCTACAAAAAATGAATTTCTCATTTGAATGGCATAATAAACGCAGAATCGACCATAGATTCGCATTGTGCACTTAGAATTGATCTATAATAAGTATTATAGGAGCTATCGCAATCGTTATATATTTGCTCTAAAAAAAATGCATGAATTATAGTTCATGGATTTTGCGATTTCTACTAAAAATGAATTTCTCATTTGAAAGGCATACTAAACGCAGAATCGACCATAGATTCGCATTGTGCACTTAGAATTGATCTATAATAAGTATTATAGGAGCTATCGCAATCGTTATATATTTGCTGTAAAAAAAATGCATGAATTATTAGTTCATGGATTTTGCGATTTCTACAAAAAATGGATTTCTCATTTGAAAGGCATAATAAACGCAGAATCGACCATAGATTCGCATTGTGCACATAGAATTGATCTATAATAAGTATTATAGGAGCTATCGCAATCGTTATATATTTGCTCTAAAACAAATGCATGAATTATAGTTCATGGATTTTGCGATTTCTACAAAAATTAAATTTCTCATTTGAAAGGCATAATAAACGCAGAATCGACCATAGATTCGCATTGTGCACTTAGAATTGATCTATTATAAGTATTATAGGAGCTATCGCAATCGTTATATATTTGCTCTAAAAAAATGCATGAATTATAGTTCATGGATTTTGCGATTTCTACAAAAAATGGATTTCTCATTTAAAAAGCATAATAAACGCAGAATCGACCATAGATTCGCATTGTGCACTTAGAATTGATCTATAATAAGTATTATAGGAGCTATCGCAATTGTCATATATTTGCTCTAAAAAAAATGCATGAATTATAGTTCATGGATTTTTCGATTTCTACAAATAACGGATTTCTCATTTAAAAAGCATAATAAACGGAGAATCGACCATAGATTCGCATTGTGCACTTAGAATTGGTCTATAATAAGTATTATAGGAGCTATCGCAATCGTTATATATTTGCTCTAAAAAAAATGCATGAATTATAGTTCATGGATTTTGCGATTTCTACTAAAAATTAATTTCTCATTTGAAAGGCATACTAAACGCAGAATCGACCATAGATTCGCATTGTGCACTTAGAATTGATCTATAATAAGTATTATAGGAGCTATCGCAATTGTCATATATTTGCTCTAAAAAAAATGCATGAATTATAGTTCATGGATATTGCGATTTCTACAAAAAATGGATTTCTCATTTGAAAGGCATAATAAACGCAGAATCGACCAAAGATTCGCATTGTGCACTTAGAATTGATGTATTATAAGTATTAAAGGAGCTATCGCAATCGTTATATATTTGCTCTAAAAAAATGCATGAATTATAGTTCATGGATTTTGCGGTTTCTACAAAAAATGGATTTCTCATTTGAAAGGCATAATAAACGCAGAATCGACCATAGATTCGCATTGTGCACTTAGAATTGGTCTATTATAGGAGCTATCGCAATCGTTATATATTTGCTCTAAAAAAAAATGCATGAATTATAGTTCATGGATTTTGCGATTTCTACATATAATGGATTTCTCATTTAAAATGCATAATAAACGCAGAATCGACCATAGATTCGCATTGTGCACTTAGAATTGATCTATTATAAGTATTATAGGAGTTATCAAAATCGATATATATTTGCTCTGAAAAAATGCATGAATTATAGTTCATGGATTTTGCGTTTTCTACAAAGAATGAATTTCTCATTTGAAAGGCATAATAAACGCAGAATCGACCATAGATTCGCATTGTGCACTTAGAATTGGTCTATATTAAGTATTATAGGAGCTATCGCAATCGTTATATATTTGCTCTAAAAAAAATGCATGAATTATAGTTCATGGATTTTGCGATTTCTACAGAAAATGAATTTCTCATATGAAAGGCATAATAAACGCAGAATCGACCATAGATTCGCATTGTGCACTTAGAATTGATCTATAATAAGTATTATAGGAGCTATCGCAATCGTTATATATTTGCTCTAAAAAAAATGCATGAATTATAGTTCATGGATTTTGCGATTTCTACAAAAAATGAATTTCTCATTTGAAAGGCATAATAAACGCAGAATCGACCATAGATTCGCATTGTGCACTTAGAATTTATCTATTATAAGTATTATAGGAGCTATCGCATTAGTCATATATTTGCTCTAAAAAAATGCATGAATTATAGTTCATGGATTTTGCGGTTTCTACAAAAAATGGATTTCTCATTTGAAAGGCATAATAAACGCAGAATCGACCATAGATTCGCATTGTGCACTTAGAATTGGTCTATTATAGGAGCTATCGCAATCGTTATATATTTGCTCTAAAAAAAAATGCATGAATTATAGTTCATGGATTTTGCGATTTCTACATATAATGGATTTCTCATTTAAAAAGCATAATAAACGCAGAATCGACCATAGATTCGCATTGTGCACTTAGAATTGATCTATTATAAGTATTATAGGAGTTATCGAAATCGATATATATTTGCTCTGAAAAAATGCATGAATTATAGTTCATGGATTTTGCGTTTTCTACAAAAAATGAATTTCTCATTTGAAAGGCATAATAAACGCAGAATCGACCATAGATTCGCATTGTGCACTTAGAATTGGTCTATATTAAGTATTATAGGAGCTATCGCAATCGTTATATATTTGCTCTAAAAAAAATGCATGAATTATAGTTCATGGATTTTGCGATTTCTACAGAAAATGAATTTCTCATTTGAAAGGCATAATAAACGCAGAATCGACCATAGATTCGCATTGTGCACTTAGAATTGATCTATAATAAGTATTATAGGAGCTATCGCAATCGTTATATATTTGCTCTAAAAAAAATGCATGGATTATAGTTCATAGATTTTGCGATTTCTACAAAAAATGAATTTCTCATTTGAAAGGCATAATAAACGCAGAATCGACCATAGATTCGCATTGTGCACTTAGAATTGATCTATTATAAGTATTATAGGAGCTATCGCAATCGTTATATATTTGCTCCAAAAAAATGCATGAATTATAGTTCATGGATTTTGCGATTTCTACAAAAAATGGATTTCTCATTTGAAAGGCATAATAAACGCAGAATTGACCATAGATTCGTATTGTGCACTTACAATTGATCTATAATAAGTATTATAGGAGCTATCGCAATTGTCATATATTTGCTCTAAAAAAAATGCATGAATTATTGTTCATGGATTTTGCGATTTCTACAAATAACGGATTTCTCATTTAAAAAGCATAATAAACGCAGAATCGACCATAGATTCGCATTGTGCACTTAGAATTGATCTATTATAACTATTATAGGAGCTATCGTAATTGTCATATATTTGCTCTAAAAAAAATGCATGAATTATAGTTCATGGATTTTGCGATTTCTACAAAAAATGGATTTCTCCTTTGAAAGGCATAATAAACGCAGAATCGACCATAGATTCGCATTGTGCATTTAGAATTGATCTATAATAAATATTATAGGAGCTATCGCAATCGTTATATATTTGCTCTAAAAAAAATGCATGAATTATAGTTCATGGATTTTGCGATTTCTACAAAAAATGGATTTCTCATTTGAAAGGCATAATAAACGCAGAATCGACCATAGATTCGCATTGTGCACTTAGAATTGATCTATTATAAGTATTATAGGAGTTATCGAAATCGATATATATTTGCTCTGAAAAAAATGCATGAATTATAGTTCATGGATTTTGCGATTTATACAGAAAATGAATTTCTCATTTGAAAGGCATAATAAACGCAGAATCGACCATAGATTCGCATTGTGCACTTAGAATTGGTCTATATTAAGTATTATAGGAGCTATCGCAATCGTTATATATTTGCTCTAAAAAAAATGCATGAATTATAGTTCATGGATTTTGCGATTTCTACAGAAAATGAATTTCTCATTTGAAAGGCATAATAAACGCAGAATCGACCATAGATTCGCATTGTGCACTTAGAATTGATCTATAATAAGTATTATAGGAGCTATCGCAATCGTTATATATTTGCTCTAAAAAAAATGCATGAATTATAGTTCATAGATTTTGCGATTTCTACAAAAAATGAATTTCTCATTTGAAAGTCATAATAAACGCAGAATCGACCATAGATTCGCATTGTGCACTTAGAATTGATCTATTATAAGTATTATAGGAGCTATCGCAATCGTTATATATTTGCTCCAAAAAAATGCATGAATTATAGTTCATGGATTTTGCGATTTCTACAAAAAATGGATTTCTCATTTGAAAGGCATAATAAACGCAGAATTGACCATAGATTCGTATTGTGCACTTAGAATTGATCTATAATAAGTATTATAGGAGCTATCGCAATTGTCATATATTTGCTCTAAAAAAAATGCATGAATTATTGTTCATGGATTTTGCGATTTCTACAAATAACGGATTTCTCATTTAAAAAGCATAATAAACGCAGAATCGACCATAGATTCGCATTGTGCACTTAGAATTGATCTATTATAACTATTATAGGAGCTATCGTAATTGTCATATATTTGCTCTAAAAAAAATGCATGAATTATAGTTCATGGATTTTGCGATTTCTACAAAAAATGGATTTCTCATTTGAAAGGCATAATAAACGCAGAATCGACCATAGATTCGCATTGTGCATTTAGAATTGATCTATAATAAATATTATAGGAGCTATCGCAATCGTTATATATTTGCTCTAAAAAAAATGCATGAATTATAGTTCATGGATTTTGCGATTTCTACAAAAAATGGATTTCTCATTTAAAAAGCATAATAAACGCAGAATCGACCATAGATTCGCATTGTACTCTTAGAATTGATCTATTTTAAGTATTATAGGAGCTATCGCAATCGTTATATATTTGCTCTAAATAAAATGCATGAATTATAGTTCATGGATTTTGCGATTTCTACAAAAAATGGATTTCTCATTTGAAAGGCATAATAAACGCAGAATCGACCATAGATTCGCATTGTGCACTTAGAATTGATCTATTATAAGTATTATAGGAGTTATCGAAATCGATATATATTTGCTCTGAAAAAATGCATGAATTATAGTTCATGGATTTTGCATTTTCTACAAAAAATGAATTTCTCATTTGAAAGGCATAATAAACGCAGAATCGACCATAGATTCGCATTGTGCACTTAGAATTGGTCTATATTAAGTATTATAGGAGCTATCGCAATCGTTATATATTTGCTCTAAAAAAAAATGCATGAATTATAATATAGTTCATGGATTTTGCGATTTCTACAGAAAATGAATTTCTCATTTGAAAGGCATAATAAACGCAGAATCGACCATAGATTCGCATTGTGCACTTAGAATTGATCTATAATAAGTATTATAGGAGCTATCGCAATCGTTATATATTTGCTCTAAAAAAAATGCATGAATTATAGTTCATGGATTTTGCGATTTCTACAAAAAATGAATTTCTCATTTGAAAGGCATAATAAACGCAGAATCGACCATAGATTCGCATTGTGCACTTAGAATTGACCTATTATAAGTATTATAGGAACTATCGCAATCGTTATATATTTGCTCTAGAAAAATGCATGAATTATAGTTCATGGATTTTGCGATTTCTACAAAAAAATGGATTTCTCATTTAAAAAGCATAATAAACGCAGAATCGACCATAGATTCGCATTGTGCACTTAGAATTGATCTATTATAAGTATTATAGGAGCTATCGCAATCGTTATATATTTGCTCTGAAAAAAATGCATGAATTATAGTTCATGGATTTTGCGATTTCTACAAAAAATGGATTTCTCATTTAAAAAGCATAATAAACGCAGAATCGACCATAGATTCGCATTGTGCACTTAGAATTGATCTATCATAAGTATTATAGGAGCTATCGCAATTGTCATATATTTGCTCTAAAAAAATGCATGAATTATAGTTCATGGATTTTGCGTTTTCTACAAAAAATGGATTTCTCATTTGAAAGGCATAATAAACGAGGAATCGACCATAGATTCGCATTGTGCACTTAGAATTGGTCTATAATAAGTATTATAGGAGATATCGCAATCGTTATATATTTGCTCTAAAAAAAATGCATGAATTATAGTTCATGGATTTTGCGATTTCTACAAAAAATGAATTTCTCATTTGAATGGCATAATAAACGCAGAATCGACCATAGATTCGCATTGTGCACTTAGAATTGATCTATAATAAGTATTATAGGAGCTATCGCAATTGTCATATATTTGCTCTAAAAAAATGCATGAATTATAGTTCATGGATTTTGCGATTTCTACAAAAAATGGATTTCTCATTTAAAAAGCATAATAAACGCAAAATCGACCATAGATTCGCATTGTGCACTTATAATTGATCTATTATAAGTATTATAGGAGCTATCGCATTCGTTATATATTTGCTCTAAAAAAATGCATGAATTATAATTCATGGATTTTGCGATTTCTACAAAAAATGGATTTCTCATTTAAAAAGCATAATAAACGCAGAATCGACCATAGATTCCCATTGTGCACTTAGAATTGATCTATTATAAGTATTAAAGGAGCTATCGTAATTGTCATATATTTGCTCTAAAAAAAATGCATGAATTATAGTTCATGGATATTGCGATTTCTACAAAAAATGGATTTCTCATTTGAAAGGCATAATAAACGCAGAATCAACCAAAGATTCGCATTGTGCACTTAGAATTGATCTATTATAAGTATTATAGGAGCTATCGCAATTGTTATATATTTGCTCTAAAAAAATGCATGAATTATAGTTCATGGATTTTGCGGTTTCTACAAAAAATGGATTTCTCATTTGAAAGGCATAATAAACGCATAATCGACCATAGATCCGCATTGTGCCTTTAGAATTGGTCTATTATAAGTATTATAGGAGCTATCGCAATTGTCATATATTTGCTCTAGGAAAATGCATGAATTATAGTTCATGGATTTTGCGATTTCTACAAAAAATGAATTTCTCATTTGAAAGGCATAATAAACGCAGAATCGACCATAGATTCGCATTGTGCACATAGAATTGATCTATTATAAGTATTATGGGAGCTATCGCAATCGTTATATATTTGCTCTAAAAAAATGCATGAATTATAGTTCATAGATTTTGCGATTTCTACAAAAAATGAATTTCTCATTTGAAAGGCATAATAAACGCAGAATCGACCATAGATTCGCATTGTGCACTTAGAATTGATCTATTATAAGTATTATAGGAGCTATCGCAATCGTTATATATTTGCTCCAAAAAAATGCATGAATTATAGTTCATGGATTTTGCGATTTCTACAAAAAATGGATTTCTCATTTGAAAGGCATAATAAACGCAGAATTGACCATAGATTCGTATTGTGCACTTAGAATTGATCTATAATAAGTATTATAGGAGCTATCGCAATTGTCATATATTTGCTCTAAAAAAAATGCATGAATTATTGTTCATGGATTTTGCGATTTCTACAAATAACGGATTTCTCATTTAAAAAGCATAATAAACGCAGAATCGACCATAGATTCGCATTGTACTCTTAGAATTGATCTATTTTAAGTATTATAGGAGCTATCGCAATCGTTATATATTTGCTCTAAAAAAAATGCATGAATTATAGTTCATGGATTTTGCGATTTCTACAAAAAATGGATTTCTCATTTGAAAGGCATAATAAACGCAGAATCGACCATAGATTCGCATTGTGCACTTAGAATTGATCTATTATAAGTATTATAGGAGCTATCGCAATCGTTATATATTTGCTCTAAAAAAAATGCATGAATTATAGTTCATGGATTTTGCGATTTCTACAAAAAATGGATTTCTCATTTGAAAGGCATAATAAACGCAGAATCGACCATAGATTCGCATTGTGCATTTAGAATTGATCTATAATAAATATTATAGGAGCTATCGCAATCGTTATATATTTGCTCTAAAAAAAATGCATGAATTATAGTTCATGGATTTTGCGATTTCTACAAAAAATGGATTTCTCATTTAAAAAGCATAATAAACGCAGAATCGACCATAGATTCGCATTGTACTCTTAGAATTGATCTATTTTAAGTATTATAGGAGCTATCGCAATCGTTATATATTTGCTCTAAAAAAAATGCATGAATTATAGTTCATGGATTTTGCGATTTCTACAAAAAATGGATTTCTCATTTGAAAGGCATAATAAACGCAGAATCGACCATAGATTCGCATTGTGCACTTAGAATTGATCTATTATAAGTATTATAGGAGTTATCGAAATCGATATATATTTGCTCTGAAAAAATGCATGAATTATAGTTCATGGATTTTGCGTTTTCTACAAAAAATGAATTTCTCATTTGAAAGGCATAATAAACGCAGAATCGACCATAGATTCGCATTGTGCACTTAGAATTGGTCTATATTAAGTATTATAGGAGCTATCGCAATCGTTATATATTTGCTCTAAAAAAAAATGCATGAATTATAGTTCATGGATTTTGCGATTTCTACAGAAAATGAATTTCTCATTTGAAAGGCATAATAAACGCAGAATCGACCATAGATTCGCATTGTGCACTTAGAATTGATCTATAATAAGTATTATAGGAGCTATCGCAATCGTTATATATTTGCTCTAAAAAAAATGCATGAATTATAGTTCATGGATTTTGCGATTTCTACAAAAAATGAATTTCTCATTTGAAAGGCATAATAAACGCAGAATCGACCATAGATTCGCATTGTGCACTTAGAATTGATCTATTATAAGTATTATAGGAGCTATCGCAATCGTTATATATTTGCTCTGAAAAAAATGCATGAATTATAGTTCATGGATTTTGCGATTTCTACAAAAAATGGATTTCTCATTTAAAAAGCATAATAAACGCAGAATCGACCATAGATTCGCATTGTGCACTTAGAATTGATCTATCATAAGTATTATAGGAGCTATCGCAATTGTCATATATTTGCTCTAAAAAAATGCATGAATTATAGTTCATGGATTTTGCATTTTCTACAAAAAATGGATTTCTCATTTGAAAGGCATAATAAACGAGGAATCGACCATAGATTCGCATTGTGCACTTAGAATTGGTCTATAATAAGTATTATAGGAGATATCGCAATCGTTATATATTTGCTCTAAAAAAAATGCATGAATTATAGTTCATGGATTTTGCGATTTCTACAAAAAATGAATTTCTCATTTGAATGGCATAATAAACGCAGAATCGACCATAGATTCGCATTGTGCACTTAGAATTGATCTATAATAAGTATTATAGGAGCTATCGCAATTGTCATATATATGCTCTAAAAAAATGCATGAATTATAGTTCATGGATTTTGCGATTTCTACAAAAAATGGATTTCTCATTTAAAAAGCATAATAAACGCAAAATCGACCATAGATTCGCATTGTGCACTTATAATTGATCTATTATAAGTATTATAGGAGCTATCGCATTCGTTATATATTTGCTCTAAAAAAATGCATGAATTATAATTCATGGATTTTGCGATTTCTACAAAAAATGGATTTCTCATTTAAAAAGCATAATAAACGCAGAATCGACCATAGATTCCCATTGTGCACTTAGAATTGATCTATTATAAGTATTAAAGTAGCTATCGTAATTGTCATATATTTGCTCTAAAAAAAATGCATGAATTATAGTTCATGGATATTGCGATTTCTACAAAAAATGGATTTCTCATTTGAAAGGCATAATAAACGCAGAATCAACCAAAGATTCGCATTGTGCACTTAGAATTGATCTATTATAAGGATTATAGGAGCTATCGCAATTGTTATATATTTGCTCTAAAAAAATGCATGAATTATAGTTCATGGATTTTGCGGTTTCTACAAAAAATGGATTTCTCATTTGAAAGGCATAATAAACGCATAATCGACCATAGATCCGCATTGTGCACTTATAATTGGTCTATTATAAGTATTATAGGAGCTATCGCAATTGTCATATATTTGCTCTAGGAAAATGCATGAATTATAGTTCATGGATTTTGCGATTTCTACAAAAAATGAATTTCTCATTTGAAAGGCATAATAAACGCAGAATCGACCATAGATTCGCATTGTGCACATAGAATTGATCTATTATAAGTATTATGGGAGCTATCGCAATCGTTATATATTTGCTCTAAAAAAATGCATGAATTATAGTTCATAGATTTTGCGATTTCTACAAAAAATGAATTTCTCATTTGAAAGGCATAATAAACGCAGAATCTACCATAGATTCGCATTGTGCACTTAGAATTGATCTATTATAAGTATTATAGGAGCTATCGCAATCGTTATATATTTGCTCCAAAAAAATGCATGAATTATAGTTCATGGATTTTGCGATTTCTACAAAAAATGGATTTCTCATTTGAAAGGCATAATAAACGCAGAATTGACCATAGATTCGTATTGTGCACTTAGAATTGATCTATAATAAGTATTATAGGAGCTATCGCAATTGTCATATATTTGCTCTAAAAAAAATGCATGAATTATTGTTCATGCATTTTGCGATTTCTACAAATAACGGATTTCTCATTTAAAAAGCATAATAAACGCAGAATCGACCATAGATTCGCATTGTGCACTTAGAATTGATCTATTATAAGTATTATAGGAGCTATCGTAATTGTCATATATTTGCTCTAAAAAAAATGCATGAATTATAGTTCATGGATTTTGCGATTTCTACAAAAAATGGATTTCTCATTTGAAAGGCATAATAAACGCAGAATCGACCATAGATTCGCATTGTGCATTTAGAATTGATCTATAATAAATATTATAGGAGCTATCGCAATCGTTATATATTTGCTCTAAAAAAAATGCATGAATTATAGTTCATGGATTTTGCGATTTCTACAAAAAATGGATTTCTCATTTAAAAAGCATAATAAACGCAGAATCGACCATAGATTCGCATTGTACTCTTAGAATTGATCTATTTTAAGTATTATAGGAGCTATCGCAATCGTTATATATTTGCTCTAAAAAAAATGCATGAATTATAGTTCATGGATTTTGCGATTTCTACAAAAAATGGATTTCTCATTTGAAAGGCATAATAAACGCAGAATCGACCATAGATTCGCATTGTGCACTTAGAATTGATCTATTATAAGTATTATAGGACTTATCGAAATCGTTATATATTTGCTCTGAAAAAATGCATGAATTATAGTTCATGGATTTTGCGTTTTCTACAAAAAATGAATTTCTCATTTGAAAGGCATAATAAACGCAGAATCGAGCATAGATTCGCATTGTGCACTTAGAATTGGTCTATATTAAGTATTATAGGAGCTATCGCAATCGTTATATATTTGCTCTAAAAAAAAATGCATGAATTATAGTTCATGGATTTTGCGATTTCTACAGAAAATGAATTTCTCATTTGAAAGGCAAAATAAACGCAGAATCGACCATAGATTCGCATTGTGCACTTAGAATTGATCTATAATAAGTATTATAGGAGCTATCGCAATCGTTATATATTTGCTCTAAAAAAAAGCATGAATTATAGTTCATGGATATTGCGATTTCTACAAAAAATGGATTTCTCATTTGAAAGGCATAATAAACGCAGAATCAACCAAAGATTCGCATTGTGCACTTAGAATTGATCTATTATAAGTATTATAGGAGCTATCGCAATTGTTATATATTTGCTCTAAAAAAATGCATGAATTATAGTTCATGGATTTTGCGGTTTCTACAAAAAATGGATTTCTCATTTGAAAGGCATAATAAACGCATAATCGACCATAGATCCGCATTGTGCACTTAGAATTGGTCTATTATAAGTATTATAGGAGCTATCGCAATTGTCATATATTTGCTCTAGGAAAATGCATGAATAATAGTTCATGGATTTTGCGATTTCTACAAAAAATGAATTTCTCATTTGAAAGGCATAATAAACGCATAATCGACCATAGATCCGCATTGTGCACTTAGAATTGATCTATAATAAGTATTATAGGAGCTATCGCAATTGTCATATATTTGCTCTAAAAAAAGGCATGAATTATAGTTCATGGATTTTGCGATTTCTACAAAAAATGGATTTCTCATTTAAAAAGCATAATAAACGCAAAATCGACCATAGATTCGCATTGTGCACTTATAATTGATCTATTATAAGTATGATAGGAGCTATCGCAATCTTTATATATTTGCTCTGAAAAAAATGCATGAATTATAGTTCATGGATTTTGCGATTTCTACAAAAAATGGATTTCTCATTTAAAAAGCATAATAAACGCAGAATCGACCATAGATTCCCATTGTGCACTTAGAATTGATCTATTATAAGTATTAAAGGAGCTATCGTAATTGTCATATATTTGCTCTAAAAAAAATGCATGAATTATAGTTCATGGATATTGCGATTTCTACAAAAAATGGATTTCTCATTTGAAAGGCATAATAAACGCAGAATCAACCAAAGATTCGCATTGTGCACTTAGAATTGATCTATTATAAGTATTATAGGAGCTATCGCAATTGTTATATATTTGCTCTAAAAAAATGCATGAATTATAGTTCATGGATTTTGCGGTTTCTACAAAAAATGGATTTCTCATTTGAAAGGCATAATAAACGCATAATCGACCATAGATCCGCATTGTGCACTTAGAATTGGTCTATTATAAGTATTATAGGAGCTATCGCAATTGTCATATATTTGCTCTAGGAAAATGCATGAATTATAGTTCATGGATTTTGCGATTTCTACAAAAAATGAATTTCTCATTTGAAAGGCATAATAAACGCAGAATCGACCATAGATTCGCATTGTGCACATAGAATTGATCTATTATAAGTATTATGGGAGCTATCGCAATCGTTATATATTTGCTCTAAAAAAATGCATGAATTACAGTTCATGGTTTTTGCGATTTCTACAAAAAATGAATTTCTCATTTGAAAGGCATAATAAACGCAGAATCGACCATAGATTCGCATTGTGCACTTAGAATTGATCTATTATAAGTATTATAGGAGCTATCGCAATCGTTATATATTTGCTCCAAAAAAATGCATGAATTATAGTTCATGGATTTTGCGATTTCTACAAAAAATGGATTTCTCATTTAAAAAGCATAATAAACGCAGAATCGACCATAGATTCCCATTGTGCACTTAGAATTGATCTATTATAAGTATTAAAGGAGCTATCGTAATTGTCATATATTTGCTCTAAAAAAAATGCATGAATTATAGTTCATGGATATTGCGATTTCTACAAAAAATGGATTTCTCATTTGAAAGGCATAATAAACGCAGAATCAACCAAAGATTCGCATTGTGCACTTAGAATTGATCTATTATAAGTATTATAGGAGCTATCGCAATTGTTATATATTTGCTCTAAAAAAATGCATGAATTATAGTTCATGGATTTTGCGGTTTCTACAAAAAATGGATTTCTCATTTAAAAAGCATAATAAACGCAGAATCGACCATAGATTCGCATTGTGCACTTAGAATTGATCTATTATAAGTATTATAGGAGCTATCGCAATCGTTATATATTTGCTCTGAAAAAAATGCATGAATTATAGTTCATGGATTTTGCGATTTCTACAAAAAATGGATTTCTCATTTAAAAAGCATAATAAACGCAGAATCGACCATAGATTCGCATTGTACTCTTAGAATTGATCTATTTTAAGTATTATAGGAGCTATCGCAATCGTTATATATTTGCTCTAAAAAAAATGCATGAATTATAGTTCATGGATTTTGCGATTTCTACAAAAAATGGATTTCTCATTTGAAAGGCATAATAAACGCAGAATCGACCATAGATTCGCATTGTGCACTTAGAATTGATCTATTATAAGTATTATAGGAGTTATCGAAATCGATATATATTTGCTCTGAAAAAATGCATGAATTATAGTTCATGGATTTTGCGTTTTCTACAAAAAATGAATTTCTCATTTGAAAGGCATAATAAACGCAGAATCGACCATAGATTCGCATTGTGCACTTAGAATTGGTCTATATTAAGTATTATAGGAGCTATCGCAATCGTTATATATTTGCTCTAAAAAAAAATGCATGAATTATAGTTCATGGATTTTGCGATTTCTACAGAAAATGAATTTCTCATTTGAAAGGCATAATAAACGCAGAATCGACCATAGATTCGCATTGTGCACTTAGAATTGATCTATAATAAGTATTATAGGAGCTATCGCAATCGTTATATATTTGCTCTAAAAAAAATGCATGAATTATAGTTCATGGATTTTGCGATTTCTACAAAAAATGAATTTCTCATTTGAAAGGCATAATAAACGCAGAATCGACCATAGATTCGCATTGTGCACTTAGAATTGATCTATTATAAGTATTATAGGAGCTATCGCAATCGTTATATATTTGCTCTGAAAAAAATGCATGAATTATAGTTCATGGATTTTGCGATTTCTACAAAAAATGGATTTCTCATTTAAAAAGCATAATAAACGCAGAATCGACCATAGATTCGCATTGTGCACTTAGAATTGATCTATCATAAGTATTATAGGAGCTATCGCAATTGTCATATATTTGCTCTAAAAAAATGCATGAATTATAGTTCATGGATTTTGCATTTTCTACAAAAAATGGATTTCTCATTTGAAAGGCATAATAAACGAGGAATCGACCATAGATTCGCATTGTGCACTTAGAATTGGTCTATAATAAGTATTATAGGAGATATCGCAATCGTTATATATTTGCTCTAAAAAAAATGCATGAATTATAGTTCATGGATTTTGCGATTTCTACAAAAAATGAATTTCTCATTTGAATGGCATAATAAACGCAGAATCGACCATAGATTCGCATTGTGCACTTAGAATTGATCTATAATAAGTATTATAGGAGCTATCGCAATTGTCATATATATGCTCTAAAAAAATGCATGAATTATAGTTCATGGATTTTGCGATTTCTACAAAAAATGGATTTCTCATTTAAAAAGCATAATAAACGCAAAATCGACCATAGATTCGCATTGTGCACTTATAATTGATCTATTATAAGTATTATAGGAGCTATCGCATTCGTTATATATTTGCTCTAAAAAAATGCATGAATTATAATTCATGGATTTTGCGATTTCTACAAAAAATGGATTTCTCATTTAAAAAGCATAATAAACGCAGAATCGACCATAGATTCCCATTGTGCACTTAGAATTGATCTATTATAAGTATTAAAGTAGCTATCGTAATTGTCATATATTTGCTCTAAAAAAAATGCATGAATTATAGTTCATGGATATTGCGATTTCTACAAAAAATGGATTTCTCATTTGAAAGGCATAATAAACGCAGAATCAACCAAAGATTCGCATTGTGCACTTAGAATTGATCTATTATAAGGATTATAGGAGCTATCGCAATTGTTATATATTTGCTCTAAAAAAATGCATGAATTATAGTTCATGGATTTTGCGGTTTCTACAAAAAATGGATTTCTCATTTGAAAGGCATAATAAACGCATAATCGACCATAGATCCGCATTGTGCACTTATAATTGGTCTATTATAAGTATTATAGGAGCTATCGCAATTGTCATATATTTGCTCTAGGAAAATGCATGAATTATAGTTCATGGATTTTGCGATTTCTACAAAAAATGAATTTCTCATTTGAAAGGCATAATAAACGCAGAATCGACCATAGATTCGCATTGTGCACATAGAATTGATCTATTATAAGTATTATGGGAGCTATCGCAATCGTTATATATTTGCTCTAAAAAAATGCATGAATTATAGTTCATAGATTTTGCGATTTCTACAAAAAATGAATTTCTCATTTGAAAGGCATAATAAACGCAGAATCTACCATAGATTCGCATTGTGCACTTAGAATTGATCTATTATAAGTATTATAGGAGCTATCGCAATCGTTATATATTTGCTCCAAAAAAATGCATGAATTATAGTTCATGGATTTTGCGATTTCTACAAAAAATGGATTTCTCATTTGAAAGGCAAAATAAACGCAGAATTGACCATAGATTCGTATTGTGCACTTAGAATTGATCTATAATAAGTATTATAGGAGCTATCGCAATTGTCATATATTTGCTCTAAAAAAAATGCATGAATTATTGTTCATGGATTTTGCGATTTCTACAAATAACGGATTTCTCATTTAAAAAGCATAATAAACGCAGAATCGACCATAGATTCGCATTGTGCACTTAGAATTGATCTATTATAAGTATTATAGGAGCTATCGTAATTGTCATATATTTGCTCTAAAAAAAATGCATGAATTATAGTTCATGGATTTTGCGATTTCTACAAAAAATGGATTTCTCATTTGAAAGGCATAATAAACGCAGAATCGACCATAGATTCGCATTGTGCATTTAGAATTGATCTATAATAAATATTATAGGAGCTATCGCAATCGTTATATATTTGCTCTAAAAAAAATGCATGAATTATAGTTCATGGATTTTGCGATTTCTACAAAAAATGGATTTCTCATTTAAAAAGCATAATAAACGCAGAATCGACCATAGATTCGCATTGTACTCTTAGAATTGATCTATTTTAAGTATTATAGGAGCTATCGCAATCGTTATATATTTGCTCTAAAAAAAATGCATGAATTATAGTTCATGGATTTTGCGATTTCTACAAAAAATGGATTTCTCATTTGAAAGGCATAATAAACGCAGAATCGACCATAGATTCGCATTGTGCACTTAGAATTGATCTATTATAGGTATTATAGGACTTATCGAAATCGTTATATATTTGCTCTGAAAAAATGCATGAATTATAGTTCATGGATTTTGCGTTTTCTACAAAAAATGAATTTCTCATTTGAAAGGCATAATAAACGCAGAATCGAGCATAGATTCGCATTGTGCACTTAGAATTGGTCTATATTAAGTATTATAGGAGCTATCGCAATCGTTATATATTTGCTCTAAAAAAAAATGCATGAATTATAGTTCATGGATTTTGCGATTTCTACAGAAAATGAATTTCTCATTTGAAAGGCAAAATAAACGCAGAATCGACCATAGATTCGCATTGTGCACTTAGAATTGATCTATAATAAGTATTATAGGAGCTATCGCAATCGTTATATATTTGCTCTAAAAAAAAAGCATGAATTATAGTTCATGGATATTGCGATTTCTACAAAAAATGGATTTCTCATTTGAAAGGCATAATAAACGCAGAATCAACCAAAGATTCGCATTGTGCACTTAGAATTGATCTATTATAAGTATTATAGGAGCTATCGCAATTGTTATATATTTGCTCTAAAAAAATGCATGAATTATAGTTCATGGATTTTGCGGTTTCTACAAAAAATGGATTTCTCATTTGAAAGGCATAATAAACGCATAATCGACCATAGATCCGCATTGTGCACTTAGAATTGGTCTATTATAAGTATTATAGGAGCTATCGCAATTGTCATATATTTGCTCTAGGAAAATGCATGAATAATAGTTCATGGATTTTGCGATTTCTACAAAAAATGAATTTCTCATTTGAAAGGCATAATAAACGCATAATCGACCATAGATCCGCATTGTGCACTTAGAATTGATCTATAATAAGTATTATAGGAGCTATCGCAATTGTCATATATTTGCTCTAAAAAAAGGCATGAATTATAGTTCATGGATTTTGCGATTTCTACAAAAAATGGATTTCTCATTTAAAAAGCATAATAAACGCAAAATCGACCATAGATTCGCATTGTGCACTTATAATTGATCTATTATAAGTATGATAGGAGCTATCGCAATCTTTATATATTTGCTCTGAAAAAAATGCATGAATTATAGTTCATGGATTTTGCGATTTCTACAAAAAATGGATTTCTCATTTAAAAAGCATAATAAACGCAGAATCGACCATAGATTCCCATTGTGCACTTAGAATTGATCTATTATAAGTATTAAAGGAGCTATCGTAATTGTCATATATTTGCTCTAAAAAAAATGCATGAATTATAGTTCATGGATATTGCGATTTCTACAAAAAATGGATTTCTCATTTGAAAGGCATAATAAACGCAGAATCAACCAAAGATTCGCATTGTGCACTTAGAATTGATCTATTATAAGTATTATAGGAGCTATCGCAATTGTTATATATTTGCTCTAAAAAAATGCATGAATTATAGTTCATGGATTTTGCGGTTTCTACAAAAAATGGATTTCTCATTTGAAAGGCATAATAAACGCATAATCGACCATAGATCCGCATTGTGCACTTAGAATTGGTCTATTATAAGTATTATAGGAGCTATCGCAATTGTCATATATTTGCTCTAGGAAAATGCATGAATTATAGTTCATGGATTTTGCGATTTCTACAAAAAATGAATTTCTCATTTGAAAGGCATAATAAACGCAGAATCGACCATAGATTCGCATTGTGCACATAGAATTGATCTATTATAAGTATTATGGGAGCTATCGCAATCGTTATATATTTGCTCTAAAAAAATGCATGAATTACAGTTCATGGTTTTTGCGATTTCTACAAAAAATGAATTTCTCATTTGAAAGGCATAATAAACGCAGAATCGACCATAGATTCGCATTGTGCACTTAGAATTGATCTATTATAAGTATTATAGGAGCTATCGCAATCGTTATATATTTGCTCCAAAAAAATGCATGAATTATAGTTCATGGATTTTGCGATTTCTACAAAAAATGGATTTCTCATTTAAAAAGCATAATAAACGCAGAATCGACCATAGATTCCCATTGTGCACTTAGAATTGATCTATTATAAGTATTAAAGGAGCTATCGTAATTGTCATATATTTGCTCTAAAAAAAATGCATGAATTATAGTTCATGGATATTGCGATTTCTACAAAAAATGGATTTCTCATTTGAAAGGCATAATAAACGCAGAATCAACCAAAGATTCGCATTGTGCACTTAGAATTGATCTATTATAAGTATTATAGGAGCTATCGCAATTGTTATATATTTGCTCTAAAAAAATGCATGAATTATAGTTCATGGATTTTGCGGTTTCTACAAAAAATGGATTTCTCATTTAAAAAGCATAATAAACGCAGAATCGACCATAGATTCGCATTGTGCACTTAGAATTGATCTATTATAAGTATTATAGGAGCTATCGCAATCGTTATATATTTGCTCTGAAAAAAATGCATGAATTATAGTTCATGGATTTTGCGATTTCTACAAAAAATGGATTTCTCATTTAAAAAGCATAATAAACGCAGAATCGACCATAGATTCGCATTGTACTCTTAGAATTGATCTATTTTAAGTATTATAGGAGCTATCGCAATCGTTATATATTTGCTCTAAAAAAAATGCATGAATTATAGTTCATGGATTTTGCGATTTCTACAAAAAATGGATTTCTCATTTGAAAGGCATAATAAACGCAGAATCGACCATAGATTCGCATTGTGCACTTAGAATTGATCTATTATAAGTATTATAGGAGTTATCGAAATCGATATATATTTGCTCTGAAAAAATGCATGAATTATAGTTCATGGATTTTGCGTTTTCTACAAAAAATGAATTTCTCATTTGAAAGGCATAATAAACGCAGAATCGACCATAGATTCGCATTGTGCACTTAGAATTGGTCTATATTAAGTATTATAGGAGCTATCGCAATCGTTATATATTTGCTCTAAAAAAAAATGCATGAATTATAGTTCATGGATTTTGCGATTTCTACAGAAAATGAATTTCTCTTTTGAAAGGCATAATAAACGCAGAATCGACCATAGATTCGCATTGTGCACTTAGATTTGATCTATAATAAGTATTATAGGAGCTATCGCAATCGTTATATATTTGCTCTAAAAAAAAAGCATGAATTATAGTTCATGGATATTGCGATTTCTACAAAAAATGGATTTCTCATTTGAAAGGCATAATAAACGCAGAATCAACCAAAGATTCGCATTGTGCACTTAGAATTGATCTATTATAAGTATTATAGGAGCTATCGCAATTGTTATATATTTGCTCTAAAAAAATGCATGAATTATAGTTCATGGATTTTGCGGTTTCTACAAAAAATGGATTTCTCATTTGAAAGGCATAATAAACGCATAATCGACCATAGATCCGCATTGTGCACTTAGAATTGGTCTATTATAAGTATTATAGGAGCTATCGCAATTGTCATATATTTGCTCTAGGAAAATGCATGAATAATAGTTCATGGATTTTGCGATTTCTACAAAAAATGAATTTCTCATTTGAAAGGCATAATAAACGCATAATCGACCATAGATCCGCATTGTGCACTTAGAATTGATCTATAATAAGTATTATAGGAGCTATCGCAATTGTCATATATTTGCTCTAAAAAAAGGCATGAATTATAGTTCATGGATTTTGCGATTTCTACAAAAAATGGATTTCTCATTTAAAAAGCATAATAAACGCAAAATCGACCATAGATTCGCATTGTGCACTTATAATTGATCTATTATAAGTATGATAGGAGCTATCGCAATCTTTATATATTTGCTCTGAAAAAAATGCATGAATTATAGTTCATGGATTTTGCGATTTCTACAAAAAATGGATTTCTCATTTAAAAAGCATAATAAACGCAGAATCGACCATAGATTCCCATTGTGCACTTAGAATTGATCTATTATAAGTATTAAAGGAGCTATCGTAATTGTCATATATTTGCTCTAAAAAAAATGCATGAATTATAGTTCATGGATATTGCGATTTCTACAAAAAATGGATTTCTCATTTGAAAGGCATAATAAACGCAGAATCAACCAAAGATTCGCATTGTGCACTTAGAATTGATCTATTATAAGTATTATAGGAGCTATCGCAATTGTTATATATTTGCTCTAAAAAAATGCATGAATTATAGTTCATGGATTTTGCGGTTTCTACAAAAAATGGATTTCTCATTTGAAAGGCATAATAAACGCATAATCGACCATAGATCCGCATTGTGCACTTAGAATTGGTCTATTATAAGTATTATAGGAGCTATCGCAATTGTCATATATTTGCTCTAGGAAAATGCATGAATTATAGTTCATGGATTTTGCGATTTCTACAAAAAATGAATTTCTCATTTGAAAGGCATAATAAACGCAGAATCGACCATAGATTCGCATTGTGCACATAGAATTGATCTATTATAAGTATTATGGGAGCTATCGCAATCGTTATATATTTGCTCCAAAAAAATGCATGAATTATAGTTCATGGATTTTGCGATTTCTACAAAAAATGGATTTCTCATTTAAAAAGCATAATAAACGCAGAATCGACCATAGATTCCCATTGTGCACTTAGAATTGATCTATTATAAGTATTAAAGGAGCTATCGTAATTGTCATATATTTGCTCTAAAAAAAATGCATGAATTATAGTTCATGGATATTGCGATTTCTACAAAAAATGGATTTCTCATTTGAAAGGCATAATAAACGCAGAATCAACCAAAGATTCGCATTGTGCACTTAGAATTGATCTATTATAAGTATTATAGGAGCTATCGCAATTGTTATATATTTGCTCTAAAAAAATGCATGAATTATAGTTCATGGATTTTGCGGTTTCTACAAAAAATGGATTTCTCATTTAAAAAGCATAATAAACGCAGAATCGACCATAGATTCGCATTGTGCACTTAGAATTGATCTATTATAAGTATTATAGGAGCTATCGCAATCGTTATATATTTGCTCTGAAAAAAATGCATGAATTATAGTTCATGGATTTTGCGATTTCTACAAAAAATGGATTTCTCATTTAAAAAGCATAATAAACGCAGAATCGACCATAGATTCGCATTGTACTCTTAGAATTGATCTATTTTAAGTATTATAGGAGCTATCGCAATCGTTATATATTTGCTCTAAAAAAAATGCATGAATTATAGTTCATGGATTTTGCGATTTCTACAAAAAATGGATTTCTCATTTGAAAGGCATGATAAACGCAGAATCGACCATAGATTCGCATTGTGCACTTAGAATTGATCTATTATAAGTATTATAGGAGTTATCGAAATCGATATATATTTGCTCTGAAAAAATGCATGAATTATAGTTCATGGATTTTGCGTTTTCTACAAAAAATGAATTTCTCATTTGAAAGGCATAATAAACGCAGAATCGACCATAGATTCGCATTGTGCACTTAGAATTGGTCTATATTAAGTATTATAGGAGCTATCGCAATCGTTATATATTTGCTCTAAAAAAAAATGCATGAATTATAGTTCATGGATTTTGCGATTTCTACAGAAAATGAATTTCTCTTTTGAAAGGCATAATAAACGCAGAATCGACCATAGATTCGCATTGTGCACTTAGATTTGATCTATAATAAGTATTATAGGAGCTATCGCAATCGTTATATATTTGCTCTAAAAAAAATGCATGAATTATAGTTCATGGATTTTGCGATTTCTACAAAAAATGAATTTCTCATTTGAAAGGCATAATAAACGCAGAATCGACCATAGATTCGCATTGTGCACTTAGAATTGATCTATTATAAGTATTATAGGAACTATCGCAATCGTTATATATTTGCTCTAGAAAAATGCATGAATTATAGTTCATGGATTTTGCGATTTCTACAAAAAAATGGATTTCTCATTTAAAAAGCATAATAAACGCAGAATCGACCATAGATTCGCATTGTGCACTTAGAATTGATCTATTATAAGTATTATAGGAGCTATCGCAATCGTTATATATTTGCTCTGAAAAAAATGCATGAATTATAGTTCATGGATTTTGCGATTTCTACAAAAAATGGATTTCTCATTTAAAAAGCATAATAAACGCAGAATCGACCATAGATTCCCATTGTGCACTTAGAATTGATCTATTATAAGTATTAAAGGAGCTATCGTAATTGTCATATATTTGCTCTAAAAAAAATGCATGAATTATAGTTCATGGATATTGCGATTTCTACAAAAAATGGATTTCTCATTTGAAAGGCATAATAAACGCAGAATCAACCAAAGATTCGCATTGTGCACTTAGAATTGATCTATTATAAGTATTATAGGAGCTATCGCAATTGTTATATATTTGCTCTAAAAAAATGCATGAATTATAGTTCATGGATTTTGCGGTTTCTACAAAAAATGGATTTCTCATTTGAAAGGCATAATAAACGCATAATCGACCATAGATCCGCATTGTGCACTTAGAATTGGTCTATTATAAGTATTATAGGAGCTATCGCAATTGTCATATATTTGCTCTAGGAAAATGCATGAATTATAGTTCATGGATTTTGCGATTTCTACAAAAAATGAATTTCTCATTTGAAAGGCATAATAAACGCAGAATCGACCATAGATTCGCATTGTGCACATAGAATTGATCTATTATAAGTATTATGGGAGCTATCGCAATCGTTATATATTTGCTCTAAAAAAATGCATGAATTACAGTTCATGGTTTTTGCGATTTCTACAAAAAATGGATTTCTCATTTGAAAGGCATAATAAACGCAGAGTCGACCATAGATCCGCATTGTGCACTTAGAATTGGTCTATTATAAGTATTATAGGAGCTATCGCAATTGTCATATATTTGCTCTAGGAAAATGCATGAATTATAGTTCATGGATTTTGCGATTTCTACAAAAAATGAATTTCTCATTTGAAAGGCATAATAAACGCAGAATCGACCATAGATTCGCATTGTGCACATAGAATTGATCTATTATAAGTATTATGGGAGCTATCGCAATCGTTATATATTTGCTCTAAAAAAATGCATGAATTACAGTTCATGGTTTTTGCGATTTCTACAAAAAATGGATTTCTCATTTGAAAGGCATAATAAACGCAGAGTCGACCATAGATTCGCAATGTGCACTTAGAATTGATCTATTATAAGTATTATAGGAGCTATCGCAATCGTTATATATTTGCTCTAAAAAAATGCATGAATTATAGTTCATGGATTTTGCGATTTCTACAAAAAATGAATTTCTCATTTGAAAGGCATAATAAACGCAGAATCGACCATAGATTCGCATTGTGCACTTAGAATTGATCTATTATAAGTATTATGGGAACGATCGCAATCGTTATATATTTGCTCTGAAAAAAATGCATGAATTATAGTTCATGGATTTTGCGATTTCTACAAAAAATGGATTTCTCATTTAAATAGCATAATAAACGCAGAATCGACCATAGATTCGCATTGTGCACTTAGATTTGATCTATTATAAGTATTATAGGAGCTATCGCAATTGTCATATATTTGCTCTAAAAAAATGCATGAATTATAGTTCATGGATTTTGCGTTTTCTACAAAAAATGGATTTCTCATTTGAAAGGCATAATAAACGAGGAATCGACCATAGATTCGGATTGTGCACTTAGAATTGGTCTATAATAAGTATTATAGGAGCTATCGCAATCGTTATATATTTGCTCTAAAAAAAATGCATGAATTATAGTTCATGGATTTTGCGATTTCTACAAAAAATGAATTTCTCATTTGAATGGCATAATAAACGCAGAATCGACCATAGATTCGCATTGTGCACTTAGAATTGATCTATAATAAGTATTATAGGAGCTATCGCAATTGTCATATATTTGCTCTAAAAAAATGCATGAATTATAGTTCATGGATTTTGCGATTTCTACAAAAAATGGATTTCTCATTTAAAAAGCATAATAAACGCAAAATCGACCATAGATTCGCATTGTGCACTTATAATTGATCTATTATAAGTATGATAGGAGCTATCGCAATCGTTATATATTTGCTCTAAAAAAATGCATGAATTATAATTCATGGATTTTGCGATTTCTACAAAAAATGGATTTCTCATTTAAAAAGCATAATAAACGCAGAATCGACCATAGATTCCCATTGTGCACTTAGAATTGATCTATTATAAGTATTAAAGGAGCTATCGTAATTGTCATATATTTGCTCTAAAAAAAATGCATGAATTATAGTTCATGGATATTGCGATTTCTACAAAAAATGGATTTCTCATTTGAAAGGCATAATAAACGCAGAATCAACCAAAGATTCGCATTGTGCACTTAGAATTGATCTATTATAAGTATTATAGGAGCTATCGCAATTGTTATATATTTGCTCTAAAAAAATGCATGAATTATAGTTCATGGATTTTGCGGTTTCTACAAAAAATGGATTTCTCATTTGAAAGGCATAATAAACGCATAATCGACCATAGATCCGCATTGTGCACTTAGAATTGGTCTATTATAAGTATTATAGGAGCTATCGCAATTGTCATATATTTGCTCTAGGAAAATGCATGAATTATAGTTCATGGATTTTGCGATTTCTACAAAAAATGAATTTCTCATTTGAAAGGCATAATAAACGCAGAATCGACCATAGATTCGCATTGTGCACATAGAATTGATTTATTAAAAGTATTATAGGAGCTATCGCAATCGTTATATATTTGCTCTAAAAAAATGCATGAATTATAGTTCATGGTTTTTGCGATTTCTACAAAAAATGGATTTCTCATTTGAAAGGCATAATAAACGCAGAATCGACCATAGATTCGCAATGTGCACTTAGAATTGATCTATTATAAGTATTATAGGAGCTATCGCAATCGTTATATATTTGCTCTAAAAAAAATGCATGAATTATAGTTCATGGATTTTGCGATTTCTACAAAAAATGGATTTCTCATTTAAAAAGCATAATAAACGCAGAATCGACCATAGATTCGCATTGTGCACTTAGAATTGATCTATAATAAGTATTATAGGAGCTATCACAATTGTCATATATTTGCTCTAAAAAAAATGCATGAATTATAGTTCATGGATTTTGCGATTTCTACAAATAACGGATTTCTCATTTAAAAAGCATAATAAACGCAGAATCGACCATAGATTCGCATTGTGCACTTAGAATTAATCTATTATAAGTATTAAAGGAGCTATCGTAATTGTCATATATTTGCTCTAAAAAAAATGCATGAATTATATTTCATGGATTTTGCGATTTCTACAAAAAATGGATTTCTCATTTGAAAGGCATAATAAACGCAGAATCGACCATAGATTCGCATTGTGCACTTAGAATTGGTCTATTATAAGTATTATAGGAACTATCGCAATCGTTATATATTTGCTCTAGGAAAATGCATGAATTATAGTTCATGGATTTTGCGGTGTCTACAAAAAATGGATTTCTCATTTGAAAGGCATAATAAACGCAGAATCGACCATAGATTCGCATTGTGCACTTAGAATTGGTCTATTATAGGAGCTATCGCAATCGTTATATATTTGCTCTAAAAAAAATGCATGAATTATAGTTCATGGATTTTGCGATTTCTACAAAAAATGAATTTCTCATTTGAAAGGCATAATAAACGCAGAATCGACCATAGATTCGCATTGTGCACTTAGAATTGGTCTATTATAAGTATTATAGGAACTATCGCAATCGTTATATATTTGCTCTAGGAAAATGCATGAATTATAGTTCATGGATTTTGCGATTTCTACAAAAAATGGATTTCTCATTTAAAAAGCATAATAAACGCAGAATCGACCATATATTCCCATTGTGCACTTAGAATTGATCTATTATAAGTATTAAAGGAGCTATCGTAATTGTCATATATTTGCTCTAAAAAAAATGCATGAATTATAGTTCATGGATATTGCGATTTCTACAAAAAATGGATTTCTCATTTGAAAGGCATAATAAACGCAGAATCAACCAAAGATTCGCATTGTGCACTTAGAATTGATCTATTATAAGTATTATAGGAGCTATCGCAATTGTTATATATTTGCTCTAAAAAAATGCATGAATTATAGTTCATGGATTTTGCGGTTTCTACAAAAAATGGATTTCTCATTTGAAAGGCATAATAAACGCATAATCGACCATAGATCCGCATTGTGCACTTAGAATTGGTCTATTATAAGTATTATAGGAGCTATCGCAATTGTCATATATTTGCTCTAGGAAAATGCATGAATTATAGTTCATGGATTTTGCGATTTCTACAAAAAATGAATTTCTCATTTGAAAGGCATAATAAACGCAGAATCGACCATAGATTCGCATTGTGCACATAGAATTGATCTATTATAAGTATTATGGGAGCTATCGCAATCGTTATATATTTGCTCTAAAAAAATGCATGAATTACAGTTCATGGTTTTTGCGATTTCTACAAAAAATGGATTTCTCATTTGAAAGGAATAATAAACGCAGAGTCGACCATAGATCCGCATTGTGCACTTAGAATTGGTCTATTATAAGTATTATAGGAGCTATCGCAATTGTCATATATTTGCTCTAGGAAAATGCATGAATTATAGTTCATGGATTTTGCGATTTCTACAAAAAATGAATTTCTCATTTGAAAGGCATAATAAACGCAGAATCGACCATAGATTCGCATTGTGCACATAGAATTGATCTATTATAAGTATTATGGGAGCTATCGCAATCGTTATATATTTGCTCTAAAAAAATGCATGAATTACAGTTCATGGTTTTTGCGATTTCTACAAAAAATGGATTTCTCATTTGAAAGGCATAATAAACGCAGAGTCGACCATAGATTCGCAATGTGCACTTAGAATTGATCTATTATAAGTATTATAGGAGCTATCGCAATCGTTATATATTTGCTCTAAAAAAATGCATGAATTATAGTTCATGGATTTTGCGATTTCTACAAAAAATGAATTTCTCATTTGAAAGGCATAATAAACGCAGAATCGACCATAGATTCGCATTGTGCACTTAGAATTGATCTATTATAAGTATTATGGGAACGATCGCAATCGTTATATATTTGCTCTAGAAAAATGCATGAATTATAGTTCATGGATTTTGCGATTTCTACAAAAAAATGGATTTCTCATTTAAAAAGCATAATAAACGCAGAATCGACCATAGATTCGCATTGTGCACTTAGAATTGATCTAATATAAGTATTATAGGAGCTATCGCAATCGTTATATATTTGCTCTGAAAAAAATGCATGAATTATAGTTCATGGATTTTGCGATTTCTACAAAAAATGGATTTCTCATTTAAATAGCATAATAAACGCAGAATCGACCATAGATTCGCATTGTGCACTTAGATTTGATCTATTATAAGTATTATAGGAGCTATCGCAATTGTCATATATTTGCTCTAAAAAAATGCATGAATTATAGTTCATGGATTTTGCGTTTTCTACAAAAAATGGATTTCTCATTTGAAAGGCATAATAAACGAGGAATCGACCATAGATTCGGATTGTGCACTTAGAATTGGTCTATAATAAGTATTATAGGAGCTATCGCAATCGTTATATATTTGCTCTAAAAAAAATGCATGAATTATAGTTCATGGATTTTGCGATTTCTACAAAAAATGAATTTCTCATTTGAATGGCATAATAAACGCAGAATCGACCATAGATTCGCATTGTGCACTTAGAATTGATCTATAATAAGTATTATAGGAGCTATCGCAATTGTCATATATTTGCTCTAAAAAAATGCATGAATTATAGTTCATGGATTTTGCGATTTCTACAAAAAATGGATTTCTCATTTAAAAAGCATAATAAACGCAAAATCGACCATAGATTCGCATTGTGCACTTATAATTGATCTATTATAAGTATGATAGGAGCTATCGCAATCGTTATATATTTGCTCTAAAAAAATGCATGAATTATAATTCATGGATTTTGCGATTTCTACAAAAAATGGATTTCTCATTTAAAAAGCATAATAAACGCAGAATCGACCATAGATTCCCATTGTGCACTTAGAATTGATCTATTATAAGTATTAAAGGAGCTATCGTAATTGTCATATATTTGCTCTAAAAAAAATGCATGAATTATAGTTCATGGATATTGCCATTTCTACAAAAAATGGATTTCTCATTTGAAAGGCATAATAAACGCAGAATCAACCAAAGATTCGCATTGTGCACTTAGAATTGATCTATTATAAGTATTATAGGTGCTATCGCAATCGTTATATATTTGCTCTAAAAAAATGCATGATTTATAGTTCATGGATTTTGCGGTTTCTACAAAAAATGGATTTCTCATTTGAAAGGCATAATAAACGCAGAATCGACCATAGATCCGCATTGTGCACTTAGATTTGGTCTATTATAAGTATTATAGGAGCTATCGCAATTGTCATATATTTGCTCTAGGAAAATGCATGAATTATAGTTCATGGATTTTGCGATTTCTACAAAAAATGAATTTCTCATTTGAAAGGCATAATAAACGCAGAATCGACCATAGATTCGCATTGTGCACATAGAATTGATCTATTAAAAGTATTATAGGAGCTATCGCAATCGTTATATATTTGCTCTAAAAAAATGCATGAATTATAGTTCATGGTTTTTGCGATTTCTACAAAAAATGGATTTCTCATTTGAAAGGCATAATAAACGCAGAATCGACCATAGATTCGCAATGTGCACTTAGAATTGATCTATTATAAGTATTATAGGAGCTATCGCAATCGTTATATATTTGCTCTAAAAAAAATGCATGAATTATAGTTCATGGATTTTGCGATTTCTACAAAAAATGGATTTCTCATTTAAAAAGCATAATAAACGCAGAATCGACCATAGATTCGCATTGTGCACTTAGAATTGATCTATAATAAGTATTATAGGAGCTATCACAATTGTCATATATTTGCTCTAAAAAAAATGCATGAATTATAGTTCATGGATTTTGCGATTTCTACAAATAACGGATTTCTCATTTAAAAAGCATAATAAACGCAGAATCGACCATAGATTCGCATTGTGCACTTAGAATTAATCTATTATAAGTATTAAAGGAGCTATCGTAATTGTCATATATTTGCTCTAAAAAAAATGCATGAATTATATTTCATGGATTTTGCGATTTCTACAAAAAATGGATTTCTCATTTGAAAGGCATAATAAACGCAGAATCGACCATAGATTCGCATTGTGCACTTAGAATTGGTCTATTATAAGTATTATAGGAACTATCGCAATCGTTATATATTTGCTCTAGGAAAATGCATGAATTATAGTTCATGGATTTTGCGGTGTCTACAAAAAATGGATTTCTCATTTGAAAGGCATAATAAACGCAGAATCGACCATAGATTCGCATTGTGCACTTAGAATTGGTCTATTATAGGAGCTATCGCAATCGTTATATATTTGCTCTAAAAAAAATGCATGAATTATAGTTCATGGATTTTGCGATTTCTACAAAAAATGAATTTCTCATTTGAAAGGCATAATAAACGCAGAATCGACCATAGATTCGCATTGTGCACTTAGAATTGGTCTATTATAAGTATTATAGGAACTATCGCAATCGTTATATATTTGCTCTAGGAAAATGCATGAATTATAGTTCATGGATTTTGCGATTTCTACAAAAAATGGATTTCTCATTTGAAAGGCATAATAAACGCAGAATCGACCATAGATTCGCATTGTGCACTTAGAATTGGTCTATTATAAGTATTATAGGAACTATCGCAATCGTTATATATTTGCACTAGGAAAATGCATGAATTATAGTTCATGGATTTTGCGATTTCTACAAAAAATGAATTTCTCATTTGAAAGGCATAATAAACGCAGAATCGACCATAGATTCGCATTGTGCACTTAGAATTGGTCTATTATAAGTATTATAGGAACTATCGCAATCGTTATATATTTGCTCTAGGAAAATGCATGAATTATAGTTCATGGATTTTGCGATTTCTACAAAAAATGGATTTCTCATTTGAAAGGCATAATAAACGCAGAATTGACCATAGATTCGTATTGTGCACTTAGAATTGGTCTATTATAAGTATTATAGGAACTATCGCAATCGTTATATATTTGCTCTAAAAAAATGCATGAATTATAGTTCATGGATTTTGCGATTTCTACAAAAAATGGATTTCTCATTTGAAAGGCATAATAAACGCAGAATTGACCATAGATTCGTATTGTGCACTTAGAATTGATCTATTATAAGTATTATAGGAACTATCGCAATCGTTATATATTTGCTCTAGGAAAATGCATGAATTATAGTTCATGGTTTTTGCGATTTCTACAAAAAATGGATTTCTCATTTGAAAGGCATAATAAACGCAGAATCGACCATAGATTCGCATTGTGCACTTAGAATTGATCTATAATAAGTATTATAGGAGCTATAGCAATCGTTATATATTTGCTCTAGGAAAATGCATGAATTATAGTTCATGGATTTTGCGATTTCTACAAAAAATGGATTTCTCATTTGAAAGGCATAATAAACGCAGAATCGACCATAGATTCGCATTGTGCACTTAGAATTGATCTATAATAAGTATTATAGGAGCTATCGCGATCGTTATATATTTGCTCTAGGAAAATGCATGAATTATAGTTCATGGTTTTTGCGATTTCTACAAAAAATGGATTTCTCATTTGAAAGGCATAATAAACGCAGAATCGACCATAGATTCGCCTTGTGCACTTAGAATTGATCTATTATAAGTATTATAGGAGCTATCGCAATCGTTATATATTTGCTCTAGGAAAATGCATGAATTATAGTTCATGGTTTTTGCGATTTCTACAAAAAATGGATTTCTCATTTGAAAGGCATAATAAACGCAGAATCGACCATAGATTCGCATTGTGCACTTAGAATTGATCTATAATAAGTATTATAGGAGCTATCGCAATCGTTATATATTTGCTCTAGGAAAATGCATGAATTATAGTTCATGGTTTTTGCGATTTCTACAAAAAATGGATTTCTCATTTGAAAGGCATAATAAACGCAGAATCGACCATAGATTCGCAATGTGCACTTAGAATTGATCTATTATAAGTATTATAGGAGCTATCGCAATCGTTATATATTTGCTCTAAAACAAATGCATGAATTATAGTTCATGGATTTTGCGATTTCTACATATAATGGATTTCTCATTTAAAATGCATAATAAACGCAGAATCGACCATAGATTCGCATTGTGCACTTAGAATTGGTCTATAATAAGTATTATAGGAGCTATCGCAATCGTTATATATTTCCTCTAAAAAAAAATGCATGAATTATGGTTCATGGATTTTGCGATTTCTACAAAAAATGGATTTCTCATTTAAAAAACATAATAAACGCAGAATCGACCATAGATTCGCATTGTGCACTTAGAATTGATCTATTATAAGTATTATAGGAGCTATCGCAATCGTTATATATTTTCTCTGAAAAAAATGCATGAATTATAGTTCATGGATTTTGCGATTTCTACAAAAAATGGATTTCTCATTTAAAAAGCATAATAAACGCAGAATCGACCATAGATTCGCATTGTGCAGTTAGAATTGATCTATTATAAGTATTATAGGAGCTATCGCAATTGTCATATATTTGCTCTAAAAAAATGCATGAATTATAGTTCATGGATTTTGCGTTTTCTACAAAAAATGAATTTCTCATTTGAAAGGCATAATAAACGCAGAATCGACCATAGATTCGCATTGTGCACTTAGAATTGGTCTATAATAAGTATTATAGGAGCTATCGCAATCGTTATATATTTGCTCTAAAAAAATGCATGAATTATAATTCATGGATTTTGCGATTTCTACAAAAAATGTATTTCTAATTTAAAAAGCATAATAAACGCAGAATCGACCATAGATTCGCATTGTGCACTTAGAATTGATCTATTATAAGTATTAAAGGAGCTATCGTAATTGTCATATATTTGCTCTAAAAAAAATGCATGAATTATAGTTCATGGATATTGCGATTTCTACAAAAAATGGATTTCTCATTTGAAAGGCATAATAAACGCAGAATCAACCAAAGATTCGCATTGTGCACTTAGAATTGATCTATTATAAGTATTATAGGAGCTATCGCAATCGTTATATATTTGCTCTAAAAAAATGCATGAATTATAGTTCATGGATTTTGCGATTTCTACATATAATGGATTTCTCATTTAAAATGCATAATAAACGCAGAATCGACCATAGATTCGCATTGTGCACTTAGAATTGGTCTATAATAAGTATTATAGGAGCTATCGCAATCGTTATATATTTGCTCTAAAAAAAAATGCATGAATTATGGTTCATGGATTTTGCGATTTCTACAAAAAATGGATTTCTCATTTAAAAAGCATAATAAACGCAGAATCGACCATAGATTCGCATTGTGCACTTAGAATTGATCTATAATAAGTATTATAGGAGCTATCGTATTTGTCATATATTTGCTCTAGGAAAATGCATGAATTATAGTTCATGGTTTTTGCGATTTCTACAAAAAATGGATCTCTCATTTGAAAGGCATAATAAACGCAGAATCGACCACAGATTCGCATTGTGCACTTAGAATTAATCTATAATAAGTATTATAGGAGCTATCGCAATCGTTATATATTTGCTCTAAAAAAATGCATGAATTATAGTTCATGGATTTTGCGATTTCTACATATAATGGATTTCTCATTTAAAATGCATAATAAACGCAGAATCGACCATAGATTCGCATTGTGCACTTAGAATTGGTCTATAATAAGTATTATAGGAGCTATCGCAATCGTTATATATTTGCTCTAAAAAAAAAATGCATGAATTATGGTTCATGGATTTTGCGATTTCTACAAAAAATGGATTTCTCATTTAAAAAGCATAATAAACGCAGAATCGACCATAGATTCGCATTGTGCACTTAGAATTGATCTATAATAAGTATTATAGGAGCTATAGCAATCGTTATATATTTGCTCTAGGAAAATGCATGAATTATAGTTCATGGTTTTTGCGATTTCTACAAAAAATGGATTTCTCATTTGAAAGGCATAATAAACGCAGAATCGACCATAGATTCGCATTGTGCACTTAGAATTGATCTATAATAAGTATTATAGGAGCTATCGCAATCGTTATATATTTGCTCTAAAAAAATGCATGAATTATAGTTCATGGATTTTGCGATTTCTACATATAATGGATTTCTCATTTAAAATGCATAATAAACGCAGAATCGACCATAGATTCGCATTGTGCACTTAGAATTGGTCTATAATAGGTATTATAGGAGCTATCGCAATCGTTATATATTTGCTCTAAAAAAAAATGCATGAATTATGGTTCATGGATTTTTCGATTTCTACAAAAAATGGATTTCTCATTTAAAAAGCATAATAAACGCAGAATCGACCATAGATTCGCATTGTGCACTTAGAATTGATCTATAATAAGTATTATAGGAGCTATCGCAATCGTTATATATTTGCTCTAAAAAAAAATGCATGAATTATGGTTCATGGATTTTGCGATTTCTACAAAAAATGGATTTCTCATTTAAAAAGCATAATAAACGCAGAATCGACCATAGAATCGCATTGTGCTCTTAGAATTGATCTATAATAAGTATTATAGGAGCTATAGCAATCGTTATATATTTGCTCTAGGAAAATGCATGAATTATAGTTCATGGTTTTTGCGATTTCTACAAAAAGTGGATTTCTCATTTGAAAGGCATAATAAACGCAGAATCGACCATAGATTCGCATTGTGCACTTAGAATTGATCTATAATAAGTATTATAGGAGCTATAGCAATCGTTATATATTTGCTCTAGGAAAATGCATGAATTATAGTTCATGGATTTTGCGATTTCTACAAAAAATGGATTTCTCATTTGAAAGGCATAATAAACGCAGAATCGACCATAGATTCGCATTGTGCCTTTAGAATTGATCTATTATAAGTATTATAGGAGCTATCGCAATCGTTATATATTTGCTCTAGGAAAATGCATGAATTATAGTTCATGGTTTTTGCGATTTCTACAAAAAATGGATTTCTCATTTGAAAGGCATAATAAACGCAGAATCGACCATAGATTCGCATTGTGCACTTAGAATTGATCTATAATAAGTATTATAGGAGCTATCGCAATCGTTATATATTTGCTCTAGGAAAATGCATGAATTATAGTTCATGGTTTTTGCGATTTCTACAAAAAATGGATTTCTCATTTGAAAGGCATAATAAACGCAGAATCGACCATAGATTCGCAATGTGCACTTAGAATTGATCTATTATAAGTATTATAGGAGCTATCGCAATCGTTATATATTTGCTCTAAAACAAATGCATGAATTATAGTTCATGGATTTTGCGATTTCTACATATAATGGATTTCTCATTTAAAATGCATAATAAACGCAGAATCGACCATAGATTCGCATTGTGCACTTAGAATTGGTCTATAATAAGTATTATAGGAGCTATCGCAATCGTTATATATTTGCTCTAAAAAAAAATGCATGAATTATGGTTCATGGATTTTGCGATTTCTACAAAAAATGGATTTCTCATTTAAAAAGCATAATAAACGCAGAATCGACCATAGATTCGCATTGTGCACTTAGAATTGATCTATAATAAGTATTATAGGAGCTATAGCAATCGTTATATATTTGCTCTAGGAAAATGCATGAATTATAGTTCATGGTTTTTGCGATTTCTACAAAAAATGGATTTCTCATTTGAAAGGCATAATAAACGCAGAATCGACCATAGATTCGCATTGTGCACTTAGAATTGATCTATAATAAGTATTATAGGAGCTATAGCAATCGTTATATATTTGCTCTAGGAAAATGCATGAATTATAGTTCATGGTTTTTGCGATTTCTACAAAAAATGGATTTCTCATTTGAAAGGCATAATAAACGCAGAATCGACCATAGATTCGCATTGTGCACTTAGAATTGATCTATAATAAGTATTATAGGAGCTATAGCAATTGTTATATATTTGCTCTAGGAAAATGCATGAATTATAGTTCATGGATTTTGCGATTTCTACAAAAAATGGATTTCTCATTTGAAAGGCATAATAAACGCAGAATCGACCATAGATTCGCATTGTGCACTTAGAATTGATCTATAATAAGTATTATAGGAGCTATCGCAATCGTTATATATTTGCTCTAAAAAAATGCATGAATTATAGTTCATGGATTTTGCGATTTCTACATATAATGGATTTCTCATTTAAAATGCATAATAAACGCAGAATCGACCATAGATTCGCATTGTGCACTTAGAATTGGTCTATAATAAGTATTATAGGAGCTATCGCAATCGTTATATATTTGCTCTAAAAAAAAATGCATGAATTATGGTTCATGGATTTTGCGATTTCTACAAAAAATGGATTTCTCATTTAAAAAGCATAATAAACGCAGAATCGACCATAGATTCGCATTGTGCACTTAGAATTGATCTATAATAAGTATTATAGGAGCTATCGCAATCGTTATATATTTGCTCTAAAAAAAAATGCATGAATTATGGTTCATGGATTTTGCGATTTCTACAAAAAATGGATTTCTCATTTAAAAAGCATAATAAACGCAGAATCGACCATAGAATCGCATTGTGCTCTTAGAATTGATCTATAATAAGTATTATAGGAGCTATAGCAATCGTTATATATTTGCTCTAGGAAAATGCATGAATTATAGTTCATGGTTTTTGCGATTTCTACAAAAAATGGATTTCTCATTTGAAAGGCATAATAAACGCAGAATCGACCATAGATTCGCATTGTGCACTTAGAATTGATCTATTATAAGTATTATAGGAGCTATAGCAATCGTTATATATTTGCTCTAGGAAAATGCATGAATTATAGTTCATGGATTTTGCGATTTCTACAAAAAATGGATTTCTCATTTGAAAGGCATAATAAACGCAGAATCGACCATAGATTCGCATTGTGCACTTAGAATTGATCTATAATAAGTATTATAGGAGCTATCGCGATCGTTATATATTTGCTCTAGGAAAATGCATGAATTATAGTTCATGGTTTTTGCGATTTCTACAAAAAATGGATTTCTCATTTAAAAGGCATAATAAACGCAGAATCGACCATAGATTCGCATTGTGCACTTAGAATTGATCTATTATAAGTAATTTAGGAGCTATCGCAATCGTTATATATTTGCTCTAGGAAAATGCATGAATTATAGTTCATGGTTTTTGCGATTTCTACAAAAAATGGATTTCTCATTTGAAAGGCATAATAAACGCAGAATCGACCATAGATTCGCATTGTGCACTTAGAATTGATCTATAATAAGTATTATAGGAGCTATCGCAATCGTTATATATTTGCTCTAGGAAAATGCATGAATTATAGTTCATGGTTTTTGCGATTTCTACAAAAAATGGATTTCTCATTTGAAAGGCATAATAAACGCAGAATCGACCATAGATTCGCAATGTGCACTTAGAATTGATCTATAATAAGTATTATAGGAGCTATCGCGATCGTTATATATTTGCTCTAGGAAAATGCATGAATTATAGTTCATGGTTTTTGCGATTTCTACAAAAAATGGATTTCTCATTTAAAAGGCATAATAAACGCAGAATCGACCATAGATTCGCATTGTGCACTTAGAATTGATCTATAATAAGTATTATAGGAGCTATCGCAATCGTTATATATTTGCTCTAGGAAAATGCATGAATTATAGTTCATGGTTTTTGCGATTTCTACAAAAAATGGATTTCTCATTTGAAAGGCATAATAAACGCAGAATCGACCATAGATTCGCAATGTGCACTTAGAATTGATCTATTATAAGTATTATAGGAGCTATCGCAATCGTTATATATTTGCTCTAAAACAAATGCATGAATTATAGTTCATGGATTTTGCGATTTCTACAAAAATTGGATTTCTCATTTGAAAGTCATAATAAACGCAGAATCGACCATATATTCGCATTGTGCACTTAGAATTGATCTATTATAAGTATTATAGGAGCTATCGCAATCGTTATATATTTGCTCTAAAAAAATGCATGAATTATAGTTCATGGATTTTGCGATTTCTACAAAAAATGGATTTCTCATTTAAAAAGCATAATACACGCAGAATCGACCATAGATTCGCATTGTGCACTAAGAATTGATCTATAATAAGTATTAAAGGAGCTATCGTAATTGTCATATATTTGCTCTAAAAAAAATGCATGAATTATAGTTCATGGATATTGCGATTTCTACAAAAAATGGATTTCTCATTTGAAAGGCATAATAAACGCAGAATCAACCAAAGATTCGCATTGTGCACTTAGAATTGCTCTATTATAAGTATTATAGGAGCTATCGCAATCGTTATATATTTGCTCTAAAAAAATGCATGAATTATAGTTCATGGATTTTGCGGTTTCTACAAAAAATGGATTTCTCATTTTAAAGGCATAATAAATGCAGAATCGACCATAGATTCGCATTGTGCACTTAGAATTGATCTATAATAAGTATTATAGGAGCTATCGCAATCGTTATATATTTGCTCTAAAACAAATGCATGAATTATAGTTCATGGATTTTGCGATTTCTACAAAAATTGGATTTCTCATTTGAAAGTCATAATAAACGCAGAATCGACCATAGATTCGCATTGTGCACTTAGAATTGATCTATTATAAGTATTATAGGAGCTATCGCAATCGTTATATATTTGCTCTAAAAAAATGCATGAATTATAGTTCATGGATTTTGCGATTTCTACAAAAAATGGATTTCTCATTTAAAAAGCATAATACACGCAGAATCGACCATAGATTCGCATTGTGCACTAAGAATTGATCTATAATAAGTATTAAAGGAGCTATCGTAATTGTCATATATTTGCTCTAAAAAAAATGCATGAATTATAGTTCATGGATATTGCGATTTCTACAAAAAATGGATTTCTCATTTGAAAGGCATAATAAACGCAGAATCAACCAAAGATTCGCATTGTGCACTTAGAATTGATCTATTATAAGTATTATAGGAGCTATCGCAATCGTTATATATTTGCTCTAGAAAAATTCATGAATTATAGTTCATGGATTTTGCGATTTCTACATATAATGGATTTCTCATTTAAAATGCATAATAAACGCAGAATCGACCATAGATTCGCATTGTGCACTTAGAATTGGTCTATAATAAGTATTATAGGAGCTATCGCAATCGTTATATATTTGCTCTAAAAAAAATGCATGAATTATAGTTCATGGTTTTTGCGATTTCTACAAAAAATGGATTTCTCATTTGAAAGGCATAATAAACGCAGAATCGACCATAGATTCGCAATGTGCACTTAGAATTGGTCTATAATAAGTATTATAGGAGCTATCGCAATCGTTATATATTTGCTCTAGGAAAATGCATGAATTATAGTTCATGGTTTTTGCGATTTCTACAAAAAATGGATTTCTCATTTGAAAGGCATAATAAACGCAGAATCGACCATAGATTCGCAATGTGCACTTAGAATTGATCTATTATAAGTATTATAGGAGCTATCGCAATCGTTATATATTTGCTCTAAAACAAATGCATGAATTATAGTTCATGGATTTTGCGATTTCTACAAGAAATGGATTTCTCATTTAAAAAGCATAATACACGCAGAATCGACCATAGATTCGCATTGTGCACTAAGAATTGATCTATAATAAGTATTATAGGAGCTATCGCAATTATCATATATTTGCTCTAAAAAAAATGCATGATTTATAGTTCATGGATTTTGCGATTTCTACAAATAACGAATTTCTCATTTAAAAAGCATAATAAACGCAGAATCGACCATAGATTCGCATTGTGCACTTAGAATTGGTCTATAATAAGTATTATAGGAGCTATCGCCATCGTTATATATTTGCTCTAATAAAAATGCATGAATTATAGTTCATGGATTTTGCGATTTCAACAAAAAATGGATTTCTCATTTAAAAGGCATAATAAACGCAGAATCGACCATAGATTCGCATTGTGCACTTAGAATTGGTCTATAATAAGTATTATAGGAGCTATCGCAATCGTTATATATTTGCTCTAATAAAAATGCATGAATTATAGTTCATGGATTTTGCGATTTCAACAAAAAATGGATTTCTCAATTAAAAGGCATAATAAACGCAGAATCGACCATAGATTCGCATTGTGCACTTAGAATTGATCTATTTTAAGTATTATAGGAGCTATCGCAATCGTTATATATTTGCTCTAATAAAAATGCATGAATTATAGTTCATGGATTTTGCGATTTCAACAAAAAATGGATTTCTCATTTAAAAGGCATAATAAACGCAGAATCGACCATAGATTCGCATTGTGCACTAAGAATTGATCTATAATAAGTATTATAGGAGCTATCGCAATTATCATATATTTGCTCTAAAAAAAATGCATGATTTATAGTTCATGGATTTTGCGATTTCTACAAATAACGAATTTCTCATTTAAAAAGCATAATAAACGCAGAATCGACCATAGATTCGCATTGTGCACTTAGAATTGGTCTATAATAAGTATTATAGGAGCTATCGCCATCGTTATATATTTGCTCTAATAAAAATGCATGAATTATAGTTCATGGATTTTGCGATTTCAACAAAAAATGGATTTCTCATTTAAAAGGCATAATAAACGCAGAATCGACCTTAGATTCGCATTGTGCACTTAGAATTGGTCTATAATAAGTATTATAGGAGCTATCGCAATCGTTATATATTTGCTCTAATAAAAATGCATGAATTATAGTTCATGGTTTTTGCGATTTCTACAAAAAATGGATTTCTCATTTGAAAGGCATAATAAACGCAGAATCGACCATAGATTCGCATTGTGCACTTAGAATTGATCTATTATAAGTATTATAGGAGCTATCGCAATCGTTATATATTTGCTCTAAGAAAATGCATGAATTATAGTTCATGGTTTTTGCGATTTCTACAAAAAATGGATTTCTCATTTGAAAGGCATAATAAATGCAGAATCGACCATAGATACGCATTGTGCACTTAGAATTGATCTATTATAAGTATTATAGGAGCTATCGCAATCGTTATATATTTGCTCTAAGATAATGCATGAATTATAGTTCATGGTTTTTGCGATTTCTACAAAAAATGGATTTCTCATTTGAAAGGCATAATAAACGCAGAATCGACCATAGATTCGCATTGTGCACTTAGAATTGATCTATTATAAGTATTATAGGAGCTATCGCAATCGTTATATATTTGCTCTAAGAAAATGCATGAATTATAGTTCATGGTTTTTGCGATTTCTACAAAAAATGGATTTCTCATTTGAAAGGCATAATAAACGCAGAATCGACCATAGATACGCATTGTGCACTTAGAATTGATCTATTATAAGTATTATAGGAGCTATCGCAATCGTTATATATTTGCTCTAAGAAAATGCATGAATTATAGTTCATGGTTTTTGCGATTTCTACAAAAAATGGATTTCTCATTTAAAAGGCATAATAAACGCAGATTCGACCATAGATTCGCATTGTGCACTTAGAATTGATCTATTATAAGTATTATAGGAGCTATCGCAATCGTTATATATTTGCTCTAAGAAAATGCATGAATTATAGTTCATGGTTTTGCGATTTCTACAAAAAATGGATTTCTCATTTGAAAGGCATAATAAACGCAGAATCGACCATAGATACGCATTGTGCACTTAGAATTGATCTATTATAAGTATTATAGGAGCTATCGCAATCGTTATATATTTGCTCTAAGAAAATGCATGAATTATAGTTCATGGTTTTTGCGATTTCTACAAAAAATGGATTTCTCATTTGAAAGGCATAATAAACGCAGAATCGACCATAGATTCGCATTGTGCACTTAGAATTGATCTATTATAAGTATTATAGGGGCTATCGCAATCGTTATATATTTGCTCTAAGAAAATGCATGAATTATAGTTCATGGTTTTTGCGATTTCTACAAAAATTGGATTTCTCATTTGAAAGTCATAATAAACGCAGAATCGACCCTAGATTCGCATTGTGCACTTAGAATTGATCTATTATAAGTATTATAGGAGCTATCGCAATCGTTATATATTTGCTCTAAAAAAATGCATGAATTATAGTTCATGGATTTTGCGATTTCTACAAGAAATGGATTTCTCATTTAAAAAGCATAATACACGCAGAATCGACCATAGATTCGCATTGTGCACTAAGAATTGATCTATAATAAGTATTATAGGAGCTATCGCAATTATCATATATATGCTCTAAAAAAAATGCATGATTTATAGTTCATGGATTTTGCGATTTCTACAAATAACGAATTTCTCATTTAAAAAGCATAATAAACGCAGAATCGACCATAGATTCGCATTGTGCACTTAGAATTGGTCTATAATAAGTATTATAGGAGCTATCGCCATCGTTATATATTTGCTCTAATAAAAATGCATGAATTATAGTTCATGGATTTTGCGATTTCAACAAAAAATGGATTTCTCATTTAAAAGGCATAATAAACGCAGAATCGACCATAGATTCGCATTGTGCACTTAGAATTGGTCTATAATAAGTATTATAGGAGCTATCGCAATCGTTATATATTTGCTCTAAAAAAAATGCATGAATTATAGTTCATGGATTTTGCGGTTTCTACAAAAAATGGATTTCTCATTTGAAAGGCATAATAAACGCAGAATCGACCATAGATTCGCATTGTGCACTTAAAATTGGTCTATTATAGGAGCTATCGCAATCGTTATATATTTGCTCTAAAAAAAAATGCATGAATTATAGTTCATGGATTTTGCGATTTCTACATATAATGGATTTCTCATTTAAAATGCATAATAAACGCAGAATCGACCATAGATTCGCATTGTGCTCTTAGAATTGATCTATTATAAGTATTATAGGAGCTATCGCAATCGTTATATATTTGCTCTAAAAAAAATGTATGAATTATAGTTCATGGATTTTGCGATTTCTACAAAAAATGGATTTCTCATTTAAAAAGCATAATAAACGCAGAATCGACTATAGATTCGCATTGTGCTCTTAGAATTGGTCTATAATAAGTATTATAGGAGCTATCGCAATCGTTATATATTTGCTCTAAAAAAAATGCATGAATTATGGTTCATGGATTTTGCGATTTCTACATATAATGGATTTCTCATTTAAAATGCATAATAAACGCAGAATCGACTATAGATTCGCATTGTGCTCTTAGAATTGGTCTATAATAAGTATTATAGGAGCTATCGCAATCGTTATATATTTGCTCTAAAAAAAATGTATGAATTATAGTTCATGGATTTTGCGATTTCTACATATAATGGATTTCTCATTTAAAATGCATAATAAACGCAGAATCGACTATAGATTCGCATTGTGCTCTTAGAATTGGTCTATAATAAGTATTATAGGAGCTATCGCAATCGTTATATATTTGCTCTAAAAAAAATGTATGAATTATAGTTCATGGATTTTGCGATTTCTACAAAAAATGGATTTCTCATTTAAAAAGCATAATAAACGCAGAATCGACCAAAGATTCGCATTGTGCACTTAGAATTGATCTATTATAAGTATTATAGGAGCTATCGCAATCGTTATATATTTGCTCTAGGAAAATGCATGAATTATAGTTCATGGATTTTGCGATTTCTACAAAAAATGAATTTCTCATTTGAAAGGCATAATAAACGCAGAATCGACCATAGATTCGCATTGTGCACATAGAATTGATCTATTATAAGTATTATAGGAGCTATCGCAATCGTTATATATTTGCTCTAAAAAAATGCATGAATTATAGTTCATGGTTTTTGCGATTTCTACAAAAAATGGATTTCTCATTTGAAAGGCATAATAAACGCAGAATCGACCATAGATTCGCTATGTGCACTTAGAATTGATCTATTATAAGTATTATAGGAGCTATCGCAATTGTCATATATTTGCTCTAAAAAAAATGCATGAATTATAGTTCATGGATTTTGCGATTTCTACAAAAAATGAATTTCTCATTTGAAAGGCATAATAAACGCAGAATCGACCATAGATTTGCATTGTGCACTTAGAATTGATCTATTATAAGTATTATAGGAGCTATCGCAATCGTTATATATTTGCTCTAAAAAAGTGCATGAATTATAGTTCATGGATTTTGCGATTTCTACAAAAAATGGATTTCTCATTTAAAAAGCATAATAAACGCAGAATCGACCATAGATTCGCATTGTGCACTTAGAATTGATCTATTATAAGTATTATAGGAGCTATCGCAATCGTTATATATTTGCTCTAAAAAAAATGCATGAATTATAGTTCATGGATTTTGCGATTTCTACAAAAAATGAATTTTTCATTTGAAAGGCATAATAAACGCAGAATCGACCATAGATTCGCATTGTGCACTTAGAATTGATCTATAATAAGTATTATAGGAGCTATCGCAATCGTTATATATTTGCTCTAAAAAAATGCATGAATAATAGTTCATGGATTTTGCGATTTCTACAAAAAATGGATTTCTCATTTAAAAAGCATAATACACGCAGAATCGACCATAGATTCGCATTGTGCACTAAGAATTGATCTATAATAAGTATTATAGGAGCTATCGCAATTATCATATATATGCTCTAAAAAAAATGCATGATTTATAGTTCATGGATTTTGCGATTTCTACAAATAACGAATTTCTCATTTAAAAAGCATAATAAACGCAGAATCGACCATAGATTCGCATTGTGCACTTAGAATTGGTCTATAATAAGTATTATAGGAGCTATCGCCATCGTTATATATTTGCTCTAATAAAAATGCATGAATTATAGTTCATGGATTTTGCGATTTCAACAAAAAATGGATTTCTCATTTAAAAGGCATAATAAACGCAGAATCGACCATAGATTCGCATTGTGCACTTAGAATTGGTCTATAATAAGTATTATAGGAGCTATCGCAATCGTTATATATTTGCTCTAAAAAAAATGCATGAATTATAGTTCATGGATTTTGCGGTTTCTACAAAAAATGGATTTCTCATTTGAAAGGCATAATAAACGCAGAATCGACCATAGATTCGCATTAAGCACTTAAAATTGGTCTATTATAGGAGCTATCGCAATCGTTATATATTTGCTCTAAAAAAAAATGCATGAATTATAGTTCATGGATTTTGCGATTTCTACATATAATGGATTTCTCATTTAAAATGCATAATAAACGCAGAATCGACCATAGATTCGCATTGTGCTCTTAGAATTGATCTATTATAAGTATTATAGGAGCTATCGCAATCGTTATATATTTGCTCTAAGAAAATGCATGAATTATAGTTCATGGTTTTGCGATTTCTACAAAAAATGGATTTCTCATTTGAAAGGCATACAAAACGCAGAATCGACCATAGATACGCATTGTGCACTTAGAATTGATCTATTATAAGTATTATAGGAGCTATCGCAATCGTTATATATTTGCTCTAAGAAAATGCATGAATTATAGTTCATGGTTTTTGCGATTTCTACAAAAAATGGATTTCTCATTTGAAAGGCATAATAAACGCAGAATCGACCATAGATTCGCATTGTGCACTTAGAATTGATCTATTATAAGTATTATAGGGGCTATCGCAATCGTTATATATTTGCTCTAAGAAAATGCATGAATTATAGTTCATGGTTTTTGCGATTTCTACAAAAATTGGATTTCTCATTTGAAAGTCATAATAAACGCAGAATCGACCCTAGATTCGCATTGTGCACTTAGAATTGATCTATTATAAGTATTATAGGAGCTATCGCAATCGTTATATATTTGCTCTAAAAAAATGCATGAATTATAGTTCATGGATTTTGCGATTTCTACAAGAAATGGATTTCTCATTTAAAAAGCATAATACACGCAGAATCGACCATAGATTCGCATTGTGCACTAAGAATTGATCTATAATAAGTATTATAGGAGCTATCGCAATTATCATATATATGCTCTAAAAAAAATGCATGATTTATAGTTCATGGATTTTGCGATTTCTACAAATAACGAATTTCTCATTTAAAAAGCATAATAAACGCAGAATCGACCATAGATTCGCATTGTGCACTTAGAATTGGTCTATAATAAGTATTATAGGAGCTATCGCCATCGTTATATATTTGCTCTAATAAAAATGCATGAATTATAGTTCATGGATTTTGCGATTTCAACAAAAAATGGATTTCTCATTTAAAAGGCATAATAAACGCAGAATCGACCATAGATTCGCATTGTGCACTTAGAATTGGTCTATAATAAGTATTATAGGAGCTATCGCAATCGTTATATATTTGCTCTAAAAAAAATGCATGAATTATAGTTCATGGATTTTGCGGTTTCTACAAAAAATGGATTTCTCATTTGAAAGGCATAATAAACGCAGAATCGACCATAGATTCGCATTGTGCACTTAAAATTGGTCTATTATAGGAGCTATCGCAATCGTTATATATTTGCTCTAAAAAAAAATGCATGAATTATAGTTCATGGATTTTGCGATTTCTACATATAATGGATTTCTCATTTAAAATGCATAATAAACGCAGAATCGACCATAGATTCGCATTGTGCTCTTAGAATTGATCTATTATAAGTATTATAGGAGCTATCGCAATCGTTATATATTTGCTCTAAAAAAAATGTATGAATTATAGTTCATGGATTTTGCGATTTCTACAAAAAATGGATTTCTCATTTAAAAAGCATAATAAACGCAGAATCGACTATAGATTCGCATTGTGCTCTTAGAATTGGTCTATAATAAGTATTATAGGAGCTATCGCAATCGTTATATATTTGCTCTAAAAAAAATGCATGAATTATGGTTCATGGATTTTGCGATTTCTACATATAATGGATTTCTCATTTAAAATGCATAATAAACGCAGAATCGACTATAGATTCGCATTGTGCTCTTAGAATTGGTCTATAATAAGTATTATAGGAGCTATCGCAATCGTTATATATTTGCTCTAAAAAAAATGTATGAATTATAGTTCATGGATTTTGCGATTTCTACATATAATGGATTTCTCAATTAAAATGCATAATAAACGCAGAATCGACTATAGATTCGCATTGTGCTCTTAGAATTGGTCTATAATAAGTATTATAGGAGCTATCGCAATCGTTATATATTTGCTCTAAAAAAAATGTATGAATTATAGTTCATGGATTTTGCGATTTCTACAAAAAATGGATTTCTCATTTAAAAAGCATAATAAACGCAGAATCGACCAAAGATTCGCATTGTGCACTTAGAATTGATCTATTATAAGTATTATAGGAGCTATCGCAATCGTTATATATTTGCTCTAGGAAAATGCATGAATTATAGTTCATGGATTTTGCGATTTCTACAAAAAATGAATTTCTCATTTGAAAGGCATAATAAACGCAGAATCGACCATAGATTCGCATTGTGCACATAGAATTGATCTATTATAAGTATTATAGGAGCTATCGCAATCGTTATATATTTGCTCTAAAAAAATGCATGAATTATAGTTCATGGTTTTTGCGATTTCTACAAAAAATGGATTTCTCATTTGAAAGGCATAATAAACGCAGAATCGACCATAGATTCGCTATGTGCACTTAGAATTGATCTATTATAAGTATTATAGGAGCTATCGCAATTGTCATATATTTGCTCTAAAAAAAATGCATGAATTATAGTTCATGGATTTTGCGATTTCTACAAAAAATGAATTTCTCATTTGAAAGGCATAATAAACGCAGAATCGACCATAGATTTGCATTGTGCACTTAGAATTGATCTATTATAAGTATTATAGGAGCTATCGCAATCGTTATATATTTGCTCTAAAAAAGTGCATGAATTATAGTTCATGGATTTTGCGATTTCTACAAAAAATGGATTTCTCATTTAAAAAGCATAATAAACGCAGAATCGACCATAGATTCGCATTGTGCACTTAGAATTGATCTATTATAAGTATTATAGGAGCTATCGCAATCGTTATATATTTGCTCTAAAAAAAATGCATGAATTATAGTTCATGGATTTTGCGATTTCTACAAAAAATGAATTTTTCATTTGAAAGGCATAATAAACGCAGAATCGACCATAGATTCGCATTGTGCACTTAGAATTGATCTATAATAAGTATTATAGGAGCTATCGCAATCGTTATATATTTGCTCTAAAAAAATGCATGAATAATAGTTCATGGATTTTGCGATTTCTACAAAAAATGGATTTCTCATTTAAAAAGCATAATACACGCAGAATCGACCATAGATTCGCATTGTGCACTAAGAATTGATCTATAATAAGTATTATAGGAGCTATCGCAATTATCATATATATGCTCTAAAAAAAATGCATGATTTATAGTTCATGGATTTTGCGATTTCTACAAATAACGAATTTCTCATTTAAAAAGCATAATAAACGCAGAATCGACCATAGATTCGCATTGTGCACTTAGAATTGGTCTATAATAAGTATTATAGGAGCTATCGCCATCGTTATATATTTGCTCTAATAAAAATGCATGAATTATAGTTCATGGATTTTGCGATTTCAACAAAAAATGGATTTCTCATTTAAAAGGCATAATAAACGCAGAATCGACCATAGATTCGCATTGTGCACTTAGAATTGGTCTATAATAAGTATTATAGGAGCTATCGCAATCGTTATATATTTGCTCTAAAAAAAATGCATGAATTATAGTTCATGGATTTTGCGGTTTCTACGAAAAATGGATTTCTCATTTGAAAGGCATAATAAACGCAGAATCGACCATAGATTCGCATTGTGCACTTAAAATTGGTCTATTATAGGAGCTATCGCAATCGTTATATATTTGCTCTAAAAAAAAATGCATGAATTATAGTTCATGGATTTTGCGATTTCTACATATAATGGATTTCTCATTTAAAATGCATAATAAACGCAGAATCGACCATAGATTCGCATTGTGCTCTTAGAATTGATCTATTATAAGTATTATAGGAGCTATCGCAATCGTTATATATTTGCTCTAAAAAAAATGTATGAATTATAGTTCATGGATTTTGCGATTTCTACAAAAAATGGATTTCTCATTTAAAAAGCATAATAAACGCAGAATCGACTATAGATTCGCATTGTGCTCTTAGAATTGGTCTATAATAAGTATTATAGGAGCTATCGCAATCGTTATATATTTGCTCTAAAAAAAATGCATGAATTATGGTTCATGGATTTTGCGATTTCTACATATAATGGATTTCTCATTTAAAATGCATAATAAACGCAGAATCGACTATAGATTCGCATTGTGCTCTTAGAATTGGTCTATAATAAGTATTATAGGAGCTATCGCAATCGTTATATATTTGCTCTAAAAAAAATGTATGAATTATAGTTCATGGATTTTGCGATTTCTACATATAATGGATTTCTCATTTAAAATGCATAATAAACGCAGAATCGACTATAGATTCGCATTTTGCTCTTAGAATTGGTCTATAATAAGTATTATAGGAGCTATCGCAATCGTTATATATTTGCTCTAAAAAAAATGTATGAATAATAGTTCATGGATTTTGCGATTTCTACAAAAAATGGATTTCTCATTTAAAAAGCATAATAAACGCAGAATCGACCATAGATTCGCATTGTGCACTAAGAATTGATCTATAATAAGTATTATAGGAGCTATCGCAATTATCATATATATGCTCTAAAAAAAATGCATGATTTATAGTTCATGGATTTTGCGATTTCTACAAATAACGAATTTCTCATTTAAAAAGCATAATAAACGCAGAATCGACCATAGATTCGCATTGTGCACTTAGAATTGGTCTATAATAAGTATTATAGGAGCTATCGCCATCGTTATATATTTGCTCTAATAAAAATGCATGAATTATAGTTCATGGATTTTGCGATTTCAACAAAAAATGGATTTCTCATTTAAAAGGCATAATAAACGCAGAATCGACCATAGATTCGCATTGTGCACTTAGAATTGGTCTATAATAAGTATTATAGGAGCTATCGCAATCGTTATATATTTGCTCTAAAAAAAATGCATGAATTATAGTTCATGGATTTTGCGGTTTCTACAAAAAATGGATTTCTCATTTGAAAGGCATAATAAACGCAGAATCGACCATAGATTCGCATTGTGCACTTAAAATTGGTCTATTATAGGAGCTATCGCAATCGTTATATATTTGCTCTAAAAAAAAATGCATGAATTATAGTTCATGGATTTTGCGATTTCTACATATAATGGATTTCTCATTTAAAATGCATAATAAACGCAGAATCGACCATAGATTCGCATTGTGCACTTAGAATTGGTCTATAATAAGTATTATAGGAGCTATCGCCATCGTTATATATTTGCTCTAATAAAAATGCATGAATTATAGTTCATGGATTTTGCGATTTCAACAAAAAATGGATTTCTCATTTAAAAGGCATAATAAACGCAGAATCGACCATAGATTCGCATTGTGCACTTAGAATTGGTCTATAATAAGTATTATAGGAGCTATCGCAATCGTTATATATTTGCTCTAAAAAAAATGCATGAATTATAGTTCATGGATTTTGCGGTTTCTACAAAAAATGGATTTCTCATTTGAAAGGCATAATAAACGCAGAATCGACCATAGATTCGCATTGTGCACTTAAAATTGGTCTATTATAGGAGCTATCGCAATCGTTATATATTTGCTCTAAAAAAAAATGCATGAATTATAGTTCATGGATTTTGCGATTTCTACATATAATGGATTTCTCATTTAAAATGCATAATAAACGCAGAATCGACCATAGATTCGCATTGTGCTCTTAGAATTGATCTATTATAAGTATTATAGGAGCTATCGCAATCGTTATATATTTGCTCTAAAAAAAATGTATGAATTATAGTTCATGGATTTTGCGATTTCTACAAAAAATGGATTTCTCATTTAAAAAGCATAATAAACGCAGAATCGACTATAGATTCGCATTGTGCTCTTAGAATTGGTCTATAATAAGTATTATAGGAGCTATCGCAATCGTTATATATTTGCTCTAAAAAAAATGCATGAATTATGGTTCATGGATTTTGCGATTTCTACATATAATGGATTTCTCATTTAAAATGCATAATAAACGCAGAATCGACTATAGATTCGCATTGTGCTCTTAGAATTGGTCTATAATAAGTATTATAGGAGCTATCGCAATCGTTATATATTTGCTCTAAAAAAAATGTATGAATTATAGTTCATGGATTTTGCGATTTCTACATATAATGGATTTCTCAATTAAAATGCATAATAAACGCAGAATCGACTATAGATTCGCATTGTGCTCTTAGAATTGGTCTATAATAAGTATTATAGGAGCTATCGCAATCGTTATATATTTGCTCTAAAAAAAATGTATGAATTATAGTTCATGGATTTTGCGATTTCTACAAAAAATGGATTTCTCATTTAAAAAGCATAATAAACGCAGAATCGACCAAAGATTCGCATTGTGCACTTAGAATTGATCTATTATAAGTATTATAGGAGCTATCGCAATCGTTATATATTTGCTCTAGGAAAATGCATGAATTATAGTTCATGGATTTTGCGATTTCTACAAAAAATGAATTTCTCATTTGAAAGGCATAATAAACGCAGAATCGACCATAGATTCGCATTGTGCACATAGAATTGATCTATTATAAGTATTATAGGAGCTATCGCAATCGTTATATATTTGCTCTAAAAAAATGCATGAATTATAGTTCATGGTTTTTGCGATTTCTACAAAAAATGGATTTCTCATTTGAAAGGCATAATAAACGCAGAATCGACCATAGATTCGCTATGTGCACTTAGAATTGATCTATTATAAGTATTATAGGAGCTATCGCAATTGTCATATATTTGCTCTAAAAAAAATGCATGAATTATAGTTCATGGATTTTGCGATTTCTACAAAAAATGAATTTCTCATTTGAAAGGCATAATAAACGCAGAATCGACCATAGATTTGCATTGTGCACTTAGAATTGATCTATTATAAGTATTATAGGAGCTATCGCAATCGTTATATATTTGCTCTAAAAAAGTGCATGAATTATAGTTCATGGATTTTGCGATTTCTACAAAAAATGGATTTCTCATTTAAAAAGCATAATAAACGCAGAATCGACCATAGATTCGCATTGTGCACTTAGAATTGATCTATTATAAGTATTATAGGAGCTATCGCAATCGTTATATATTTGCTCTAAAAAAAATGCATGAATTATAGTTCATGGATTTTGCGATTTCTACAAAAAATGAATTTTTCATTTGAAAGGCATAATAAACGCAGAATCGACCATAGATTCGCATTGTGCACTTAGAATTGATCTATAATAAGTATTATAGGAGCTATCGCAATCGTTATATATTTGCTCTAAAAAAATGCATGAATAATAGTTCATGGATTTTGCGATTTCTACAAAAAATGGATTTCTCATTTAAAAAGCATAATACACGCAGAATCGACCATAGATTCGCATTGTGCACTAAGAATTGATCTATAATAAGTATTATAGGAGCTATCGCAATTATCATATATATGCTCTAAAAAAAATGCATGATTTATAGTTCATGGATTTTGCGATTTCTACAAATAACGAATTTCTCATTTAAAAAGCATAATAAACGCAGAATCGACCATAGATTCGCATTGTGCACTTAGAATTGGTCTATAATAAGTATTATAGGAGCTATCGCCATCGTTATATATTTGCTCTAATAAAAATGCATGAATTATAGTTCATGGATTTTGCGATTTCAACAAAAAATGGATTTCTCATTTAAAAGGCATAATAAACGCAGAATCGACCATAGATTCGCATTGTGCACTTAGAATTGGTCTATAATAAGTATTATAGGAGCTATCGCAATCGTTATATATTTGCTCTAAAAAAAATGCATGAATTATAGTTCATGGATTTTGCGGTTTCTACAAAAAATGGATTTCTCATTTGAAAGGCATAATAAACGCAGAATCGACCATAGATTCGCATTGTGCACTTAAAATTGGTCTATTATAGGAGCTATCGCAATCGTTATATATTTGCTCTAAAAAAAAATGCATGAATTATAGTTCATGGATTTTGCGATTTCTACATATAATGGATTTCTCATTTAAAATGCATAATAAACGCAGAATCGACCATAGATTCGCATTGTGCTCTTAGAATTGATCTATTATAAGTATTATAGGAGCTATCGCAATCGTTATATATTTGCTCTAAAAAAAATGTATGAATTATAGTTCATGGATTTTGCGATTTCTACAAAAAATGGATTTCTCATTTAAAAAGCATAATAAACGCAGAATCGACTATAGATTCGCATTGTGCTCTTAGAATTGGTCTATAATAAGTATTATAGGAGCTATCGCAATCGTTATATATTTGCTCTAAAAAAAATGCATGAATTATGGTTCATGGATTTTGCGATTTCTACATATAATGGATTTCTCATTTAAAATGCATAATAAACGCAGAATCGACTATAGATTCGCATTGTGCTCTTAGAATTGGTCTATAATAAGTATTATAGGAGCTATCGCAATCGTTATATATTTGCTCTAAAAAAAATGTATGAATTATAGTTCATGGATTTTGCGATTTCTACATATAATGGATTTCTCAATTAAAATGCATAATAAACGCAGAATCGACTATAGATTCGCATTGTGCTCTTAGAATTGGTCTATAATAAGTATTATAGGAGCTATCGCAATCGTTATATATTTGCTCTAAAAAAAATGTATGAATTATAGTTCATGGATTTTGCGATTTCTACAAAAAATGGATTTCTCATTTAAAAAGCATAATAAACGCAGAATCGACCAAAGATTCGCATTGTGCACTTAGAATTGATCTATTATAAGTATTATAGGAGCTATCGCAATCGTTATATATTTGCTCTAGGAAAATGCATGAATTATAGTTCATGGATTTTGCGATTTCTACAAAAAATGAATTTCTCATTTGAAAGGCATAATAAACGCAGAATCGACCATAGATTCGCATTGTGCACATAGAATTGATCTATTATAAGTATTATAGGAGCTATCGCAATCGTTATATATTTGCTCTAAAAAAATGCATGAATTATAGTTCATGGTTTTTGCGATTTCTACAAAAAATGGATTTCTCATTTGAAAGGCATAATAAACGCAGAATCGACCATAGATTCGCTATGTGCACTTAGAATTGATCTATTATAAGTATTATAGGAGCTATCGCAATTGTCATATATTTGCTCTAAAAAAAATGCATGAATTATAGTTCATGGATTTTGCGATTTCTACAAAAAATGAATTTCTCATTTGAAAGGCATAATAAACGCAGAATCGACCATAGATTTGCATTGTGCACTTAGAATTGATCTATTATAAGTATTATAGGAGCTATCGCAATCGTTATATATTTGCTCTAAAAAAGTGCATGAATTATAGTTCATGGATTTTGCGATTTCTACAAAAAATGGATTTCTCATTTAAAAAGCATAATAAACGCAGAATCGACCATAGATTCGCATTGTGCACTTAGAATTGATCTATTATAAGTATTATAGGAGCTATCGCAATCGTTATATATTTGCTCTAAAAAAAATGCATGAATTATAGTTCATGGATTTTGCGATTTCTACAAAAAATGAATTTTTCATTTGAAAGGCATAATAAACGCAGAATCGACCATAGATTCGCATTGTGCACTTAGAATTGATCTATAATAAGTATTATAGGAGCTATCGCAATCGTTATATATTTGCTCTAAAAAAATGCATGAATAATAGTTCATGGATTTTGCGATTTCTACAAAAAATGGATTTCTCATTTAAAAAGCATAATACACGCAGAATCGACCATAGATTCGCATTGTGCACTAAGAATTGATCTATAATAAGTATTATAGGAGCTATCGCAATTATCATATATATGCTCTAAAAAAAATGCATGATTTATAGTTCATGGATTTTGCGATTTCTACAAATAACGAATTTCTCATTTAAAAAGCATAATAAACGCAGAATCGACCATAGATTCGCATTGTGCACTTAGAATTGGTCTATAATAAGTATTATAGGAGCTATCGCCATCGTTATATATTTGCTCTAATAAAAATGCATGAATTATAGTTCATGGATTTTGCGATTTCAACAAAAAATGGATTTCTCATTTAAAAGGCATAATAAACGCAGAATCGACCATAGATTCGCATTGTGCACTTAGAATTGGTCTATAATAAGTATTATAGGAGCTATCGCAATCGTTATATATTTGCTCTAAAAAAAATGCATGAATTATAGTTCATGGATTTTGCGGTTTCTACAAAAAATGGATTTCTCATTTGAAAGGCATAATAAACGCAGAATCGACCATAGATTCGCATTGTGCACTTAAAATTGGTCTATTATAGGAGCTATCGCAATCGTTATATATTTGCTCTAAAAAAAAATGCATGAATTATAGTTCATGGATTTTGCGATTTCTACATATAATGGATTTCTCATTTAAAATGCATAATAAACGCAGAATCGACCATAGATTCGCATTGTGCTCTTAGAATTGATCTATTATAAGTATTATAGGAGCTATCGCAATCGTTATATATTTGCTCTAAAAAAAATGTATGAATTATAGTTCATGGATTTTGCGATTTCTACAAAAAATGGATTTCTCATTTAAAAAGCATAATAAACGCAGAATCGACTATAGATTCGCATTGTGCTCTTAGAATTGGTCTATAATAAGTATTATAGGAGCTATCGCAATCGTTATATATTTGCTCTAAAACAAATGCATGAATTATGGTTCATGGATTTTGCGATTTCTACATATAATGGATTTCTCATTTAAAATGCATAATAAACGCAGAATCGACTATAGATTCGCATTGTGCTCTTAGAATTGGTCTATAATAAGTATTATAGGAGCTATCGCAATCGTTATATATTTGCTCTAAAAAAAATGTATGAATTATAGTTCATGGATTTTGCGATTTCTACATATAATGGATTTCTCATTTAAAATGCATAATAAACGCAGAATCGACTATAGATTCGCATTTTGCTCTTAGAATTGGTCTATAATAAGTATTATAGGAGCTATCGCAATCGTTATATATTTGCTCTAAAAAAAATGTATGAATAATAGTTCATGGATTTTGCGATTTCTACAAAAAATGGATTTCTCATTTAAAAAGCATAATAAACGCAGAATCGACCATAGATTCGCATTGTGCACTTAGAATTGATCTATTATAAGTATTATAGGAGCTATCGCAATCGTTATATATTTGCTCTAGGAAAATGCATGAATTATAGTTCATGGATTTTGCGATTTCTACAAAAAATGAATTTCTCATTTGAAAGGCATAATAAACGCAGAATCGACCATAGATTCGCATTGTGCACATGGAATTGATCTATTATAAGTATTATAGGAGCTACCGCAATCGTTATATATTTGCTCTAAAAAAATGCATGAATTATAGTTCATGGTTTTTGCGATTTCTACAAAAAATGGATTTCTCATTTGAAAGGCATAATAAACGCAGAATCGACCATAGATTCGCTATGTGCACTTAGAATTGATCTATTATAAGTATTATAGGAGCTATCGCAATTGTCATATATTTGCTCTAAAAAAAATGCATGAATTATAGTTCATGGATTTTGTGATTTCTACAAAAAATGAATTTCTCATTTGAAAGGCATAATAAACGCAGAATCGACCATAGATTTGCATTGTGCACTTAGAATTGATCTATTATAAGTATTATAGGAGCTATCGCAATCGTTATATATTTGCTCTAAAAAAGTGCATGAATTATAGTTCATGGATTTTGCGATTTCTACAAAAAATGGATTTCTCATTTAAAAAGCATAATAAACGCAGAATCGACCATAGATTCGCATTGTGCACTTAGAATTGATCTATTATAAGTATTATAGGAGCTATCGCAATCGTTATATATTTGCTCTAAAAAAAATGCATGAATTATAGTTCATGGATTTTGCGATTTCTACAAAAAATGAATTTTTCATTTGAAAGGCATAATAAACGCAGAATCGACCATAGATTCGCATTGTGCACTTAGAATTGATCTATAATAAGTATTATAGGAGCTATTGCAATCGTTATATATTTGCTCTAAAAAAATTCATGAATAATAGTTCATGGATTTTGCGATTTCTACAAAAAATGAATTTCTCTTTTAAAAAGCATAATAAACGCAGAATCGACCATAGATTCGCATTGTGCACCTAGAATTGATCTATTATAAGTATTATAGGAGCTATCGCAATCGTTATATATTTGCTCTAAAAAATGCATGAATTATAGTTCATGGATTTTGCGATTTCTACAAAAAATGGATTTCTCATTTAAAAAGCATAATACACGCAGAATCGACCATAGATTCGCATTGTGCACTTAGAATTGGTCTATAATAAGTATTATAGGAGCTATCGCAATCGTTATATATTTGCTCTAAAAAAAATGCATGAATTATAGTTCATGGATTTTGCGATTTCTACAAAAAATGGATTTCTCATTTGAAAGGCATAATAAACGCAGAATCGACCATAGATTCGCATTGTGCACTTAGAATTGATCTATTATAAGTATTATAGGAGCTATCGCAATCGTTATATATTTGCTCTAAAAAAATGCATGAATTATAGTTCATGGATTTTGCGATTTCTACAAAAAATGGATTTCTCATTTAAAAAGCATAATAAACGCAGAATCGACCATAGATTCGCATTGTGCACTTAGAATTGATCTATTATAAGTATTATAGGAGCTATCGCAATCGTTATATATTTGCTCTAAAAAAATGCATGAATTATAGTTCATGGATTTTGCGATTTCTACAAAAAATGGATTTCTCATTTAAAAAGCATAATAAACGCAGAATCGACCATAGATTCGCATTGTGCACTTAGAATTGATGTATTATAAGTATTATAGGAGCTATCGCAATCGTTATATGTTTGCTCTAAAAAAAATGCTTGAATTATAGTTCATGGATTTTGCGTTTTCTACAAAAAATGGATTTCTCATTTGAAAGGCATAATAAACGCAGAATCGACCATAGATTCGCATTGTGCACTTAGAATTGATCTATTATAAGTATTATAGGAGCTATCGCAATCGTTATACATTTGCACTAAAAAAAATGCATGAATTATGGTTCATGGATTTTGCGATTTCTACAAAAAATGGATTTCTCATTTGAAAGGCATACTAAACGCAGAATCGACCATAGATTCGCATTGTGCACTTAGAATTGATCTATTATAAGTATTATAGGAGCTATCGTAATTGTCATATATTTGCTCTAAAAAAAATGCATGAATTATAGTTCATGGATTTTGCGATTTCTACAAAAAATGGATTTCTCATTTGAAAGGCATAATAAATGCAGAATCGACCATAGATTCGCATTGTGCACTTAGAATTGATCTATTATAAGTATTATAGGAGCTATCGCAATCGTTATATATTTGCTCTAAAAAATGCATGAATTTATAGTTCATGGATTTTGCGATTTCTACAAAAAATGGATTTCTCATTTAAAAAGCATAATAAACGCAGAATCGACCATAGATTCGCATTGTGCACTTAGAATTGATCTATTATAAGTATTATAGGAGCTATCGCAATCGTTATATATTTGCTCTAAAAAAATGCATGAATTATAGTTCATGGATTTTGCGATTTCTACAAAAAATTGATTTCTCATTTAAAAAGCATAATAAACGCAGAATCGACCATGGATTCGCATTGTGCACTTAGAATTGGTCTATAATAAGTATTATAGGAGCTATCGCAATCGTTATATATTTGCTCTAAATAAAATGCATGAATTATAGTTCATGGATTTTGCGATTTCTACAAAAAATGGATTTCTCATTTAAAAAGCATAATAAACGCAGAATCGACCATAGATTCGCATTGTGCTCTTAGAATTGGTCTATAATAAGTATTATAGGAGCTATCGCAATCGTTATATATTTGCTCTAAAAAAAATGCATGAATTATAGTTCATGGATTTTGCGATTTCTACAAAAAATGGATTTCTCATTTGAAAGGCATAATAAACGCAGAATCGACCATAGATTCGCATTGTGCACTTAGAATTGATCTATTATAAGTATTATAGGGGCTATCGCAATCGTTATATATTTGCTCTAAAAAAAATGCATGAATTATAGTTCATGGATTTTGCGATTTCTACAAAAAATGGATTTCTCATTTGAAAGGCATAATAAACGCAGAATCGACCATAGATTCGCATTGTGCACTTAGAATTGATCTATTATAAGTATTATAGGAGCTATCGCAATCGTTATATATTTGCTCTAAAAAAATGCATGAATTATAGTTCATGGACTTTGCGATTTCTACAAAAAATATATTTCTCATTTAAAAAGCATAATAAACGCAGAATCGACCATAGATTCGCATTGTGCACTTAGAACTGATCTATAATAAGTATTATAGGAGCTATCGCAATCGTTATATATCTGCTCTAAAAAAAATGCATGAATTATAGTTCATGGATTTTGCGATTTCTACAAAAAATGGATTTCTCATTTAAAAAGCATAATAAACGCAGAATCGACCATAGATTTGCATTGTGCACATAGAATTGATCTATTTTAAGTATTATAGGAGCTATCACAATCGTTATATATTTGCTCTAAAAAAATGCATGAATTATAGTTCATGGATTTTGCGATTTCTACAAAAAATGGATTTCTCATTTAAAAAGCATATTAAACGCAGAATCGACCATAGATTCGCATTGTGCACTTAGAATTGATCTATTATAAGTATTATAGGAGCTATCGCAATCGTTATATATTTGCTCTAAAAAAATGCATGAATTATAGTTCATGGATTTTGCGATTTCTACAAAAAATGGATTTCTCATTTAAAAAGCATAATAAACGCAGAATCGACCATGGATTCGCATTGTGCACATAGAATTGATGTATTATAAGTATTATAGGAGCTATCGCAATCGTTATATATTTGCTCTAAAAAAAATGCTTGAATTATAGTTCATGGATTTTGCGTTTTCTACAAAAAATGGATTTCTCATTTGAAAGGCATAATAAACGCAGAATCGAACATAGATTCGCATTGTGCACTTAGAATTGATCTATTATAAGTATTATAGGAGCTATCGCAATCGTTATACATTTGCTCTAAAAAAAATGCATGAATTATGGTTCATGGATTTTGCGATTTCTACAAAAAATGGATTTCTCATTTGAAAAGCATACTAAACGCAGAATCGACCATAGATTCGCATTGTGCACTTAGAATTGATCTATTATAAGTATTATAGGAGCTATCGTAATTGTCATATATTTGCTCTAAAAAAAATGCATGAATTATAGTTCATGGATTTTGCGATTTCTACAAAAAATGGATTTCTCATTTGAAAGGCATAATAAATGCAGAATCGACCATAGATTCGCATTGTGCACTTAGAATTGATCTATTATAAGTATTATAGGAGCTATCGCAATCGTTATATATTTGCTCTAAAAAAATGCATGAATTATAGTTCATGGATTTTGCGATTTCTACAAAAAATGGATTTCTCATTTGAAAGGCATAAAAAACGCAGAATCGACCATAGATACGCATTGCGCACTTAGAATTGATCTATAATAAGTATTATAGGAGCTATCGCAATTGTCATATATTTGCTCTAAAAAAATGCATGAATTATAGTTCATGGATTTTGCGATTTCTACAAAAAAAGGATTTCTCATTTAAAAAGCATAATAAACGCAGAATCGACCATAGATTCGCATTGTGCACTTAGAATTGATCTATTATAAGTAATATAGGAGCTATCGTAATTGTCATATATATGCTCTAAAAACAATGCATAAATTATAGTTCATGGATTTTGCGATTTCTACAAAAAATGGGTTTCTCATTTGAAAGGCATAAAAAACGCAGAATCGACCATAGATTCGCATTGCGCACTTAGAATTGGTCTATAATAAGTATTATAGGAGCTATCGCAATCGTTATATATCTGCTCTAAAAAAAATGCATGAATTATAGTTCATGGATTTTGCGATTTCTACAAAAAATGGATTTCTCATTTGAAAGGCATAATAAACGCAGAATCGACCATAGATTCGCATTGTGCACTTAGAATTGATCTATTATAAGTATTAAAGGGGCTATCGCAATCGTTATATATTTGCTCTAAAAAAAATGCATGAATTATAGTTCATGGATTTTGCGATTTCTACAAAAAATGGATTTCTCATTTGAAAGGCATAATAAACGCAGAATCGACCATAGATTCGCATTGTGAACTTAGAATTGATCTATTATAAGTATTATAGGAGCTATCGCAATCGTTATATATTTGCTCTAAAAAAATGCATGAATTATAGTTCATGGATTTTGCGATTTCTACAAAAAATATATTTCTCATTTAAAAAGCATAATAAAAGCAGAATCGACCATAGATTCGCATTGTGCACTTAGAACTGATCTATAATAAGTATTATTGGAGCTATCGCAATCGTTATATATCTGCTCTAAAAAAAATGCATGAATTATAGTTCATGGATTTTGCGATTTCTACAAAAAATGGATTTCTCATTTAAAAAGCATAATAAACGCAGAATCGACCATAGATTTGCATTGTGCACATAGAATTGATCTATTATAAGTATTATAGGAGCTATCACAATCGTTATATATTTGCTCTAAAAAAATGCATGAATTATAGTTCATGGATTTTGCGATTTCTACAAAAAATGGATTTCTCATTTAAAAAGCATAATAAACTCAGAATCGACCATAGATTCGCATTGTGCACTTAGAATTGATCAATTATAAGTATTATAGGAGCTATCGCAATCGTTATATATCTGCTCTAAAAAAAATGCATGAATTATAGTTCATGGATTTTGCGATTTCTACAAAAAATGGATTTCTCATTTAAAAAGCATAATAAACGCAGAATCGACCATAGATTCGCATTGTGCACTTAGAATTGATCTATTATAAGTATTATAGGAGCTATCGCAATCGTTATATATTTGCTCTAAAAAAATGCATGAATTATAGTTCATGGATTTTGCGATTTCTACAAAAAATGGATTTCTCATTTAAAAAGCATAATAAACGCAGAATCGACCATAGATTCGCATTGTGCACATAGAATTGATGTATTTTAAGTATTATAGGAGCTATCGTAATTGTCATATATTTGCTCTAAAAAAAATGCATGAATTATAGTTCATGGATTTTGCGATTTCTACAAAAAATGGATTTCTCATTTGAAAGGCATAATAAATGCAGAATCGACCATAGATTCGCATTGTGCACATAGAATTGATCTATTTTAAGTATTATAGGAGCTATCACAATCGTTATATATTTGCTCTAAAAAAATGCATGAATTATAGTTCATGGATTTTGCGATTTCTACAAAAAATGGATTTCTCATTTAAAAAGCATAATAAACGCAGAATCGACCATAGATTCGCATTGTGCACTTAGAATTGATCTATTATAAGTATTATAGGAGCTATCGCAATCTTTATATATTTGCTCTAAAAAAATGCATGAATTATAGTTCATGGATTTTGCGATTTCTACAAAAAATGGATTTCTCATTTAAAAAGCATAATAAACGCAGAATCGACCATGGATTCGCATTGTGCACATAGAATTGATGTATTATAAGTATTATAGGAGCTATCGCAATCGTTATATATTTGCTCTAAAAAAAATGCTTGAATTATAGTTCATGGATTTTGCGTTTTCTACAAAAAATGGATTTCTCATTTGAAAGGCATAATAAACGCAGAATCGACCATAGATTCGCATTGTGCACTTAGAATTGATCTATTATAAGTATTATAGGAGCTATCGCAATCGTTATACATTTGCTCTAAAAAAAATGCATGAATTATGGTTCATGGATTTTGCGATTTCTACAAAAAATGGATTTCTCATTTGAAAGGCATACTAAACGCAGAATCGACCATAGATTCGCATTGTGCACTTAGAATTGATCTATTATAAGTATTATAGGAGCTATCGTAATTGTCATATATTTGCTCTAAAAAAAATGCATGAATTATAGTTCATGGATTTTGCGATTTCTACAAAAAATGGATTTCTCATTTGAAAGGCATAATAAATGCAGAATCGACCATAGATTCGCATTGTGCACTTAGAATTGATCTATTATAAGTATTATAGGAGCTATCGCAATCGTTATATATTTGCTCTAAAAAAATGCATGAATTATAGTTCATGGATTTTGCGATTTCTACAAAAAATGGATTTCTCATTTAAAAAGCATAATAAACGCAGAATCGACCATAGATTCGCATTGTGCACTTAGAATTGATCTATTATAAGTATTATAGGAGCTATCGCAATCGTTATATATTTGCTCTAAAAAAAATGCATGAATTATGGTTCATGGATTTTGCGATTTCTACAAAAAATGGATTTCTTATTTGAAAGGCATAAAAAACGCAGAATCGACCATAGATACGCATTGCGCACTTAGAATTGATCTATAATAAGTATTATAGGAGCTATCGCAATCGTTATATATTTGCTCTAAAAAAATGCATGAATTATAGTTCATGGATTTTGCGATTTCTACAAAAAAAGGATTTCTCATTTAAAAAGCATAATAAACGCAGAATCGACCATAGAATCGCATTGTGCACTTAGAATTGATCTATTATAAGTAATATAGGAGCTATCGCAATTGTCATATATATGCTCTAAAAACAATGCATAAATTATAGTTCATGGATTTTGCGATTTCTACAAAAAATGGATTTCTCATTTGAAAGGCATAAAAAACGCAGAATCGACCATAGATTCGCATTGCGCACTTAGAATTGGTCTATAATAAGTATTATAGGAGCTATCGCAATCGTTATATATCTGCTCTAAAAAAAATGCATGAATTATAGTTCATGGATTTTGCGATTTCTACAAAAAATGGATTTCTCATTTGAAAGGCATAATAAACGCAGAATCGACCATAGATTCGCATTGTGCACTTAGAATTGATCTATTATAAGTATTATAGGGGCTATCGCAATCGTTATATATTTGCTCTAAAAAAAATGCATGAATTATAGTTCATGGATTTTGCGATTTCTACAAAAAATGGATTTCTCATATGAAAGGCATAATAAACGCAGAATCGACCATAGATTCGCATTGTGCACTTAGAATTGATCTATTATAAGTATTATAGGAGCTATCGCAATCGTTATATATTTGCTCTAAAAAAATGCATGAATTATAGTTCATGGATTTTGCGATTTCTACAAAAAATATATTTCTCATTTAAAAAGCATAATAAAAGCAGAATCGACCATAGATTCGCATTGTGCACTTAGAACTGATCTATAATAAGTATTATTGGAGCTATCGCAATCGTTATATATCTGCTCTAAAAAAAATGCATGAATTATAGTTCATGGATTTTGCGATTTCTACAAAAAATGGATTTCTCATTTAAAAAGCATAATAAACGCAGAATCGACCATAGATTTGCATTGTGCACATAGAATTGATCTATTATAAGTATTATAGGAGCTATCACAATCGTTATATATTTGCTCTAAAAAAATGCATGAATTATAGTTCATGGATTTTGCGATTTCTACAAAAAATGGATTTCTCATTTAAAAAGCATAATAAACTCAGAATCGACCATAGATTCGCATTGTGCACTTAGAATTGATCAATTATAAGTATTATAGGAGCTATGGCAATCGTTATATATCTGCTCTAAAAAAAATGCATGAATTATAGTTCATGGATTTTGCGATTTCTACAAAAAATGGATTTCTCATTTAAAAAGCATAATAAACGCAGAATCGACCATAGATTCGCATTGTGCACATAGAATTGATGTATTATAAGTATTATAGGAGCTATCGTAATTGTCATATATTTGCTCTAAAAAAAATGCATGAATTATAGTTCATGGATTTTGCGATTTCTACAAAAAATGGATTTCTCATTTGAAAGGCATAATAAATGCAGAATCGACCATAGATTCGCATTGTGCACTTAGAATTGATCTATTATAAGTATTATAGGAGCTATCGCAATCGTTATATATTTGCTCTAAAAAAAATGCATGAATTATGGTTCATGGATTTTGCGATTTCTACAAAAAATGGATTTCTCATTTGAAAGGCATAAAAAACGCAGAATCGACCATAGATACGCATTGCGCACTTAGAATTGATCTATAATAAGTATTATAGGAGCTATCGCAATTGTCATATATTTGCTCTAAAAAAATGCATGAATTATAGTTCATGGATTTTGCGATTTCTACAAAAAAAGCATTTCTCATTTAAAAAGCATAATAAACGCAGAATCGACCATAGATTCGCATTGTGCACTTAGAATTGATCTATTATAAGTATTATAGGAGCTATCGTAATTGTCATATATATGCTCTAAAAACAATGCATAAATTATAGTTCATGGATTTTGCGATTTCTACAAAAAATGGATTTCTCATTTGAAAGGCATAAAAAACGCAGAATCGACCATAGATTCGCATTGCGCACTTAGAATTGGTCTATAATAAGTATTATAGGAGCTATTGCAATCGTTATATATCTGCTCTAAAAAAAATGCATGAATTATAGTTCATGGATTTTGCGATTTCTACAAAAAATGGATTTCTCATTTAAAAAGCATAATAAACGCAGAATCGACCATAGATTCGCATTGTGCACATAGAATTGATCTATTATAAGTATTATAGGAGCTATCGCAATCGTTATATATTTGCTCTAAAAAAAATGCATGAATTATAGTTCATGGATTTTGCGTTTTCTACAAAAAATGGATGTCTCATTTGAAAGGCATACTAAACGCAGAATCGACCATAGATTCGCATTGTGCACTTAGAATTGATCTATTATAAGTATTATAGGAGCTATCGCAATCGTTATATATTTGCTCTAAAAAAATGCATGAATTATAGTTCATGGATTTTGCGATTTCTACAAAAAATGGATTTCTCATTTAAAAAGCATAATAAACGCAGAATCGACCATAGATTCGCATTGTGCACTTAGAATTGATCTATTATAAGTATTATAGGAGCTATCGCAATCGTTATATATTTGCTCTAAAAAAAATGCATGAATTATGGTTCATGGATTTTGCGATTTCTACAAAAAATGGATTTCTCATTTGAAAGGCATAAAAAACGCAGAATCGACCATAGATACGCATTGCGCACTTAGAATTGATCTATAATAAGTATTATAGGAGCTATCGCAATTGTCATATATTTGCTCTAAAAAAATGCATGAATTATAGTTCATGGATTTTGCGATTTCTACAAAAAAAGGATTTCTCATTTAAAAAGCATAATAAACGCAGAATCGACCATAGATTCGCATTGTGCACTTAGAATTGATCTATTATAAGTATTATAGGAGCTATCGTAATTGTCATATATATGCTCTAAAAACAATGCATAAATTATAGTTCATGGATTTTGCGATTTCTACAAAAAATGGATTTCTCATTTGAAAGGCATAAAAAACGCAGAATCGACCATAGATTCGCATTGCGCACTTAGAATTAGTCTATAATAAGTATTATAGGAGCTATCGCAATCGTTATATATCTGCTCTAAAAAAAATGCATGAATTATAGTTCATGGATTTTGCGATTTCTACAAAAAATGGATTTCTCATTTAAAAAGCATAATAAACGCAGAATCGACCATAGATTCGCATTGTGCACATAGAATTGATCTATTATAAGTATTATAGGAGCTATCACAATCGTTATATATTTGCTCTAAAAAAATGCATGAATTATAGTTCATGGATTTTGCGATTTCTACAAAAAATGGATTTCTCATTTAAAAGCATAATAAACGCAGAATCGACCATAGATTCGCATTGTGCACTTAGAATTGATCTATTATAAGTATTATAGGAGCTATCGCAATCGTTATATATTTGCTCTAAAAAAATGCATGAATTATAGTTCATGGATTTTGCGATTTCTACAAAAAATGGATTTCTCATTTAAAAAGCATAATAAACGCAGAATCGACCATAGATTCGCATTGTGCACATAGAATTGATCTATTATAAGTATTATAGGAGCTATCGCAATCGTTATATATTTGCTCTAAAAAAAATGCATGAATTATAGTTCATGGATTTTGCGATTTCTACAAAAAATGGATTTCTCATTTGAAAGGCATAATAAACGCAGAATCGACCATAGATTCGCATTGTGCACTTAGAATTGATCTATTATAAGTATTATAGGAGCTATCGCAATCGTTATATATTTGCTCTAAAAAAATGCATGAATTATAGTTCATGGATTTTGCGATTTCTACAAAAAATATATTTCTCATTTAAAAAGCATAATAAAAGCAGAATCGACCATAGATTCGCATTGTGCACTTAGAACTGATCTATAATAAGTATTATTGGAGCTATCGCAATCGTTATATATCTGCTCTAAAAAAAATGCATGAATTATAGTTCATGGATTTTGCGATTTCTACAAAAAATGGATTTCTCATTTAAAAAGCATAATAAACGCAGAATCGACCATAGATTTGCATTGTGCACATAGAATTGATCTATTATAAGTATTATAGGAGCTATCACAATCGTTATATATTTGCTCTAAAAAAATGCATGAATTATAGTTCATGGATTTTGCGATTTCTACAAAAAATGGATTTCTCATTTAAAAAGCATAATAAACTCAGAATCGACCATAGATTCGCATTGTGCACTTAGAATTGATCAATTATAAGTATTATAGGAGCTATGGCAATCGTTATATATCTGCTCTAAAAAAAATGCATGAATTATAGTTCATGGATTGTGCGATTTCTACAAAAAATGGATTTCTCATTTGAAAGGCATAAAAAACGCAGAATCGACCATAGATACGCATTGCGCACTTAGAATTGATCTATAATAAGTATTATAGGAGCTATCGCAATTGTCATATATTTGCTCTAAAAAAATGCATGAATTATAGTTCATGGATTTTGCGATTTCTACAAAAAAAGGATTTCTCATTTAAAAAGCATAATAAACGCAGAATCGACCATAGATTCGCATTGTGCACTTAGAATTGATCTATTATAAGTATTATAGGAGCTATCGTAATTGTCATATATATGCTCTAAAAACAATGCATAAATTATAGTTCATGGATTTTGCGATTTCTACAAAAAATGGATTTCTCATTTGAAAGGCATAAAAAACGCAGAATCGACCATAGATTCGCATTGCGCACTTAGAATTAGTCTATAATAAGTATTATAGGAGCTATCGCAATCGTTATATATCTGCTCTAAAAAAAATGCATGAATTATAGTTCATGGATTTTGCGATTTCTACAAAAAATGGATTTCTCATTTAAAAAGCATAATAAACGCAGAATCGACCATAGATTCGCATTGTGCACATAGAATTGATCTATTATAAGTATTATAGGAGCTATCACAATCGTTATATATTTGCTCTAAAAAAATGCATGAATTATAGTTCATGGATTTTGCGATTTCTACAAAAAATGGATTTCTCATTTAAAAGCATAATAAACGCAGAATCGACCATAGATTCGCATTGTGCACTTAGAATTGATCTATTATAAGTATTATAGGAGCTATCGCAATCGTTATATATTTGCTCTAAAAAAATGCATGAATTATAGTTCATGGATTTTGCGATTTCTACAAAAAATGGATTTCTCATTTAAAAAGCATAATAAACGCAGAATCGACCATAGATTCGCATTGTGCACATAGAATTGATCTATTATAAGTATTATAGGAGCTATCGCAATCGTTATATATTTGCTCTAAAAAAAATGCATGAATTATAGTTCATGGATTTTGCGATTTCTACAAAAAATGGATTTCTCATTTGAAAGGCATAATAAACGCAGAATCGACCATAGATTCGCATTGTGCACTTAGAATTGATCTATTATAAGTATTATAGGAGCTATCGCAATCGTTATATATTTGCTCTAAAAAAATGCATGAATTATAGTTCATGGATTTTGCGATTTCTACAAAAAATATATTTCTCATTTAAAAAGCATAATAAAAGCAGAATCGACCATAGATTCGCATTGTGCACTTAGAACTGATCTATAATAAGTATTATTGGAGCTATCGCAATCGTTATATATCTGCTCTAAAAAAAATGCATGAATTATAGTTCATGGATTTTGCGATTTCTACAAAAAATGGATTTCTCATTTAAAAAGCATAATAAACGCAGAATCGACCATAGATTTGCATTGTGCACATAGAATTGATCTATTATAAGTATTATAGGAGCTATCACAATCGTTATATATTTGCTCTAAAAAAATGCATGAATTATAGTTCATGGATTTTGCGATTTCTACAAAAAATGGATTTCTCATTTAAAAAGCATAATAAACTCAGACTCGACCATAGATTCGCATTGTGCACTTAGAATTGATCAATTATAAGTATTATAGGAGCTATGGCAATCGTTATATATCTGCTCTAAAAAAAATGCATGAATTATAGTTCATGGATTGTGCGATTTCTACAAAAAATGGATTTCTCATTTAAAAGGCATAATAAACGCAGAATCGACCATAGATTCGCATTGTGCACTTAGAATTGATCTATTATAAGTATTATAGGAGCTATCGCAATCGTTATATATTTGCTCTAAAAAAATGCATGAATTATAGTTCATGGATTTTGCGATTTCTACAAAAATTGGATTTCTCATTTAAAAAGCATAATAAACGCAGAATCGACCATAGATTCGCATTGTGCACATAGAATTGATGTATTATAAGTATTATAGGAGCTATCGTAATTGTCATATATTTGCTCTAAAAAAAATGCATGAATTACAGTTCATGGATTTTGAGATTTCTACAAAAAATGGATTTCTCATTTGAAAGGCATAATAAATGCAGAATCGACCATAGATTCGCATTGTGCACTTAGAATTGATCTATTATAAGTATTATAGGAGCTATCGCAATCGTTATATATTTGCTCTAAAAAAATGCATGAATTATAGTTCATGGATTTTGCGATTTCTACAAAAAATGGATTTCTCATTTAAAAAGCATAATAAACGCAGAATCGACCATAGATTCGCATTGTGCACTTAGAATTGATCTATTATAAGTATTATAGGAGCTATCGCAAGCGTTATATATTTGCTCTAAAAAAAATGCATGAATTATGGTTCATGGATTTTGCGATTTCTACAAAAAATGGATTTCTCATTTGAAAGGCATAAAAAACGCAGAATCGACCATAGATACGCATTGCGCACTTAGAATTGATCTATAATAAGTATTATAGGAGCTATCGCAATTGTCATATATTTGCTCTAAAAAAATGCATGAATTATAGTTCATGGATTTTGCGATTTCTACAAAAAAAGCATTTCTCATTTAAAAAGCATATTAAACGCAGAATCGACCATAGATTCGCATTGTGCACTTAGAATTGATCTATTATAAGTATTATAGGAGCTATCGTAATTGTCATATATATGCTCTAAAAACAATGCATAAATTATTGTTCATGGATTTTGCGATTTCTACAAAAAATGGATTTCTCATTTGAAAGGCATAAAAAACGCAGAATCGACCATAGATTCGCATTGCGCACTTAGAATTGGTCTATAATAAGTATTATAGGAGCTATTGCAATCGTTATATATCTGCTCTAAAAAAAATGCATGAATTATAGTTCATGGATTTTGCGATTTCTACAAAAAATGGATTTCTCATTTAAAAAGCATAATAAACGCAGAATCGACCATAGATTCGCATTGTGCACATAGAATTGATCTATTATAAGTATTATAGGAGCTATCGCAATCGTTATATATTTGCTCTAAAAAAATGCATGAATTATAGTTCATGGATTTTGCGATTTCTACAAAAAATGGATTTCTCATTTAAAAAGCATAATAAACGCAGAATCGACCATAGATTCGCATTGTGCACTTAGAATTGATCTATTATAAGTATTATAGGAGCTATCGCAATCGTTATATATTTGCTCTAAAAAAAATGCATGAATTATGGTTCATGGATTTTGCGATTTCTACAAAAAATGGATTTCTCATTTGAAAGGCATAAAAAACGCAGAATCGACCATAGATACGCATTGCGCACTTAGAATTGATCTATAATAAGTATTATAGGAGCTATCGCAATTGTCATATATTTGCTCTAAAAAAATGCATGAATTATAGTTCATGGATTTTGCGATTTCTACAAAAAAAGGATTTCTCATTTAAAAAGCATAATAAACGCAGAATCGACCATAGATTCGCATTGTGCACTTAGAATTGATCTATTATAAGTATTATAGGAGCTATCGCAATCGTTATATATTTGCTCTAAAAAAAATGCATGAATTATAGTTCATGGATTTTGCGTTTTCTACAAAAAATGGATTTCTCATTTGAAAGGCATAATAAACGCAGAATCGACCATAGATTCGCATTGTGCACTTAGAATTGATCTATTATAAGTATTATAGGAGCTATCGCAAGCGTTATACATTTGCTCTAAAAAAAATGCATGAATTAGGGTTCATGGATTTTGCGATTTCTACAAAAAATGGATTTCTCATTTGAAAGGCATACTAAACGCAGAATCGACCATAGATTCGCATTGTGCACTTAGAATTGATCTATTATAAGTATTATAGGAGCTATCGTAATTGTCATATATTTGCTCTAAAAAAAATGCATGAATTAGAGTTCATGGATTTTGCGATTTCTACAAAAAATGGATTTCTCATTTGAAAGGCATAATAAATGCAGAATCGACCATAGATTCGCATTGTGCACTCAGAATTGATCTATTATAAGTATTATAGGAGCTATCGCAATCGTTATATATTTGCTCTAAAAAAATGCATGAATTATAGTTCATGGATTTTGCGATTTCTACAAAAAATGGATTTTTCATTTAAAAAGCATAATAAACGCAGAATCGACCATAGATTCGCATTGTGCACTTAGAATTAATCTATTATAAGTATTATAGGAGCTATCGCAATCGTTATATATTTGCTCTAAAAAAAATGCATGAATTATGGTTCATGGATTTTGTGATTTCTACAAAAAATGGATTTCTCATTTGAAAGGCATAAAAAACGCAGAATCGACCATAGATACGCATTGCGCACTTAGAATTGATCTATAATAGGTATTATAGGAGCTATCGTAATTGTCATATATATGCTCTAAAAAAAATGCATAAATTATAGTTCATGGATTTTGCGATTTCTACAAAAAATGGATTTCTCATTTAAAAAGCATACTAAACGCAGAATCGACCATAGATTCGCATTGCGCACTTAGAATTGGTCTATAATAAGTATTATAGGAGCTATCGCAATCGTTATATATATGCTCTAAAAAAAATGCATGAATTATAGTTCATGGATTTTGCGATTTCTACAAAAAATGGATTTCTCATTTAAAAGCATAATAAACGCAGAATCGACCATAGATTCGCATTGTGCTCTTAGAATTGATCTATTTTAAGTATTATAGGAGCTATCGCAATCGTTATATATTTGCTCTAAAAAAAATGCATGAATTATAGTTCATGGATTTTGCGATTTCTACAAAAAATGGATTTCTCATTTAAAAAGCATAATAAACGCAGAATCGACCATAGATTCGCATTGTGCTCTTAGAATTGTTCTATAATAAGTATTATAGGAGCTATCGCAATCGTTATATATTTGCTCTAAAAAAAATGCATGAATTATAGTTCATGGATTTTGCGATTTCTACAAAAAATGGATTTCTCATTTGAAAGGCATAATAAACGCAGAATCGACCATAGATTCGCATTGTGCACATAGAATTGATCTATTATAAGTATTATAGGGGCTATCGCAATCGTTATATATTTGCTCTAAAAAAAATGCATGAATTATAGTTCATGGATTTTGCGATTTCTACAAAAAATGGATTTCTCATTTGAAAGGCATAATAAACGCAGAATCGACCATAGATTCGCATTGTGCACTTAGAATTGATCTATTATAAGTATTATAGGAGCTATCGTAATTGTCATATATTTGCTCTAAAAAAATGCATGAATTATAGTTCATGGATTTTGCGATTTCTACAAAAAATGGATTTCTCATTTGAATGGCATAAAAAACGCAGAATCGACCATAGATACGCATTGCGCACTTAGAATTGATCTATAATAAGTATTATAGGAGCTATCGCAATTGTCATATATTTGCTCTAAAAAAATGCATGAATTATAGTTCATGAATTTTGCGATTTCTACAAAAAAAGGATTTCTCATTTAAAAAGCATAATAAACGCAGAATCGACCATAGATTCGCATTGTGCACTTAGAATTGATCTATTATAAGTATTATAGGAGCTATCGTAATTGTCATATATATGCTCTAAAAAAAATGCATAAATTATAGTTCATGGATTTTGCTATTTCTACAAAAAATGGATTTCTCATTTGAAAGGCATAAAAAACGCAGAATCGACCATAGATTCGCATTGCGCACTAAGAATTGGTCTATAATAAGTATTATAGGAGCTATCGCAATCGTTATATATATGCTCTAAAAAAAATGCATGATTTATAGTTCATGGATTTTGCGATTTCTACAAAAAATGGATTTCTCATTTAAAAAGCATAATAAACGCAGAATCGACCATAGATTCGCATTGTGCTCTTAGAATTGATCTATTTTAAGTATTATAGGAGCTATCGCAATCGTTATATATTTGCTCTAAAAAAATGCATGAATTAGAGTTCATGGATTTTGCGATTTCTACAAAAAATGGATTTCTCATTTAAAAAGCATAATAAACGCAGAATCGACCATAGATTCGCATTGTGCTCTTAGAATTGTTCTATAATAAGTATTATAGGAGCTATCGCAATCGTTATATATTTGCTCTAAAAAAAATGCATGAATTATAGTTCATGGATTTTGCGATTTCTACAAAAAATGGATTTCTCATTTGAAAGGCATAATAAACGCAGAATCGACCATAGATTCGCATTGTGCACATAGAATTGATCTATTATAAGTATTATAGGGGCTATCGCAATCGTTATATATTTGCTCTAAAAAAAATGCATGAATTATAGTTCATGGATTTTGCGATTTCTACAAAAAATGGATTTCTCATTTGAAAGGCATAATAAACGCAGAATCGACCATAGATACGCATTGTGCACTTAGAATTGATCTATTATAAGTATTATAGGAGCTATCGTAATTGTCATATATTTGCTCTTAAAAAATGCATGAATTATAGTTCATGGATTTTGCGATTTCTACAAAAAATGGATTTCTCATTTAAAAAGCATAATAAACGCCGAATCGACCATAGATTCGCATTGTGCACTTAGAATTGATCTATTATAAGTATTATAGGAGCTATCGCAATTGTCATATATTTGCTCTAAAAAAAATGCATGAATTATAGTTCATGGATTTTGCGATTTCTACAAAAAATGGATTTCTCATTTAAAAAGCATACTAAACGCAGAATCGACCATTAGATTCGCATTGTGCTCTTAGAATTGATCTATTTTAAGTATTATAGGAGCTATCGCAATCGTTATATATTTGCTCTAAAAAAAATGCATGATTTATAGTTCATGGATTTTGCGATTTCTACAAAAAATGGATTTCTCATTTAAAAAGCATAATAAACGCAGAATCGACCATAGAATTGCATTGTGCACATAGAATTGATCTATTATAAGTATTATAGGAGCTATCACAATCGTTATATATTTGCTCTAAACAAATGCATGAATTATAGTTCATGGATTTTGCGATTTCTACAAAAAATGGATTTCTCATTTAAAAAGCATAATAAACGCAGAATCGACCATAGATTCGCATTGTGCACTTAGAATTGATCTATTATAAGTATTATAGGAGCTATCGTAATTGTCATATATATGCTCTAAAAAAAATGCATAAATTATAGTTCATGGATTTTGCGATTTCTACAAAAAATGGATTTCTCATTTGAAAGGCATAATAAACGCAGAATCGACCATAGATTCGCATTGTGCACTTAGAATTGATCTATTATAAGTATTATAGGAGCTATCGCAATCGTTATATATATGCTCTAAAAAAAATGCTTGAATTATAGTTCATGGATTTTGCGATTTCTACAAAAAATGGATTTCTCATTTAAAAAGCATAATAAACGCAGAATCGACCATAGATTCGCATTGTGCTCTTAGAATTTTTTCTATAATAAGTATTATAGGAGCTATCGCAATCGTTATATATTTGCTTTAAAAAAAATGCATGAATTATAGTTCATGGATTTTGCGATTTCTACAAAAAATGGATTTCTCATTTGAAAGGCATAATAAACGCAGAATCGACCATAGATTCGCATTGTGCACTTAGAATTGATCTATTATAAGTATTATAGGAGCTATCGTAATTGTCATATATTTGCTCTAAAAAAATGCATGAATGTTAGTTCATGGATTTTGCGATTTCTACAAAAAATGGATTTCTCATTTGAAAGGCATAATAAACGCAGAATCGACCATAGTTTCGCATTGTGCACTTAGAATTGATCTATTATAAGTATTATAGGAGCTATCGCAATCGTTATATATTTGCTCTAAAAAAATGCATGAATTATAGTTCATGGATTTTGCGATTTCTACAAAAAATGGATTTCTCATTTAAAAAGCATAATAAACGCAGAATCGACCATAGATACGCATTGCGCACTTAGAATTGATCTATAATAAGTATTATAGGAGCTATCGTAATTGTCATATATATGCTCTAAAAAAAATGCATAAATTATAGTTCATGGATTTTGCGATTTCTACAAAAAATGGATTTCTCATTTAAAAAGCATACTAAACGTAGAATCGACCATAGATTCGCATTGCGCACTTAGAATTGGTCTATAATAAGTATTATAGGAGCTATCGCAATCGTTATATATATGCTCTAAAAAAAATGCATGAATTATAGTTCATGGATTTTGCGATTTCTACAAAAAATGGATTTCTCATTTGAAAGGCATAAAAAACGCAGAATCGACCATAGATACGCATTGCGCACTTAGAATTGATCTATAATAAGTATTATAGGAGCTATCGCAAATGTCATATATTTGCTCTAAAAAAATGCATGAATTATAGTTCATGGATTTTGCGATTTCTACAAAAAAAGGATTTCTCATTTAAAAAGCATAATAAACGCAGAATCGACCATAGATTCGCATTGTGCACTTAGAATTGATCTATTATAAGTATTATAGGAGCTATCGTAATTGTCATATATATGCTCTAAAAAAAATGCATAAATTATAGTTCATGGATTTTGCGATTTCTACAAAAAATGGATTTCTCATTTGAAAGGCATAAAAACGCAGAATCGACCATAGATTCGCATTGCGCACTAAGAATTGGTCTATAATAAGTATTATAGGAGCTATCGCAATCGTTATATATATGCTCTAAAAAAAATGCATGAATTATAGTTCATGGATTTTGCGATTTCTACAAAAAATGGATTTCTCATTTAAAAAGCATAATAAACGCAGAATCGACCATAGATTCGCATTGTGCTCTTAGAATTGATCTATTTTAAGTATTATAGGAGCTATCGCAATCGTTATATATTTGCTCTAAAAAAATGCATGAATTAGAGTTCATGGATTTTGCGATTTCTACAAAAATGGATTTCTCATTTAAAAAGGATAATAAACGCAGAATCGACCATAGATTCGCATTGTGCTCTTAGAATTGTTCTATAATAAGTATTATAGGAGCTATCGCAATCGTTATATATTTGCTCTAAAAAAAATGCATGAATTATAGTTCATGGATTTTGCGATTTCTACAAAAAATGGATTTCTCATTTGAAAGGCATAATAAACGCAGAATCGACCATAGTTTCGCATTGTGCACATAGAATTGATCTATTATAAGTATTATAGGGGCTATCGCAATCGTTATATATTTGCTCTAAAAAAAATGCATGAATTATAGTTCATGGATTTTGCGATTTCTACAAAAAATGGATTTCTCATTTGAAAGGCATAATAAACGCAGAATCGACCATAGATTCGCATTGTGCACTTAGAATTGATCTATTATAAGTATTATAGGAGCTATCGTAATTGTCATATATTTGCTCTTAAAAAATGCATGAATTATAGTTCATGGATTTTGCGATTTCTACAAAAAATGGATTTCTCATTTAAAAAGCATAATAAACGCCGAATCGACCATAGATTCGCATTGTGCACTTAGAATTGATCTATTATAAGTATTATAGGAGCTATCGCAATTGACATATATTTGCTCTAAAAAAAATGCATGAATTATAGTTCATGGATTTTGCGATTTCTACAAAAAATGGATTTCTCATTTAAAAAGCATACTAAACGCAGAATCGACCATAGATTCGCATTGTGCTCTTAGAATTGATCTATTTTAAGTATTATAGGAGCTATCGCAATCGTTATATATTTGCTCTAAAAAAAATGCATGATTTATAGTTCATGGATTTTGCGATTTCTACAAAAAATGGATTTCTCATTTAAAAAGCATAATAAACGCAGAATCGACCATAGATTCGCATTGCGCACTTAGAATTGGTCTATAATAAGTATTATAGGAGCTATCGCAATCGTTATATATTTGCTCTAAAAAAAATGCATGAATTATAGTTCATGGATTTTGGGATTTCTACAAAAAATGGATTTCTCATTTGAAAGGCATAATAAACGCAGAATCGACCATAGATTCGCATTGTGCACTTAGAATTGATCTATTATAAGTATTATAGGAGCTATCGTAATTGTCATATATTTGCTCTGAAAAAATGCATGAATTATAGTTCATGGATTTTGCGATTTCTACAAAAAATGGATTTCTCATTTAAAAAGCATAATAAACGCCGAATCGACCATAGATTCGCATTGTGCACTTAGAATTGATCTATTATAAGTATTATAGGAGCTATCGCAATTGTCATATATTTGCTCTAAAAAAAATGCATGAATTATAGTTCATGGATTTTGCGATTTCTACAAAAAATGGATTTCTCATTTAAAAAGCATACTAAACGCAGAATCGACCATAGATTCGCATTGTGCTCTTAGAATTGATCTATTTTAAGTATTATAGGAGCTATCGCAATCGTTATATATTTGCTCTAAAAAAAATGCATGATTTATAGTTCATGGATTTTGCGATTTCTACAAAAAATGGATTTCTCATTTAAAAAGCATAATAAACGCAGAATCGACCATAGAATTGCATTGTGCACATAGAATTGATCTATTATAAGTATTATAGGAGCTATCACAATCGTTATATATTTGCTCTAAACAAATGCATGAATTATAGTTCATGGATTTTGCGATTTCTACAAAAAATGGATTTCTCATTTAAAAAGCATAATAAACGCAGAATCGACCATAGATTCGCATTGTGCACTTAGAATTGATCTATTATAAGTATTATAGGAGATATCGCAATTGTCATATATATGCTCTAAAAAAAATGCATAAATTATAGTTCATGGATTTTGCGATTTCTACAAAAAATGGATTTCTCATTTGAAAGGCATAATAAACGCAGAATCGACCATAGATTCGCATTGTGCACTTAGAATTGATCTATTATAAGTGTTATAGGAGCTATCGCAATCGTTATATATATGCTCTAAAAAAAATGCTTGAATTATAGTTCATGGATTTTGCGATTTCTACAAAAAATGGATTTCTCATTTAAAAAGCATAATAAACGCAGAATCGACCATAGATTCGCATTGTGCTCTTAGAATTGTTCTATAATAAGTATTATAGGAGCTATCGCAATCGTTATATATTTGCTTTAAAAAAAATGCATGAATTATAGTTCATGGATTTTGCGATTTCTACAAAAAATGGATTTCTCATTTGAAAGGCATAATAAACGCAGAATCGATCATAGATTCGCATTGTGCACATAGAATTGATCTATTATAAGTATTATAGGGGCTATCGCAATCGTTATATATTTGCTCTAAAAAAAATGCATGAATTATAGTTCATGGATTTTGCGATTTCTACAAAAAATGGATTTCTCATTTGAAAGGCATAATAGACGCAGAATCGACCATAGATTCGCATTGTGCACTTAGAATTGATCTATTATAAGTAATATAATAGCTATCGAAATTGTCATATATTTGCTCTAAAAAAATGCATGAATGTTAGTTCATGGATTTTGCGATTTCTACAAAAAATGGATTTCTCATTTGAAAGGCATAATAAACGCAGAATCGACCATAGTTTCGCATTGTGCACTTAGAATTGATCTATTATAAGTATTATAGCAGCTATCGCAATCGTTATATATTTGCTCTAAAAAAATGCATGAATTATAGTTCATGGATTTTGCGATTTCTACAAAAAATGGATTTCTCATTTAAAAAGCATAATAAACGCAGAATCGACCATAGATTCGCATTGTGCACTTAGAATTGATCTATTATAAGTATTATAGGAGCTATCGCAATTGTCATATATTTGCTCTAAAAAAAATGCATGAATTATAGTTCATGGATTTTGCGATTTCTACAAAAAATGGATTTCTCATTTAAAAAGCATAATAAACGCAGAATCGACCATAGATTCGCATTGTGCTCTTAGAATTGATCTATTTTAAGTATTATAGGAGCTATCGCAATCGTTATATATTTGCTCTAAAAAAAATGCATGATTTATAGTTCATGGATTTTGCGATTTCTACAAAAAATGGATTTCTCATTTAAAAAGCATAATAAACGCAGAATCGACCATAGATTTGCATTGTGCACATAGAATTGATCTATTATAAGTATTATAGGAGCTATCACAATCGTTATATATTTGCTCTAAAAAAATGCATGAATTATAGTTCATGGATTTTGCGATTTCTACAAAAAATGGATTTCTCATTTAAAAAGCATACTAAACGCAGAATCGACCATAGATTCGCATTGTGCACTTAGAATTGATCTATTATAAGTATTATAGGAGCTATCGCAATCGTTAAATATTTGCTCTAAAAAAATGCATGAATTATAGTTCATGGATTTTGCGATTTCTACAAAAAATGGATTTCTCATTTAAAAAGCATAATAAACGCAGAATCGACCATAGATTCGCATTGTGCACTTAGAATTGATCTATTATAAGTATTATAGGAGCTATCGCAATCGTTATACATTTGCTCTAAAAAAAATGCATGAATTATGGTTCATGGATTTTGCGATTTCTACAAAAAATGGATTTCTCTTTTGAAAGGCATACTAAACGCAGAATTGACCATAGATTGGCATTGTGCACTTAGAATTGATCTATAATAAGTATTATAGGAGCTATCGCAATCGTTATATATTTGCTCTAAAAAAATGCATGAATTATAGTTCATGGATTTTGCGATTTCTACAAAAAATGGATTTCTCATTTAAAAAGCATAATAAACGCAGAATCGACCATAGATTCGCATTGTGCTCTTAGAATTGATCTATTTTAAGTATTATAGGAGCTATCGCAATCGTTATATATTTGCTCTAAAAAAAATGCATGAATTATGGTTCATGGATTTTGCGATTTCTACAAAAAATGGATTTCTCATTTGAAAGGCATAAAAAACGCAGAATCGACCATAGATACGCATTGCGCACTTAGAATTGATCTATAATAAGTATTATAGGAGCTATCGCAATTGTCATATATTTGCTAAAAAAAATTGCATGAATTATAGTTCATGGATTTTGCGATTTCTACAAAAAATGGATTTCTCATTTAAAAAGCATAATAAACGCAGAATCGACCATAGATTCGCATTGCGCACTTAGAATTGGTCTATAATAAGTATTATAGGAGCTATCGCAATCGTTATATATTTGCTCTAAAAAAAATGCATGAATTATAGTTCATGGATTTTGCGATTTCTACAAAAAATGGATTTCTCATTTGAAAGGCATAATAAACGCAGAATCGACCATAGATTCGCATTGTGCACTTAGAATTGATCTATTATAAGTGTTATAGCAGCTATCGCAATCGTTATATATATGCTCTAAAAAAAATGCTTGAATTATAGTTCATGGATTTTGCGATTTCTACAAAAAATGGATTTCTCATTTAAAAAGCATAATAAACGCAGAATCGACCATAGATTCGCATTGTGCTCTTAGAATTGTTCTATAATAAGTATTATAGGAGCTATCGCAATCGTTATATATTTGCTTTAAAAAAAATGCATGAATTATAGTTCATGGATTTTGCGATTTCTACAAAAAATGGATTTCTCATTTGAAAGGCATAATAAACGCAGAATCGACCATAGATTCGCATTGTGCACATAGAATTGATCTATTATAAGTATTATAGGGGCTATCGCAATCGTTATATATTTGCTCTAAAAAAAATGCATGAATTAGAGTTCATGGATTTTGCGATTTCTACAAAAAATGGATTTCTCATTTGAAAGGCATAATAGACGCAGAATCGACCATAGATTCGCATTGTGCACTTAGAATTGATCTATTATAAGTATTATAGGAGCTATCGTAATTGTCATATATTTGCTCTAAAAAAATGCATGAATGTTAGTTCATGGATTTTGCGATTTCTACAAAAAATGGATTTCTCATTTGAAAGGCATAATAAACGCAGAATCGACCATAGTTTCGCATTGTGCACTTAGAATTGATCTATTATAAGTATTATAGCAGCTATCGCAATCGTTATATATTTGCTCTAAAAAAATGCATGAATTATAGTTCATGGATTTTGCGATTTCTACAAAAAATGGATTTCTCATTTAAAAAGCATAATAAACGCAGAATCGACCATAGATTCGCATTGTGCACTTAGAATTGATCTATTATAAGTATTATAGGAGCTATCGCAATTGTCATATATTTGCTCTAAAAAAAATGCATGAATTATAGTTCATGGATTTTGCGATTTCTACAAAAAATGGATTTCTCATTTAAAAAGCATAATAAACGCAGAATCGACCATAGATTCGCATTGTGCTCTTAGAATTGATCTATTTTAAGTATTATAGGAGCTATCGCAATCGTTATATATTTGCTCTAAAAAAAATGCATGATTTATAGTTCATGGATTTTGCGATTTCTACAAAAAATGGATTTCTCATTTAAATAGCATAATAAACGCAGAATCGACCATAGATTTGCATTGTGCACATAGAATTGATCTATTATAAGTATTATAGGAGCTAACACAATCGTTATATATTTGCTCTAAAAAAATGCATGAATTATAGTTCATGGATTTTGCGATTTCTACAAAAAATGGATTTCTCATTTAAAAAGCATACTAAACGCAGAATCGACCATAGATTCGCATTGTGCACTTAGAATTGATCTATTATAAGTATTATAGGAGCTATCGCAATCGTTAAATATTTGCTCTAAAAAAATGCATGAATTATAGTTCATGGATATTGCGATTTCTACAAAAAATGGATTTCTCATTTAAAAAGCATAATAAACGCAGAATCGACCATAGATTCGCATTGTGCACTTAGAATTGATCTATTATAAGTATTATAGGAGCTATCGCAATCGTTATACATTTGCTCTAAAAAAAATGCATGAATTATGGTTCATGGATTTTGCGATTTCTACAAAAAATGGATTTTTCTTTTGAAAGGCATACTAAACGCAGAATTGACCATAGATTGGCATTGTGCACTTAGAATTGATCTATAATAAGTATTATAGGAGCTATCGCAATCGTTATATATTTGCTCTAAAAAAATGCATGAATTATAGTTCATGGATTTTGCGATTTCTACAAAAAATGGATTTCTCATTTAAAAAGCATAATAAACGCAGAATCGACCATAGATTCGCATTGTGCTCTTAGAATTGATCTATTTTAAGTATTATAGGAGCTATCGCAATCGTTATATATTTGCTCTAAAAAAAATGCATGAATTATGGTTCATGGATTTTGCGATTTCTACAAAAAATGGATTTCTCATTTAAAAAGCATAATAAACGCAGAATCGACCATAGATTCGCATTGCGCACTTAGAATTGGTCTATAATAAGTATTATAGGAGCTATCGCAATCGTTATATATATGCTCTAAAAAAAATGCATGAATTATAGTTCATGGATTTTGCGATTTCTACAAAAAATGGATTTCTCATTTAAAAAGCATAATAAACGCAAAATCGACCATAGATTCGCATTGTGCTCTTAGAATTGTTCTATAATAAGTATTATAGGAGCTATCGCAATCGTTATATATTTGCTCTAAAAAAATGCATGAATTATAGTTCAAGGATTTTGCGATTTCTACAAAAAATGGATTTCTCATTTGAAAGGCATAATAAACGCAGAATCGACCATAGATTCGCATTGTGCTCTTAGAATTGATCTATAATAAATATTATAGGAGCTATCGCAATTGTCATATATTTGCTCTAAAAAAAATGCATGAATTATTGTTCATGGATTTTGCGATTTCTACAAAAAAAGGATTTCTCATTTAAAAAGCATAATAAACGCAGAATCGACCATAGATTCGCATTGTGCACTTAGAATTGATCTATTAAAAGTATTATAGGAGCTATCACAATCGTTATATATTTGCTCTAAAAAAATGCATGAATTATAGTTCATGGATTTTGCGATTTCTACAAAAAATGGATTTCTCATTTAAAAAGCATAATAAACGCAGAATCGACCATAGATTCGCATTGCGCACTTAGAATTGGTCTATAATAAGTATTATAGGAGCTATCGCAATCGTTATATATATGCTCTAAAAAAAATGCATGAATTATAGTTCATGGATTTTGCGATTTCTACAAAAAATGGATTTCTCATTTAAAAAGCATAATAAACGCAGAATCGACCATAGATTCGCATTGTGCTCTTAGAATTGTTCTATAATAAGTATTATAGGAGCTATCGCAATCGTTATATATTTGCTCTAAAAAAAATGCATGAATTATAGTTCATGGATTTTGCGATTTCTACAAAAAATGGATTTCTCATTTGAAAGGCATAATAAACGCAGAATCGACCATAGATTCGCATTGTGCACTTAGAATTGATCTATTATAAGTATTATAGGAGCTATCGCAATCGTTATATATTTGCTCTAAAAAAAAATGCATGAATTATAGTTCAAGGATTTTGCGATTTCTACAAAAAATGGATTTCTCATTTGAAAGGCATAATAAACGCAGAATCGACCATAGATTCGCATTGTGCTCTTAGAATTGATCTATAATAAGTATTATAGGAGCTATCGCAATTGTCATATATTTGCTCTAAAAAAAATGCATGAATTATTGTTCATGGATTTTGCGATTTCTACAAATAACGGATTTCTCATTTAAAAAGCATAATAAACGCAGAATCGACCATAGATTCGCATTGTGCACGTAGAATTGATCTATTAAAAGTATTATAGGAGCTATCACAATCGTTATATATTTGCTCTAAAAAAATGCATGAATTATAGTTCATGGATTTTGCGATTTCTACAAAAAATGGATTTCTCATTTAAAAAGCATAATAAACGCAGAATCGACCATAGATTCGCATTGTGCACTTACAATTGATCTATTATAAGTATTATAGGAGCTATCGCAATCGTTATATATTTGCTCTAAAAAAATGCATGAATTATAGTTCATGGATTTTGCGATTTCTACAAAAAATGGATTTCTCATTTAAAAAGCATAATAAACGCAGAATCAACCATAGATTCGCATTGTGCACATAGAATTGATCTATTATAAGTATTATAGGAGCTATCGCAATCGTTATATATTTGCTCTAAAAAAAATGCATGAATTATAGTTCATGGATTTTGCGTTTTCTACAAAAAATGGATTTCTCATTTGAAAGGCATAATAAACGCAGAATCGACCATAGATTCGCATTGTGCACTTAGAATTGATCTATTATAAGTATTATAGGAGCTATCGCAATCGTTATATATTTGCACTACAAAAATGCATGAATTATAGTTCATGGAATTTGCGATTTCTACAAAAAATGGATTTCTCATTTAAAAAGCATAATAAACGCAGAATCGACCATAGATTCGCATTGTGGACTTAGAATTGATCTATTATAAGTATTATAGGAGCTATCGCAATCGTTATATATTTGCTCTAAAAAAATGCATGAATTATAGTTCATGGATTTTGCGATTTCTACAAAAAATGGATTTCTCATTTAAAAAGCATAATAAATGCAGAATCGACCATAGATTCGCATTGTGCTCTTAGAATTGGTCTATAATAAGTATTATAGGAGCTATCGCAATCGTTATATATTTGCCCTAAAAAAAATGCATGAATTATAGTTCATGGATTTTGCGATTTCTACAAAAAATGGATTTCTCATTTGAAAGGCATAATAAACGCAGAATCGACCATAGATTCGCATTGTGCACTTAGAATTGATCTATTATAAGTATTATAGGAGCTATCGCAATCGTTATATATTTGCTCTAAAAAAAATGCATGAATTATGGTTCATGGATTTTGCGATTTCTACAAAAAATGGATTTCTCATTTGAAAGGCATAAAAAACGCAGAATCGACCATAGATACGCATTGCGCACTTAGAATTGATCTATAATAAGTATTATAGGAGCTATCGCAATTGTCATATATTTGCTAAAAAAAATTGCATGAATTATAGTTCATGGATTTTGCGATTTCTACAAAAAATGTATTTCTCATTTAAAAAGCATAATAAACGCAGAATCGACCATAGATTCGCATTGCGCACTTAGAATTGGTCTATAATAAGTATTATAGGAGCTATCGCAATCGTTATATATTTGCTCTAAAAAAAATGCACGAATTATAGTTCATGGATTTTGCGATTTCTACAAAAAATGGATTTCTCATTTGAAAGGCATAATAAACGCAGAATCGACCATAGATTCGCATTGTGCACTTAGAATTGATCTATTATAAGTATTATAGGAGCTATCGTAATTGTCATATATTTGCTCTGAAAAAATGCATGAATTATAGTTCATGGATTTTGCGATTTCTACAAAAAATGGATTTCTCATTTAAAAAGCATAATAAACGCCGAATCGACCATAGATTCGCATTGTGCACTTAGAATTGATCTATTATAAGTATTAAAGGAGCTATCGCAATTGTCATATATTTGCTCTAAAAAAAATGCATAGTTCATGGATTTTGCGATTTCTACAAAAAATGGATTTCTCATTTAAAAAGCATACTAAACGCAGAATCGACCATAGATTCGCATTGTGCTCTTAGAATTGATCTATTTTAAGTATTATAGGAGCTATCGCAATCGTTATATATTTGCTCTAAAAAAAATGCATGATTTATAGTTCATGGATTTTGCGATTTCTACAAAAAATGGATTTCTCATTTAAAAAGCATAATAAACGCAGAATCGACCATAGAATTGCATTGTGCACATAGAATTGATCTATTATAAGTATTATAGGAGCTATCACAATCGTTATATATTTGCTCTAAACAAATGCATGAATTATAGTTCATGGATTTTGCGATTTCTACAAAAAATGGATTTCTCATTTAAAAAGCATAATAAACGCAGAATCGACCATAGATTCGCATTGTGCACTTAGAATTGATCTATTATAAGTATTATAGGAGATATCGCAATCGTTATATATTTGCTCTAAAAAAAATGCACGAATTATAGTTCATGGATTTTGCGATTTCTACAAAAAATGGATTTCTCATTTGAAAGGCATAATAAACGCAGAATCGACCATAGATTCGCATTGTGCACTTAGAATTGATCTATTATAAGTATTATAGGAGCTATCGTAATTGTCATATATTTGCTCTGAAAAAATGCATGAATTATAGTTCATGGATTTTGCGATTTCTACAAAAAATGGATTTCTCATTTAAAAAGCATAATAAACGCCGAATCGACCATAGATTCGCATTGTGCACTTAGAATTGATCTATTATAAGTATTAAAGGAGCTATCGCAATTGTCATATATTTGCTCTAAAAAAAATGCATAGTTCATGGATTTTGCGATTTCTACAAAAAATGGATTTCTCATTTAAAAAGCATACTAAACGCAGAATCGACCATAGATTCGCATTGTGCTCTTAGAATTGATCTATTATAAGTATTATAGGAGCTATCGTAATTGTCATATATTTGCTCTAAAAAAAATGCATGAATTATAGTTCATGGATTTTGCGATTTCTACAAAATATGGATTTCTCATTTGAAAGGCATAATAAACGCAGAATCGACCATAGATTCGCATTGTGCATTTAGAATTGATCTATAATAAATATTATAGGAGCTATCGCAATCGTTATATATTTGCTCTAAAAAAAATGCATGATTTATAGTTCATGGATTTTGCGATTTCTACAAAAAATGGATTTCTCATTTAAAAAGCATAATAAACGCAGAATCGACCATAGAATTGCATTGTGCACATAGAATTGATCTATTATAAGTATTATAGGAGCTATCACAATCGTTATATATTTGCTCTAAACAAATGCATGAATTATAGTTCATGGATTTTGCGATTTCTACAAAAAATGGATTTCTCATTTAAAAAGCATAATAAACGCAGAATCGACCATAGATTCGCATTGTGCACTTAGAATTGATCTATTATAAGTATTATAGGAGATATCGCAATCGTTATATATTTGCTCTAAAAAAAATGCACGAATTATAGTTCATGGATTTTGCGTTTTCTACAAAAAATGGATTTCTCATTTGAAAGGCATAATAAACGCAGAATCGACCATAGATTCGCATTGTGCACTTAGAATTGATCTATTATAAGTATTATAGGAGCTATCGCAATCGTTATATATTTGCACTACAAAAATGCATGAATTATAGTTCATGGAATTTGCGATTTCTACAAAAAATGGATTTCTCATTTAAAAAGCATAATAAACGCAGAATCGACCATAGATTCGCATTGTGGACTTAGAATTGATCTATTATAAGTATTATAGGAGCTATCGCAATCGTTATATATTTGCTCTAAAAAAATGCATGAATTATAGTTCATGGATTTTGCGATTTCTACAAAAAATGGATTTCTCATTTAAAAAGCATAATAAATGCAGAATCGACCATAGATTCGCATTGTGCTCTTAGAATTGGTCTATAATAAGTATTATAGGAGCTATCGCAATCGTTATATATTTGCCCTAAAAAAAATGCATGAATTATAGTTCATGGATTTTGCGATTTCTACAAAAAATGGATTTCTCATTTGAAAGGCATAATAAACGCAGAATCGACCATAGATTCGCATTGTGCACTTAGAATTGATCTATTATAAGTATTATAGGAGCTATCGCAATCGTTATATATTTGCTCTAAAAAAAATGCATGAATTATGGTTCATGGATTTTGCGATTTCTACAAAAAATGGATTTCTCATTTGAAAGGCATAAAAAACGCAGAATCGACCATAGATACGCATTGCGCACTTAGAATTGATCTATAATAAGTATTATAGGAGCTATCGCAATTGTCATATATTTGCTAAAAAAAATTGCATGAATTATAGTTCATGGATTTTGCGATTTCTACAAAAAATGTATTTCTCATTTAAAAAGCATAATAAACGCAGAATCGACCATAGATTCGCATTGCGCACTTAGAATTGGTCTATAATAAGTATTATAGGAGCTATCGCAATCGTTATATATTTGCTCTAAAAAAAATGCACGAATTATAGTTCATGGATTTTGCGATTTCTACAAAAAATGGATTTCTCATTTGAAAGGCATAATAAACGCAGAATCGACCATAGATTCGCATTGTGCACTTAGAATTGATCTATTATAAGTATTATAGGAGCTATCGTAATTGTCATATATTTGCTCTGAAAAAATGCATGAATTATAGTTCATGGATTTTGCGATTTCTACAAAAAATGGATTTCTCATTTAAAAAGCATAATAAACGCCGAATCGACCATAGATTCGCATTGTGCACTTAGAATTGATCTATTATAAGTATTAAAGGAGCTATCGCAATTGTCATATATTTGCTCTAAAAAAAATGCATAGTTCATGGATTTTGCGATTTCTACAAAAAATGGATTTCTCATTTAAAAAGCATACTAAACGCAGAATCGACCATAGATTCGCATTGTGCTCTTAGAATTGATCTATTTTAAGTATTATAGGAGCTATCGCAATCGTTATATATTTGCTCTAAAAAAAATGCATGATTTATAGTTCATGGATTTTGCGATTTCTACAAAAAATGGATTTCTCATTTAAAAAGCATAATAAACGCAGAATCGACCATAGAATTGCATTGTGCACATAGAATTGATCTATTATAAGTATTATAGGAGCTATCACAATCGTTATATATTTGCTCTAAACAAATGCATGAATTATAGTTCATGGATTTTGCGATTTCTACAAAAAATGGATTTCTCATTTAAAAAGCATAATAAACGCAGAATCGACCATAGATTCGCATTGTGCACTTAGAATTGATCTATTATAAGTATTATAGGAGATATCGCAATTGTCATATATATGCTCTAAAAAAAATGCATAAATTATAGTTCATGGATTTTGCGATTTCTACAAAAAATGGATTTCTCATTTGAAAGGCATAATAAACGCAGAATCGACCATAGATTCGCATTGTGCACTTAGAATTGATCTATTATAAGTGTTATAGGAGCTATCGCAATCGTTATATATATGCTAAAAAAAAAATGCTTGAATTATAGTTCATGGATTTTGCGATTTCTACAAAAAATGGATTTCTCATTTAAAAAGCATAATAAACGCAGAATCGACCATAGATTCGCATTGTGCTCTTAGAATTGTTCTATAATAAGTATTATAGGAGCTATCGCAATCGTTATATATTTGCTTTAAAAAAAATGCATGAATTATAGTTCATGGATTTTGCGATTTCTACAAAAAATGGATTTCTCATTTGAAAGGCATAATAAACGCAGAGTCGACCATAGATTCGCATTGTGCACATAGAATTGATCTATTATAAGTATTATAGGGGCTATCGCAATCGTTATATATTTGCTCTAAAAAAAATGCATGAATTATAGTTCATGGATTTTGCGATTTCTACAAAAAATGGATTTCTCATTTGAAAGGCATAATAAACGCAGAATCGACCATAGATTCGCATTGTGCACTTAGAATTGATCTATTATAAGTATTATAGGAGCTATCGTAATTGTCATATATTTGCTCTAAAAAAATGCATGAATGTTAGTTCATGGATTTTGCGATTTCTACAAAAAATGGATTTCTCATTTGAAAGGCATAATAAACGCAGAATCGACCATAGTTTCGCATTGTGCACTTAGAATTGATCTATTATAAGTATTATAGCAGCTATCGCAATCGTTATATATTTGCTCTAAAAAAATGCATGAATTATAGTTCATGGATTTTGCGATTTCTACAAAAAATGGATTTCTCATTTAAAAAGCATAATAAACGCAGAATCGACCATAGATTCGCATTGTGCACTTAGAATTGATCTATTATAAGTATTATAGGAGCTATCGCAATTGTCATATATTTGCTCTAAAAAAAATGCATGAATTATAGTTCATGGATTTTGCGATTTCTACAAAAAATGGATTTCTCATTTAAAAAGCATAATAAACGCAGAATCGACCATAGATTCGCATTGTGCTCTTAGAATTGATCTATTTTAAGTATTATAGGAGCTATCGCAATCGTTATATATTTGCTCTAAAAAAAATGCATGATTTATAGTTCATGGATTTTGCGATTTCTACAAAAAATGGATTTCTCATTTAAAAAGCATAATAAACGCAGAATCGATCATAGATTTGCATTGTGCAGATAGAATTGATCTATTATAAGTATTATAGGAGCTATCACAATCGTTATATATTTGCTCTAAAAAAATGCATGAATTATAGTTCATGGATTTTGCGATTTCTACAAAAAATGGATTTCTCATTTAAAAAGCATAATAAACGCAGAATCGACCATAGATTCGCATTGTGCACTTAGAATTGATCTATTATAAGTATTATAGGAGCTATCGCAATCGTTATACATTTGCTCTAAAAAAAATGCATGAATTATGGTTCATGGATTTTGCGATTTCTACAAAAAATGGATTTCTCTTTTGAAAGGCATACTAAACGCAGAATTGACCATAGATTGGCATTGTGCACTTAGAATTGATCTATAATAAGTATTATAGGAGCTATCGCAATCGTTATATATTTGCTCTAAAAAAATGCATGAATTATAGTTCATGGATTTTGCGATTTCTACAAAAAATGGATTTCTCATTTAAAAAGCATAATAAACGCAGAATCGACCATAGATTCGCATTGTGCTCTTAGAATTGATCTATTTTAAGTATTATAGGAGCTATCGCAATCGTTATATATTTGCTCTAAAAAAAATGCATGAATTATGGTTCATGGATTTTGCGATTTCTACAAAAAATGGATTTCTCATTTGAAAGGCATAAAAAACGCAGAATCGACCATAGATACGCATTGCGCACTTAGAATTGATCTATAATAAGTATTATAGGAGCTATCGCAATTGTCATATATTTGCTAAAAAACATTGCATGAATTATAGTTCATGGATTTTGCGATTTCTACAAAAAATGGATTTCTCATTTAAAAAGCATAATAAACGCAGAATCGACCATAGATTCGCATTGCGCACTTAGAATTGGTCTATAATAAGTATTATAGGAGCTATCGCAATCGTTATATATATGCTCTAAAAAAAATGCATGAATTATAGTTCATGGATTTTGCGATTTCTACAAAAAATGGATTTCTCATTTAAAAAGCATAATAAACGCAGAATCGACCATAGATTCGCATTGTGCTCTTAGAATTGTTCTATAATAAGTATTATAGGAGCTATCGCAATCGTTATATATTTGCTCTAAAAAAATTCATGAATTATAGTTCAAGGATTTTGCGATTTCTACAAAAAATGGATTTCTCATTTGAAAGGCATAATAAACGCAGAATCGACCATAGATTCGCATTGTGCTCTTAGAATTGATCTATAATAAGTATTATAGGAGCTATCGCAATTGTCATATATTTGCTCTAAAAAAAATGCATGAATTATTGTTCATGGATTTTGCGATTTCTACAAATAACGGATTTCTCATTTAAAAAGCATAATAAACGCAGAATCGACCATAGATTCGCATTGTGCACTTAGAATTGATCTATTAAAAGTATTATAGGAGCTATCACAATCGTTATATATTTGCTCTAAAAAAATGCATGAATTATAGTTCATGGATTTTGCGATTTCTACAAAAAATGGATTTCTCATTTAAAAAGCATAATAAACGCAGAATCGACCATAGATTCGCATTGCGCACTTAGAATTGGTCTATAATAAGTATTATAGGAGCTATCGCAATCGTTATATATATGCTCTAAAAAAAATGCATGAATTATAGTTCATGGATTTTGCGATTTCTACAAAAAATGGATTTCTCATTTAAAAAGCATAATAAACGCAGAATCGACCATAGATTCGCATTGTGCTCTTAGAATTGTTCTATAATAAGTATTATAGGAGCTATCGCAATCGTTATATATTTGCTCTAAAAAAAATGCATGAATTATAGTTCATGGATTTTGCGATTTCTACAAAAAATGGATTTCTCATTTGAAAGGCATAATAAACGCAGAATCGACCATAGATTCGCATTGTGCACTTAGAATTGCTCTATTATAAGTATTATAGGAGCTATCGCAATCGTTATATATTTGCTCTAAAAAAAAATGCATGAATTATAGTTCAAGGATTTTGCGATTTCTACAAAAAATGGATTTCTCATTTGAAAGGCATAATAAACGCAGAATCGACCATAGATTCGCATTGTGCTCTTAGAATTGATCTATAATAAGTATTATAGGAGCTATCGCAATTGTCATATATTTGCTCTAAAAAAAATGCATGAATTATTGTTCATGGATTTTGCGATTTCTACAAATAACGGATTTCTCATTTAAAAAGCATAATAAACGCAGAATCGACCATAGATTCGCATTGTGCACTTAGAATTGATCTATTAAAAGTATTATAGGAGCTATCACAATCGTTATATATTTGCTCTAAAAAAATGCATGAATTATAGTTCATGGATTTTGCGATTTCTACAAAAAATGGATTTCTCATTTAAAAAGCATAATAAACGCAGAATCGACCATAGATTCGCATTGTGCACTTACAATTGATCTATTATAAGTATTATAGGAGCTATCGCAATCGTTATATATTTGCTCTAAAAAAATGCATGAATTATAGTTCATGGATTTTGCGATTTCTACAAAAAATGGATTTCTCATTTAAAAAGCATAATAAACGCAGAATCAACCATAGATTCGCATTGTGCACATAGAATTGATCTATTATAAGTATTATAGGAGCTATCGCAATCGTTATATATTTGCTCTAAAAAAAATGCATGAATTATAGTTCATGGATTTTGCGTTTTCTACAAAAAATGGATTTCTCATTTGAAAGGCATAATAAACGCAGAATCGACCATAGATTCGCATTGTGCACTTAGAATTGATCTATTATAAGTATTATAGGAGCTATCGCAATCGTTATATATTTGCACTACAAAAATGCATGAATTATAGTTCATGGATTTTGCGATTTCTACAAAAAATGGATTTCTCATTTAAAAAGCATAATAAACGCAGAATCGACCATAGATTCGCATTGTGCACTTAGAATTGATCTATTATAAGTATTATAGGAGCTATCGCAATCGTTATATATTTGCTCTAAAAAAAATGCATGAATTATAGTTCATGGATTTTGCGATTTCTACAAAAAATGGATTTCTCATTTAAAAAGCATAATAAATGCAGAATCGACCATAGATTCGCATTGTGCTCTTAGAATTGGTCTATAATAAGTATTATAGGAGCTATCGCAATCGTTATATATTTGCCCTAAAAAAAATGCATGAATTATAGTTCATGGATTTTGCGATTTCTACAAAAAATGGATTTCTCATTTGAAAGGCATAATAAACGCAGAATCGACCATAGATTCGCATTGTGCACTTAGAATTGATCTATTATAAGTATTATAGGAGCTATCGCAATCGTTATATATTTGCTCTAAAAAAAATGCATGAATTATAGTTCATGGATTTTGCGATTTCTACATAAAATGGATTTCTCATTTGAAAGGTATAATAAACGCAGAATCGACCATAGATTCGCATTGTGCACTTAGAATTGATCTATAATAGGTATTATAGGAGCTATCGCAATTGTCATATATTTGCTCTAAAAAAAATGCATGAATTATTGTTCATGGATTTAGCGATTTCTACAAATAACGGATTTCTCATTTAAAAAGCATAATAAACGCAGAATCGACCATAGATTCGCATTGTGCACTTAGAATTGATCTATTATAAGTATTATAGGAGCTATCGTAATTGTCATATATTTGCTCTAAAAAAAATGCATGAATTATAGTTCATGGATTTTGCGATTTCTACAAAATATGGATTTCTCATTTGAAAGGCATAATAAACGCAGAATCGACCATAGATTCGCATTGTGCATTTAGAATTGATCTATAATAAATATTATAGGAGCTATCGCAATCGTTATATATTTGCTCTAAAAAAAATGCATGAATTATAGTTCATGGATTTTGCGATTTCTACAAAAAATGGATTTCTCATTTAAAAAGCATAATAAACGCAGAATCGACCATAGATTCGCATTGTGCTCTTAGAATTGATCTATTTTAAGTATTATAGGAGCTATCGCAATCGTTATATATTTGCTCTAAAAAAAATGCATGAATTATAGTTCATGGATTTTGCGATTTCTACATAAAATGGATTTCTCATTTGAAAGGCATAATAAACGCAGAATCGACCATAGATTCGCATTGTGCACTTAGAATTGATCTATAATAGGTATTATAGGAGCTATCGCAATTGTCATATATTTGCTCTAAAAAAAATGCATAAATTATAGTTCATGGATTTTGCGATTTCTACAAAAAATGGATTTCTCATTTGAAAGGCATAAAAAACGCAGAATCGACCATAGATTCGCATTGCGCACTTAGAATTGGTCTATAATAAGTATTATAGGAGCTATCGCAATCGTTATATATATGCTCTAAAAAAAATGCATGAATTATAGTTCATGGATATTGCGATTTCTACAAAAAATGGATTTCTCATTTAAAAAGCATAATAAACGCAGAATCGACCATAGATTCGCATTGTGGACTTAGAATTGATCTATTATAAGTATTATAGGAGCTATCGCAATCGTTATATATTTGCTCTAAAAAAATGCATGAATTATAGTTCATGGATTTTGCGATTTCTACAAAAAATGGATTTCTCATTTAAAAAGCATAATAAATGCAGAATCGACCATAGATTCGCATTGTGCTCTTAGAATTGGTCTATAATAAGTATTATAGGAGCTATCGCAATCGTTATATATTTGCCCTAAAAAAAATGCATGAATTATAGTTCATGGATTTTGCGATTTCTACATAAAATGGATTTCTCATTTGAAAGGCATAATAAACGCAGAATCGACCATAGATTCGCATTGTGCACTTAGAATTGATCTATAATAGGTATTATAGGAGCTATCGCAATTGTCATATATTTGCTCTAAAAAAAATGCATGAATTATAGTTCATGGATTTTGCGATTTCTACATAAAATGGATTTCTCATTTGAAAGGCATAATAAACGCAGAATCGACCATAGATTCGCATTGTGCACTTAGAATTGATCTATAATAGGTATTATAGGAGCTATCGCAATTGTCATATATTTGCTCTAAAAAAAATGCATGAATTATTGTTCATGGATTTAGCGATTTCTACAAATAACGGATTTCTCATTTAAAAAGCATAATAAACGCAGAATCGACCATAGATTCGCATTGTGCACTTAGAATTGATCTATTATAAGTATTATAGGAGCTATCGTAATTGTCATATATTTGCTCTAAAAAAAATGCATGAATTATAGTTCATGGATTTTGCGATTTCTACAAAATATGGATTTCTCATTTGAAAGGCATAATAAACGCAGAATCGACCATAGATTCGCATTGTGCATTTAGAATTGATCTATAATAAATATTATAGGAGCTATCGCAATCGTTATATATTTGCTCTAAAAAAAATGCATGAATTATAGTTCATGGATTTTGCGATTTCTACAAAAAATGGATTTCTCATTTAAAAAGCATAATAAACGCAGAATCGACCATAGATTCGCATTGTTCTCTTAGAATTGATCTATTTTAAGTATTATAGGAGCTATCGCAATCGTTATATATTTGCTCTAAAAAAAATGCATGAATTATAGTTCATGGATTTTGCGATTTCTACAAAAAATGGATTTCTCATTTAAAAAGCATAATAAATGCAGAATCGACCATAGATTCGCATTGTGCTCTTAGAATTGGTCTATAATAAGTATTATAGGAGCTATCGCAATCGTTATATATTTGCCCTAAAAAAAATGCATGAATTATAGTTCATGGATTTTGCGATTTCTACATAAAATGGATTTCTCATTTGAAAGGCATAATAAACGCAGAATCGACCATAGATTCGCATTGTGCACTTAGAATTGATCTATAATAGGTATTATAGGAGCTATCGCAATTGTCATATATTTGCTCTAAAAAAAATGCATAAATTATAGTTCATGGATTTTGCGATTTCTACAAAAAATGGATTTCTCATTTGAAAGGCATAAAAAACGCAGAATCGACCATAAATTCGCATTGCGCACTTAGAATTGGTCTATAATAAGTATTATAGGAGCTATCGCAATCGTTATATATATGCTCTAAAAAAAATGCATGAATTATAGTTCATGGATTTTGCGATTTCTACAAAAAATGGATTTCTCATTTAAAAAACATACTAAACGCAGAATCAACCATAGATTCGCATTGTGCACATAGAATTGATCTATTATAAGTATTATAGGAGCTATCGCAATCGTTATATATTTGCTCTAAAAAAAATGCATGAATTATAGTTCATGGATTTTGCGTTTTCTACAAAAAATGGATTTCTCATTTGAAAGGCATAATAAACGCAGAATCGACCATAGATTCGCATTGTGCACTTAGAATTGATCTATTATAAGTATTATAGGAGCTATCGCAATCGTTATATATTTGCACTACAAAAATGCATGAATTATAGTTCATGGATTTTGCGATTTCTACAAAAAATGGATTTCTCATTTAAAAAGCATAATAAACGCAGAATCGACCATAGATTCGCATTGTGCACTTAGAATTGATCTATTATAAGTATTATAGGAGCTATCGCAATCGTTATATATTTGCTCTAAAAAAAATGCATGAATTATAGTTCATGGATTTTGCGATTTCTACAAAAAATGGATTTCTCATTTAAAAAGCATAATAAATGCAGAATCGACCATAGATTCGCATTGTGCTCTTAGAATTGGTCTATAATAAGTATTATAGGAGCTATCGCAATCGTTATATATTTGCCCTAAAAAAAATGCATGAATTATAGTTCATGGATTTTGCGATTTCTACAAAAAATGGATTTCTCATTTGAAAGGCATAATAAACGCAGAATCGACCATAGATTCGCATTGTGCACTTAGAATTGATCTATTATAAGTATTATAGGAGCTATCGCAATCGTTATATATTTGCTCTAAAAAAAATGCATGAATTATAGTTCATGGATTTTGCGATTTCTACATAAAATGGATTTCTCATTTGAAAGGTATAATAAACGCAGAATCGACCATAGATTCGCATTGTGCACTTAGAATTGATCTATAATAGGTATTATAGGAGCTATCGCAATTGTCATATATTTGCTCTAAAAAAAATGCATGAATTATTGTTCATGGATTTAGCGATTTCTACAAATAACGGATTTCTCATTTAAAAAGCATAATAAACGCAGAATCGACCATAGATTCGCATTGTGCACTTAGAATTGATCTATTATAAGTATTATAGGAGCTATCGTAATTGTCATATATTTGCTCTAAAAAAAATGCATGAATTATAGTTCATGGATTTTGCGATTTCTACAAAATATGGATTTCTCATTTGAAAGGCATAATAAACGCAGAATCGACCATAGATTCGCATTGTGCATTTAGAATTGATCTATAATAAATATTATAGGAGCTATCGCAATCGTTATATATTTGCTCTAAAAAAAATGCATGAATTATAGTTCATGGATTTTGCGATTTCTACAAAAAATGGATTTCTCATTTAAAAAGCATAATAAACGCAGAATCGACCATAGATTCGCATTGTGCTCTTAGAATTGATCTATTTTAAGTATTATAGGAGCTATCGCAATCGTTATATATTTGCTCTAAAAAAAATGCATGAATTATAGTTCATGGATTTTGCGATTTCTACATAAAATGGATTTCTCATTTGAAAGGCATAATAAACGCAGAATCGACCATAGATTCGCATTGTGCACTTAGAATTGATCTATAATAGGTATTATAGGAGCTATCGCAATTGTCATATATTTGCTCTAAAAAAAATGCATAAATTATAGTTCATGGATTTTGCGATTTCTACAAAAAATGGATTTCTCATTTGAAAGGCATAAAAAACGCAGAATCGACCATAGATTCGCATTGCGCACTTAGAATTGGTCTATAATAAGTATTATAGGAGCTATCGCAATCGTTATATATATGCTCTAAAAAAAATGCATGAATTATAGTTCATGGATATTGCGATTTCTACAAAAAATGGATTTCTCATTTAAAAAGCATAATAAACGCAGAATCGACCATAGATTCGCATTGTGGACTTAGAATTGATCTATTATAAGTATTATAGGAGCTATCGCAATCGTTATATATTTGCTCTAAAAAAATGCATGAATTATAGTTCATGGATTTTGCGATTTCTACAAAAAATGGATTTCTCATTTAAAAAGCATAATAAATGCAGAATCGACCATAGATTCGCATTGTGCTCTTAGAATTGGTCTATAATAAGTATTATAGGAGCTATCGCAATCGTTATATATTTGCCCTAAAAAAAATGCATGAATTATAGTTCATGGATTTTGCGATTTCTACATAAAATGGATTTCTCATTTGAAAGGCATAATAAACGCAGAATCGACCATAGATTCGCATTGTGCACTTAGAATTGATCTATAATAGGTATTATAGGAGCTATCGCAATTGTCATATATTTGCTCTAAAAAAAATGCATGAATTATAGTTCATGGATTTTGCGATTTCTACATAAAATGGATTTCTCATTTGAAAGGCATAATAAACGCAGAATCGACCATAGATTCGCATTGTGCACTTAGAATTGATCTATAATAGGTATTATAGGAGCTATCGCAATTGTCATATATTTGCTCTAAAAAAAATGCATGAATTATTGTTCATGGATTTAGCGATTTCTACAAATAACGGATTTCTCATTTAAAAAGCATAATAAACGCAGAATCGACCATAGATTCGCATTGTGCACTTAGAATTGATCTATTATAAGTATTATAGGAGCTATCGTAATTGTCATATATTTGCTCTAAAAAAAATGCATGAATTATAGTTCATGGATTTTGCGATTTCTACAAAATATGGATTTCTCATTTGAAAGGCATAATAAACGCAGAATCGACCATAGATTCGCATTGTGCATTTAGAATTGATCTATAATAAATATTATAGGAGCTATCGCAATCGTTATATATTTGCTCTAAAAAAAATGCATGAATTATAGTTCATGGATTTTGCGATTTCTACAAAAAATGGATTTCTCATTTAAAAAGCATAATAAACGCAGAATCGACCATAGATTCGCATTGTTCTCTTAGAATTGATCTATTTTAAGTATTATAGGAGCTATCGCAATCGTTATATATTTGCTCTAAAAAAAATGCATGAATTATAGTTCATGGATTTTGCGATTTCTACAAAAAATGGATTTCTCATTTAAAAAGCATAATAAATGCAGAATCGACCATAGATTCGCATTGTGCTCTTAGAATTGGTCTATAATAAGTATTATAGGAGCTATCGCAATCGTTATATATTTGCCCTAAAAAAAATGCATGAATTATAGTTCATGGATTTTGCGATTTCTACATAAAATGGATTTCTCATTTGAAAGGCATAATAAACGCAGAATCGACCATAGATTCGCATTGTGCACTTAGAATTGATCTATAATAGGTATTATAGGAGCTATCGCAATTGTCATATATTTGCTCTAAAAAAAATGCATAAATTATAGTTCATGGATTTTGCGATTTCTACAAAAAATGGATTTCTCATTTGAAAGGCATAAAAAACGCAGAATCGACCATAAATTCGCATTGCGCACTTAGAATTGGTCTATAATAAGTATTATAGGAGCTATCGCAATCGTTATATATATGCTCTAAAAAAAATGCATGAATTATAGTTCATGGATTTTGCGATTTCTACAAAAAATGGATTTCTCATTTAAAAAGCATAATAAACGCAGAATCGACCATAGATTCGCATTGTGGACTTAGAATTGATCTATTATAAGTATTATAGGAGCTATCGCAATCGTTATATATTTGCTCTAAAAAAATGCATGAATTATAGTTCATGGATTTTGCGATTTCTACAAAAAATGGATTTCTCATTTAAAAAGCATAATAAATGCAGAATCGACCATAGATTCGCATTGTGCTCTTAGAATTGGTCTATAATAAGTATTATAGGAGCTATCGCAATCGTTATATATTTGCCCTAAAAAAAATGCATGAATTATAGTTCATGGATTTTGCGATTTCTACATAAAATGGATTTCTCATTTGAAAGGCATAATAAACGCAGAATCGACCATAGATTCGCATTGTGCACTTAGAATTGATCTATAATAGGTATTATAGGAGCTATCGCAATTGTCATATATTTGCTCTAAAAAAAATGCATGAATTATTGTTCATGGATTTAGCGATTTCTACAAATAACGGATTTCTCATTTAAAAAGCATAATAAACGCAGAATCGACCATAGATTCGCATTGTGCACTTAGAATTGATCTATTATAAGTATTATAGGAGCTATCGTAATTGTCATATATTTGCTCTAAAAAAGATGCATGAATTATAGTTCATGGATTTTGCGATTTCTACAAAATATGGATTTCTCATTTGAAAGGCATAATAAACGCAGAATCGACCATAGATTCGCATTGTGCATTTAGAATTGATCTATAATAAATATTATAGGAGCTATCGCAATCGTTATATATTTGCTCTAAAAAAAATGCATGAATTTATAGTTCATGGATTTTGCGATTTCTACAAAAAATGGATTTCTCATTTAAAAAGCATAATAAACGCAGAATCGACCATAGATTCGCATTGTGCTCTTAGAATTGATCTATTTTAAGTATTATAGGAGCTATCGCAATCGTTATATATTTGCTCTAAAAAAAATGCATGAATTATAGTTCATGGATTTTGCGATTTCTACATAAAATGGATTTCTCATTTGAAAGGCATAATAAACGCAGAATCGACCATAGATTCGCATTGTGCTCTTAGAATTGATCTATAATAGGTATTATAGGAGCTATCGCAATTGTCATATATTTGCTCTAAAAAAAATGCATAAATTATAGTTCATGGATTTTGCGATTTCTACAAAAAATGGATTTCTCATTTGAAAGGCATAAAAAACGCAGAATCGACCATAGATTCGCATTGCGCACTTAGAATTGGTCTATAATAAGTATTATAGGAGCTATCGCAATCGTTATATATATGCTCTAAAAAAAATGCATGAATTATAGTTCATGGATTTTGCGATTTCTACAAAAAATGGATTTCTCATTTAAAAAGCATAATAAACGCAGAATCGACCATAGATTCGCATTGTGCTCTTAGAATTGTTCTATAATAAGTATTATAGGAGCTATCGCAATCGTTATATATTTGCTCTAAAAAAAATGCATGAATTATAGTTCATGTATTTTGCGATTTCTACAAAAAATGGATTTCTCATTTGAAAGGCATAATAAACGCAGAATCGACCATAGATTCGCATTGTGCACATAGAATTGATCTATTATTAGTATTATAGGGGCTATCGCAATCGTTATATATTTGCTCTAAAAAAAATGCATGAATTATAGTTCATGGATTTTGCGATTTCTACAAAAAATGGATTTCTCATTTGAAAGGCATAATAAACGCCGAATCGACCATAGATTCGCATTGTGCACTTAGAATTGATCTATTATAAGTATTATAGGAGCTATCGCAATTGTCATATATTTGCTCTAAAAAAAATGCATGAATTATAGTTCATGGATTTTGCGATTTCTACAAAAAATGGATTTCTCATTTAAAAAGCATAATAAACGCAGAATCGACCATAGATTCGCATTGTGCACTTAGAATTGATCTATTATAAGTATTATAGGAGCTATCGCAATCGTTATATATTTGCTCTAAAAAAATGAATGAATTATAGTTCATGGATTTTGCGATTTCTACAAAAAATGGATTTCGCATTTAAAAAGCATAATAAACGCAGAATCGACCATAGATTTGCATTGTGCACTTAGAATTGATCTATTAAAAGTATTATAGGAGCTATCACAATCGTTATATATTTGCTTTAAAAAAATGCATGAATTATAGTTCATGGATTTTGCGATTTCTACAAAAAATGGATTTCTCATTTAAAAAGCATAATAAACGCAGAATCGACCATAGATTCGCATTGTGCACTTACAATTGATCTAATATAAGTATTATAGGAGCTATCGCAATCGTTATATAATTGCTCTAAAAAAATGCATGAAATATAGTTCATGGATTTTGCGATTTCTACAAAAAATGGATTTCTCATTTAAAAAGCATAATCAACGCAGAATCAACCATAGATTCGCATTGTGCACATAGAATTGATCTATTATAAGTATTATAGGAGCTATCGCAATCGTTATATATTTGCTGTAAAAAAAATGCATGAATTATAGTTCATGGATTTTGCGTTTTCTACAAAAAATGGATTTCTCATTTGAAAGGCATAATAAACGCAGAATCGACCATAGATTCGCATTGTGCACTTAGAATTGATCTATTATAAGTATTATAGGAGCTATCGTAATTGTCATATATTTGCTCTAAAAAAAATGCATGAATTATGGTTCATGGATTTTGCGATTTCTACAAAAAATGGATTTCTCATTTGAAAGGCATAAAAAACGCAGAATCGACCATAGATACGCATTGCGCACTTAGAATTGATCTATAATAAGTATTATAGGAGCTATCGCAATTGTCATATATTTGCTCTAAAATAATGCATGAATTATAGTTCATGGATTTTGCGATTTCTACAAAAAAAGGATTTCTCATTTAAAAAGCATAATAAACGCAGAATCGACCATAGATTCGCATTGTGCACTTAGAATTGATCTATTATAAGTATTATAGGAGCTATTGTAATTGTCATATATTTGCTCTAAAAAAAATGCATGAATTATAGTTCATGGATTTTGCGATTTCTACAAAAAATGGATTTCTCATTTAAAAAGCATAATAAACGCAGAATCGACCATAGATTCGCATTGTGCTCTTAGAATTGTTCTATAATAAGTATTATAGGAGCTATCGCAATCGTTATATATTTGCTCTAAAAAAAATGCATGAATTATTATAGTTCATGGATTTTGCGATTTCTACAAAAAATGGATTTCTCATTTAAAAAGCATAATAAACGCAGAATCGACCATAGATTTGCATTGTGCACTTAGAATTGATCTATTATAAGTATTATAGGAGCTATCACAATCGTTATATATTTGCTCTAAAAAAATGCATGAATTATAGTTCATGGATTTTGCGATTTCTACAAAAAATGAATTTCTCATTTAAAAAGCATAATAAACGCAGAATCGACCATAGATTCGCATTGTGCACTTAGAAGTGATCTATAATAAGTATTATAGGAGCTATCGCAATTGTCATATATTTGCTGTAAAAAAATGCATGAATTATAGTTCATGGATTTTGCGATTTCTACAAAAAATGGATTTCTCATTTAAAAAGCATAATAAACGCAGAATCGACCATAGATTTGCATTGTGCACTTAGAATTGATCTATTATAAGTATTATAGGAGCTATCACAATCGTTATATATTTGCTCTAAAAATATGCATGAATTATAGTTCATGGATTTTGCGATTTCTACAAAAAATGGATTTCTCATTTAAAAAGCATAATAAACGCAGAATCGACCATACATTCGCATTGTGCACTTAGAATTGATCTATTATAAGTATTATAGGAGCTATCGTAATTGTCATATATTTGCTCTAAAAAAAATCCATGAATTATAGTTCATGGATTTTGCGATTTCTACAAAAAATGGATTTCTCATTTAAAAAGCATAATAAACGCAGAATCGACCATAGATTCGCATTGTGCACTTAGAATTGATCTATTTTAAGTATTATAGGAGCTATCGTAATTGTCATATATTTGCTCTAAAAAAAATGCATGAATTATAGTTCATGGATTTTGCGATTTCTACAAAAAATGGATTTCTCATTTGAAAGGCATAATAAAAGCAGAATCGACCATAGATTCGCATTGTGCACTTAGAATTGATCTATTATAAGTATTATAGGAGCTATCGCAATCGTTATATATTTGCACTACAAAAATGCATGAATTATAGTTCATGGATTTTGCGATTTCTACAAAAACGGATTTCTCATTTAAAAAGCATAATAAACGCAGAATCGACCATAGATTCGCATTGTGGACTTAGAATTGATCTATTATAAGTATTATAGGAGCTATCGCAATCGTTATATATTTGCTCTAAAAAAATGCATGAATTATAGTTCATGGATTTTGCGATTTCTACAAAAAATGGATTTCTCATTTAAAAAGCATAATAAACGCAGAATCGACCATAGATTCGAATTGTGCTCTTAGAATTGGTCTATAATAAGTATTATAGGAGCTATCGCAATCGTTATATATTTGCTCTAAAAAAAATGCATGAATTATAGTTCATGGATTTTGCGATTTCTACATAAAATGGATTTCTCATTTGAAAGGCATAATAAACGCAGAATCGACCATAGATTCGCATTGTGCACTTAGAATTGATCTATAATAGGTATTATAGGAGCTATCGCAATTGTCATATATTTGCTCTAAAAAAAATGCATGAATTATTGTTCATGGATTTTGCGATTTCTACAAATAACGGATTTCTCATTTAAAAAGCATAATAAACGCAGAATCGACCATAGATTCGCATTGTGCACTTAGAATTGATCTATTATAAGTATTATAGGAGCTATCGTAATTGTCATATAATTGCTCTAAAAAAAATGCATGAATTATAGTTCATGGATTTTGCGATTTCTACAAAAAATGGATTTCTCATTTGAAAGGCATAATAAACGCAGAATCGACCATAGATTAGCATTGTGCATTTAGAATTGATCTATAATAAATATTATAGGAGCTATCGCAATCGTTATATATTTGCTCTAAAAAAAATGCATGAATTATAGTTCATGGATTTTGCGATTTCTACAAAAAATGGATTTCTCATTTAAAAAGCATAATAAACGCAGAATCGACCATAGATTCGCATTGTGCTCTTAGAATTGGTCTATAATAAGTATTATAGGAGCTATCGCAATCGTTATATATTTGCTCTAAAAAAAATGCATGAATTATAGTTCATGGATTTTGCGATTTCTACAAAAAATGGATTTCTCATTTAAAAAGCATAATAAACGCAGAATCGACCATAGATTCGCATTGTGCACTTAGAATTGATCTATTATAAGTATTATAGGAGCTATCGTAATTGTCATATATATGCTCTAAAAAAAATGCATAAATTATAGTTCATGGATTTTGCGATTTCTACAAAAAATGGATTTCTCATTTGAAAGGCATAATAAACGCAGAATCGACCATAGATTCGCATTGTGCACTTAGAATTGATCTATTATAAGTATTATAGGAGCTATCGCAATCGTTATATATATGCTCTAAAAAAAATGCTTGAATTATAGTTCATGGATTTTGCGATTTCTACAAAAAATGGATTTCTCATTTAAAAAGCATAATAAACGCAGAATCGACCATAGATTCGCATTGTGCTCTTAGAATTGTTCTATAATAAGTATTATAGGAGCTATCGCAATCGTTATATATTTGCTTTAAAAAAAATGCATGAATTATAGTTCATGGATTTTGCGATTTCTACAAAAAATGGATTTCTCATTTGAAAGGCATAATAAACGCAGAATCGACCATAGATTCGCATTGTGCACATAGAATTGATCTATTATAAGTATTATAGGGGCTATCGCAATCGTTATATATTTGCTCTAAAAAAAATGCATGAATTATAGTTCATGGATTTTGCGATTTCTACAAAAAATGGATTTCTCATTTGAAAGGCATAATAAACGCAGAATCGACCATAGATTCGCATTGTGCACTTAGAATTGATCTATTATAAGTATTATAGGAGCTATCGTAATTGTCATATATTTGCTCTAAAAAAATGCATGAATGTTAGTTCATGGATTTTGCGATTTCTACAAAAAATGGATTTCTCATTTGAAAGGCATAATAAACGCAGAATCGACCATAGTTTCGCATTGTGCACTTAGAATTGATCTATTATAAGTATTATAGGAGCTATCGCAATCGTTATATATTTGCTCTAAAAAAATGCATGAATTATAGTTCATGGATTTTGCGATTTCTACAAAAAATTGATTTCTCATTTAAAAAGCATAATAAACGCAGAATCGACCATAGATTCGCATTGTGCTCTTAGAATTGTTCTATAATAAGTATTATAGGAGCTATCGCAATCGTTATATATTTGCTTTAAAAAAAATGCATGAATTATAGTTCATGGATTTTGCGATTTCTACAAAAAATGGATTTCTCATTTGAAAGGCATAATAAACGCAGAATCGACCATAGATTCGCATTGTGCACATAGAATTGATCTATTATAAGTATTATAGGGGCTATCGCAATCGTTATATATTTGCTCTAAAAAAAATGCATGAATTATAGTTCATGGATTTTGCGATTTCTACAAAAAATGGATTTCTCATTTGAAAGGCATAATAAACGCAGAATCGACCATAGATTCGCATTGTGCACTTAGAATTGATCTATTATAAGTATTATAGGAGCTATCGTAATTGTCATATATTTGCTCTAAAAAAATGCATGAATGTTAGTTCATGGATTTTGCGATTTCTACAAAAAATGGATTTCTCATTTGAAAGGCATAATAAACGCAGAATCGACCATAGTTTCGCATTGTGCACTTAGAATTGATCTATTATAAGTATTATAGGAGCTATCGCAATCGTTATATATTTGCTCTAAAAAAATGCATGAATTATAGTTCATGGATTTTGCGATTTCTACAAAAAATTGATTTCTCATTTAAAAAGCATAATAAACGCAGAATCGACCATAGATACGCATTGCGCACTTAGAATTGATCTATAATAAGTATTATAGGAGCTATCGTAATTGTCATATATATGCTCTAAAAAAAATGCATAAATTATAGTTCATGGATTTTGCGATTTCTACAAAAAATGGATTTCTCATTTAAAAAACATACTAAACGTAGAATCGACCATAGATTCGCACTGCGCACTTAGAACTGGTCTATAATAAGTATTATAGGAGCTATCGCAATCGTTATATATATGCTCTAAAAAAAATGCATGAATTATAGTTCATGGATTTTGCGATTTCTACAAAAAATGGATTTCTCATTTAAAAGCATAATAAACGCAGAATCGACCATAGATTCGCATTGTGCTCTTAGAATTGATCTATTTTAAGTATTATAGGAGCTATCGCAATCGTTATATATTTGCTCTAAAAAAAATGCATGAATTATAGTTCATGGATTTTGCGATTTCTACAAAAAATGGATTTCTCATTTAAAAAGCATAATAAACGCAAAATCGACCATAGATTCGCATTGTGCTCTTAGAATTGTTCTATAATAAGTATTATAGGAGCTATCGCAATCGTTATATATTTGCTCTAAAAAAAATGCATGAATTATAGTTCATGGATTTTGCGATTTCTACAAAAAATGGATTTCTCATTTGAAAGGCTTAATAAACGCAGAATCGACCATAGATTCGCATTGTGCACATAGAATTGATCTATTATAAGTATTATAGGGGCTATCGCAATCGTTATATATTTGCTCTAAAAAAAATGCATGAATTATAGTTCATGGATTTTGCGATTTCTACAAAAAATGGATTTCTCATTTAAAAAGCATAATAAACGCAGAATCGACCATAGATTCGCATTGTGCTCTTAGAAGTGGTCTATAATAAGTATTATAGGAGCTATCGCAATCGTTATATATTTGCTCTAAAAAAAAATGCATGAATTATAGTTCATGGATTTTGCGATTTCTACAAAAAATGGATTTCTCATTTAAAAAGCATAATAAACGCAGAATCGACCATAGATTCGCATTGTGCACTTAGAATTGATCTATTATAAGTATTATAGGAGCTATCGTAATTGTCATATATATGCTCTAAAAAAAATGCATAAATTATAGTTCATGGATTTTGCGATTTCTACAAAAAATGGATTTCTCATTTGAAAGGCATAATAAACGCAGAATCGACCATAGATTCGCATTGTGCACTTAGAATTGATCTATTATAAGTATTATAGGAGCTATCGCAATCGTCATATATATGCTCTAAAAAAAATGCTTGAATTATAGTTCATGGATTTTGCGATTTCTACAAAAAATGGATTTCTCATTTAAAAAGCATAATAAACGCAGAATCGACCATAGATTCGCATTGTGCTCTTAGAATTGTTCTATAATAAGTATTATAGGAGCTATCGCAATCGTTATATATTTGCTTTAAAAAAAATGCATGAATTATAGTTCATGGATTTTGCGATTTCTACAAAAAATGGATTTCTCATTTGAAAGGCATAATAAACGCAGAATCGACCATAGATTCGCATTGTGCACATAGAATTGATCTATTATAAGTATTATCGGGGCTATCGCAATCGTTATATATTTGCTCTAAAAAAAATGCATGAATTATAGTTCATGGATTTTGCGATTTCTACAAAAAATGGATTTCTCATTTGAAAGGCATAATAAACGCAGAATCGACCATAGATTCGCATTGTGCACTTAGAATTGATCTATTATAAGTATTATAGGAGCTATCGTAATTGTCATATATTTGCTCTAAAAAAATGCATGAATGTTAGTTCATGGATTTTGCGATTTCTACAAAAAATGGATTTCTCATTTGAAAGGCATAATAAACGCAGAATCGACCATAGTTTCGCATTGTGCACTTAGAATTGATCTATTATAAGTATTATAGGAGCTATCGCAATCGTTATATATTTGCTCTAAAAAAATGCATGAATTATAGTTCATGGATTTTGCGATTTCTACAAAAAATGGATTTCTCATTTAAAAAGCATAATAAACGCAGAATCGACCATAGATACGCATTGCGCACTTAGAATTGATCTATAATAAGTATTATAGGAGCTATCGTAATTGTCATATATATGCTCTAAAAAAAATGCATAAATTATAGTTCATGGATTTTGCGATATCTACAAAAAATGGATTTCTCATTTAAAAAGCATACTAAACGTAGAATCGACCATAGATTCGCATTGCGCACTTAGAACTGGTCTATAATAAGTATTATAGGAGCTATCGCAATCGTTATATATATGCTCTAAAAAAATGCATGAATTATAGTTCATGGATTTTGCGATTTCTACAAAAAATGGATTTCTCATTTAAAAGCATAATAAACGCAGAATCGACCATAGATTCGCATTGTGCTCTTAGAATTGATCTATTTTAAGTATTATAGGAGCTATCGCAATCGTTATATATTTGCTCTAAAAAAAATGCATGAATTATAGTTCATGGATTTTGCGATTTCTACAAAAAATGGATTTCTCATTTAAAAAGCATAATAAACGCAAAATCGACCATAGATTCGCATTGTGCTCTTAGAATTGTTCTATAATAAGTATTATAGGAGCTATCGCAATCGTTATATATTTGCTCTAAAAAAAATGCATGAATTATAGTTCATGGATTTTGCGATTTCTACAAAAAATGGATTTCTCATTTGAAAGGCTTAATAAACGCAGAATCGACCATAGATTCGCATTGTGCACATAGAATTGATCTATTATAAGTATTATAGGGGCTATCGCAATCGTTATATATTTGCTCTAAAAAAAATGCATGAATTATAGTTCATGGATTTTGCGATTTCTACAAAAAATGGATTTCTCATTTGAAAGGCATAATAAACGCAGAATCGACCATAGATTCGCATTGTGCACTTAGAATTGATCTATTATAAGTATTATAGGAGCTATCGTAATTGTCATATATTTGCTCTAAAAAAATGCATGAATTATAGTTCATGGATTTTGCGATTTCTACAAAAAATGGATTTCTCATTTGAAAGGCATAAAAAACGCTGAATCGACCATAGATACGCATTGCGCACTTAGAATTGATCTATAATAAGTATTATAGGAGCTATCGCAAATGTCATATATTTGCTCTAAAAAAATGCATGAATTATAGTTCATGGATTTTGCGATTTCTACAAAAAAAGGATTTCTCATTTAAAAAGCATAATAAACGCAGAATCGACCATAGATTCGCATTGTGCACTTAGAATTGATCTATTATAAGTATTATAGGAGCTATCGTAATTGTCATATATTTGCTGTAAAAAAATGCATGAATTATAGTTCATGGATTTTGCGATTTCTACAAAAAATGGATTTCTCATTTAAAAAGCATAATAAACGCAGAATCGACCATAGATACGCATTGCGCACTTAGAATTGATCTATAATAAGTATTATAGGAGCTATCGTAATTGTCATATATATGCTCTAAAAAAAATGCATAAATTATAGTTCATGGATTTTGCGATTTCTACAAAAAATGGATTTCTCATTTAAAAAGCATACTAAACGTAGAATCGACCATAGATTCGCATTGCGCACTTAGAACTGGTCTATAATAAGTATTATAGGAGCTATCGCAATCGTTATATATATGCTCTAAAAAAAATGCATGAATTATAGTTCATGGATTTTGCGATTTCTACAAAAAATGGATTTCTCATTTAAAAGCATAATAAACGCAGAATCGACCATAGATTCGCATTGTGCTCTTAGAATTGATCTATTTTAAGTATTATAGGAGCTATCGCAATCGTTATATATTTGCTCTAAAAAAAATGCATGAATTATAGTTCATGGATTTTGCGATTTCTACAAAAAATGGATTTCTCATTTAAAAAGCATAATAAACGCAAAATCGACCATAGATTCGCATTGTGCTCTTAGAATTGTTCTATAATAAGTATTATAGGAGCTATCGCAATCGTTATATATTTGCTCTAAAAAAAATGCATGAATTATAGTTAATGGATTTTGCGATTTCTACAAAAAATGGATTTCTCATTTGAAAGGCTTAATAAACGCAGAATCGACCATAGATTCGCATTGTGCACATAGAATTGATCTATTATAAGTATTATAGGGGCTATCGCAATCGTTATATATTTGCTCTAAAAAAAATGCATGAATTATAGTTCATGGATTTTGCGATTTCTACAAAAAATGGATTTCTCATTTGAAAGGCATAATAAACGCAGAATCGACCATAGATTCGCATTGTGCACTTAGAATTGATCTATTATAAGTATTATAGGAGCTATCGTAATTGTCATATATTTGCTCTAAAAAAATGCATGAATTATAGTTCATGGATTTTGCGATTTCTACAAAAAATGGATTTCTCATTTGAAAGGCATACTAAACGCAGAATCGACCATAGATTCGCATTGTGCTCTTAGAATTGATCTATTTTAAGTATTATAGGAGCTATCGCAATCGTTATATATTTGCTCTAAAAAAAATGCATGATTTATAGTTCATGGATTTTGCGATTTCTACAAAAAATGGATTTCTCATTTAAAAAGCATAATAAACGCAAAATCGACCATAGATTCGCATTGTGCTCTTAGAATTGTTCTATAATAAGTATTATAGGAGCTATCGCAATCGTTATATATTTGCTCTAAAAAAAATGCATGAATTATAGTTCATGGATTTTGCGATTTCTACAAAAAATGGATTTCTCATTTGAAAGGCTTAATAAACGCAGAATCGACCATAGATTCGCATTGTGCACATAGAATTGATCTATTATAAGTATTATAGGGGCTATCGCAATCGTTATATATTTGCTCTAAAAAAAATGCATGAATTATAGTTCATGGATTTTGCGATTTCTACAAAAAATGGATTTCTCATTTGAAAGGCATAATAAACGCAGAATCGACCATAGATTCGCATTGTGCACTTAGAATTGATCTATTATAAGTATTATAGGAGCTATCGTAATTGTCATATATTTGCTCTAAAAAAATGCATGAATTATAGTTCATGGATTTTGCGATTTCTACAAAAAATGGATTTCTCATTTGAAAGGCATAATAAACGCAGAATCGACCATAGATTCGCATTGTGCTCTTAGAATTGATCTATTTTAAGTATTATAGGAGCTATCGCAATAGTTATATATTTGCTCTAAAAAAATGCATGAATTAGAGTTCATGGATTTTGCGATTTCTACAAAAATGGATTTCTCATTTAAAAAGCATAATAAACGCAGAATCGACCATAGATTCGCATTGTGCTCTTAGAATTGTTCTATAATAAGTATTATAGGAGCTATCGCAATCGTTATATATTTGCTCTAAAAAAAATGCATGAATTATAGTTCATGGATTTTGCGATTTCTACAAAAAATGGATTTCTCATTTGAAAGGCATAATAAACGCAGAATCGACCATAGATTCGCATTGTGCACTTAGAATTGATCTATTATAAGTATTATAGGAGCTATCGTAATTGTCATATATTTGCTCTTAAAAAATGCATGAATTATAGTTCATGGATTTTGCGATTTCTACAAAAAATGGATTTCTCATTTGAAAAGCATAATAAACGCCGAATCGACCATAGATTCGCATTGTGCACTTAGAATTGATCTATTATAAGTATTATAGGAGCTATCGCAATTGTCATATATTTGCTCTAAGAAAAAAGCATGAATTATAGTTCATGGATTTTGCGATTTCTACAAAAAATGGATTTCTCATTTAAAAAGCATACTAAACGCAGAATCGACCATAGATTCGCATTGTGCTCTTAGAATTGATCTATTTTAAGTATTATAGGAGCTATCGCAATCGTTATATATTTGCTCTAAAAAAAATGCATGAATTATAGTTCATGGATTTTGCGATTTCTACAAAAAATGGATTTCTCATTTGAAAGGCTTAATAAACGCAGAATCGACCATAGATTCGCATTGTGCACATAGAATTGATCTATTATAAGTATTATAGGGGCTATCGCAATCGTTATATATTTGCTCTAAAAAAAATGCATGAATTATAGTTCATGGATTTTGCGATTTCTACAAAAAATGGATTTCTCATTTGAAAGGCATAATAAACGCAGAATCGACCATAGATTCGCATTGTGCACTTAGAATTGATCTATTATAAGTATTATAGGAGCTATCGTAATTGTCATATATTTGCTCTAAAAAAATGCATGAATTATAGTTCATGGATTTTGCGATTTCTACAAAAAATGGATTTCTCATTTGAAAGGCATAATAAACGCAGAATCGACCATAGATTCGCATTGTGCTCTTAGAATTGATCTATTTTAAGTATTATAGGAGCTATCGCAATCGTTATATATTTGCTCTAAAAAAATGCATGAATTAGAGTTCATGGATTTTGCGATTTCTACAAAAATGGATTTCTCATTTAAAAAGCATAATAAACGCAGAATCGACCATAGATTCGCATTGTGCTCTTAGAATTGTTCTATAATAAGTATTATAGGAGCTATCGCAATCGTTATATATTTGCTCTAAAAAAAATGCATGAATTATAGTTCATGGATTTTGCGATTTCTACAAAAAATGGATTTCTCATTTGAAAGGCATAATAAACGCAGAATCGACCATAGATTCGCATTGTGCACTTAGAATTGATCTATTATAAGTATTATAGGAGCTATCGTAATTGTCATATATTTGCTCTTAAAAAATGCATGAATTATAGTTCATGGATTTTGCGATTTCTACAAAAAATGGATTTCTCATTTGAAAAGCATAATAAACGCCGAATCGACCATAGATTCGCATTGTGCACTTAGAATTGATCTATTATAAGTATTATAGGAGCTATCGCAATTGTCATATATTTGCTCTAAGAAAAAAGCATGAATTAGAGTTCATGGATTTTGCGATTTCTACAAAAAATGGATTTCTCATTTAAAAAGCATACTAAACGCAGAATCGACCATAGATTCGCATTGTGCTCTTAGAATTGATCTATTTTAAGTATTATAGGAGCTATCGCAATCGTTATATATTTGCAAAAAAAAAAAATGCATGATTTATAGTTCATGGATTTTGCGATTTCTACAAAAAATGGATTTCTCATTTAAAAAGCATAATAAACGCAGAATCGACCATAGAATTGCATTGTGCACATAGAATTGATCTATTATAAGTATTATAGGAGCTATCACAATCGTTATATATTTGCTCTAAAAAAATGCATGAATTATAGTTCATGGATTTTGCGATTTCTACAAAAAATGGATTTCTCATTTAAAACGCATAATAAACGCAGAATCGACCATAGATTCGCATTGTGCACTTAGAATTGATCTATTATAAGTATTATAGGAGCTATCGCAATTGTCATATATATGCTCTAAAAAAAATGCATAAATTATAGTTCATGGATTTTGCGATTTCTACAAAAAATGGATTTCTCATTTGAAAGGCATAATAAACGCAGAATCGACCATAGATTCGCATTGTGCTCTTAGAATTGTTCTATAATATGTATTATAGGAGCTATCGCAATCGTTATATATTTGCTTTAAAAAAAATGCATGAATTATAGTTCATGGATTTTGCGATTTCTACAAAAAATGGATTTCTCATTTGAAAGGCATAATAAACGCAGAATCGACCATAGATTCGCATTGTGCACTTAGAATTGATCTATTATAAGTATTATAGGAGCTATCGCAATCGTTATATATTTGCTCTAAAAAAATGCATGAATTATAGTTCATGGATTTTGCGATTTCTACAAAAAATGGATTTCTCATTTAAAAAGCATAATAAACGCAGAATCGACCATAGATTCGCATTGTGCACTTAGAATTGATCTATTATAAGTATTATAGGAGCTATCGCAATTGTCATATATTTGCTCTAAAAAAAATGCATGAATTATAGTTCATGGATTTTGCGATTTCTACAAAAAATGGATTTCTCATTTAAAAAGCATAATAAACGCAGAATTGACCATAGATTCGCATTGTGCTCTTAGAATTGATCTATTTTAAGTATTATAGGAGCTATCGCAATCGTTATATATTTGCTCTAAAAAAAATGCATGATTTATAGTTCATGGATTTTGCGATTTCTACAAAAAATGGATTTCTCATTTAAAAAGCATAATAAACGCAGAATCGACCATAGATTTGCATTGTGCACATAGAATTGATCTATTATAAGTATTATAGGAGCTATCACAATCGTTATATATTTGCTCTAAAAAAATGCATGAATTATAGTTCATGGATTTTGCGATTTTTACAAAAAATGGATTTCTCATTTAAAAAGCATAATAAACGCAGAATCGACCATAGATTCGCATTGTGCACTTAGAATTGATCTATTATAAGTATTATAGGAGCTATCGCAATCGTTATATATTTGCTCTAAAAAAATGCATGAATTATAGTTCATGGATTTTGCGATTTCTACAAAAAATGGATTTCTCATTTAAAAAGCATAATAAACGCAGAATCGACTATAGATTCGCATTGTGCACTTAGAATTGATCTATTATAAGTATTATAGGAGCTATCGCAATCGTTATACATTTGCTCTAAAAAAAATGCATGAATTATGGTTCATGGATTTTGCGATTTCTACAAAAAATGGATTTCTCTTTTGAAAGGCATACTAAACGCAGAATTGACCATAGATTGGCATTGTGCACTTAGAATTGATCTATTATAAGTATTATAGGAGCTATCGTAATTGTCATATATTTGCTCTAAAAAAAATGCATAAATTATAGTTCATGGATTTTGCGATTTCTACAATAAAAGGATTTCTCATTTGAAAGGCATAATAATCGCAGAATCGACCATAGATTCGCATTGTGCTCTTAGAATTGATCTATAATAAGTATTATAGGAGCTATCGCAATCGTTATATATTTGCTCTAAAAAAATGCATGAATTATAGTTCATGGATTTTGCGATTTCTACAAAAAATTGATTTCTCATTTAAAAAGCATAATAAACGCAGAATCGACCATAGATTCGCATTGTGCTCTTAGAATTGATCTATTTTAAGTATTATAGGAGCTATCGCAATCGTTATATATTTGCTCTAAAAAAAATGCATGAATTATGGTTCATGGATTTTGCGATTTCTACAAAAAATGGATTTCTCATTTAAAAAGCATAATAAACGCAGAATCGACCATAGATTCGCATTGCGCACTTAGAATTGGTCTATAATAAGTATTATAGGAGCTATCGCATTCGTTATATATATGCTCTAAAAAAAATGCATGAATTATAGTTCATGGATTTTGCGATTTCTACAAAAAATGGATTTCTCATTTAAAAAGCATAATAAACGCAGAATCGACCATAGATTCGCATTGTGCTCTTAGAATTGTTCTATAATAAGTATTATAGGAGCTATCGCAATCGTTATATATTTGCTCTAAAAAAAATGCATGAATTATAGTTCATGGATTTTGCGATTTCTACAAAAAATGGATTTCTCATTTGAAAGGCATAATAAACGCAGAATCGACCATAGATTCGCATTGTGCACTTAGAATTGATCTATTATAAGTATTATAGGAGCTATCGCAATCGTTATATATTTGCTCTAAAAAAATGCATGAATTATAGTTCATGGATTTTGCGATTTCTACAAAAAATGGATTTCTCATTTAAAAAGCATAATAAACGCAGAATCAACCATAGATTCGCATTGTGCACTTAGAATTGATCTATAATAAGTATTATAGGAGCTATCGCAATCGTTATATATTTGCTCTAAAAAAAATGCATGAATTATAGTTCATGGATTTTGCGTTTTCTACAAAAAATGGATTTCTCATTTGAAAGGCATAATAAATGCAGAATCGACCATAGATTCGCTTTGTGCACTTAGAATTAATCTATTATAAGTATTATAGCAGCTATCGCAATCGTTATACATTTGCTCTAAAAAAAATGCATGAATTATGGTTCATGGATTATGCGATTTCTACAAAAAATGGATTTCTCATTTGAAAGGCATACTAAACGCAGAATCGATCATAGATTTGCATTGTTCACTTTTATTTGATCTATTATAAGTATTATAGGAACTATCGTAATTGTCATATATTTGCTCTAAAAAAAGTGCATGAATTATGGTTCATGGATTTTGCGATTTCTACAAAAAATGGATTTCTCATTTGAAAGGCATAAAAAACGCAGAATCGACCATAGATACGCATTGCGCACTTAGAATTGATCTATAATAAGTATTCTAGGAGCTATCGCAATTGTCATATATTTGCTCTAAAAAAATGCATGAATTATAGTTCATGGATTTTGCGATTTCTACAAAAAAAGGATTTCTCATTTAAAAAGCATAATAAACGCAGAATCGACCATAGATTCGCATTGTGCTCTTAAAATTCTTCTATAATAAGTATTATAGGAGCTATCGCAATCGTTATATATTTGCTCTAAAAAAAATGCATGAATTATAGTTCATGGATTTTGCGATTTCTACAAAAAATGGATTTCTCATTTAAAAAGCATAGTAAACGCAGAATCGACCATAGATTTGCATTGTGCACTTAGAATTGATCTATTATAAGTATTATAGGAGCTATCACAATCGTTATATATTTGCTCTAAAAAAATGCATGAATTATAGTTCATGGATTTTGCGATTTCTACAAAAAATGAATTTCTCATTTAAAAAGCATAATAAACGCAGAATCGACCATAGATTCGCATTGTGCACTTAGAAGTGATCTATAATAAGTATTATAGGAGCTATCGCAATTGTCATATATTTGCTGTAAAAAAATGCATGAATTATATATAGTTCATGGATTTTGCGATTTCTACAAAAAATGGATTTCTCATTTAAAAAGCATAATAAACGCAGAATCGACCATAGATTCGCATTGTGCACTTAGAATTGATCTATTATAAGTATTATAGGAGCTATCGCAATTGTCATATATTTGCTCTAAAAAAAATGCATGAATTATAGTTCATGGATTTTGCGATTTCTACAAAAAATGGATTTCTCATTTAAAAAGCATAATAAACGCAGAATCGACCATAGATTCGCATTGTGCTCTTAGAATTGATCTATTTTAAGTATTATAGGAGCTATCGCAATCGTTATATATTTGCTCTAAAAAAAATGCATGATTTATAGTTCATGGATTTTGCGATTTCTACAAAAAATGGATTTCTCATTTAAAAAGCATAATAAACGCAGAATCGACCATAGATTTGCATTGTGCACATAGAATTGATCTATTATAAGTATTATAGGAGCTATCACAATCGTTATATATTTGCTCTAAAAAAATGCATGAATTATAGTTCATGGATTTTGCGATTTCTACAAAAAATGGATTTCTCATTTAAAAAGCATAATAAACGCAGAATCGACCATAGATTCGCATTGTGCACTTAGAATTGATCTATTATAAGTATTATAGGAGCTATCGCAATCGTTATATATTTGCTCTAAAAAAATGCATGAATTATAGTTCATGGATTTTGCGATTTCTACAAAAAATGGATTTCTCATTTAAAAAGCATAATAAACGCAGAATCGACTATAGATTCGCATTGTGCACTTAGAATTGATCTATTATAAGTATTATAGGAGCTATCGCAATCGTTATACATTTGCTCTAAAAAAAATGCATGAATTATGGTTCATGGATTTTGCGATTTCTACAAAAAATGGATTTCTCTTTTGAAAGGCATACTAAACGCAGAATTGACCATAGATTGGCATTGTGCACTTAGAATTGATCTATTATAAGTATTATAGGAGCTATCGTAATTGTCATATATTTGCTCTAAAAAAAATGCATAAATTATAGTTCATGGATTTTGCGATTTCTACAATAAAAGGATTTCTCATTTGAAAGGCATAATAATCGCAGAATCGACCATAGATTCGCATTGTGCTCTTAGAATTGATCTATAATAAGTATTATAGGAGCTATCGCAATCGTTATATATTTGCTCTAAAAAAATGCATGAATTATAGTTCATGGATTTTGCGATTTCTACAAAAAATTGATTTCTCATTTAAAAAGCATAATAAACGCAGAATCGACCATAGATTCGCATTGTGCTCTTAGAATTGATCTATTTTAAGTATTATAGGAGCTATCGCAATCGTTATATATTTGCTCTAAAAAAAATGCATGAATTATGGTTCATGGATTTTGCGATTTCTACAAAAAATGGATTTCTCATTTAAAAAGCATAATAAACGCAGAATCAACCATAGATTCGCATTGTGCACTTAGAATTGATCTATAATAAGTATTATAGGAGCTATCGCAATCGTTATATATTTGCTCTAAAAAAAATGCATGAATTATAGTTCATGGATTTTGCGATTTCTACAAAAAATGGATTTCTCATTTAAAAAGCATAATAAACGCAAAATCGACCATAGATTCGCATTGTGCTCTTAGAATTGTTCTATAATAAGTATTATAGGAGCTATCGCAATCGTTATATATTTGCTCTAAAAAAAATGCATGAATTATAGTTCATGGATTTTGCGATTTCTACAAAAAATGGATTTCTCATTTGAAAGGCTTAATAAACGCAGAATCGACCATAGATTCGCATTGTGCACATAGAATTGATCTATTATAAGTATTATAGGGGCTATCGCAATCGTTATATATTTGCTCTAAAAAAAATGCATGAATTATAGTTCATGGATTTTGCGATTTCTACAAAAAATGGATTTCTCATTTGAAAGGCATAATAAACGCAGAATCGACCATAGATTCGCATTGTGCACTTAGAATTGATCTATTATAAGTATTATAGGAGCTATCGTAATTGTCATATATTTGCTCTAAAAAAATGCATGAATTATAGTTCATGGATTTTGCGATTTCTACAAAAAAAGGATTTCTCATTTAAAAAGCATAATAAACGCAGAATCGACCATAGATTCGCATTGTGCACTTAGAATTGATCTATTATAAGTATTATAGGAGCTATCGTAATTGTCATATATTTGCTCTAAAAAAATGCATGAATGTTAGTTCATGGATTTTGCGATTTCTACAAAAAATGGATTTCTCATTTGAAAGGCATAATAAACGCAGAATCGACCATAGTTTCGCATTGTGCACTTAGAATTGATCTATTATAAGTATTATAGGAGCTATCGCAATCGTTATATATTTGCTCTAAAAAAATGCATGAATTATAGTTCATGGATTTTGCGATTTCTACAAAAAATGGATTTCTCATTTAAAAAGCATAATAAACGCAGAATCGACCATAGATACGCATTGCGCACTTAGAATTGATCTATAATAAGTATTATAGGAGCTATCGTAATTGTCATATATATGCTCTAAAAGAAATGCATAAATTATAGTTCATGGATTTTGCGATTTCTACATAAAATGGATTTCTCATTTAAAAAGCATACTAAACGTAGAATCGACCATAGATTCGCATTGCGCACTTAGAACTGGTCTATAATAAGTATTATAGGAGCTATCGCAATCGTTATATATATGCTCTAAAAAAAATGCATGAATTATAGTTCATGGATTTTGAGATTTCTACAAAAAATGGATTTCTCATTTAAAAGCATAATAAACGCAGAATCGACCATAGATTCGCATTGTGCTCTTAGAATTGATCTATTTTAAGTATTATAGGAGCTATCGCAATCGTTATATATTTGCTCTAAAAAAAATGCATGAATTATAGTTCATGGATTTTGCGATTTCTACAAAAAATGGATTTCTCATTTAAAAAGCATAATAAACGCAAAATCGACCATAGATTCGCATTGTGCTCTTAGAATTGTTCTATAATAAGTATTATAGGAGCTATCGCAATCGTTATATATTTGCTCTAAAAAAAATGCATGAATTATAGTTCATGGATTTTGCGATTTCTACAAAAAATGGATTTCTCATTTGAAAGGCTTAATAAACGCAGAATCGACCATAGATTCGCATTGTGCACATAGAATTGATCTATTATAAGTATTATAGGGGCTATCGCAATCGTTATATATTTGCTCTAAAAAAAATGCATGAATTATAGTTCATGGATTTTGCGATTTCTACAAAAAATGGATTTCTCATTTGAAAGGCATAATAAACGCAGAATCGACCATAGATTCGCATTGTGCACTTAGAATTGATCTATTATAAGTATTATAGGAGCTATCGTAATTGTCATATATTTGCTCTAAAAAAATGCATGAATTATAGTTCATGGATTTTGCGATTTCTACAAAAAATGGATTTCTCATTTGAAAGGCATACTAAACGCAGAATCGTCCATAGATTCGCATTGTGCTCTTAGAATTGATCTATTTTAAGTATTATAGGAGCTATCGCAAACGTTATATATTTGCTCTAAAAAAAATGCATGATTTATAGTTCATGGATTTTGCGATTTCTACAAAAAATGGATTTCTCATTTAAAAAGCATAATAAACGCAAAATCGACCATAGATTCGCATTGTGTTCTTAGAATTGTTCTATAATAAGTATTATAGGAGCTATCGCAATCGTTATATATTTGCTCTAAAAAAAATGCATGAATTATAGTTCATGGATTTTGCGATTTCTACAAAAAATGGATTTCTCATTTGAAAGGCTTAATAAACGCAGAATCGACCATAGATTCGCATTGTGCACATAGAATTGATCTATTATAAGTATTATAGGGGCTATCGCAATCGTTATATATTTGCTCTAAAAAAAATGCATGAATTATAGTTCATGGATTTTGCGATTTCTACAAAAAATGGATTTCTCATTTGAAAGGCATAATAAACGCAGAATCGACCATAGATTCGCATTGTGCACTTAGAATTGATCTATTATAAGTATTATAGGAGCTATCGTAATTGTCATATATTTGCTCTAAAAAAATGCATGAATTATAGTTCATGGATTTTGCGATTTCTACAAAAAATGGATTTCTCATTTGAAAGGCATAATAAACGCAGAATCGACCATAGATTCGCATTGTGCTCTTAGAATTGATCTATTTTAAGTATTATAGGAGCTATCGCAATCGTTATATATTTGCTCTAAAAAAATGCATGAATTAGAGTTCATGGATTTTGCGATTTCTACAAAAATGGATTTCTCATTTAAAAAGCATAATAAACGCAGAATCGACCATAGATTCGCATTGTGCTCTTAGAATTGTTCTATAATAAGTATTATAGGAGCTATCGCAATCGTTATATATTTGCTCTAAAAAAAATGCATGAATTATAGTTCATGGATTTTGCGATTTCTACAAAAAATGGATTTCTCATTTGAAAGGCATAATAAACGCAGAATCGACCATAGATTCGCATTGTGCACTTAGAATTGATCTATTATAAGTATTATAGGAGCTATCGTAATTGTCATATATTTGCTCTTAAAAAATGCATGAATTATAGTTCATGGATTTTGCGATTTCTACAAAAAATGGATTTCTCATTTGAAAAGCATAATAAACGCCGAATCGACCATAGATTCGCATTGTGCACTTAGAATTGATCTATTATAAGTATTATAGGAGCTATCGCAATTGTCATATATTTGCTCTAAGAAAAAAGCATGAATTATAGTTCATGGATTTTGCGATTTCTACAAAAAATGGATTTCTCATTTAAAAAGCATACTAAACGCAGAATCGACCATAGATTCGCATTGTGCTCTTAGAATTGATCTATTTTAAGTATTATAGGAGCTATCGCAATCGTTATATATTTGCTCTAAAAAAAATGCATGATTTATAGTTCATGGATTTTGCGATTTCTACAAAAAATGGATTTCTCATTTAAAAAGCATAATAAACGCAGAATCGACCATAGAATTGCATTGTGCACATAGAATTGATCTATTATAAGTATTATAGGAACTATCACAATCGTTATATATTTGCTCTAAAAAAATGCATGAATTATAGTTCATGGATTTTGCGATTTCTACAAAAAATGGATTTCTCATTTAAAACGCATAATAAACGCAGAATCGACCATAGATTCGCATTGTGCACTTAGAATTGATCTATTATAAGTATTATAGGAGCTATCGCAATTGTCATATATATGCTCTAAAAAAAATGCATAAATTATAGTTCATGGATTTTGCGATTTCTACAAAAAATGGATTTCTCATTTGAAAGGCATAAGAAACGCAGAATCGACCATAGATTCGCATTGTGCTCTTAGAATTGTTCTATAATATGTATTATAGGAGCTATCGCAATCGTTATATATTTGCTTTAAAAAAAATGCATGAATTATAGTTCATGGATTTTGCGATTTCTACAAAAAATGGATTTCTCATTTGAAAGGCATAATAAACGCAGAATCGACCATAGATTCGCATTGTGCACTTAGAATTGATCTATTATAAGTATTATAGGAGCTATCGCAATCGTTATATATTTGCTCTAAAAAAATGCATGAATTATAGTTCATGGATTTTGCGATTTCTACAAAAAATGGATTTCTCATTTAAAAAGCATAATAAACGCAGAATCGACCATAGATTCGCATTGTGCACTTAGAATTGATCTATTATAAGTATTATAGGAGCTATCGCAATTGTCATATATTTGCTCTAAAAAAAATGCATGAATTATAGTTCATGGATTTTGCGATTTCTACAAAAAATGGATTTCTCATTTAAAAAGCATAATAAACGCAGAATCGACCATAGATTCGCATTGTGCTCTTAGAATTGATCTATTTTAAGTATTATAGGAGCTATCGCAATCGTTATATATTTGCTCTAAAAAAAATGCATGATTTATAGTTCATGGATTTTGCGATTTCTACAAAAAATGGATTTCTCATTTAAAAGCATAATAAACGCAGAATCGACCATAGATTCGCATTGTGCTCTTAGAATTGATCTATTTTAAGTATTATAGGAGCTATCGCAATCGTTATATATTTGCTCTAAAAAAAATGCATGAATTATAGTTCATGGATTTTGCGATTTCTACAAAAAATGGATTTCTCATTTAAAAAGCATAATAAACGCAAAATCGACCATAGATTCGCATTGTGCTCTTAGAATTGTTCTATAATAAGTATTATAGGAGCTATCGCAATCGTTATATATTTGCTCTAAAAAAAATGCATGAATTATAGTTCATGGATTTTGCGATTTCTACAAAAAATGGATTTCTCATTTGAAAGGCTTAATAAACGCAGAATCGACCATAGATTCGCATTGTGCACATAGAATTGATCTATTATAAGTATTATAGGGGCTATCGCAATCGTTATATATTTGCTCTAAAAAAAATGCATGAATTATAGTTCATGGATTTTGCGATTTCTACAAAAAATGGATTTCTCATTTGAAAGGCATAATAAACGCAGAATCGACCATAGATTCGCATTGTGCACTTAGAATTGATCTATTATAAGTATTATAGGAGCTATCGTAATTGTCATATATTTGCTCTAAAAAAATGCATGAATTATAGTTCATGGATTTTGCGATTTCTACAAAAAATGGATTTCTCATTTGAAAGGCATACTAAACGCAGAATCGACCATAGATTCGCATTGTGCTCTTAGAATTGATCTATTTTAAGTATTATAGGAGCTATCGCAATCGTTATATATTTGCTCTAAAAAAAATGCATGAATTATAGTTCATGGATTTTGCGATTTCTACAAAAAATGGATTTCTCATTTAAAAAGCATAATAAACGCAAAATCGACCATAGATTCGCATTGTGTTCTTAGAATTGTTCTATAATAAGTATTATAGGAGCTATCGCAATCGTTATATATTTGCTCTAAAAAAAATGCATGAATTATAGTTCATGGATTTTGCGATTTCTACAAAAAATGGATTTCTCATTTGAAAGGCTTAATAAACGCAGAATCGACCATAGATTCGCATTGTGCACATAGAATTGATCTATTATAAGTATTATAGGGGCTATCGCAATCGTTATATATTTGCTCTAAAAAAAATGCATGAATTATAGTTCATGGATTTTGCGATTTCTACAAAAAATGGATTTCTCATTTGAAAGGCATAATAAACGCAGAATCGACCATAGATTCGCATTGTGCACTTAGAATTGATCTATTATAAGTATTATAGGAGCTATCGTAATTGTCATATATTTGCTCTAAAAAAATGCATGAATTATAGTTCATGGATTTTGCGATTTCTACAAAAAATGGATTTCTCATTTGAAAGGCATAATAAACGCAGAATCGACCATAGATTCGCATTGTGCTCTTAGAATTGATCTATTTTAAGTATTATAGGAGCTATCGCAATCGTTATATATTTGCTCTAAAAAAATGCATGAATTAGAGTTCATGGATTTTGCGATTTCTACAAAAATGGATTTCTCATTTAAAAAGCATAATAAACGCAGAATCGACCATAGATTCGCATTGTGCTCTTAGAATTGTTCTATAATAAGTATTATAGGAGCTATCGCAATCGTTATATATTTGCTCTAAAAAAAATGCATGAATTATAGTTCATGGATTTTGCGATTTCTACAAAAAATGGATTTCTCATTTGAAAGGCATAATAAACGCAGAATCGACCATAGATTCGCATTGTGCACTTAGAATTGATCTATTATAAGTATTATAGGAGCTATCGTAATTGTCATATATTTGCTCTTAAAAAATGCATGAATTATAGTTCATGGATTTTGCGATTTCTACAAAAAATGGATTTCTCATTTGAAAAGCATAATAAACGCCGAATCGACCATAGATTCGCATTGTGCACTTAGAATTGATCTATTATAAGTATTATAGGAGCTATCGCAATTGTCATATATTTGCTCTAAGAAAAAAGCATGAATTATAGTTCATGGATTTTGCGATTTCTACAAAAAATGGATTTCTCATTTAAAAAGCATACTAAACGCAGAATCGACCATAGATTCGCATTGTGCACTTAGAATTGATCTATTTTAAGTATTATAGGAGCTATCGCAATCGTTATATATTTGCTCTAAAAAAAATGCATGATTTATAGTTCATGGATTTTGCGATTTCTACAAAAAATGGATTTCTCATTTAAAAAGCATAATAAACGCAGAATCGACCATAGAATTGCATTGTGCACATAGAATTGATCTATTATAAGTATTATAGGAACTATCACAATCGTTATATATTTGCTCTAAAAAAATGCATGAATTATAGTTCATGGATTTTGCGATTTCTACAAAAAATGGATTTCTCATTTAAAACGCATAATAAACGCAGAATCGACCATAGATTCGCATTGTGCACTTAGAATTGATCTATTATAAGTATTATAGGAGCTATCGCAATTGTCATATATATGCTCTAAAAAAAATGCATAAATTATAGTTCATGGATTTTGCGATTTCTACAAAAAATGGATTTCTCATTTGAAAGGCATAAGAAACGCAGAATCGACCATAGATTCGCATTGTGCTCTTAGAATTGTTCTATAATATGTATTATAGGAGCTATCGCAATCGTTATATATTTGCTTTAAAAAAAATGCATGAATTATAGTTCATGGATTTTGCGATTTCTACAAAAAATGGATTTCTCATTTGAAAGGCATAATAAACGCAGAATCGACCATAGATTCGCATTGTGCACTTAGAATTGATCTATTATAAGTATTATAGGAGCTATCGCAATCGTTATATATTTGCTCTAAAAAAATGCATGAATTATAGTTCATGGATTTTGCGATTTCTACAAAAAATGGATTTCTCATTTAAAAAGCATAATAAACGCAGAATCGACCATAGATTCGCATTGTGCACTTAGAATTGATCTATTATAAGTATTATAGGAGCTATCGCAATTGTCATATATTTGCTCTAAAAAAAATGCATGAATTATAGTTCATGGATTTTGCGATTTCTACAAAAAATGGATTTCTCATTTAAAAAGCATAATAAACGCAGAATCGACCATAGATTCGCATTGTGCTCTTAGAATTGATCTATTTTAAGTATTATAGGAGCTATCGCAATCGTTATATATTTGCTCTAAAAAAAATGCATGATTTATAGTTCATGGATTTTGCGATTTCTACAAAAAATGGATTTCTCATTTAAAAAGCATAATAAACGCAGAATCGACCATAGATTTGCATTGTGCACATAGAATTGATCTATTATAAGTATTATAGGAGCTATCACAATCGTTATATATTTGCTCTAAAAAAATGCATGAATTATAGTTCATGGATTTTGCGATTTCTACAAAAAATGGATTTCTCATTTAAAAAGCATAATAAACGCAGAATCGACCATAGATTCGCATTGTGCACTTAGAATTGATCTATTATAAGTATTATAGGAGCTATCGCAATCGTTATATATTTGCTCTAAAAAAATGCATGAATTATAGTTCATGGATTTTGCGATTTCTACAAAAAATGGATTTCTCATTTAAAAAGCATAATAAACGCAGAATCGACTATAGATTCGCATTGTGCGCTTAGAATTGATCTATTATAAGTATTATAGGAGCTATCGCAATCGTTATACATTTGCTCTAAAAAAAATGCATGAATTATGGTTCATGGATTTTGCGATTTCTACAAAAAATGGATTTCTCTTTTGAAAGGCATACTAAACGCAGAATTGACCATAGATTGGCATTGTGCACTTAGAATTGATCTATTATAAGTATTATAGGAGCTATCGTAATTGTCATATATTTGCTCTAAAAAAAATGCATAAATTATAGTTCATGGATTTTGCGATTTCTACAATAAAAGGATTTCTCATTTGAAAGGCATAATAATCGCAGAATCGACCATAGATTCGCATTGTGCTCTTAGAATTGATCTATAATAAGTATTATAGGAGCTATCGCAATCGTTATATATTTGCTCTAAAAAAATGCATGAATTATAGTTCATGGATTTTGCGATTTCTACAAAAAATTGATTTCTCATTTAAAAAGCATAATAAACGCAGAATCGACCATAGATTCGCATTGTGCTCTTAGAATTGATCTATTTTAAGTATTATAGGAGCTATCGCAATCGTTATATATTTGCTCTAAAAAAAATGCATGAATTATGGTTCATGGATTTTGCGATTTCTACAAAAAATGGATTTCTCATTTAAAAAGCATAATAAACGCAGAATCGACCATAGATTCGCATTGCGCAATTAGAATTGGTCTATAATAAGTATTATAGGAGCTATCGCATTCGTTATATATATGCTCTAAAAAAAATGCATGAATTATAGTTCATGGATTTTGCGATTTCTACAAAAAATGGATTTCTCATTTAAAAAGCATAATAAACGCAGAATCGACCATAGATTCGCATTGTGCTCTTAGAATTGTTCTATAATAAGTATTATAGGAGCTATCGCAATCGTTATATATTTGCTCTAAAAAAAATGCATGAATTATAGTTCATGGATTTTGCGATTTCTACAAAAAATGGATTTCTCATTTGAAAGGCATAATAAACGCAGAATCGACCATAGATTCGCATTGTGCACTTAGAATTGATCTATTATAAGTATTATAGGAGCTATCGCAATCGTTATATATTTGCTCTAAAAAAATGCATGAATTATAGTTCATGGATTTTGCGATTTCTACAAAAAATGGATTTCTCATTTAAAAAGCATAATAAACGCAGAATCAACCATAGATTCGCATTGTGCACTTAGAATTGATCTATAATAAGTATTATAGGAGCTATCGCAATCGTTATATATTTGCTCTAAAAAAAATGCATGAATTATAGTTCATGGATTTTGCGTTTTCTACAAAAAATGGATTTCTCATTTGAAAGGCATAATAAATGCAGAATCGACCATAGATTCGCTTTGTGCACTTAGAATTAATCTATTATAAGTATTATAGCAGCTATCGCAATCGTTATACATTTGCTCTAAAAAAAATGCATGAATTATGGTTCATGGATTATGCGATTTCTACAAAAAATGGATTTCTCATTTGAAAGGCATACTAAACGCAGAATCGATCATAGATTTGCATTGTTCACTTTTATTTGATCTATTATAAGTATTATAGGAACTATCGTAATTGTCATATATTTGCTCTAAAAAAAGTGCATGAATTATGGTTCATGGATTTTGCGATTTCTACAAAAAATGGATTTCTCATTTGAAAGGCATAAAAAACGCAGAATCGACCATAGATACGCATTGCGCACTTAGAATTGATCTATAATAAGTATTCTAGGAGCTATCGCAATTGTCATATATTTGCTCTAAAAAAATGCATGAATTATAGTTCATGGATTTTGCGATTTCTACAAAAAAAGGATTTCTCATTTAAAAAGCATAATAAACGCAGAATCGACCATAGATTCGCATTGTGCTCTTAGAATTCTTCTATAATAAGTATTATAGGAGCTATCGCAATCGTTATATATTTGCTCTAAAAAAAATGCATGAATTATAGTTCATGGATTTTGCGATTTCTACAAAAAATGGATTTCTCATTTAAAAAGCATAATAAACGCAGAATCGACCATAGATTTGCATTGTGCACTTAGAATTGATCTATTATAAGTATTATAGGAGCTATCACAATCGTTATATATTTGCTCTAAAAAAATGCATGAATTATAGTTCATGGATTTTGCGATTTCTACAAAAAATGAATTTCTCATTTAAAAAGCATAATAAACGCAGAATCGACCATAGATTCGCATTGTGCACTTAGAAGTGATCTATAATAAGTATTATAGGAGCTATCGCAATTGTCATATATTTGCTGTAAAAAAATGCATGAATTATATATAGTTCATGGATTTTGCGATTTCTACAAAAAATGGATTTCTCATTTAAAAAGCATAATAAACGCAGAATCGACCATAGATTCGCATTGTGCACTTAGAATTGATCTATTATAAGTATTATAGGAGCTATCGCAATTGTCATATATTTGCTCTAAAAAAAATGCATGAATTATAGTTCATGGATTTTGCGATTTCTACAAAAAATGGATTTCTCATTTAAAAAGCATAATAAACGCAGAATCGACCATAGATTCGCATTGTGCTCTTAGAATTGATCTATTTTAAGTATTATAGGAGCTATCGCAATCGTTATATATTTGCTCTAAAAAAAATGCATGATTTATAGTTCATGGATTTTGCGATTTCTACAAAAAATGGATTTCTCATTTAAAAAGCATAATAAACGCAGAATCGACCATAGATTTGCATTGTGCACATAGAATTGATCTATTATAAGTATTATAGGAGCTATCACAATCGTTATATATTTGCTCTAAAAAAATGCATGAATTATAGTTCATGGATTTTGCGATTTCTACAAAAAATGGATTTCTCATTTAAAAAGCATAATAAACGCAGAATCGACCATAGATTCGCATTGTGCACTTAGAATTGATCTATTATAAGTATTATAGGAGCTATCGCAATCGTTATATATTTGCTCTAAAAAAATGCATGAATTATAGTTCATGGATTTTGCGATTTCTACAAAAAATGGATTTCTCATTTAAAAAGCATAATAAACGCATAATCGACTATAGATTCGCATTGTGCACTTAGAATTGATCTATTATAAGTATTATAGGAGCTATCGCAATCGTTATACATTTGCTCTAAAAAAAATGCATGAATTATGGTTCATGGATTTTGCGATTTCTACAAAAAATGGATTTCTCTTTTGAAAGGCATACTAAACGCAGAATTGACCATAGATTGGCATTGTGCACTTAGAATTGATCTATTATAAGTATTATAGGAGCTATCGTAATTGTCATATATTTGCTCTAAAAAAAATGCATAAATTATAGTTCATGGATTTTGCGATTTCTACAATAAAAGGATTTCTCATTTGAAAGGCATAATAATCGCAGAATCGACCATAGATTCGCATTGTGCTCTTAGAATTGATCTATAATAAGTATTATAGGAGCTATCGCAATCGTTATATATATGCTCTAAAAAAATGCATGAATTATAGTTCATGGATTTTGCGATTTCTACAAAAAATTGATTTCTCATTTAAAAAGCATAATAAACGCAGAATCGACCATAGATTCGCATTGTGCTCTTAGAATTGATCTATTTTAAGTATTATAGGAGCTATCGCAATCGTTATATATTTGCTCTAAAAAAAATGCATGAATTATGGTTCATGGATTTTGCGATTTCTACAAAAAATGGATTTCTCATTTAAAAAGCATAATAAACGCAGAATCGACCATAGATTCGCATTGCGCACTTAGAATTGGTCTATAATAAGTATTATAGGAGCTATCGCATTCGTTATATATATGCTCTAAAAAAAATGCATGAATTATAGTTCATGGATTTTGCGATTTCTACAAAAAATGGATTTCTCATTTAAAAAGCATAATAAACGCAGAATCGACCATAGATTCGCATTGTACTCTTAGAATTGTTCTATAATAAGTATTATAGGAGCTATCGCAATCGTTATATATTTGCTCTAAAAAAAATGCATGAATTATAGTTCATGGATTTTGCGATTTCTACAAAAAATGGATTTCTCATTTGAAAGGCATAATAAACGCAGAATCGACCATAGATTCGCATTGTGCACTTAGAATTGATCTATTATAAGTATTATAGGAGCTATCGCAATCGTTATATATTTGCTCTAAAAAAATGCATGAATTATAGTTCATGGATTTTGCGATTTCTACAAAAAATGGATTTCTCATTTAAAAAGCATAATAAACGCAGAATCAACCATAGATTCGCATTGTGCACTTAGAATTGATCTATAATAAGTATTATAGGAGCTATCGCAATCGTTATATATTTGCTCTAAAAAAAATGCATGAATTATAGTTCATGGATTTTGCGTTTTCTACAAAAAATGGATTTCTCATTTGAAAGGCATAATAAATGCAGAATCGACCATAGATTCGCTTTGTGCACTTAGAATTAATCTATTATAAGTATTATAGCAGCTATCGCAATCGTTATACATTTGCTCTAAAAAAAATGCATGAATTATGGTTCATGGATTATGCGATTTCTACAAAAAATGGATTTCTCATTTGAAAGGCATACTAAACGCAGAATCGATCATAGATTTGCATTGTTCACTTTTATTTGATCTATTATAAGTATTATAGGAACTATCGTAATTGTCATATATTTGCTCTAAAAAAAGTGCATGAATTAGGGTTCATGGATTTTGCGATTTCTACAAAAAATGGATTTCTCATTTGAAAGGCATAAAAAACGCAGAATCGACCATAGATACGCATTGCGCACTTAGAATTGATCTATAATAAGTATTCTAGGAGCTATCGCAATTGTCATATATTTGCTCTAAAAAAATGCATGAATTATAGTTCATGGATTTTGCGATTTCTACAAAAAAAGGATTTCTCATTTAAAAAGCATAATAAACGCAGAATCGACCATAGATTCGCATTGTGCTCTTAGAATTGTTCTATAATAAGTATTATAGGAGCTATCGCAATCGTTATATATTTGCTCTAAAAAAAATGCATGAATTATAGTTCATGGATTTTGCGATTTCTACAAAAAATGGATTTCTCATTTAAAAAGCATAATAAACGCAGAATCGACCATAGATTTGCATTGTGCACTTAGAATTGATCTATTATAAGTATTATAGGAGCTATCACAATCGTTATATATTTGCTCTAAAAAAATGCATGAATTATAGTTCATGGATTTTGCGATTTCTACAAAAAATGAATTTCTCATTTAAAAAGCATAATAAACGCAGAATCGACCATAGATTCGCATTGTGCACTTAGAAGTGATCTATAATAAGTATTATAGGAGCTATCGCAATTGTCATATATTTGCTGTAAAAAAATGCATGAATTATATATAGTTCATGGATTTTGCGATTTCTACAAAAAATGTATTTCTCATTTAAAAAGCATAATAAACGCAGAATCGACCATAGATTTGCATTGTGCACTTAGAATTGATCTATTATAAGTATTATAGGAGCTATCACAATCGTTATATATTTGCTCTAAAAATATGCATGAATTATAGTTCATGGATTTTGCGATTTCTACAAAAAATGGATTTCTCATTTAAAAAGCATAATAAACGCAGAATCGACCATACATTCGCATTGTGCACTTAGAATTGATCTATTATAAGTATTATAGGAGCTATCGTAATTGTCATATATTTGCTCTAAAAAAAATGCATGAATTATAGTTCATGGATTTTGCGATTTATACAAAAAATGGATTTCTCATTTGAAAGGCATAATAAACGCAGAATCGACCATAGATTCGCATTGTGCACTTAGAATTGATCTATTATAAGTATTATAGGAGCTATCGCAATCGTTATATATTTGCACTACAAAAATGCATGAATTATAGTTCATGGATTTTGCGATTTCTACAAAAAATGGATTTCTCATTTAAAAAGCATAATAAACGCAGAATCGACCATAGATTCGCATTGTGGACTTAGAATTGATCTATTATAAGTATTATAGGAGCTATCGCAATCGTTATATATTTGCTCTAAAAAAATGCATGAATTATAGTTCATGGATTTTGCGATTTCTACAAAAAATGGATTTCTCATTTAAAAAGCATAATAAATGCAGAATCGACCATAGATTCGCATTGTGCTCTTAGAATTGGTCTATAATAAGTATTATAGGAGCTATCGCAATCGTTATATATTTGCCCTAAAAAAAATGCATGAATTATAGTTCATGGATTTTGCGATTTCTACAAAAAATGGATTTCTCATTTGAAAATCATAATAAACGCAGAATCGACCATAGATTCGCATTGTGCACTTAGAATTGATCTATTATAAGTATTATAGGAGCTATCGCAATCGTTATATTTTTGCTCTAAAAAAAATGCATGAATTATAGTTCATGGATTTTGCGATTTCTACATAAAATGGATTTCTCATTTGAAAGGCATAATAAACGCAGAATCGACCATAGATTCGCATTGTGCACTTAGAATTGATCTATAATAAGTATTATAGGAGCTATCGCAATCGTTATATATTTGCTCTAAAAAAATGCATGAATTATAGTTCATGGATTTTGCGATTTCTACAAAAAATGGATTTCTCATTTAAAAAGCATAATAAACGCAGAATCGACCATAGATTTGCATTGTGCACTTAGAATTGATCTATTAAAAGTATTATAGGAGCTATCACAATCGTTATATATTTGCTCTAAAAAAATGCATGAATTATAGTTCATGGATTTTGCGATTTCTACAAAAAATGGATTTCTCATTTAAAAAGCATAATAAACGCAGAATCAACCATAGATTCGCATTGTGCACATAGAATTGATCTATTATAAGTATTATAGGAGCTATCGCAATCGTTATATATTTGCTGTAAAAAAAATGCATGAATTATAGTTCATGGATTTTGCGTTTTCTACAAAAAATAGATTTCTCATTTGAAAGGCATAATAAACGCAGAATCGACCATAGATTCGCATTGTGCTCTTAGAATTGATCTATTATAAGTATTATAGGAGCTATCGCAATTGTCATATATTTGCTCTAAAAAAATGCATGAATTATAGTTCAAGGATTTTGCGATTTCTACAAAAAAAGGATTTCTCATTTAAAAAGCATAATAAACGCAGAATCGACCATAGATTCGCATTGTGCACTTAGAATTGATCTATTATAAGTATTATAGGAGCTATTGTAATTGTCATATATTTGCTCTAAAAAAAATGCATGAATTATAGTTCATGGATTTTGCGATTTCTACAAAAAATGGATTTCTCATTTAAAAAGCATAATAAACGCAGAATCGACCATAGATTCGCATTGTGCTCTTAGAATTGTTCTATAAAAGTATTATAGGAGCTATCGCAATCGTTATATATTTGCTCTAAAAAAAATGCATGAATTATTATAGTTCATGGATTTTGCGATTTCTACAAAAAATGGATTTCTCATTTAAAAAGCATAATAAACGCAGAATCGACCATAGATTTGCATTGTGCACTTAGAATTGATCTATTATAAGTATTATAGGAGCTATCACAATCGTTATATATTTGCTCTAAAAAAATGCATGAATTATAGTTCATGGATTTTGCGATTTCTACAAAAAATGAATTTCTCATTTAAAAAGCATAATAAACGCAGAATCGACCATAGATTCGCATTGTGCACTTAGAAGTGATCTATAATAAGTATTATAGGAGCTATCGCAATTGTCATATATTTGCTGTAAAAAAATGCATGAATTATAGTTCATGGATTTTGCGATTTCTACAAAAAATGGATTTCTCATTTAAAAAGCATAATAAACGCAGAATCGACCATAGATTCGCATTGTGCACATAGAATTAATCTATTATTAGTATTATAGGGGCTATCGCAATCGTTATATATTTGCTCTAAAAAAAATGCATGAATTATAGTTCATGGATTTTGCGATTTCTACAAAAAATGGATTTCTCATTTGAAAGGCATAATAAACGCCGAATCGACCATAGATTCGCATTGTGCACTTAGAATTGATCTATTATAAGTATTATAGGAGCTATCGCAATTGTCATATATTTGCTCTAAAAAAAATGCATGAATTATAGTTCATGGATTTTGCGATTTCTACAAAAAATGGATTTCTCATTTAAAAAGCATAATAAACGCAGAATCGACCATAGATTCGCATTGTGCACTTAGAATTGATCTATTATAAGTATTATAGGAGCTATCACAATCGTTATATATTTGCTCTAAAAAAATGCATGAATTATAGTTTATGGATTTTGCGATTTCTACAAAAAATGGATTTCTCATTTAAAAAGCATAATAAACGCAGAATCGGCCATAGATTCGCATTGTGCACTTAGAATTGATCTATTATAAGTATTATAGGACCTACCGCAATCGATATATATTTGCTCTAAAAAAATGCATGAATTATAGTTCATGGATTTTGCGATTTCTACAAAAAATGGATTTCTCATTTCAAAAGCATAATAAACGCAGAATTGACCATAGATTCGCATTGTGCACTTAGAATTGATCTATTATAAGTATTATAGGAGCTATCGCAATCGTTATATATTTGCTCTAAGAAAATGCATGAATTATAGTTCATGGATTTTGCGATTTCTACAAAAAATGGATTTCTCATTTGAAAGGCATAATAAACGCAGAATCGACCATGAATTCGCATTGTGCACTTAGAATTGATCTATAATAAGTATTATAGGAGCTATCGCAATCGTTATATATTTGCTCTAAAAAAATGCATGAATTATAGTTCATGGATTTTGCGATTTCTACAAAAAATGGATTTCTCATTTAAAAAGCATAATAAACGCAGAATCGACCATAGATTTGCATTGTGCACTTAGAATTGATCTATTAAAAGTATTATAGGAGCTATCACAATCGTTATATATTTGCTCTAAAAAAATGCATGAATTATAGTTCATGGATTTTGCGATTTCTACAAAAAATGGATTTCTCATTTAAAAAGCATAATAAACGCAGAATCAACCATAGATTCGCATTGTGCACATAGAAATGATCTATTATAAGTATTATAGGAGCTATCGCAATTGTCATATATTTGCTCTAAAAAAATGCATGAATTATAGTTCAAGGATTTTGCGATTTCTACAAAAAAAGGATTTCTCATTTAAAAAGCATAATAAACGCAGAATCGACCATAGATTCGCATTGTGCACTTAGAATTGATCTATTATAAGTATTATAGGAGCTATTGTAATTGTCATATATTTGCTCTAAAAAAAATGCATGAATTATAGTTCATGGATTTTGCGATTTCTACAAAAAATGGATTTCTCATTTAAAAAGCATAATAAACGCAGAATCGACCATAGATTCGCATTGTGCTCTTAGAATTGTTCTATAAAAGTATTATAGGAGCTATCGCAATCGTTATATATTTGCTCTAAAAAAAATGCATGAATTATTATAGTTCATGGATTTTGCGATTTCTACAAAAAATGGATTTCTCATTTAAAAAGCATAATAAACGCAGAATCGACCATAGATTTGCATTGTGCACTTAGAATTGATCTATTATAAGTATTATAGGAGCTATCACAATCGTTATATATTTGCTCTAAAAAAATGCATGAATTATAGTTCATGGATTTTGCGATTTCTACAAAAAATGAATTTCTCATTTAAAAAGCATAATAAACGCAGAATCGACCATAGATTCGCATTGTGCACTTAGAAGTGATCTATATTAAGTATTATAGGAGCTATCGCAATTGTCATATATTTGCTGTAAAAAAATGCATGAATTATAGTTCATGGTTTTTGCGATTTCTACAAAAAATGGATTTCTCATTTAAAAAGCATAATAAACGCAGAATCGACCATAGATTTGCATTGTGCACTTAGAATTGATCTATTATAAGTATTATAGGAGCTATCACAATCGTTATATATTTGCTCTAAAAATATGCATGAATTATAGTTCATGGATTTTGCGATTTCTACAAAAAATGGATTTCTCATTTAAAAAGCATAATAAACGCAGAATCGACCATACATTCGCATTGTGCACTTAGAATTTATCTATTATAAGTATTATAGGAGCTATCGTAATTGTCATATATTTGCTCTAAAAAAAATCCATGAATTATAGTTCATGGATTTTGCGATTTCTACAAAAAATGGATTTCTCATTTAAAAAGCATAATAAACGCAGAATCGACCATAGATTCGCATTGTGCACTTAGAATTGATCTATTTTAAGTATTATAGGAGCTATCGTAATTGTCATATATTTGCTCTAAAAAAAATGCATGAATTATAGTTCATGGATTTTGCGATTTCTACAAAAAATGGATTTCTCATTTGAAAGGCATAATAAACGCAGAATCGACCATAGATTCGCATTGTGCACTTAGAATTGATCTATTATAAGTATTATAGGAGCTATCGCAATCGTTATATATTTGCACTACAAAAATGCATGAATTATAGTTCATGGATTTTGCGATTTCTACATAAAATGGATTTCTCATTTGAAAGGCATAATAAACGCAGAATCGACCATAGATTCGCATTGTGCACTTAGAATTGATCTATAATAGGTATTATAGGAGCTATCGCAATTGTCATATATTTGCTCTAAAAAAAATGCATGAATTATTGTTCATGGATTTTGCGATTTCTACAAATAACGGATTTCTCATTTAAAAAGCATAATAAACGCAGAATCGACCATAGATTCGCATTGTGCACTTAGAATTGATCTATTATAAGTATTATAGGAGCTATCGTAATTGTCATATATTTGCTCTAAAAAAAATGCATGAATTATAGTTCATGGATTTTGCGATTTCTACAAAAAATGGATTTCTCATTTGAAAGGCATAATAAACGCAGAATCGACCATAGATTCGCATTGTGCATTTAGAATTGATCTATAATAAATATTATAGGAGCTATCGCAATCGTTATATATTTGCTCTAAAAAAAATGCATGAATTATAGTTCATGGATTTTGCGATTTCTACAAAAAATGGATTTCTCATTTAAAAAGCATAATAAACGCAGAATCGACCATAGATTCGCATTGTGCTCTTAGATCTATTTTAAGTATTATAGGAGCTATCGCAATCGTTATATATTTGCTCTAAAAAAAATGCATGAATTATAGTTCATGGATTTTGCGATTTCTACAAAAAATGGATTTCTCATTTAAAAAGCATAATAAACGCAGAATCGACCATAGATTCGCATTGTGCTCTTAGAATTGTTCTATAATAAGTATTATAGGAGCTATCGCAATCGTTATATATTTGCTCTAAAAAAAATGCATGAATTATAGTTCATGGATTTTGCGATTTCTACAAAAAATGGATTTCTCATTTGAAAGGCATAATAAACGCAGAATCGACCATAGATTCGCATTGTGCACATAGAATTGATCTATTATTAGTATTATAGGGGCTATCGCAATCGTTATATATTTGCTCTAAAAAAAATGCATGAATTATAGTTCATGGATTTTGCGATTTCTACAAAAAATGGATTTCTCATTTGAAAGGCATAATAAACGCCGAATCGACCATAGATTCGCATTGTGCACTTAGAATTGATCTATTATAAGTATTATAGGAGCTATCGCAATTGTCATATATTTGCTCTAAAAAAAATGCATGAGTTATAGTTCATGGATTTTGCGATTTCTACAAAAAATGGATTTCTCATTTAAAAAGCATAATAAACGCAGAATCGACCATAGATTCGCATTGTGCACTTAGAATTGATCTATTATAAGTATTATAGGACCTATCGCAATCGTTATATATTTGCTCTAAAAAAATGCATGAATTATAGTTCATGGATTTTGCGATTTCTACAAAAAATGGATTTCTCATTTAAAAAGCATAATAAACGCAGAATCGACCATAGATTCGCATTGTGCACTTAGACTTGATCTATTATAAGTATTATAGGAGCTATCGCAATCGTTATATATTTGCTCTAAGAAAATGCATGAATTATAGTTCATGGATTTTGCGATTTCTACAAAAAATGGATTTCTCATTTAAAAAGCATAATAAACGCAGAATCGACCATAGATTCGCATTGTGCACATAGAATTGATCTATTATAAGTATTATAGGAGCTATCGCAAACGTTATATATTTGCTCTAAAAAAAATGCATGAATTATGGTTCATGGATTTTGCGATTTCTACAAAAAATGGATTTCTCATTTGAAAGGCATACTAAACGCAGAATCGACCATAGATTCGCATTGTGCACTTAGAATTGATCTATTATAAGTATTATAGGAGCTATCGTAATTGTCATATATTTGCTCTAAAAAAAATGCATGAATTATAGTTCATGGATTTTGCGATTTCTACAAAGAATGGATTTCTCATTTGAAAGGCATAATAAACGCAGAATCGACCATAGATTCGCATTGTGCACTTAGAATTGTTCTATAATAAGTATTATAGGAGCTATCGCAATCGTTATATATTTGCTCTAAAAAAATGCATGAATTATAGTTCATGGATTTTGCGATTTCTACAAAAAATATATTTCTCATTTAAAAAGCATAATAAACGCAGAATCGACCATAGATTCGCATTGTGCACTTAGAATTGATCTATAATAAGTATTATAGGAGCTATCACAATCGTTACATATTTGCTCTAAAAAAATGCATGAATCATAGTTCATGGATTTTGCGATTTCTACAAAAAATGGATTTCTCATTTAAAAAGCATAATAAACGCAGAATCGACCATAGATTTGCATTGTGCACTTAGAATTGATCTATAATAAGAATTATAGGAGCTATCGCAATTGTCATATATTTGCTCTAAAAAAATGCATGAATTATAGTTCATGGATTTTGCGATTTCTACAAAAAATGGAATTCTCATTTGAAAGGCATAATAACCGCAGAATCTACCATAGATTCGCATTGTGCACTTAGAATTGATCTATTATAAGTATTATAGGAGCTATCGCAATCGTTATATATTTGCTCTAAAAAAAAATGCATGAATTATAGTTCATGAATTTAGCGATTTCTACAAAAAATGGATTTCTCATTTAAAAAACATAATAAACACAGAATCGACCATAGATTCGCATTGTGCACTTAGAATTGATCTATAATAAGTATTATAGGAGCTATCGCAATTGTCATATATTTGCTCTAAAAAAAATGCATGAATTATAGTTCATGGATTTTGCGATTTCAACAAAAAATGGATTTCTCATTTAAAAAGCCTTAATAACGCAGAATCGACCATAGATTCGCATTGTGCTCTTAGAATTGATCTATAATTAGTATTATAGGAGCTATCGCAATTGTCTTATATTTGCTCTAAAAAAAATGCATGAATTATAGTTCATGGATTTTGCGATTTCTACAAAAAATGCATTTCTCATTTAAAAAGCATAATAAACGCAGAATCGACCATAGATTCGCATTGTGCTCATAGAATTGATCTATAATAAGTATTATAGGAGCTATCGCAATTGTCGTATATTTGCTCTAAAAAAAATGCATGAATTATAGTTCATGGATTTTGCGATTTCTACAAAAAATGCATTTCTCATTTAAAAAGCATAATAAACGCACAATCGACCATAGATTCGCATTGTCACTTAGAATTGATCTATAATAATTATTATAGGAGCTATCGCAATTGTCATATATTTGCTCTAAAAAAAATGCATGAATTATAGTTCATGGATTTTGCGATTTCTACAAAAAATGGATTTCTCATTTAAAAGGCATAATAAACGCAGAATCGACCATAGATTCGCATTGTGCTCTTAGAATTGATCTATAATAGGTATTATAGGAGCTATCGCAATTGTCATATATTTGCTCTAAAAAAAATGCGTGAATTATGGTTCATGGATTTTGCGATTTTTACAAACAATTATTTTTGATTTAAAAAGCTTAAATAACGTAGAATAACCATAGATTCCAACTGTGTTCTTAGAATTATCTAATATAAGTATTATAGGAGCTATCGTGATTATCATATATTTGCTCTAGAAATATGCATGAACTATAGTTCATGGATTTTGCGATTTTTACAAAAAATTATTTTTGATTTAAAAAGCTTAAATAACGTAGAATAACCATAGATTCCAACTGTGTTCTTAGAATTGATCTATAATAAGTATTGTAGGAGCTATCGCAATTGTCGTATATTTGCTCTAAAAAAAATGCATGAATTATAGTTCATGGATTTTGCGATTTCTACAAAAAATGCATTTCTCATTTAAAAAGCATAATAAACGCACAATCGACCATAGATTCGCATTGTCACTTAGAATTGATCTATAATAATTATTATAGGAGCTATCGCAATTGTCATATATTTGCTCTAAAAAAAATGCATGAATTATAGTTCATGGATTTTGCGATTTCTACAAAAAATGCATTTCTCATTTAAAAAGCATAATAAACGCAGAATCGACCATAGATTCGCATTGTGCACTTAGAATTGATCTATTATAAGTATTATAGGAGCTATTGTAATTGTCATATATTTGCTCTAAAAAAAATGCATGAATTATAGTTCATGGATTTTGCGATTTCTACAAAAAATGGATTTCTCATTTAAAAAGCATAATAAACGCAGAATCGACCATAGATTCGCATTGTGCTCTTAGAATTGTTCTATAAAAGTATTATAGGAGCTATCGCAATCGTTATATATTTGCTCTAAAAAAAATGCATGAATTATTATAGTTCATGGATTTTGCGATTTCTACAAAAAATGGATTTCTCATTTAAAAAGCATAATAAACGCAGAATCGACCATAGATTTGCATTGTGCACTTAGAATTGATCTATTATAAGTATTATAGGAGCTATCACAATCGTTATATATTTGCTCTAAAAAAATGCATGAATTATAGTTCATGGATTTTGCGATTTCTACAAAAAATGAATTTCTCATTTAAAAAGCATAATAAACGCAGAATCGACCATAGATTCGCATTGTGCACTTAGAAGTGATCTATAATAAGTATTATAGGAGCTATCGCAATTGTCATATATTTGCTGTAAAAAAATGCATGAATTATAGTTCATGGATTTTGCGATTTCTACAAAAAATGGATTTCTCATTTAAAAAGCATAATAAACGCAGAATCGACCATAGATTCGCATTGTGCACATAGAATTAATCTATTATTAGTATTATAGGGGCTATCGCAATCGTTATATATTTGCTCTAAAAAAAATGCATGAATTATAGTTCATGGATTTTGCGATTTCTACAAAAAATGGATTTCTCATTTGAAAGGCATAATAAACGCCGAATCGACCATAGATTCGCATTGTGCACTTAGAATTGATCTATTATAAGTATTATAGGAGCTATCGCAATTGTCATATATTTGCTCTAAAAAAAATGCATGAATTATAGTTCATGGATTTTGCGATTTCTACAAAAAATGGATTTCTCATTTAAAAAGCATAATAAACGCAGAATCGACCATAGATTCGCATTGTGCACTTAGAATTGATCTATTATAAGTATTATAGGAGCTATCACAATCGTTATATATTTGCTCTAAAAAAATGCATGAATTATAGTTTATGGATTTTGCGATTTCTACAAAAAATGGATTTCTCATTTAAAAAGCATAATAAACGCAGAATCGGCCATAGATTCGCATTGTGCACTTAGAATTGATCTATTATAAGTATTATAGGACCTACCGCAATCGATATATATTTGCTCTAAAAAAATGCATGAATTATAGTTCATGGATTTTGCGATTTCTACAAAAAATGGATTTCTCATTTCAAAAGCATAATAAACGCAGAATTGACCATAGATTCGCATTGTGCACTTAGAATTGATCTATTATAAGTATTATAGGAGCTATCGCAATCGTTATATATTTGCTCTAAGAAAATGCATGAATTATAGTTCATGGATTTTGCGATTTCTACAAAAAATGGATTTCTCATTTGAAAGGCATAATAAACGCAGAATCGACCATGAATTCGCATTGTGCACTTAGAATTGATCTATAATAAGTATTATAGGAGCTATCGCAATCGTTATATATTTGCTCTAAAAAAATGCATGAATTATAGTTCATGGATTTTGCGATTTCTACAAAAAATGGATTTCTCATTTAAAAAGCATAATAAACGCAGAATCGACCATAGATTTGCATTGTGCACTTAGAATTGATCTATTAAAAGTATTATAGGAGCTATCACAATCGTTATATATTTGCTCTAAAAAAATGCATGAATTATAGTTCATGGATTTTGCGATTTCTACAAAAAATGGATTTCTCATTTAAAAAGCATAATAAACGCAGAATCAACCATAGATTCGCATTGTGCACATAGAATTGATCTATTATAAGTATTATAGGAGCTATCGCAATTGTCATATATTTGCTCTAAAAAAATGCATGAATTATAGTTCAAGGATTTTGCGATTTCTACAAAAAAAGGATTTCTCATTTAAAAAGCATAATAAACGCAGAATCGACCATAGATTCGCATTGTGCACTTAGAATTGATCTATTATAAGTATTATAGGAGCTATTGTAATTGTCATATATTTGCTCTAAAAAAAATGCATGAATTATAGTTCATGGATTTTGCGATTTCTACAAAAAATGGATTTCTCATTTAAAAAGCATAATAAACGCAGAATCGACCATAGATTCGCATTGTGCTCTTAGAATTGTTCTATAAAAGTATTATAGGAGCTATCGCAATCGTTATATATTTGCTCTAAAAAAAATGCATGAATTATTATAGTTCATGGATTTTGCGATTTCTACAAAAAATGGATTTCTCATTTAAAAAGCATAATAAACGCAGAATCGACCATAGATTTGCATTGTGCACTTAGAATTGATCTATTATAAGTATTATAGGAGCTATCACAATCGTTATATATTTGCTCTAAAAAAATGCATGAATTATAGTTCATGGATTTTGCGATTTCTACAAAAAATGAATTTCTCATTTAAAAAGCATAATAAACGCAGAATCGACCATAGATTCGCATTGTGCACTTAGAAGTGATCTATATTAAGTATTATAGGAGCTATCGCAATTGTCATATATTTGCTGTAAAAAAATGCATGAATTATAGTTCATGGATTTTGCGATTTCTACAAAAAATGGATTTCTCATTTAAAAAGCATAATAAACGCAGAATCGACCATAGATTTGCATTGTGCACTTAGAATTGATCTATTATAAGTATTATAGGAGCTATCACAATCGTTATATATTTGCTCTAAAAATATGCATGAATTATAGTTCATGGATTTTGCGATTTCTACAAAAAATGGATTTCTCATTTAAAAAGCATAATAAACGCAGAATCGACCATACATTCGCATTGTGCACTTAGAATTTATCTATTATAAGTATTATAGGAGCTATCGTAATTGTCATATATTTGCTCTAAAAAAAATCCATGAATTATAGTTCATGGATTTTGCGATTTCTACAAAAAATGGATTTCTCATTTAAAAAGCATAATAAACGCAGAATCGACCATAGATTCGCATTGTGCACTTAGAATTGATCTATTTTAAGTATTATAGGAGCTATCGTAATTGTCATATATTTGCTCTAAAAAAAATGCATGAATTATAGTTCATGGATTTTGCGATTTCTACAAAAAATGGATTTCTCATTTGAAAGGCATAATAAACGCAGAATCGACCATAGATTCGCATTGTGCACTTAGAATTGATCTATTATAAGTATTATAGGAGCTATCGCAATCGTTATATATTTGCACTACAAAAATGCATGAATTATAGTTCATGGATTTTGCGATTTCTACATAAAATGGATTTCTCATTTGAAAGGCATAATAAACGCAGAATCGACCATAGATTCGCATTGTGCACTTAGAATTGATCTATAATAGGTATTATAGGAGCTATCGCAATTGTCATATATTTGCTCTAAAAAAAATGCATGAATTATTGTTCATGGATTTTGCGATTTCTACAAATAACGGATTTCTCATTTAAAAAGCATAATAAACGCAGAATCGACCATAGATTCGCATTGTGCACTTAGAATTGATCTATTATAAGTATTATAGGAGCTATCGTAATTGTCATATATTTGCTCTAAAAAAAATGCATGAATTATAGTTCATGGATTTTGCGATTTCTACAAAAAATGGATTTCTCATTTGAAAGGCATAATAAACGCAGAATCGACCATAGATTCGCATTGTGCATTTAGAATTGATCTATAATAAATATTATAGGAGCTATCGCAATCGTTATATATTTGCTCTAAAAAAAATGCATGAATTATAGTTCATGGATTTTGCGATTTCTACAAAAAATGGATTTCTCATTTAAAAAGCATAATAAACGCAGAATCGACCATAGATTCGCATTGTGCTCTTAGATCTATTTTAAGTATTATAGGAGCTATCGCAATCGTTATATATTTGCTCTAAAAAAAATGCATGAATTATAGTTCATGGATTTTGCGATTTCTACAAAAAATGGATTTCTCATTTAAAAAGCATAATAAACGCAGAATCGACCATAGATTCGCATTGTGCTCTTAGAATTGTTCTATAATAAGTATTATAGGAGCTATCGCAATCGTTATATATTTGCTCTAAAAAAAATGCATGAATTATAGTTCATGGATTTTGCGATTTCTACAAAAAATGGATTTCTCATTTGAAAGGCATAATAAACGCAGAATCGACCATAGATTCGCATTGTGCACATAGAATTGATCTATTATTAGTATTATAGGGGCTATCGCAATCGTTATATATTTGCTCTAAAAAAAATGCATGAATTATAGTTCATGGATTTTGCGATTTCTACAAAAAATGGATTTCTCATTTGAAAGGCATAATAAACGCCGAATCGACCATAGATTCGCATTGTGCACTTAGAATTGATCTATTATAAGTATTATAGGAGCTATCGCAATTGTCATATATTTGCTCTAAAAAAAATGCATGAGTTATAGTTCATGGATTTTGCGATTTCTACAAAAAATGGATTTCTCATTTAAAAAGCATAATAAACGCAGAATCGACCATAGATTCGCATTGTGCACTTAGAATTGATCTATTATAAGTATTATAGGACCTATCGCAATCGTTATATATTTGCTCTAAAAAAATGCATGAATTATAGTTCATGGATTTTGCGATTTCTACAAAAAATGGATTTCTCATTTAAAAAGCATAATAAACGCAGAATCGACCATAGATTCGCATTGTGCACTTAGACTTGATCTATTATAAGTATTATAGGAGCTATCGCAATCGTTATATATTTGCTCTAAGAAAATGCATGAATTATAGTTCATGGATTTTGCGATTTCTACAAAAAATGGATTTCTCATTTAAAAAGCATAATAAACGCAGAATCGACCATAGATTCGCATTGTGCACATAGAATTGATCTATTATAAGTATTATAGGAGCTATCGCAAACGTTATATATTTGCTCTAAAAAAAATGCATGAATTATGGTTCATGGATTTTGCGATTTCTACAAAAAATGGATTTCTCATTTGAAAGGCATACTAAACGCAGAATCGACCATAGATTCGCATTGTGCACTTAGAATTGATCTATTATAAGTATTATAGGAGCTATCGTAATTGTCATATATTTGCTCTAAAAAAAATGCATGAATTATAGTTCATGGATTTTGCGATTTCTACAAAGAATGGATTTCTCATTTGAAAGGCATAATAAACGCAGAATCGACCATAGATTCGCATTGTGCACTTAGAATTGTTCTATAATAAGTATTATAGGAGCTATCGCAATCGTTATATATTTGCTCTAAAAAAATGCATGAATTATAGTTCATGGATTTTGCGATTTCTACAAAAAATATATTTCTCATTTAAAAAGCATAATAAACGCAGAATCGACCATAGATTCGCATTGTGCACTTAGAATTGATCTATAATAAGTATTATAGGAGCTATCACAATCGTTACATATTTGCTCTAAAAAAATGCATGAATCATAGTTCATGGATTTTGCGATTTCTACAAAAAATGGATTTCTCATTTAAAAAGCATAATAAACGCAGAATCGACCATAGATTTGCATTGTGCACTTAGAATTGATCTATAATAAGAATTATAGGAGCTATCGCAATTGTCATATATTTGCTCTAAAAAAATGCATGAATTATAGTTCATGGATTTTGCGATTTCTACAAAAAATGGAATTCTCATTTGAAAGGCATAATAACCGCAGAATCTACCATAGATTCGCATTGTGCACTTAGAATTGATCTATTATAAGTATTATAGGAGCTATCGCAATCGTTATATATTTGCTCTAAAAAAAAATGCATGAATTATAGTTCATGAATTTAGCGATTTCTACAAAAAATGGATTTCTCATTTAAAAAACATAATAAACACAGAATCGACCATAGATTCGCATTGTGCACTTAGAATTGATCTATAATAAGTATTATAGGAGCTATCGCAATTGTCATATATTTGCTCTAAAAAAAATGCATGAATTATAGTTCATGGATTTTGCGATTTCAACAAAAAATGGATTTCTCATTTAAAAAGCCTTAATAACGCAGAATCGACCATAGATTCGCATTGTGCTCTTAGAATTGATCTATAATTAGTATTATAGGAGCTATCGCAATTGTCTTATATTTGCTCTAAAAAAAATGCATGAATTATAGTTCATGGATTTTGCGATTTCTACAAAAAATGCATTTCTCATTTAAAAAGCATAATAAACGCACAATCGACCATAGATTCGCATTGTCACTTAGAATTGATCTATAATAATTATTATAGGAGCTATCGCAATTGTCATATATTTGCTCTAAAAAAAATGCATGAATTATAGTTCATGGATTTTGCGATTTCTACAAAAAATGGATTTCTCATTTAAAAGGCATAATAAACGCAGAATCGACCATAGATTCGCATTGTGCTCTTAGAATTGATCTATAATAGGTATTATAGGAGCTATCGCAATTGTCATATATTTGCTCTAAAAAAAATGCGTGAATTATGGTTCATGGATTTTGCGATTTTTACAAACAATTATTTTTGATTTAAAAAGCTTAAATAACGTAGAATAACCATAGATTCCAACTGTGTTCTTAGAATTATCTAATATAAGTATTATAGGAGCTATCGTGATTATCATATATTTGCTCTAGAAATATGCATGAACTATAGTTCATGGATTTTGCGATTTTTACAAAAAATTATTTTTGATTTAAAAAGCTTAAATAACGTAGAATAACCATAGATTCCAACTGTGTTCTTAGAATTGATCTAATATAAGTATTATAGGAGCTATCGTGATTATCATATATTTGCTCTAGAAATATGCATGAACTATAGTTCATGGATTTTGCGATTTTTACAAAAAATTATTTTTGATTTAAAAAGCTTAAATAACGTAGAATAACCATAGATTCCAACTGTGTTCTTAGAATTGATCTAATATAAGTATTATAGGAGCTATCGTGATTATCATATATTTGCTCTAGAAATATGCATGAACTATAGTTCATGGATTTTGCGATTTTTACAAAAAATTATTTTTGATTTAAAAAGCTTAAATAACGTAGAATAACCATAGATTCCAACTGTGTTCTTAGAATTGATCTAATATAAGTATTATAGGAGCTATCGTGATTATCATATATTTGCTCTAGAAATATGCATATATTTCTCATTTAGTTTCTCTCATACAGTCTCACTCATTTAGTTTCCGTCACTTAGTCTCTCTTATTTAGTTTCACTCATTTAGTCTCACTCATTTAATTTCTCTTATTTAGCCTCTCACAATTATCTTCTTTATTTAGTCTCCCTAATTCAGTCTCACCCATTTAGTTTCTCTTATTTATACTCATGGATTTTTCTCACTCATTTAGTCTTTCTCATTTAGTTTCCATCATTTAGCCTCTCTTATTTAGTCTCTCTCATTCAGTGTCACTAATTTTGTATCCCTCATTTATTTTATCTGATTCAGTCTCACTCATTTAGTTTTTCTCATATAATCTCATGGATTTTTTTTTCACTCGTTTAGTTTCCATCCTTTAGTCTCTCTCATTTATCTCACGCATTGCTAATCGCAGCACAACCTCATTCTATACAATCGAAGTATTCCTATTGTAATGCTTATATTTCATGTGTTGTAGCCATGAGAATATTTCGCAAAAATATATCTGTAGGCCTATGCATTTTGTGAAAGTTTTATAGCCTGTAAAACTTCAAGATCAGCGTATCAAAGGATCAATAAGGAATCTTTCAATACGGAACTTGGTTACACATGTTAGTAATAAGGCGATACGAGACCGGGAAAATTTTCGTTTCATATTCAATTTCTTTCCTTGCCTGGCAATCGCCAGTCGGCTCGGGTTGCTTTTATTACGTAAAGTCTGTTTTGACTCGTGTATTGTGGGTTTATTTGAGAGAGTAAGAAACCAAACGTAAAACAGAAATAAACCTCTTTGTGTGCAGGAACTCAAATAATTTTATTAAGTAAAACTTTATATTAAATATTAATATAAATAAAATGAATTAATGGTGTAAAGGTTTGGTTTACTTTGGAAGTTTTTTAATTGGCCAGATAGAGTTTCTTCTAATTTAGTTGTAAATGACTCATTTTTCAGTTCTTAAATAAACTAAATAGTAATAACTATTACTCTCTTTTGGTTTCATTGTGTATCGATTTCTGTATTGTATATTGTGTCGGGTTCATTGCTCCTAGGGTCTTATATTGTATATTGTGTCTCGGGTCCTGTATTGTATAGTGTATTTGAGTTTATTGCACCTTGGATCTTGTATAATATATTGTGTCTCGGGTCCTGTATTTTATAGTGTGTTATGAGTTTATTGCACCTTGGATCTTGTATAATATATTATGTCTCGGGTCCTGTATTGTATAGTGTGTTATGAGTTTATTGTGTTTCTGGTCATGTACTGTATATTGTGCCTTGAGATTATTGTGTGTCGGGTGCTGTATTATTTTTTGTCTTAGATGTATTGTTTTTTGAGTTCTATATTGTGTCTTGGGTCCTGTATTGTATGACTTGGATTTTTTTTAATTTCGAATTCTGTATTGTATATTGGGTCTTGGGATTATTGTCTGTAGGTCCCATATTGTATTTTGTATCTTGGATTTAATGTCTCTCAGGTATTGTATTCTATATTTTGTTTTGGGTTCATGGTACCCTAGTCTTGTATTGTATTTTGTGTCTCGGATGCTGTATTTTAAAATAGCGTTTTGGGATATTGTGCCTTGGGATTATTGTGTGAAGGGTCCTGTATTGTATTTTATATGTTGTATTTATTGTACTTCGGGTCCTGTATTGCGGCTTAGGGATATGTTAGTTACAATACTGTCACTGTGTTCATTATATGATAGGCACGGCATTCATAAGTTTTATATTACAACAAATATGTTAAATTCTGGAAGTAAAATAATAGTGCATGCTTGGCACCTTATATAATTTCTTGCACAACATTTTGCATCACCCCCAAAGTTAATTTAACGTAATTATATTTATAATTAAATATAAAGAACAGTAACTCATTCTCAAGAATGTATTGCTCAACGGCGTAACAAAACAAATTACTATGTTGTGTCAAAGGTTAGACGATTAACGAGATAAACTCGTTGTGATGATGACTGTCATTGAAGGAATAAATACGTTATTATCTATGAATTCTTATTATTGGCTTTTACTGAAGGCCCAAAAGTGTTTATAGCAGCGATTACATGTTACCTATTATGGATTGATGTGGAATATTAATTCACAATATCAAGAGCACAGCGGTACAATATATTACAATGAAAATATTGGAAAGAACGCCAATACCACAAACATAATCAAAAATAACAAATAAAACAAGTTACTTAAGATTAAACCCTTATGTACATTTCGATGACCATGTCATGATCATCAGAGGGTCTTATTACAAAATTACAATCTAGCAAACAAGAAGTTACAAACAAGGAGATCACTCTAGTTTGTAACTTCTTGTTTGCTAGATTGTAATTTTGTAATAAGACCCTCTGATGATGATGACATGGTCATCGAAATGTACGTAAGGGTTTAATCTTAAGTAACTTCTTTTATTTGTTTTTTTAAAATTATTTTTGTGGTATTGAGGTTCTTTCCAATATTTTAATTGGAATATTAATTGTTCCTACTTTACTCTAAGTTAAATATACGCTGATTTTCACAATAAATTCTGGGAACAATGTTTGTGTGTGTTTGTTTGTTAATGTTAAGAGGTATATATTATAATAGTAATCGGGAAGTTGCATGCATGACTTGTAGAAGATTGGAAGAGATAGTCAAGATTGAGAGGGGAGGTTGGGACTCGTATACACAAGGGCAATTTCCTACTGGACGTGGCAATCGAATGATAGATCCAAAATTTATCGTAACATAGATAGCGAGACAGAAACTATTCGGATATGACTGTAGTTAATATAAAAACTCGCTGCGCCCGCTAGGTTACTTATGACTAAAACGAGCAAAAAATATATGATGAGTGTAGCGACCTCTCCAACAATACATTAATTTTAAAATTTAATGGAGTTTAATGAATGCGGAAGCGAACCTAAAGCGCTGTTGGATTATTGATGAAAACTGATGTTTTCACAAAGGACTGTTTTGATGTTTTTCCAACTGTTAGTAACTTGCGACGCCGGGATAGTCCGCAGTTTCCGCGGGACTGTGAAGTAGGCAAGGTGTGTATATACGTTGTCCAATGTTATGTTTGAAGTTTCAGTTTAAGGTAAATATTATTGATGACGATGCAGTATTTTCTTAAACTAGAATAAAACATCCTTAAAATGTATTATAAATCTCACAAACTTCTTTATTTAAAATATTTTTATATGTTTAGTAAATGTAAGACAAAATCGTAATACTTTGTTTTTAAATACATATAACAATGTAAATGTAATAACATTTTTGTGGCTTCATGAGTTGTTGAAATGATTACTCTTATTAAAACAAAAGTCTACATTTAATGATTAATTCCACCAATTTATACTTATGTTTAACCTTTTGATTACATAGTTATCAAAAATATTTTTCTAGACCATAAGTATTATTTTTAAAAAATTGATAAACTTTTCAATAAAAAGAATTGATTTTAAGACGATTCCTTTTTAAAACTCAATCCAAACTTTTAATAAAATTCTAAGAATTCTCAATTCTGAAATATTTTGCAATGATGATATTTTTAGATAACTGTTGTTAAAGTAACACTGGAACTGGATCTACACAAGTAAACTAATCTAGGAAGTATATATATATATATATATATATATATATATATATATATATATATATATATATATATATAAGAAGTGATAGATAGTACCTAATAAATATTGTGATTACAATATTTAAAACTTAATTTTTCAAATTCAATAAATAAATAAAAATTGAACAGAGCAGCAAATCTACGCCTTAAAGACGTAAAATTCGAACAATGTAAATAAAATATTTAATGAAAGTTTTAGAATAGAAATATTTCTGAATAAAGATGCTTAGCAAATATTATTTAAGGAGGAACATATTAATTGGATTTAACAAAATGAACCTAGGCTTGGTAGTAAAATAAATTGTATTACAGATAACTTAGTAAATAATTTGTGGACAATGCAATAATTCGATGACTCCAACTCACCCAAAGATGGCTATTATACAGTATGTTGTACGTATATGCAGAAGCAGTAAGCAAATAAAACAGGTGGAGCTGTGTAGTTTCTGTGCCGTTGTGGAAACACATGACTTTTTATATATGTTTAAATAAATAAAACCTCTAAACCACAAATAACTTTTATTTTAAACCTTATGTACATTTCAATTGCCCAGCAATCATCTTCAGAGGTATTTAAAAAATACAACTGAGTTGTATTACAACTTTAAATACCTCTGAAGATGATTGCTGGGCAATTGAAATGTACATAAGGTTTAAAATAAAAGTTATTTGTGGTTTAGAGGTTTTATTTATTTAAAAATAAACATTACGCCACAGTTGCTTCATACAGTTATGACTTTTTATAATTGTTTGAAAAATAAATTCTTGCTTTTTCCCAACAGGTAATGGCCAATTCGAAATTGTCTTATCAAATATATTTTGTTGCAATTTTTTAAGACATTTCGTGAGCATAAAGATTTATAGCATTTTGTGTTTGAGAGTTTTGGTTTCTTGACACATGTTCCATCAACATTTCTTACAGCCATTATTTAATTAGATTTTCAGTTAACATAGTTAATACAATTGAAATTACTTACATTTATACTGTAAACAATAAGAAAAGAAATAATACAACTACAATCAACGTCATTTATTGTTTAATAAATTAAAAATCTTATCCAGAAATAAACATTGTTCTTAAATCCTTAAATACATCTCAATTGTAAAGGAATCAAATTCGGACAAATTTATCACAAAAACAGTTATATTTACAACTTTTTCAAGAAATGATAATATGATAAATTCCTCTGAAAATGATTACTTTGCAATTTAAATGTAGGCGTACATGAGGATTTAATTAAAAAGTTTATATTTATAGTTAGGAGGTTTAATTTATTTAAATAACATTGACGCCACAATTGTTCTAGCTTGTTACTGTAATATTTTGTTAGGAGATTGTATAGGTTTGAAATTAGAAGTTCTCAACATTTCTCACACATTAATTGACATGGAAAATTAATTGCTTCAAAAGAGAGCTGGCAATACATTTTTCTGGTTACCTATAGACCTACAATATGTGATTTGCTGTATAACTTACAACTTTATATGTTTCATAGCAGTAGTTGTTACTTTACTTACGATTGTGTATCACACAGTACTCCACATACCACGGCTTTTATTTAGTCGAGTTTAAATTACATTTATTCCCCCACTTTCTTTATTTAGAACAAAAACATTGTGAACTGGATTGCAAGATTGTTTTACCTCACACTGCTGAAAGGTTATAAAATCCGATAATTAAAGAGTGAGTAAAAAGTATGACCGATTTGGATGTAACTGATGATAAAGCAATATAATAATTATAACATTTTTGGATAATAACATATGCGGGATAACTTATTCCTTATTAATTACAAACCGTAGCTTGTATACAAACATACATCAAATTCGTTCTTTCTGTTTTCTATGAAACCTGTTTTATTAATTTTAACACTTGTAACAGCATTATGAACAGATATCATTAATTGCTAACACTTGGCAACGGACACTCCTTGACATTTGTTCTTGTATTACGCAATTGCAGTCAAATGCGGAAGTAATTAATGCAATATCTATTTAATATATACACCCTGACATCATGAATATATAAATACTCAGAACTTTTGAAATTCATCCAGTAGACGTACATAATAGGTAGTAAGCAGTGTGCACTGTAAAAGCTTTAAACAAATATTAGGAGAACTTAAGGGTAGCAAATATTAAAAAAATTAAATTAGATTTCTACTCAGATTCCGTCTCTGTATAAATACTGCTTATAGAGTTTTAAAAGGAGAAATTTAAACTACAATAGCTAAGCTCCCATATAATTTGTATACCGTCTTTGAAAGTCAGTAAGTCAGTATTAGTGCGTGTGTGTATGTGTGTGAGTGTCTGTGTGTGTGTGTGTGTGTGTGTGTGTGTGTATGTATGTGTGTGTGTGTGTGTGTGTATGTGTGTGTGTGTGTGTGTGTGTGTGTGTATGTGTGTGTGTGTGTGTGTGTGTGTGTGTGTGTGTGTGTGTGTGTGTGTGTGTGTGTGTGTGTGAGTGAGAGAGAGGGGGAGGAAAATGAGAAAGAAATAAAACATAGAGAGCGTGTTTCCTCTTCAATAGAGACTAACTGTGTAAATTGATAGAGAAATGTTCCAATAATCCATTAGGCCGATCTTCCGGTCCATTAAGTACTGACACTTTTGGTCTCCTTAAACCTGTCAAGAACAAATTGACAGATACTAAAACAAAGTTTGCCTCGACGCAGGAAATTTGTACCGTGACGTCACGGCTTGACGCCCTCTTGTTGCGCATGCACAGGGAATTGGCAATATGAATAACAAATGCTATATATTTGTGTGCTTTCATTTCGTGTTTATCTTCTCATTACTGTGTAAACACATTTGTGTCCCTGCAGTATATGCTAATCTTATAATTACACTGTATATATATTTGTGTGCTTTCATTTCGTGTTTATCTGCTCATTACTGTGTAAACATATTTGTGTCCCTGCAGTATATGCTAATCTTATAATTACACTGTATATATATTTGTGTGCTTTCATTTCGTGTTTATCTTCTCATTACTGTGTAAACACATTTGTGTCCCTGCAGTATATGCTAATCTTATAATTACACTGTATATATATTTGTGTGCTTTCATTTCGTGTTTATCTTCTCATTACTGTGTAAACACATTTGTGTCCCTGCAGTATATGCTAATCTTATAATTACACTGTATATATATTTGTGTGCTTGCATTTCGTGTTTATCTTCTCATTACTGTGTAAACACATTTGTGTCCCTGCAGTATATGCTAATCTTATAATTACACTGTATATATATTTGTGTGCTTTCATTTCGTGTTTATCTGCTCATTACTGTGTAAACATATTTGTGTCCCTGCAGTATATGCTAATCTTATAATTACACTGTATATATATTTGTGTGCTTTCATTTCGTGTTTATCTGCTCATTACTGTGTAAACATATTTGTGTCCCTGCAGTATATGCTAATCTTATAATTACACTGTATATATATTTGTGTGCTTTCATTTCGTGTTTATCTTCTCATTACTGTGTAAACACATTTGTGTCCCTGCAGTATATGCTAATCTTATAATTACACTGTATATATATTTGTGTGCTTTCATTTCGTGTTTATCTTCTCATTACTGTGTAAACACATTTGTGTCCCTGCAGTATATGCTAATCTTATAATTACACTGTATATATATTTGTGTGCTTTCATTTCGTGTTTATCTTCTCATTACTGTGTAAACACATTTGTGTCCCTGCAGTATATGCTAATCTTATAATTACACTGTATATATATTTGTGTGCTTTCATTTCGTGTTTATCTGCTCATTACTGTGTAAACATATTTGTGTCCCTGCAGTATATGCTAATCTTATAATTACACTGTATATATATTTGTGTGCTTTCATTTCGTGTTTATCTTCTCATTACTGTGTAAACACATTTGTGTCCCTGCAGTATATGCTAATCTTATAATTACATTGTATATATATTTGTGTGCTTGCATTTCGTGTTTATCTTCTCATTACTGTGTAAACATATTTGTGTCCCTGCAGTATATGCTAATCTTATAATTACACTGTATATATATTTGTGTGCTTGCATTTCGTGCTTATCTGCTCATTACTGTGTAAACACATTTGTGTCCCTGCAGTATATGCTAATCTTATAATTACACTGTATATATATTTGTGTGCTTGCATTTCGTGTTTATCTGCTCATTACTGTGTAAACACATTTGTGTCCCTGCAGTATATGCTAATCTTATAATTACACTGTATATATATTTGTGTGCTTGCATTTCGTGCTTATCTGCTCATTACTGTGTAAACACATTTGTGTCCCTGCAGTATATGTTAATCTTATAATTACACTGTATATATATTTGTGTGCTTGCATTTCGTGTTTATGCTCATTACTGTGTAAACACATTTGTGTCCCTGCAGTATATGCTAATCTTATAATTACACTGTATATATATTTGTGTGCTTGCATTTCGTGTTTATCTGCTCATTACTGTGTAAACACAATGGGTCCTTGCAGTACTTGATACTCTTATAATTACATTGTATATATATTTGTGTGCTTGCATTTCGTGTTTATCTTCTCATTACTGTGTAAACACATTTGTGTCCCTGCAGTATATGCTAATCTTATAATTACACTGTATATATATTTGTGTGCTTGCATTTCGTGCTTATCTGCTCATTACTGTGTAAACACATTTGTGTCCCTGCAGTATATGCTAATCTTATAATTACACTGTATATATATTTGTGTGCTTGCATTTCGTGTTTATCTTCTCATTACTGTGTAAACACAATGGGTCCTTGCAGTAATTGATACTCTTATAATTACACTGTATATATATTTGTGTGCTTGCATTTCGTGTTTATCTTCTCATTACTGTGTAAACACATTTGTGTCCCTGCAGTATATGCTAATCTTATAATTACACTGTATATATATTTGTGTGCTTGCATTTCGTGCTTATCTTCTCATTACTGTGTAAACACAATGGGTCCTTGCAGTACTTGATACTCTCATAATTACATTGTATATATATTTGTGTGCTTGCATTTCGTGTTTATCTTCTCATTACTTTGTAAACACATTTGTGTCCTTGCAGTACTTGCTACTCTTATAATTACACTGTATATATATTTGTGTGCTTGCATTTCGTGCTTATCTTCTCATTACTGTGTAAACACATTTGTGTCCCTGCAGTATATGCTAATCTTATAATTACACTGTATATATATTTGTGTGCTTGCATTTCGTGCTTATCTTCTCATTACTGTGTAAACACATTTGTGTCCCTGCAGTATATGCTACTCTTATAATTACACTGTATATATATTTGTGTGCTTGCATTTCGTGTTTATCTTCTCATTACTGTGTAAACACAATGGGTCCTTGCAGTACTTGCTACTCTTATAATTACATTGTATATATATTTGTGTGCTTGCATTTCGTGTTTATCTTCTCATTACTGTGTAAACACAATGGGTCCTTGCAGTACTTGCTACTCTTATAATTACATTGTATATATATTTGTGTGCTTGCATTTCGTGTTTATCTTCTCATTACTGTGTAAACACAATGGGTCCTTGCAGTACTTGCTACTCTTATAATTACATTGTATATATATTTGTGTGCTTGCATTTCGTGTTTATCTTCTCATTACTGTGTAAACACATTTGTGTCCCTGCAGTATATGCTAATCTTATAATTACACTGTATATATATTTGTGTGCTTGCATTTCGTGTTTATCTGCTCATTACTGTGTAAACACAATGGGTCCTTGCAGTACTTGATACTCTTATAATTACATTGTATATATATTTGTGTGCTTGCATTTCGTGTTTATCTTCTCATTACTGTGTAAACACAATGGGTCCTTGCAGTACTTGATACTCTTATAATTACACTGTATATATATTTGTGTGCTTGCATTTCGTGTTTATCTTCTCATTACTGTGTAAACACATTTGTGTCCCTGCAGTATATGCTAATCTTATAATTACATTGTATATATATTTGTGTGCTTGCATTTCGTGTTTATCTGCTCATTACTGTGTAAACACATTTGTGTCCCTGCAGTATATGCTAATCTTATAATTACACTGTATATATATTTGTGTGCTTGCATTTCGTGTTTATCATCTCATTACTGTGTAAACACATTTGTGTCCCTGCAGTATATGCTAATCTTATAATTACACTGTATATATATTTGTGTGCTTGCATTTCGTGTTTATCTTCTCATTACTGTGTAAACACATTTGTGTCCCTGCAGTATATGCTAATCTTATAATTACACTGTATATATATTTGTGTGCTTGCATTTCGTGTTTATCTTCTCATTATTGTGTAAACACATTTGTGTCCCTGCAGTATATGCTAATCTTATAATTACACTGTATATATATTTGTGTGCTTGCATTTCGTGTTTATCTTCTCATTACTGTGTAAACACATTTGTGTCCCTGCAGTATATGCTAATCTTATAATTACATTGTATATATATTTGTGTGCTTGCATTTCGTGTTTATCTTCTCATTACTGTGTAAACACAATGGGTCCTTGCAGTACTTGATACTCTTATAATTACACTGTATATATATTTGTGTGCTTGCATTTCGTGTTTATCTTCTCATTACTGTGTAAACACATTTGTGTCCCTGCAGTATATGCTAATCTTATAATTACACTGTATATATATTTGTGTGCTTGCATTTCGTGTTTATCTTCTCATTACTGTGTAAACACATTTGTGTCCCTGCAGTATATGCTAATCTTATAATTACACTGTATATATATTTGTGTGCTTGCATTTCGTGTTTATCTTCTCATTACTGTGTAAACACATTTGTGTCCCTGCAGTATATGCTAATCTTATAATTACACTGTATATATATTTGTGTGCTTGCATTTCGTGTTTATCTTCTCATTACTGTGTAAACACATTTGTGTCCCTGCAGTATATGCTAATCTTATAATTACACTGTATATATATTTGTGTGCTTGCATTTCGTGTTTATCTTCTCATTACTGTGTAAACACAATGGGTCCTTGAAGTACTTGATACTCTTATAATTACACTGTATATATATTTGTGTGCTTGCATTTCGTGTTTATCTTCTCATTACTGTGTAAACACATTTGTGTCCCTGCAGTATATGCTAATCTTATAATTACACTGTATATATATTTGTGTGCTTGCATTTCGTGTTTATCTTCTCATTACTGTGTAAACACATTTGTGTCCCTGCAGTATATGCTAATCTTATAATTACACTGTATATATATTTGTGTGCTTGCATTTCGTGTTTATCTGCTCATTACTTTGTAAACACATTTGTGTCCTTGCAGTACTTGCTACTCTTATAATTACACTGTATATATATTTGTGTGCTTGCATTTCGTGCTTATCTTCTCATTACTGTGTAAACACATTTGTGTTCCTGCAGTATATGCTAATCTTATAATTACACTGTATATATATTTGTGTGCTTGCATTTCGTGTTTATCTGCTCATTACTGTGTAAACACATTTGTGTCCCTGCAGTATATGCTAATCTTATAATTACATTGTATATATATTTGTGTGCTTGCATTTCGTGTTTATCTGCTCATTACTGTGTAAACACATTTGTGTCCCTGCAGTATATGCTACTCTTATAATTACACTGTATATATATTTGTGTGCTTGCATTTCGTGCTTATCTTCTCATTACTGTGTAAACACAATGGGTCCTTGCAGTACTTGATACTCTCATAATTACATTGTATATATATTTGTGTGCTTGCATTTCGTGTTTATCTTCTCATTACTTTGTAAACACATTTGTGTCCTTGCAGTACTTGCTACTCTTATAATTACACTGTATATATATTTGTGTGCTTGCATTATGTGCTTATCTTCTCATTACTGTGTAAACACATTTGTGTCCCTGCAGTATATGCTAATCTTATAATTACACTGTATATATATTTGTGTGCTTGCATTTCGTGCTTATCTTCTAATTACTGTGTAAACACATTTGTGTCCCTGCAGTATATGCTACTCTTATAATTACACTGTATATATATTTGTGTGCTTGCATTTCGTGTTTATCTTCTCATTACTGTGTAAACACAATGGGTCCTTGCAGTACTTGCTACTCTTATAATTACATTGTATATATATTTGTGTGCTTGCATTTCGTGTTTATCTTCTCATTACTGTGTAAACACAATGGGTCCTTGCAGTACTTGCTACTCTTATAATTACATTGTATATATATTTGTGTGCTTGCATTTCGTGTTTATCTTCTCATTACTGTGTAAACACATTTGTGTCCCTGCAGTAATGCTAATCTTATAATTACACTGTATATATATTTGTGTGCTTGCATTTCGTGTTTATCTTCTCATTACTGTGTAAACACATTTGTGTCCCTGCAGTATATGCTAATCTTATAATTACACTGTATATATATTTGTGTGCTTGCATTTCGTGCTTATCTTCTCATTACTGTGTAAACACAATGGGTCCTTGCAGTACTTGATACTCTCATAATTACATTGTATATATATTTGTGTGCTTGCATTTCGTGTTTATCTTCTCATTACTTTGTAAACACATTTGTGTCCTTGCAGTACTTGCTACTCTTATAATTACACTGTATATATATTTGTGTGCTTGCATTTCGTGCTTATCTTCTCATTACTGTGTAAACACATTTGTGTCCCTGCAGTATATGCTAATCTTATAATTACACAGTATATATATATTTGTGTGCTTGCATTTCGTGCTTATCTTCTCATTACTGTGTAAACACATTTGTGTCCCTGCAGTATATGCTACTCTTATAATTACACTGTATATATATTTGTGTGCTTGCATTTCGTGTTTATCTTCTCATTACTGTGTAAACACAATGGGTCCTTGCAGTACTTGCTACTCTTATAATTACATTGTATATATATTTGTGTGCTTGCATTTCGTGTTTATCTTCTCATTACTGTGTAAACACAATGGGTCCTTGCAGTATTTGCTACTCTTATAATTACATTGTATATATATTTGTGTGCTTGCATTTCGTGTTTATCTTCTCATTACTGTGTAAACACAATGGGTCCTTGCAGTACTTGCTACTCTTATAATTACATTGTATATATATTTGTGTGCTTGCATTTCGTGTTTATCTTCTCATTACTGTGTAAACACATTTGTGTCCCTGCAGTATATGCTAATCTTATAATTACACTGTATATATATTTGTGTCCTTGCATTTCGTGTTTATCTTCTCATTACTGTGTAAACACAATGGGTCCTTGCAGTATATGCTAATCTTATAATTACACTGTATATATATTTGTGTGCTTGCATTTCGTGTTTATCTTCTCATTACTGTGTAAACACATTTGTGTCCCTGCAGTATATGCTAATCTTATAATTACACTGTATATATATTTGTGTGCTTGCATTTCGTGTTTATCTGCTCATTACTGTGTAAACACATTTGTGTCCCTGCAGTATATGCTAATCTTATAATTACATTGTATATATATTTGTGTGCTTGCATTTCGTGTTTATCTGGTCATTACTTTGTAAACACATTTGTGTCCCTGCAGTATATGCTAATCTTATAATTACACTGTATATATATTTGTGTGCTTGCATTTCGTGTTTATCTTCTCATTACTGTGTAAACACATTTGTGTCCCTGCAGTATATGCTAATCTTATAATTACACTGTATATATATTTGTGTGCTTGCATTTCGTGTTTATCTTCTCATTACTGTGTAAACACATTTGTGTCCCTGCAGTATATGCTAATCTTATAATTACACTGTATATATATTTGTGTGCTTGCATTTCGTGTTTATCTTCTCATTACTGTGTAAACACATTTGTGTCCCTGCAGTATATGCTAATCTTATAATTACACTGTATATATATTTGTGTGCTTGCATTTCGTGTTTATCTTCTCATTACTGTGTAAACACATTTGTGTCCCTGCAGTATATGCTAATCTTATAATTACACTGTATATATATTTGTGTGCTTGCATTTCGTGTTTATCTTCTCATTACTGTGTAAACACATTTGTGTCCCTGCAGTATATGCTAATCTTATAATTACACTGTATATATATTTGTGTGCTTGCATTTCGTGTTTATCTTCTCATTACTGTGTAAACACATTTGTGTCCCTGCAGTATATGCTAATCTTATAATTACACTGTATATATATTTGTGTGCTTGCATTTCGTGTTTATCTTCTCATTACTGTGTAAACACAATGGGTCCTTGCAGTATATGCTAATCTTATAATTACACTGTATATATATTTGTGTGCTTGCATTTCGTGTTTATCTTCTCATTACTGTGTAAACACATTTGTGTCCCTGCAGTATATGCTAATCTTATAATTACACTGTATATATATTTGTGTGCTTGCATTTCGTGTTTATCTGCTCATTACTTTGTAAACACATTTGTGTCCCTGCAGTATATGCTAATCTTATAATTACACTGTATATATATTTGTGTGCTTGCATTTCGTGTTTATCTGCTCATTACTTTGTAAACACATTTGTGTCCCTGCAGTATATGCTAATCTTATAATTACACTGTATATATATTTGTGTGCTTGCATTTCGTGTTTATCTTCTCATTACTGTGTAAACACATTTGTGTCCCTGCAGTATATGCTAATCTTATAATTAGACTGTATATATATTTGTGTGCTTGCATTTCGTGTTTATCTGCTCATTACTTTGTAAACACATTTGTGTCCCTGCAGTATATGCTAATCTTATAATTACACTGTATATATATTTGTGTGCTTGCATTTCGTGTTTATCTGCTCATTACTTTGTAAACACATTTGTGTCCCTGCAGTATATGCTAATCTTATAATTACACTGTATATATATTTGTGTGCTTGCATTTCGTGTTTATCTGCTCATTACTTTGTAAACACATTTGTGTCCCTGCAGTATATGCTAATCTTATAATTACACTGTATATATATTTGTGTGCTTGCATTTCGTGTTTATCTTCTCATTACTGTGTAAACACATTTGTGTCCCTGCAGTATATGCTAATCTTATAATTACACTGTATATATATTTGTGTGCTTGCATTTCGTGTTTATCTGCTCATTACTTTGTAAACACATTTGTGTCCCTGCAGTATATGCTAATCTTATAATTACACTGTATATATATTTGTGTGCTTGCATTTCGTGTTTATCTGCTCATTACTTTGTAAACACATTTGTGTCCCTGCAGTATATGCTAATCTTATAATTACACTGTATATATATTTGTGTGCTTGCATTTCGTGTTTATCTTCTCATTACTGTGTAAACACATTTGTGTCCCTGCAGTATATGCTAATCTTATAATTACACTGTATATATATTTGTGTGCTTGCATTTCGTGTTTATCTGCTCATTACTTTGTAAACACATTTGTGTCCCTGCAGTATATGCTAATCTTATAATTACACTGTATATATATTTGTGTGCTTGCATTTCGTGTTTATCTTCTCATTACTGTGTAAACACATTTGTGTCCCTGCAGTATATGCTAATCTTATAATTACACTGTATATATATTTGTGTGCTTGCATTTCGTGTTTATCTTCTCATTACTGTGTAAACACATTTGTGTCCCTGCAGTATATGCTAATCTTATAATTACACTGTATATATATTTGTGTGCTTGAATTTCGTGTTTATCTTCTCATTACTGTGTAAACACATTTGTGTCCCTGCAGTATATGCTAATCTTATAATTACACTGTATATATATTTGTGTGCTTGCATTTCGTGTTTATCTTCTCATTACTGTGTAAACACAATGGGTCCTTGCAGTATATGCTAATCTTATAATTACACTGTATATATATTTGTGTGCTTGCATTTCGTGTTTATCTTCTCATTACTGTGTAAACACATTTGTGTCCCTGCAGTATATGCTAATCTTATAATTACACTGTATATATATTTGTGTGCTTGCATTTCGTGTTTATCTGCTCATTACTGTGTAAACACATTTGTGTCCCTGCAGTATGTGCTAATCTTATAATTACATTGTATATATATTTGTGTGCTTGCATTTCGTGTTTATCTGCTCATTACTTTGTAAACACATTTGTGTCCCTGCAGTATATGCTACTCTTATAATTACACTGTATATATATTTGTGTGCTTGCATTTCGTGTTTATCTGCTCATTACTTTGTAAACACATTTGTGTCCTTGCAGTACTTGCTACTCTAATAATTACACTGTATATATATTTGTGTGCTTGCATTTCGTGTTTATCTGCTCATTACTTTGTAAACACATTTGTGTCCCTGCAGTATATGCTAATCTTATAATTACACTGTATATATATTTGTGTGCTTGCATTTCGTGTTTATCTTCTCATTACTGTGTAAACACATTTGTGTCCCTGCAGTATATGCTAATCTTATAATTACACTGTATATATATTTGTGTGCTTGCATTTCGTGTTTATCTTCTCATTACTTTGTAAACACATTTGTGTCCCTGCAGTATATGCTAATCTTATAATTACACTGTATATATATTTGTGTGCTTGCATTTCGTGTTTATCTTCTCATTACTGTGTAAACACATTTGTGTCCCTGCAGTATATGCTAATCTTATAATTACACTGTATATATATTTGTGTGCTTGCATTTCGTGTTTATCTTCTCATTACTGTGTAAACACATTTGTGTCCCTGCAGTATATGCTAATCTTATAATTACACTGTATATATATTTGTGTGCTTGAATTTCGTGTTTATCTTCTCATTACTGTGTAAACACATTTGTGTCCCTGCAGTATATGCTAATCTTATAATTACACTGTATATATATTTGTGTGCTTGCATTTCGTGTTTATCTTCTCATTACTGTGTAAACACAATGGGTCCTTGCAGTATATGCTAATCTTATAATTACACTGTATATATATTTGTGTGCTTGCATTTCGTGTTTATCTTCTCATTACTGTGTAAACACATTTGTGTCCCTGCAGTATATGCTAATCTTATAATTACACTGTATATATATTTGTGTGCTTGCATTTCGTGTTTATCTGCTCATTACTGTGTAAACACATTTGTGTCCCTGCAGTATATGCTAATCTTATAATTACATTGTATATATATTTGTGTGCTTGCATTTCGTGTTTATCTGCTCATTACTTTGTAAACACATTTGTGTCCCTGCAGTATATGCTACTCTTATAATTACACTGTATATATATTTGTGTGCTTGCATTTCGTGTTTATCTGCTCATTACTTTGTAAACACATTTGTGTCCTTGCAGTACTTGCTACTCTTATAATTACACTGTATATATATTTGTGTGCTTGCATTTCGTGTTTATCTGCTCATTACTGTGTAAACACATTTGTATCCCTGCAGTATATGTTAATCTTATAATTACATTGTATATATATTTGTGTGCTTGCATTTCGTGTTTATCTGCTCATTACTTTGTAAACACATTTGTGTCCTTGCAGTACTTGCTACTCTTATAATTACACTGTATATATATTTGTGTGCTTGCATTTCGTGTTTATCTGCTCATTACTTTGTAAACACATTTGTGTCCCTGCAGTATATGCTAATCTTATAATTACACTGTATATATATTTGTGTGCTTGCATTTCGTGTTTATCTGCTCATTACTTTGTAAACACATTTGTGTCCCTGCAGTATATGCTAATCTTATAATTACACTGTATATATATTTGTGTGCTTGCATTTCGTGTTTATCTGCTCATTACTTTGTAAACACATTTGTGTCCCTGCAGTATATGCTAATCTTATAATTACACTGTATATATATTTGTGTGCTTGCATTTCGTGTTTATCTGCTCATTACTTTGTAAACACATTTGTGTCCCTGCAGTATATGCTAATCTTATAATTACACTGTATATATATTTGTGTGCTTGCATTTCGTGTTTATCTTCTCATTACTGTGTAAACACATTTGTGTCCCTGCAGTATATGCTAATCTTATAATTACACTGTATATATATTTGTGTGCTTGCATTTCGTGTTTATCTGCTCATTACTTTGTAAACACATTTGTGTCCCTGCAGTATATGCTAATCTTATAATTACACTGTATATATATTTGTGTGCTTGCATTTCGTGTTTATCTTCTCATTACTGTGTAAACACATTTGTGTCCCTGCAGTATATGCTAATCTTATAATTACACTGTATATATATTTGTGTGCTTGCATTTCGTGTTTATCTTCTCATTACTGTGTAAACACATTTGTGTCCCTGCAGTATATGCTAATCTTATAATTACACTGTATATATATTTGTGTGCTTGAATTTCGTGTTTATCTTCTCATTACTGTGTAAACACATTTGTGTCCCTGCAGTATATGCTAATCTTATAATTACACTGTATATATATTTGTGTGCTTGCATTTCGTGTTTATCTTCTCATTACTGTGTAAACACAATGGGTCCTTGCAGTATATGCTAATCTTATAATTACACTGTATATATATTTGTGTGCTTGCATTTCGTGTTTATCTTCTCATTACTGTGTAAACACATTTGTGTCCCTGCAGTATATGCTAATCTTATAATTACACTGTATATATATTTGTGTGCTTGCATTTCGTGTTTATCTGCTCATTACTGTGTAAACACATTTGTGTCCCTGCAGTATATGCTACTCTTATAATTACACTGTATATATATTTGTGTGCTTGCATTTCGTGTTTATCTGCTCATTACTTTGTAAACACATTTGTGTCCTTGCAGTACTTGCTACTCTTATAATTACACTGTATATATATTTGTGTGCTTGCATTTCGTGTTTATCTGCTCATTACTGTGTAAACACATTTGTGTCCCTGCAGTATATGCTAATCTTATAATTACATTGTATATATATTTGTGTGCTTGCATTTCGTGTTTATCTGCTCATTACTTTGTAAACACATTTGTGTCCTTGCAGTACTTGCTACTCTAATAATTACACTGTATATATATTTGTGTGCTTGCATTTCGTGTTTATCTGCTCATTACTTTGTAAACACATTTGTGTCCCTGCAGTATATGCTAATCTTATAATTACACTGTATATATATTTGTGTGCTTGCATTTCGTGTTTATCTTCTCATTACTGTGTAAACACATTTGTGTCCCTGCAGTATATGCTAATCTTATAATTACACTGTATATATATTTGTGTGCTTGCATTTCGTGTTTATCTGCTCATTACTTTGTAAACACATTTGTGTCCCTGCAGTATATGCTAATCTTATAATTACACTGTATATATATTTGTGTGCTTGCATTTCGTGTTTATCTGCTCATTACTTTGTAAACACATTTGTGTCCCTGCAGTATATGCTAATCTTATAATTACACTGTATATATATTTGTGTGCTTGCATTTCGTGTTTATCTTCTCATTACTGTGTAAACACATTTGTGTCCCTGCAGTATATGCTAATCTTATAATTACACTGTATATATATTTGTGTGCTTGCATTTCGTGTTTATCTTCTCATTACTTTGTAAACACATTTGTGTCCCTGCAGTATATGCTAATCTTATAATTACACTGTATATATATTTGTGTGCTTGCATTTCGTGTTTATCTTCTCATTACTGTGTAAACACATTTGTGTCCCTGCAGTATATGCTAATCTTATAATTACACTGTATATATATTTGTGTGCTTGCATTTCGTGTTTATCTTCTCATTACTGTGTAAACACATTTGTGTCCCTGCAGTATATGCTAATCTTATAATTACACTGTATATATATTTGTGTGCTTGAATTTCGTGTTTATCTTCTCATTACTGTGTAAACACATTTGTGTCCCTGCAGTATATGCTAATCTTATAATTACACTGTATATATATTTGTGTGCTTGCATTTCGTGTTTATCTTCACATTACTGTGTAAACACAATGGGTCCTTGCAGTATATGCTAATCTTATAATTACACTGTATATATATTTGTGTGCTTGCATTTCGTGTTTATCTTCTCATTACTGTGTAAACACATTTGTGTCCCTGCAGTATATGCTAATCTTATAATTACACTGTATATATATTTGTGTGCTTGCATTTCGTGTTTATCTGCTCATTACTGTGTAAACACATTTGTGTCCCTGCAGTATATGCTAATCTTATAATTACATTGTATATATATTTGTGTGCTTGCATTTCGTGTTTATCTGCTCATTACTTTGTAAACACATTTGTGTCCCTGCAGTATATGCTACTCTTATAATTACACTGTATATATATTTGTGTGCTTGCATTTCGTGTTTATCTGCTCATTACTTTGTAAACACATTTGTGTCCTTGCAGTACTTGCTACTCTTATAATTACACTGTATATATATTTGTGTGCTTGCATTTCGTGTTTATCTGCTCATTACTGTGTAAACACATTTGTATCCCTGCAGTATATGTTAATCTTATAATTACATTGTATATATATTTGTGTGCTTGCATTTCGTGTTTATCTGCTCATTACTTTGTAAACACATTTGTGTCCTTGCAGTACTTGCTACTCTTATAATTACACTGTATATATATTTGTGTGCTTGCATTTCGTGTTTATCTGCTCATTACTTTGTAAACACATTTGTGTCCCTGCAGTATATGCTAATCTTATAATTACACTGTATATATATTTGTGTGCTTGCATTTCGTGTTTATCTTCTCATTACTGTGTAAACACATTTGTGTCCCTGCAGTATATGCTAATCTTATAATTACACTGTATATATATTTGTGTGCTTGCATTTCGTGTTTATCTGCTCATTACTTTGTAAACACATTTGTGTCCCTGCAGTATATGCTAATCTTATAATTACACTGTATATATATTTGTGTGCTTGCATTTCGTGTTTATCTGCTCATTACTTTGTAAACACATTTGTGTCCCTGCAGTATATGCTAATCTTATAATTACACTGTATATATATTTGTGTGCTTGCATTTCGTGTTTATCTTCTCATTACTGTGTAAACACATTTGTGTCCCTGCAGTATATGCTAATCTTATAATTACACTGTATATATATTTGTGTGCTTGCATTTCGTGTTTATCTTCTCATTACTGTGTAAACACATTTGTGTCCCTGCAGTATATGCTAATCTTATAATTACACTGTATATATATTTGTGTGCTTGCATTTCGTGTTTATCTTCTCATTACTGTGTAAACACATTTGTGTCCCTGCAGTATATGCTAATCTTATAATTACACTGTATATATATTTGTGTGCTTGCATTTCGTGTTTATCTGCTCATTACTTTGTAAACACATTTGTGTCCCTGCAGTATATGCTAATCTTATAATTACACTGTATATATATTTGTGTGCTTGCATTTCGTGTTTATCTGCTCATTACTTTGTAAACACATTTGTGTCCCTGCAGTATATGCTAATCTTATAATTACACTGTATATATATTTGTGTGCTTGCATTTCGTGTTTATCTGCTCATTACTTTGTAAACACATTTGTGTCCCTGCAGTATATGCTAATCTTATAATTACACTGTATATATATTTGTGTGCTTGCATTTCGTGTTTATCTTCTCATTACTGTGTAAACACATTTGTGTCCCTGCAGTATATGCTAATCTTATAATTACACCGTATATATATTTGTGTGCTTGCATTTCGTGTTTATCTGCTCATTACTTTGTAAACACATTTGTGTCCCTGCAGTATATGCTAATCTTATAATTACACTGTATATATATTTGTGTGCTTGCATTTCGTGTTTATCTTCTCATTACTGTGTAAACACATTTGTGTCCCTGCAGTATATGCTAATCCTATAATTACACTGTATATATATTTGTGTGCTTGAATTTCGTGTTTATCTTCTCATTACTGTGTAAACACATTTGTGTCCCTGCAGTATATGCTAATCTTATAATTACACTGTATATATATTTGTGTGCTTGCATTTCGTGTTTATCTTCTCATTACTGTGTAAACACAATGGGTCCTTGCAGTATATGCTAATCTTATAATTACACTGTATATATATTTGTGTGCTTGCATTTCGTGTTTATCTTCTCATTACTGTGTAAACACATTTGTGTCCCTGCAGTATATGCTAATCTTATAATTACACTGTATATATATTTGTGTGCTTGCATTTCGTGTTTATCTTCTCATTACTGTGTAAACACATTTGTGTCCCTGCAGTATATGCTAATCCTATAATTACACTGTATATATATTTGTGTGCTTGAATTTCGTGTTTATCTTCTCATTACTGTGTAAACACATTTGTGTCCCTGCAGTATATGCTAATCTTATAATTACACTGTATATATATTTGTGTGCTTGCATTTCGTGTTTATCTTCTCATTACTGTGTAAACACATTTGTGTCCCTGCAGTATATGCTAATCTTATAATTACACTGTATATATATTTGAGTGCTTGCATTTCGTGTTTATCTGCTCATTACTGTGTAAACACATTTGTGTCCCTGCAGTATATGCTAATCTTATAATTACATTGTATATATATTTGTGTGCTTGCATTTCGTGTTTATCTGCTCATTACTTTGTAAACACATTTGTGTCCCTGCAGTATATGCTACTCTTATAATTACACTGTATATATATTTGTGTGCTTGCATTTCGTGTTTATCTGCTCATTACTTTGTAAACACATTTGTGTCCTTGCAGTACTTGCTACTCTTATAATTACACTGTATATATATTTGTGTGCTTGCATTTCGTGTTTATCTGCTCATTACTGTGTAAACACATTTGTGTCCCTGCAGTATATGCTAATCTTATAATTACATTGTATATATATTTGTGTGCTTGCATTTCGTGTTTATCTGCTCATTACTTTGTAAACACATTTGTGTCCTTGCAGTACTTGCTACTCTTATAATTACACTGTATATATATTTGTGTGCTTGCATTTCGTGTTTATCTGCTCATTACTTTGTAAACACATTTGTGTCCCTGCAGTATATGCTAATCTTATAATTACACTGTATATATATTTGTGTGCTTGCATTTCGTGTTTATCTTCTCATTACTGTGTAAACACATTTGTGTCCCTGCAGTATATGCTAATCTTATAATTACACTGTATATATATTTGTGTGCTTGCATTTCGTGTTTATCTTCTCATTACTGTGTAAACACATTTGTGTCCCTGCAGTATATGCTAATCTTATAATTACACTGTATATATATTTGTGTGCTTGCATTTCGTGTTTATCTTCTCATTACTGTGTAAACACATTTGTGTCCCTGCAGTATATGCTAATCTTATAATTACACTGTATATATATTTGTGTGCTTGCATTTCGTGTTTATCTTCTCATTACTGTGTAAACACATTTGTGTCCCTGCAGTATATGCTAATCTTATAATTACACTGTATATATATTTGTGTGCTTGCATTTCGTGTTTATCTTCTCATTACTGTGTAAACACATTTGTGTCCCTGCAGTATATGCTAATCTTATAATTACACTGTATATATATTTGTGTGCTTGCATTTCGTGTTTATCTTCTCATTACTGTGTAAACACAATGGGTCCTTGCAGTATATGCTAATCTTATAATTACACTGTATATATATTTGTGTGCTTGCATTTCGTGTTTATCTTCTCATTACTGTGTAAACACATTTGTGTCCCTGCAGTATATGCTAATCTTATAATTACACTGTATATATATTTGTGTGCTTGCATTTCGTGTTTATCTGCTCATTACTTTGTAAACACATTTGTGTCCCTGCAGTATATGCTACTCTTATAATTACACTGTATATATATTTGTGTGCTTGCATTTCGTGTTTATCTGCTCATTACTTTGTAAACACATTTGTGTCCCTGCAGTATATGCTAATCTTATAATTACACTGTATATATATTTGTGTGCTTGCATTTCGTGTTTATCTGCTCATTACTTTGTAAACACATTTGTGTCCCTGCAGTATATGCTAATCTTATAATTACACTGTATATATATTTGTGTGCTTGCATTTCGTGTTTATCTTCTCATTACTGTGTAAACACATTTGTGTCCCTGCAGTATATGCTAATCTTATAATTACACTGTATATATATTTGTGTGCTTGCATTTCGTGTTTATCTTCTCATTACTGTGTAAACACATTTGTGTCCCTGCAGTATATGCTAATCTTATAATTACACTGTATATATATTTGTGTGCTTGCATTTCGTGTTTATCTGCTCATTACTTTGTAAACACATTTGTGTCCCTGCAGTATATGCTAATCTTATAATTACACTGTATATATATTTGTGTGCTTGCATTTCGTGTTTATCTTCTCATTACTGTGTAAACACATTTGTGTCCCTGCAGTATATGCTAATCTTATAATTACACTGTATATATATTTGTGTGCTTGCATTTCGTGTTTATCTTCTCATTACTGTGTAAACACATTTGTGTCCCTGCAGTATATGCTAATCTTATAATTACACTGTATATATATTTGTGTGCTTGCATTTCGTGTTTATCTGCTCATTACTTTGTAAACACATTTGTGTCCCTGCAGTATATGCTAATCTTATAATTACACTGTATATATATTTGTGTGCTTGCATTTCGTGTTTATCTGCTCATTACTTTGTAAACACATTTGTGTCCCTGCAGTATATGCTAATCTTATAATTACACTGTATATATATTTGTGTGCTTGCATTTCGTGTTTATCTTCTCATTACTGTGTAAACACATTTGTGTCCCTGCAGTATATGCTAATCTTATAATTACACTGTATATATATTTGTGTGCTTGCATTTCGTGTTTATCTTCTCATTACTGTGTAAACACATTTGTGTCCCTGCAGTATATGCTAATCTTATAATTACACTGTATATATATTTGTGTGCTTGCATTTCGTGTTTATCTTCTCATTACTGTGTAAACACATTTGTGTCCCTGCAGTATATGCTAATCTTATAATTACACTGTATATATATTTGTGTGCTTGCATTTCGTGTTTATCTGCTCATTACTTTGTAAACACATTTGTGTCCCTGCAGTATATGCTAATCTTATAATTACACTGTATATATATTTGTGTGCTTGCATTTCGTGTTTATCTTCTCATTACTGTGTAAACACATTTGTGTCCCTGCAGTATATGCTAATCTTATAATTACACTGTATATATATTTGTGTGCTTGCATTTCGTGTTTATCTGCTCATTACTTTGTAAACACATTTGTGTCCCTGCAGTATATGCTAATCTTATAATTACACTGTATATATATTTGTGTGCTTGCATTTCGTGTTTATCTGCTCATTACTGTGTAAACACATTTGTGTCCCTGCAGTATATGCTAATCTTATAATTACACTGTATATATATTTGTGTGCTTGCATTTCGTGTTTATCTGCTCATTACTTTGTAAACACATTTGTGTCCCTGCAGTATATGCTAATCTTATAATTACACTGTATATATATTTGTGTGCTTGCATTTCGTGTTTATCTGCTCATTACTTTGTAAACACATTTGTGTCCCTGCAGTATATGCTAATCTTATAATTACACTGT
>JBAIZL010000010.1:29916634-29919134 GCA_036971475.1 Prosapia bicincta | reverse complement strand
AACATCTACCGTCATCTGCGAAACTTGTCCTCCTTCGAATATACAATCGTTTATTCGAGGAGCGCTCTTTCCCCGATGCATGGTTAGAATCGACGGTAATTCCTCTTTTGAAGCCAGGTAAAGACAAAACCAATCCCAGTAGTTATAGACCTATATCCCTTACAAGCGTCTTATGCAAACTACTGGAGAAGATGGTCAACCGCCGTCTTGTCTGGTACCTAGAAACCAATGACCTTATTTGCAACGAACAGTGTGGTTTCAGGCAAGGACGATCATCCGTTGACCAATTGGTTTTGTTAGAATCCGCTATTCAAGATGCCTTTCTCTTGCGTCAAACACTCGTTGCTGTTTTCTTCGACCTTGAGAAGGCATACGATATGGCATGGAAAAGAGGAATTCTGAACACTCTCAAATCATGGGGTATACAAGGGAATATCCTAGCATTCATCGCTAACTTTCTTTCGAATAGATCTTTCCGCATTCGTCTTGGAGGCACGTATTCAAACAGTTATAAACAGGAGAATGGTGTACCGCAGGGCAGCGTGCTGAGCGTCACGCTATTTGCCGTTGCAATAAACAGTATCACGAGTTATATACGATCTCCGGTTCACTGTTCACTCTTTGTAGATGACTTTAGTATATATGTGCCTGCTCGTAGTATGGCAACTGCGGAAAGATCTTTGCAGTTAGCAATAAGTAGATTAGAGGAATGGTCAAGAACTACAGGTTTTAAATTCTCTGCTTCGAAGACCCAGTGTGTAGCATTTAGTCGTCGTAGGCAACACCAGGAGCCGACCCTTTATCTTCATGGGATTCAACTTCAAACCACGGATAGTGTTCGATTTCTAGGTCTTTTATTTGATAAAAGACTCTCATGGATCCCACATGTTCGTGATTTGAAGGTGAGATGCAATAAGAAATTGGATATGTTAAGAGTCCTTAGTGGTACGAATTGGGGAGCAGACAGAACTAGTATGCTTCGCTTTTATCGCGCGGTGGTTAGATCGCGCATTGATTATGGCTGTCAAGCCTATTCATCCGCACGACTTACAGTTCTGAAAACTCTCGATGCTGTCCACCACTCTGGACTTAGACTTGCTACTGGTGCATTTAGAACTAGCCCAATCCCTAGTCTTCTTGTCGAGGCTGGGGAACCCGCTCTTTCAAGACGACGTCAGATGCTACAAATATCTTATATATCTGGTCTTCGAAGCAAACCTAAACATCCGGCATTTAATGTAGTGTTTAATAACCGCTACGAACCTACTTATATTGCACGCGAACGTTCAACCGCCCCTTTCGGTACACGGACGTCGCGCATAATTGATAATCTAGAGTCGGAACTTCCTACTACGTTTGAACGATCGATGTGCTGCCTACCTCCATGGATAATAAAAACGCCCCGCTTCGATTTTTCACTGTCCAGTTTTATAAAAACCAATACTCCTAATGTGGTGTACCACCAAGAGTTTTTGGCAATATACAGATCCCACCAGTATAGTGAGATTATTTTCACGGATGGATCTAAACTGGACCATGGCGTTGGGTGTGCATTTTATGCGTCTGGACGTACCTACACTTACGGATTGCCCTCAGCTTGCAGTATTTTCACGGCAGAACTATTTGCTATTTTTAAAGCTTTGACCGTCATTCAATCTGGTTCTTCGCATTATCTTTTGTGTTCCGATTCCAAAAGTGCTCTTCAGGCTCTTCAGGATGTTTTCTCTAGCAACCCTTTAGTTGGGGACATTTTGTGTGCTGTACACAGGCTTCAATTGGGGGGTGTGGGGGTAACTTTCTGTTGGGTTCCTGGACATTGCGGAATACTTGGAAACACAAAAGCGGATGAAGCGGCGAAGAAAGCTACAAGTTTGGTGCCTATTACTCAACTAGTTATGGCATCTGATTATGTGTGTTTCGCGAAACATTTATTGCTCGCTGCTTGGAATGACGAGTGGCATACCGTGATTCAGAATAAGCTGAGGGATATTAAAGATACCGTCCGTCCATGGAGGTCTTCAATTCGTTCAAAACGTAGGGAGGAAGTGGTGGTTACACGCCTTCGCGTTGGCCACTCTTTTGCAACTCATGGATATTTGATGAGTCGTGAAGATCCACCAATATGCCAATATTGCGGTGATATCTTCACAATAAAACATATTTTAGTAGACTGTGTTAATGTAAGAAATATTCGTGACCTTTTTAATTTAAAAGGGAGTTTGAAGGTGGTACTAAGGGACGATGCCTCGGCCATTGACCGAGTCATCGCTTTCTTGCACCACTTGAAAATATTTTTTAAAATTTAATACATAAATATATATATTTTTTAATTTTATTTATATATATAATTCTCTGTGTTTCTTTTATTTATTTTAATTAAATTTATTTTCTGTTCTTGTTATTGTTATTGAGATTTATTTATTGGTAAATTGTTACCTATTATTGTTTTACATATTATTTATTTACTGTTATATTGTTCTTTGTTGTTATTTTTTTATTT
>JBAIZL010000010.1:29800036-29802536 GCA_036971475.1 Prosapia bicincta | reverse complement strand
GAGCAGGCACATATATACAAAAGTCATCCACAAAAAGGGAACAGTGTACCGGAGATCGTATATTACTGGTGATACTATTTATTGCAACGGCAAACAGCGTGACGCTCAGCACGCTGCCCTGCGGTACACCATTCTCTTGTGTATAGCTGTTTGAATACGTGCCTCCAAGTCGAACGCGGAAAGATCTGTTTGAAAGAAAGTTAGCGATGAATGCTAGGATATTCCCTTGTATACTCCATGATTTCAGAGTGTTCAGAATTCCTCTTTTCCATGCCATATCATATGCCTTTTCAAGGTCAAAGAAAACCGCAACGAGCGTTTGACGCAAGAGAAAGGCATCTTGAATAGCGGATTCTAACAAAACCAATTGGTCAACTGATGAGCGTCCTAGTCTGAAACCACATTGTTCGTTGCTAAGAAGGTTGTTGGTTTCTAGGTACCAGACAAGACGGCGGTTGACCATCTTCTCCAGTAGTTTGCACAAGACGCTTGTAAGTGATATAGGCCTGTAACTACTGGGGTTGGTTTTGTCCTTACCTGGCTTCAAAAGAGGAATTACAGTCGATTCTAACCATGCATCGGGGAAAGAGCGCTCCTCGAATAAACGATTGTATACGCGAAGGAGGACAAGTTTCGCCGATGATGGTAGATGTTTTAGCATGGAGTACACAATGGAATCAGGACCTGGTGCAGAATCCTTCGTTGACGCAAGAGCTGACTCCAATTCCCCTATAGAGAAAGGAGTGTTTAAAGGAGAGTCCTCAGACGACCCAACAGTAAACGGTATTGCTTCTTCCTTCAGTTTATACATCTGGAATAATCTATTATAGGCTGTAGTAGCAGAAAAGTTAGAAAAAGATGTTCCAAGTACATGAGCAATGTCATCACTGTTTGTGATTAATCTCCCATCTGGTTGCTTCAGCGCAATGGCTGGCAACGGAATGGAAGTACCACAAACTGATCTTAGTTTCCTCCACACTGTGGAGGACGGAGTTGTTCGTCTAATTGTGCTAATGTACTGTTCCCAAGAGTTCTTTCTACTCAGCCTAAATATCCTCCGTGCTTTCGCACGGAGTATTTTATATTCCTGAAGGTTTCCATTCGTTGGGTGTCGTTTAAATCTCCTAAGAGCTCTTCGTCGTAAACGGAGGATTTCTGTGCATTCATCGTTCCACCACGGCACAGGCGGTCGGCGTGGATGCGCAGAGGTTTTCGGAATGGTCTTTTCAGCGGCATTTAAAATTGCTTTTGTAAAATTTTCTATATTTTCATCAATGGGTGTCAGATAATCCATGTCAAGTGATACAAGGTAATTCGAGTAGGAGTCCCAGTTGGCTTTTCGCAAAATCCAACTGGAATTTCGAACATAACAGGTTTGGGAGTCACATAAACTGATCTTAATAGGCACATGGTCGCTTCCATACAAATCATTGAGTACCGACCATGTGCATCTAGTAGCTAATTGAGGGCTGCAAATCGATAGATCAACAGCTGTCCATCCACCAGTAGATGCTGCTAAATGAGTAGGAGAACCGTCATTTAGCAGACATAAGTCTAGTTCCATTCTTACACTTTCAACAATATCACCTCGAGAGTTCCTAGTCGGAGATCCCCAAGACGAATGGTGGGCATTAAAATCCCCTACCAATAAGAACGGAGTTGGTAACTGGCTTATCAAATTTACTAAATCGCTGTGATGCAGGTTTTCTTGTGGTGGCAAGTAGACACAACACACAGTGATTTTATACGGGACAGCTGTTTGAACGGCTACTGCTTGTAAAGGAGTTATTAAGTTTAGAGAAACAGCATCGATACAGTCACGGGCTAGGATGGCTACGCCACCTCTAGCTCGATCTTCTGTAACGAAGTCCGATCTAAAAACTGAATACTCCCTTAAATGGAAATTATGCGATTCGTGGAGATGTGTCTCCTGTAGACATACAAACATTGGGTACACATCTCGCACGAGTACTTTAAGTTCTTCTATGTGACTCCTAACACCGTTGACGTTCCATTGTATCACTGACTTCCTAAGCAAAGACATTTATTAGCTTAGCAAAGGGTTTATTTGACACCCATTGGTGCTCTCTCCTTTCTTGCCTGGGACGTTTTGGGACGTCTCAGGCTTACATTTCTCAGATTCCATATCCACCCGTTCAGGGATGGAATCTGAGGAAGTTTTGGGTTTAGGAGGGGTAGTTTTCACATTCCCTCCTTTGTTTGCATTTTTCTTAATACCCGGTAACGACTGTGACGATGTGGTCTGTCGTAACTCCGGTCTACGTGGTTTGGATTTTTCCAACGTCTTCTGCACAGATGGTTTACTACCCGTTGATAATTTCTTCTGCACAGAAACACAAGGCTCACTTAGTGATTTATTTCGTGCTCCAATCCCCCCAGTGGAAGGGATTGGTACAAGAGGTAAATCACTATCCGTCGCTGCAGGTTGTACTAAGTTCAAAGTAGGAGGACCATTCGTGACTATGGACAAAAGGCGAGA
>JBAIZL010000010.1:29675036-29677536 GCA_036971475.1 Prosapia bicincta | reverse complement strand
CTATTACTGCCTGTGCTGGAGGTCCAGTAGCCTCTATTAAGAAACTCAGAAACGGAACACTGTTAGTTGCGACTTCCACCGAGAGACAAACATGTGCTCTATCTAAAATGACCTCTTTCTTTGATCAGGTCAAGGTATCTGTGGCTCCCCATAGATCCTTGAATTATTCAAAGGGGGTTATCACATGTAGGGATTTAATGTACCTTCCGGTTGATGAAATTAAATCCGAACTCTCGTCTCAGTCAGTTACGGACGTTGTCAATATAATGAAAATGGACAAAGGAGAAAAAGTAGCAACAGCTTCTTTTATCGTCACTTTTGGAAAGCCGGAAATACCCGAATACTTACATGCAGGTTACCAAAGGCTCTCAGTGAGACCATACGTGGCTAACCCTAGGCGCTGCTTCAAGTGCCAGCGATTTGGGCATATCAGCTCTACCTGTTCGAAGCAGAACGTATGCGGTATATGTAGCGTTGAAGGCCATGATGATAAGGAATGTGTCAATCCTCCGAAATGCGCCAACTGTGGTGGTGACCACCCAGCGCGATCCTACAACTGCCCTACTTTTAAGGAAGAGAAAGCTATCCTAGGCATCATGGCGAAAGACAAGCTGTCGTTTCCAGAGGCCAAAAAACTCTATAGATCTACTCAGCCGAAGGCAGACAGTAAGACTTATGCCGCTACCCTGACCGCTTCAAAATCGTCTTGTTCCAACTGTGCTGAGCTGTCCAAGAAGATTGAAGCTCTAACTGAACAAGTTTCTCGCCTTTTGTCCATAGTCACGAATGGTCCGTCCTTGAATTTGGTACAACCTGCAGCAACGGATAATGTTTTACCTCGTGTACCTGTCCCTTCCACTGGGGGGATTGGAACACGAAATAAATCACTAAGCGAGCCTTGTGTTTCTGTGCAGAAGATATTATCAACGGGTAATAAACCTTCTGTGCAGAAGACGGAAAAATCCAAACCACGTAGACCAGTGTTACGACAGACCACATCGCCACCGTCATTACCGGGCATTAAGAAAAATGCTAACAAAGGAGGGAATGTGAAAACTACCCCTCCTAAACCCAAAACTTCCTCAGATTCCATCCCTGAACGGGTGGATATGGAATCTGAGACATGTAAGCCTGAGACGTCTAAAAACGTCCCAGGCAAGAAAGGAGAGAGCACCAATGGATGTCAAATAAACCCTTTGCTAAGCTAATAAATGTCCTTGCTTAGGAAGTCAGTGATACAATGGAACGTCAACGGTGTTAGGAGTCACATAGAAGAACTTAAACTACTCGTGCGAGATGTGTACCCAATGTTTGTATGTCTACAGGAGACACATCTCCACGCATCGCATAATTTCCATTTAAGGGAGTATTCAGTTTTTAGATCGGACTTCGTTACAGAAGATCGAGCTAGAGGTGGCGTAGCCATCCTAGCCCGCGACTGTATCGATGCTGTTTCTCTAAACTTAATAACTCCTTTACAAGCAGTAGCCGTTCAAACAGCTGTCCCGTATAAAATCACTGTGTGTTGTGTCTACTTGCCACCACAAGAAAACCTGCATCACAGTGATTTAGTGAATTTAATAAGCCAGTTACCAACTCCGTTCTTATTGGTAGGGGATTTTAATGCCCACCATTCGTCTTGGGGATCTCCGACTAGGAACTCTCGAGGTGACCTTGTTGAGAGTGTGAGAACGGAACTGGACTTATGTCTGCTAAATGACGGTTCGCCTACCCATTTAGCAGCATCTACTGGTGGATGGACAGCTGTTGACCTATCGCTTTGCAGCCCTCAATTAGCTACTAGATGCACATGGTCGGTACTCAACGATTTGTATGGAAGCGACCATGTGCCTATTAAGATCAGTTTATGTGACTCCCAACCCTGTTATACCCGAAATCCCAGTTGGATTTTGCGAAAAGCCAACTGGGACTCCTATTCGAATTACCTTGTATCACTTGACATGGATTATTTGACACCCATTGATGAAAATATAAAAAATTTTACGAAAGCAATTTTAAATGCCGCTGAAAAGACCATTCCGAAAACCTCTACGTATCCACGCCGACCGCCTGTGCCGTGGTGGAACGATGAATGCACAGAAATCCTCCGTTTACGACGAAGAGCTCTTAGAAAGTTTAAACGACACCCAACGAATGGAAACCTTCAGGAATATAAAATGCTCCGTGCGAAAGCACGGAGGATTTTTAGGCTGAGTAGAAAGAACTCTTGGGAACAGTACATTAGCACAATTAGACGAACAACTCCGTCTTCCACAGTGTGGAGGAAACTAAGATCAGTTTGTGGTACTTTCTCTCCGTTGCCAGCCATTGCGCTGAAACAACCGGATGGAAGAATAATCTCAAACCGTGATGATATTGCTAATGTACTTGGTAAATCATTTTCTAACTTTTCTGCTACTACAGCCTACAATAGATTATTCCAGATTTATAAACTGAAGGAAGAAGCAATACCGTTTACTGTTGGGTCGTCTGGGGACTC
>JBAIZL010000010.1:29632536-29635036 GCA_036971475.1 Prosapia bicincta | reverse complement strand
GACAAGAAGACTAGGGATTGGGCTAGTTCTAAATGCACCAGTAGCCAGTCTAAGTCCAGAGTGGTGGATGGTATCAAGAGTTTTCAGAACTGTAGGTCGTGCGGATGAATAGGCTTGACAGCCATAATCAATGCGCGATCTAACGACCGCGCGATAAAATCGAAGCATAATAGTTCTGTCTGCTCCCCAATTCGTACCACTAAGGACTCTTAACATATCCAATTTCTTATTGCATCTCACCTTCAAATCACGAACATGTGGGATCCATGAGAGTCTTTTATCAAATAAAAGACCTAGAAATCGAACACTATCCGTGGTTTGAAGCTGAACCCCGTCAAGAAAAAGGATCGGCTCCTGGTGTTGCCTACGACGACTAAATGCTACACATTGGGTCTTCGAAACAGAGAATTTGAAACCTGTCGATTTTGACCATTCCTCCAATCTGTATATTGCTAACTGCAAAGATCTTTCCGCAGTTGCCATACTACGAGCAGGCACATATATACAAAAGTCATCCACAAAAAGGGAACAGTGTACCGGAGATCGTATATTACTGGTGATACTATTTATTGCAACGGCAAACAGCGTGACGCTCAGCACGCTGCCCTGCGGTACACCATTCTCTTGTGTATAGCTGTTTGAATACGTGCCTCCAAGTCGAACGCGGAAAGATCTGTTTGAAAGAAAGTTAGCGATGAATGCTAGGATATTCCCTTGTATACTCCATGATTTCAGAGTGTTCAGAATTCCTCTTTTCCATGCCATATCATATGCCTTTTCAAGGTCAAAGAAAACCGCAACGAGCGTTTGACGCAAGAGAAAGGCATCTTGAATAGCGGATTCTAACAAAACCAATTGGTCAACTGATGAGCGTCCTAGTCTGAAACCACATTGTTCGTTGCTAAGAAGGTTGTTGGTTTCTAGGTACCAGACAAGACGGCGGTTGACCATCTTCTCCAGTAGTTTGCACAAGACGCTTGTAAGTGATATAGGCCTGTAACTACTGGGGTTGGTTTTGTCCTTACCTGGCTTCAAAAATGGAATTACAGTCGATTCTAACCATGCATCGGGGAAAGAGCGCTCCTCGAATAAACGATTGTATACTCGAAGGAGGACAAGTTTCGCCGATGATGGTAGATGTTTTAGCATGGAGTACACAATGGAATCAGGACCTGGTGCAGAATCCTTCGTTGACGCAAGAGCTGACTCCAATTCCCCTATAGAGAAAGGAGTGTTTAAAGGAGAGTCCTCAGACGACCCAACAGTAAACGGTATTGCTTCTTCCTTCAGTTTATACATCTGGAATAATCTATTATAGGCTGTAGTAGCAGAAAAATTAGAAAAAGATGTTCCAAGTACATTAGCAATGTCATCACTGTTTGTGATTAATCTCCCATCTGGTTGCTTCAGCGCAATGGCTGGCAACGGAATGGAAGTACCACAAACTGATCTTAGTTTCCTCCACACTGTGGAGGACGGAGTTGTTCGTCTAATTGTGCTAATGTACTGTTCCCAAGAGTTCTTTCTACTCAGCCTAAATATCCTCCGTGCTTTCGCACGGAGTATTTTATATTCCTGAAGGTTTCCATTCGTTGGGTGTCGTTTAAATCTCCTAAGAGCTCTTCGTCGTAAATGGAGGATTTCTGTGCATTCATCGTTCCACCACGGCACAGGCGGTCGGCGTGGATGCGCAGAGGTTTTCGGAATGGTCTTTTCAGCGGCATTTAAAATTGCTTTTGTAAAATTTTCTATATTTTCATCAATGGGTGTCAGATAATCCATGTCAAGTGATACAAGGTAATTCGAGTAGGAGTCCCAGTTGGCTTTTCGCAAAATCCAACTGGAATTTCGAACATAACAGGTTTGGGAGTCACATAAACTGATCTTAATAGGCACATGGTCGCTTCCATACAAATCATTGAGTACCGACCATGTGCATCTAGTAGCTAATTGAGGGCTGCAAATCGATAGATCAACAGCTGTCCATCCACCAGTAGATGCTGCTAAATGAGTAGGAGAACCGTCATTTAGCAGACATAAGTCTAGTTCCGTTCTTACACTTTCAACAATATCACCTCGAGAGTTCCTAGTCGGAGATCCCCAAGACGAATGGTGGGCATTAAAATCCCCTACCAATAAGAACGGAGTTGGTAACTGGCTTATCAAATTTACTAAATCACTGTGATGCAGGTTTTCTTGTGGTGGCAAGTAGACACAACACACAGTGATTTTATACGGGACAGCTGTTTGAACGGCTACTGCTTGTAAAGGAGTTATTAAGTTTAGAGAAACAGCATCGATACAGTCACGGGCTAGGATGGCTACGCCACCTCTAGCTCGATCTTCTGTAACGAAGTCCGATCTAAAAACTGAATACTCCCTTAAATGGAAATTATGCGATTCGTGGAGATGTGTCTCCTGTAGACATACAAACATTGGGTACACATCTCGCACGAGTACTTTAAGTTCTTCTATGTGACTCCTAACACCGTTGACGTTC
>JBAIZL010000010.1:29500036-29570036 GCA_036971475.1 Prosapia bicincta | reverse complement strand
ATAATAAACACACAGATGCTGACTACATCTGTAACTACCTTTATTGGAGTTGCAAATGATCTGTGTCAGTGATAAAACATAAGGCCTTTCTATAAAACTGAATAGACACCATTTCAGAAAATATACGTTGGTTATATATATTCTGCAAGTAATGATGACTGGCAATTCAACTGGCAGAAACTATTTTGTTTTTATTTTCTAAAACTGCCTTGTCAAATGAATGTAAGGTATTTTCACTGCATTTACATTGTATAGCCTACAGTATCATGACCTTGTACGTGGATACGAATATATATTTAACATTTTTTCTTTTTATAAATTGCAATAATAAAAGATCGTTACTTATACGGAAATATATTAACCACATCAAATAGAATATTCATAGTTTTTCCAACTAAAGTTCCTACAATGCTACACTTGTAGGACGAATAATCTACCATTGTATTACTGTATATGTGCCTTACATTGCTACAGCTACTACACTTGTAGGACGAATAATCTACCATTGTATTACTGTATATGTGCCTTACATTGCTACAGCTACTACACTTGTAGGACGAATAATCTACCATTGTATTACTGTATATGTGCCTTACATTGCTACAGCTACTACACTTGTAGGACGAATAATCTACCATTGTATTACTGTATATGTGCCTTACATTGCTACAGCTACTACACTTGTAGGACGAATAATCTACCATTGTATTACTGTATATGTGCCTTACATTGCTACAGCTACTACACTTGTAGGACGAATAATCTACCATTGTATTACTGTATATGTGCCTTACATTGCTACAGCTACTACACTTGTAGGACGAATAATCTACCACTGTATTACTGTATATGTGCCTTACATTGCTACAGCTACTACACTTGTAGGACGAATAATCTACCACTGTATTACTGTATATGTGCCTTACATTGCTACAGCTACTACACTTGTAGGACGAATAATCTACCATTGTATTACTGTATATGTGCCTTACATTGCTACAGCTACTACACTTGTAGGACGAATAATCTACCATTGTATTACTGTATATGTGCCTTACATTGCTACAGCTACTACACTTGTAGGACGAATAATCTACCATTGTATTACTGTATATGTGCCTTACATTGCTACAGCTACTACACTTGTAGGACGAATAATCTACCATTGTATTACTGTATATGTGCCTTACATTGCTACAGCTACTACACTTGTAGGACGAATAATCTACCATTGTATTACTGTATATGTGCCTTACATTGCTACAGCTACTACACTTGCAGGACGAATAATCTACCATTGTATTACTGTATATGTGCCTTACATTGCTACAGCTACTACACTTGTAGGACGAATAATCTACCACTGTATTACTGTATATGTGCCTTACATTGCTACAGCTACTACACTTGTAGGACGAATAATCTACCATTGTATTACTGTATATGTGCCTTACATTGCTACAGCTACTACACTTGTAGGACGAATAATCTACCATTGTATTACTGTATATGTGCCTTACATTGCTACAGCTACACAGAAAATAGGTAATCCATTTAACATCTGTAGTTTGCGCTCAGCTCTATCTACAGGAGTTATGAGATTCCGTAAAGGTAGGTTGTAACTTCCGCTTTTGCGTCATTATATATATATATATATATATATATATATATGCTGATACGTATTTCTTCACGGATGGAAAAATATGATGAATAGTTATTATCTGGAGAATTATTATCTAAAGTTATTATCTGGATATATATATATATATATATATATATATATATATATATATATATATATATATATATATATAAGATATATATATATATATATCTACTGACAAATATAAATGTGCTGTAAATATTTTGTTATCAGAATGGTTTAAGTATTTTTATAAGTTTTTAACAAAAGTTGATATTTTAACCAATCATTAGTTTTCCTTGCATAATTCCTACAAGAACATGTAATACTAAAGTTTGTCCATTGGCGCATAGTATTGTCTGCACGAATCCCAACACCACACTACACTAGTTGGATGGGTTTAGTCTTCTCGCCGTCAACTGATTGTCGAACCAGTTCGAGAACCTGTGTTTTTTGGATCATATGCTTTTTTATTCCTTTTGTTAGTTCACTCTCTCTTTATATATATATATATATATATCTTGTTCAAATATTCATTCTTTAATAAAATACGTTTTATTCATACACTCAAGTTCAAATACATTTTTTTTTTTTTACTTGTAGTGGAATACTTTTAATGTTGCAGTTGTTTCAACTATTATATCAATTTTTTAATGTAATTCATTAATTTTAGTTTTATGTGGGAGAAATGCATTTCACAAAAAGAGCAAGTTACGCAACATGGCTTAAAATAGGTGATAGCATATGCTTTCATAAAACACCTTATTTTATGTTATAGGTTATGTGGTAGAACAGCTGTTTTAACGCATAGGTTATGTTACTTTATTTATATTAACCTCGGACCTCGGTGAGTATATATACCTTGGTTATAACAAAGGCCCAAACTCAATCGGGCCGTAATACTTGCACTTCACACGTAATTAAGTTTCCACAAGCATTATGTAATTGCCATATTCTTCACTAGCGCTCTTTGTATTAGTTAAGGTTACCATAGAAAGTAATAAAAAGATTATAGCTTTGCTAATTTTGGAAACACTTCTCTCCAGTATTTAAACTACAAGTCTGAACACAAGTTACAGTACTCGGCTACTGTTTACACCAACAGATAGCGCATTCTATGTACACATCTCGGAAGCCTCTTGATCTTAACTTCTGAGCTGAAGTTTATTGCCCAGGGCTAGTTTTCAACGTTTGTAGAGAATTCGCCCTACGGATTCTCTAATATTAATTTGGAACTTTCGTGTAGGGTACACATTGGTTTGTTAGTGAGGTTATTGCTGTTGGGATTTATTTCCGGTTTCCACGTAATCGATTTTAGCGAAGACAATTGTACCGGGAGGTAAAGAAAGTCATTCGAAATACGAATCAAATTATAAAAATTTCCGCTCACGCACCAAAACTTGAAAATTTTGGAAAAGAACAATTTTCCCCCAAACGTAAAACGTTACTAATTAAACGTTTGTCTAATATTGTTGACGTGGTAACAATAGTCGCGAAAGGTATATAAAAGCAATAGTCGCGAAAGGTATATAAAAGCAATAGTCGCGAAAGGTATATAAAAGCAATAGTCGCGAAAGGTATATAAAAGCAAAAGTCGGGAAATGTAATTAAGTTCGATGTTGACTCAGAATTACAAATTTTGAGAAATATCTACTTTAACAAAGAACTTTTAGCACCACAATTCACCCACCACACACACTTTATACAATTATAAAACTTGAGCTCATTTGTTGCTTAAATCGCAAAATTACTCATAAGGACGAAACAAAGAAATATAGAAAATATTCCACCTACAAAAGAGAACATATTGCTCTGAACACTTACACGCCTTTTACTTCTGAGTTAAGGGTTGTGGTATAACAGCTGTTCTAACATAGGTTATGTTACTTTATTTATATTTATTGTAATTAGTTATGGAAGAGTAACTTATATAAAATCATTCTCTGTTGACTTAAGTAGGAATTGACTTGAAAATATGTTTGTTTACATTACTTGTTTTTATGAGTAACTACTTACGACTTTATATAACAGTTGTGTGCCGGAACCTAAGCTCACACGTCACCTATAATATCCGATGCCTGTTACGACCGAGAAACGTAAAGCAAATTGGTTTATCTCAGTTCCATTGCACAACAGTCGTGCGGCTTAAACATTACACGAGAGCGCACTTCGCATACAGCAATATGCACATAGTGCTTCTATATTTATATCATATTACACTGATCAGTGAGTGACGATAGCTCCAAGTTGTCGTAAGAAAGCATATTTTACCATTTTACTTCTCCAGACAGAAAGTAATACACTTAACACTTTTTGCAAACGTTATACTCAACACGATCGAGACGACCGAAACTTTTCTACTGTTTTTTCAATTCCTTTTATTAGTTCATACTCTCTCTCTCTCTCTCTCTCTCTCTCTCTCTCTCTCTCTCTCTCTCTCTCTTTTGCACCTCATTTATCATGCATGCAACCACGATGTGTCACAGCAAAGCTTGGCAGGTTACAGTTAGTAGTTTTACATATGCCCTGTGTACAACTGTTTGGTTTAAGTTATTTGATGACATATGATTTCAAGAAACAGATGATTTATTGCTATAGGGCGATTTAACGTTGTACAACAGCTGTTTTAACATAAAGGTTTTGTTACATTATTTATTGTACATGATGCCATGTTACTATAATATTGAATGTTGGTCATTCAATAATGTTACTATTGCAATATTGTAATATTGCTTATCAGTTAATAAATATAGTAGTTTATATTTTATTATATGTTACCACCGTTAATTCAATATATTTATTGAGATATATGGTTTTATTTTCATTTTTAAAATACAAATTTCCCTATGCGTCTCTGACACTTTTTAAGAACAGATTTCATTTAAATTTGTTAAATATATTTGTATTCATTAAAGACTTTAGGATCTAACAAAGGTTTTATTAACTAAATACTATTAAAACCTATATACAACCTCTTCAAACGAGATGTGCCTCTGTCGCCCAATTCCACCAACTGCCACATTCACAGGATTTTGAGTGTAGCCAGAGAGTATTCCCTGGCGCAGGCTGTGGCTCCTGGGCAAGGATGTGACGTGTCGTAAATCAAGCAGTGCTTGGTGGAAACGTCCCCGTGAAATTACACGGTGTTTTTGGTTGTTTTTACAAATTTCAGATTTTATTTTGAATAGATTTACGACATTGCTGTATGGGTTAATAAACTTACTTTTAGTTTTTATATATTAGTGAAGCCTAGGAGTAATTTCTTAGTTACTTTAAAGTACAGTAGAATAGCGTGACTAGGTTCTGAAGGACACGCTGCGCAAATATTAAAGCACTATTGTATATTTATGTATGATGTATATTTTAAGAATTAGTACTATTGTGAAATTCAAACTATCGAGAAAATTTTAATTAATTTAGCAAGTTACTAATATAACTTTGTTACCTTATTTCACCTTGTTACTTCATTTGGATTTGTTACTTTATTTGCTTTGTTATTTCATTTTCCTTTGTTCTCCACTAGGCTATGTTTTCTTTCATTTTGCCTTGATACCTAATTTGTGGTTCTTACTTAACCTGGTTCTGTCATTTCATTTTACGTTTTTGCCTAATTTGGTTTTTTATACTTGATAAGACCTTGTTTCTTCATTAGGCTTGTAGTTCATTTGGCTTTCTCACTTCATTTGGCTTTCTCACTTCATTTGGCTTTCTCACTTCATTTGGCTTTCTCACTTCATTTTGATTTCTCACCTAATTTGGCTTTTTTTTGCTATATTTGAATATGTTACTGAAATCGGCTGTATTACTTGATTTGGCTTAGTTACTTAATTTGTCTTTCAAACATGATTCTGTTCTGTTACTTCTTATAGCTTTACTACTTTATTTTATTTTGATACTTATTTAACTGTCGTTTCATTTGCCTTTGTTACCTAATTTGGTTTTGATACTGATTCGGTTTTGTTAGGTCATTTGGCTTTGTTACTTCATAGAGCTTTTTTACTTTATTTGGCTTTGTTACCTAATTTGGCTTTGATACTTTATTCGGATTTCTTATTTCATTTCATTTTTTATAAACAATTGAACTTTTCATCAGTTATATCAAAGATACTAAGGATGTTATGGGAAATGATACCTAACTCATAACTTAATTTTAAAATGTAATAGAGTTTGGTATCATTTTCAATAACGTTCTTAGTAGGTTTTAAATAACTGATGGAAAAATCATGTGTTTCATAAACAAATATTATATTCTGGTAGATAGATAACCAGTAGGGGATTGTGACAGGTTCCGAGACAGGGAGGGTTTCTTAGGGGTAGACTTAGGTACTCCCCACTTAAACAGGTCTCTAGACTTTCAAGGTAGAGGTGCAAGAGGAAATCGGCTTTCGAACAAGACCTGTGAAAGATCAATGCAAATTGACTTTATTAAATGGATCTGGTCTGTATTGGTAGGTCGTCCGGCGCCGTAAAATATCAAGTTCTCTTCACAATCATATGAGAAAAACTAGTAATATAAATATAGTAACATAACCAATGCGTTAAAACATAACCATTTTGTCCTGCACATAACCTAAAACATAAAATCAGCTGTTTTATGGAATCTTAAGTTATCGCTTATTTTGAGCCAAATGAGAAATAATAACTAAATTGCATACCTTGCCCCTTTTTTTATAAAACTAAAATTAATTCATTAAATTTAATTAATGACATAAGGTAACACTGTATTATCATCAAGTTTCAGAAACTACAAGTTTAAACATTGTGTTTCAACTTGAGTGGATAGATAAAAAATATTTTGTTTAACGATGACATTTTTGAACAAGATATATATATATATATATATATATTTAAGTAGAGTGTCAACTAATAGTAGGAATTGAAAATTAATAAAACAACATCTAACTGTTTCCAAAATGTCCTTCTATACTTTGTGACGTTTACCTAATCACTGCTGGTTTAGTAACTTTTAAATTAAAAAATATTCAATAGTCAAATTGTATTTGTTTGCTTTTAGTTATCTTCTTTAAAATTACATCTCTGTAACATGAACCTTGGTAATATTAATAAAAACTGTCAGGTATTAGCTGACTTTATCCCCAATTTTAGAGAGAGTAAGATAGCTAAAGTATATTACAGAAATTAGAAAAATTAAAATTATGATATTTTTAGTAAACAAATATATTACGAGTAAAGACATTTCTAAGAATTGGTATTGCCTTTCTATTTGTTTTATTCACTGAAACTTTACAATGTCAAAGTTAATGCTAAGCCACTTCGATGGCATTAATGAAACGAAATCAAGCCCAACTCACAGATGAATGCAATTAGATGCACATAGAATGTAAAGGAAACACAGAGTGTAACACCGCAGAGATATAACTTCCTTGCGGTGATTGAGGCGGTTTCAGGCGACCTACTTCGAGCACATTATAGGACTTCTACGAAACAGAACTTTAATAGGTTAAGCAATGCATTCTCATAACGACGGTAGAAATTATAGTGATTCTAGTGAAATACAAAGCAAGGTAGGGCTCTCTCAGTTAGTATTTGTTGCGGTCAACCAAAACAAAAAAGTCATTTCTAATATGTAACCGGTAACTTTGATGCAAACTATGATAGAGTGATCTTTGCAAGAGCGAAGCGAAGGGTTAACCCCTCCACAAGAATATAGTTTCTATTTATACTATTAATCTATAATTCTTCAACTCATCGACCATTCTCCCCTTTTACCAGTTTACCTATTACCTATTTTTTCTTTACTTTTTAATCCATTACTCATTATTTCTTTCCACCATTTTACTTTATCTTATTCTATATCATATCCATATATATTTGTTTTATATTTCGATTCTTGTAAACCTTATATACATTCGTTTCTGTATTAATTAAATAATAATCAACAATATTCACTAAACTCAATAAACTATATACATAGACTATTGAGTAAACATCGTCCTCGTCAATGTCCACCATTACAGATCTCGGGAACTATAATTACAGTAATACTGTTGGAACTATAATGAGCAATAAATTTACTCATTCTGAGTTTTAGTCCGTTATTAAAGATCACTTTTACTCAAAGTCTCCAAATTTGTATTATTCATCTGTGTATTTTAGTTACTACAGAGTTTAAAATTATTTGCCATTGTTAGAAACCAACGTGTAAAAGTATAAATAACAATCAATAGAGATAGGAAGGAGCTCATGTCATATATATTAAAAGGAATTTACGATAAACAGCAATCTACTAAAGGCAGTACGGTTTTACGAGAAAGAGTTGATCGAAGGTAAAATAAAACATTTAATACGCAAAATGTTATTATTGTTGGAGTGTGGAATAAGCCTGGGCTAAAATAAGAGGAAGTACAAGAAAATTACAAAACAAACATCGGATTTAATATAAGCGTACGTGAAAGGAAGATTAATAAAGGAACATCGTGACCCTGAGACAATTTTATATCAAGTAAAACGTTAAAATGATTTTATTCCATCTTTTTTAAGGTTAAAATGCTTAGATTCGAAATATGAAAAAAAGTTTCATTGGCAAGGGAACTATTTTGGATGTAAGAGAAAATACATTTCTAGTAGATTACAATGTACTTTTGTTAGTGATTATATCTTTAACTGGGCCAACGTATTCCGTCCTGTACGTAAGATAGAGCGACCTGTTGTATTATTCAGGACCCCTGACCGAAAGCAGTTGTATTGGAAACGCAACATCCATAATTGATTCACTTTAGGCAGAGCTAAAATTTAAAATTTATGAAAATACTTATTTTTCCCGAGGCAAATATGTGAATATTAAAATTATTTTAAGACTGTTTCAATATGTCCATAAATAAATAATGGCGTATTTCATTACAGTATTTAAATATACATTTATCAATTAATAAAGTTTTATTAGGAAATGCTTTTTATTTTAAAAACGCTTTTGTTATAGACGGTAGTTCTGGTAAAGATTTAACACTTTTTATGATAAATTGTATTAAAATAAAATTGTACATAATTTGTGCAATTATTTCCAAAAAAAATAACACCTCGGATCAGCTGTGGGAAGGTTGCCACAGGTCCCATGTGGGGAAAAGTACCAAGGATCAGATGCTGGTAGGACGCCACAAGCCCGATGTGAAAAGAACACCAAGGATCAGCTGTGGGTAGTCCGTGACAGGTCCCATGGGGGAAGAATAACAAGGATCATATGTGGGTAGTCCGTGACAGGTCCCATGGGGGAAGAATAACAAGGATCATATATGGGTAGTCCGTGACAGGTCCCATGGGGGAAGAACAACAAGGATCATATATGGGTAGTCCGTGACAGGTCCCATGGGGGAAGAATAACAAGGATCATATGTGGGTAGTCCGTGACAGGTCCCATGGGGGAAGAATAACAAGGATCATATATGGGTAGTCCGTGACAGGTCCCATGGGGGAAGAACAACAAGGATCATATATGGGTAGTCCGTGACAGGTCCCATGGGGGAAGAATAACAAGGATCATATGTGGGTAGTACGTGACAGGTCCCATGGGGGAAAAACAACAAGGATCATATATGGGTAGTCCGTGACAGGTCCCATGGGGGAAAAACAACAAGGATCATATATGGGTAGTCCGCTACAGGTCCCATGGAGGAAGAACAACAAGGATCATATGTGGGTAGTCCGTGACAGGTCCCATGGGGGAAGAACAACAAGGATCATATGTGGGTAGTCCGCTACAGGTCCCATGGAGGAAGAACAACAAGGATCATATGTGGGTAGTCCGCTACAGGTCCCATGGAGGAAGAACAACAAGGATCATATGTGGGTAGTCCGTGACAGGTCCCATGGGGGAAGAACAACAAGGATCATACGTGGGTAGTCCGCTACAGGTCCCATGGAGGAAGAACAACAAGGATCATATATGGGTAGTCCGCTACAGGTCCCATGGAGGAAGAAAAACAAGGATCATATGTGGGTAGTCCGCTACAGGTCCCATGGAGGAAGAACAACAAGGATCATATGTGGGTAGTCCGCTACAGGTCCCATGGAGGAAGAACAACAAGGATCATATGTGGGTAGTCCGCTACAGGTCCCATGGAGGAAGAACAACAAGGATCATATGTGGGTAGTCCGCTACAGGTCCCATGGAGGAAGAACAACAAGGATCATATGTGGGTAGTCCGCTACAGGTCCCATGGAGGAAGAACAACAAGGATCATATGTGGGTAGTCCGCTACAGGTCCCATGGAGGACGAACAACAAGGATCATATGTGGGTAGTCCGCTACAGGTCCCATGGAGGAAGAACAACAAGGATCATATGTGGGTAGTCCGTGACAGGTCCCATGGGGGCAGAACAACAAGGATCATATGTGGGTAGTCCGCTACAGGTCCCATGGAGGAAGAACAACAAGGATCATATATGGGTAGTCCGTGACAGGTCCCATGGGGGAAGAACAACAAGGATCATATGTGGGTAGTCCGTGACAGATCCCATGGGGGCAGAACAACAAGGATCATATGTGGGTAGTCCGCTACAGGTCCCATGGAGGAAGAACAACAAGGATCATATATGGGTAGTCCGTGACAGGTCCCATGGGGGAAGAACAACAAGGATCATATGTGGGTAGTACGTGACAGGTCCCATGGGGGAAAAACAACAAGGATCATATGTGGGTAGTCCGTGACAGGTCCCATGGAGAAAGAACAACAAGGATCATATATGGGTAGTCCGTGACAGGTCCCATGGGGGAAAAACAACAAGGATCATATGTGGGTAGTCCGTGACAGGTCCCATGGGGGAAAAACAACAAGGATCATATGTGGGTAGTCCGTGACAGGTCCCATGGAGAAAGAACAACAAGGATCATATATGGGTAGTCCGTGACAGGTCCCATGGGGGAAAAACAACAAGGATCATATGTGGGTAGTCCGCTACAGGTCCCATGGAGGAAGAACAACAAGGATCATATGTGGGTAGTCCGTGATAGGTCCCATGGGGGAAAAACAACAAGGATCATATGTGGGTAGTCCGTGACAGGTCCCATGGAGAAAGAACAACAAGGATCATATGTGGGTAGTCCTCTACAGGTCCCATGGAGGAAGAACAACAAGGATCATATGTGGGTAGTCCGTGACAGGTCCCATGGGGGAAGAACAACAAGGATCATATGTGGGTAGTCCGCTACAGGTCCCATGGAGGAAGAACAACAAGGATCATATATGGGTAGTCCGTGACAGGTCCCATGGAGAAAGAACAACAAGGATCATATATGGGTAGTCCGTGACAGGTCCCATGGGGGAAAAACAACAAGGATCATATGTGGGTAGTCCGCGACAGGTCCCATGGGGGAAGAACAACAAGGATCATATGTGGGTAGTACGTGACAGGTCCCATGGAGAAAGAACAACAAGGATCATATATGGGTAGTCCGTGACAGGTCCCATGGGGGAAAAACAACAAGGATCATATGTGGGTAGTCCGTGACAGGTCCCATGCGGGAAAAACAACAAGGATCATATGTGGGTAGTCCGTGACAGGTCCCATGGGGGAAAAACAGCAAGGATCATATGTGGGTAGTACGTGACAGGTCCCATGGAGAAAGAACAACAAGGATCATATATGGGTAGTCCGTGACAGGTCCCATGGGGGAAAAACAACAAGGATCATATGTGGGTAGTCCGTGACAGGTCCCATGGGGGAAAAACAACAAGGATCATATGTGGGTAGTCCGTGACAGGTCCCATGGGGGAAAAACAACAAGGATCATATATGGGTAGTCCGTGACAGGTCCCATGGAGAAAGAACAACAAGGATCATATATGGGTAGTCCGTGACAGGTCCCATGGGGGAAAAACAACAAGTATCATATGTGGGTAGTCCGTGACAGGTCCCATGGGGGAAAAACAACAAGGATCATATGTGGGTAGTCCGTGACAGGTCCCATGGGGGAAAAACAACAAGGATCATAGGTGGGTAGTCCGCTACAGGTCCCATGGAGGAAGAACAACAAGGATCATATGTGGGTAGTCCGTGACAGGTCCCATGGGGGAAAAACAACAAGGATCATATATGGGTAGTCCGTGACAGGTCCCATGGGGGAAAAACAACAAGGATCATATATGGGTAGTCCGTGACAGGTCCCATGGGGGAAAAACAACAAGGATCATATATGGGTAGTCCGCTACAGGTCCCATGGAGGAAGAACAACAAGGATCATATGTGGGTAGTACGTGACAGGTCCCATGGGAGAAAAACAACAAGGATCATATATGGGTAGTCCGTGACAGGTCCCATAGGGGAAAAACAACAAGGATCATATATGGGTAGTCCGCTACAGGTCCCATGGAGGAAGAACAACAAGGATCATATGTGGGTAGTCCGTGACAGGTCCCATGGGGGAAGAACAACAAGGATCATATGTGGGTAGTCCGCTACAGGTCCCATGGAGGAAGAACAACAAGGATCATATGTGGGTAGTCCACTACAGGTCCCATGGAGGAAGAACAACAAGGATCATATGTGGGTAGTCCGTGACAGGTCCCATAGGGGAAGAACAACAAGGATCATATGTGGGTAGTCCGCTACAGGTCCCATGGAGGAAGAACAACAAGGATCATATATGGGTAGTCCGCTACAGGTCCCATGGAGGAAGAACAACAAGGATCATATGTGGGTAGTCCGTTACAGGTCCCATGGATAAAGAACAACAAGGATCATATATGGGTAGTCCGTGACAGGTCCCATGGGGGAAAACAACAAGGATCATATGTGGGTAGTCCGTGACAGGTCCCATGGAGAAAGAACAACAAGGATCATATATGGGTAGTCCGTGACAGGTCCCATGGGGGAAAAACAACAAGGATCATATGTGGGTAGTCTGTGACAGGTCCCATGGGGGAAAAACAACAAGGATCATATGTGGGTAGTCCGTGACAGGTCCCATGGCGGAAAAACAACAAGGATCATATATGGGTAGTCCGTGACAGGTCCCATGGAGAAAGAACAAAAAGGATCATATATGGGTAGTTCGTGACAGGTCCCATGGGGGAAAAACAACAAGGATCATATGTGGGTAGTCCGTGACAGGTCCCATGGGGGAAAAACAACAAGGATCATATGTGGGTAGTACGTGACAGGTCCCATGAAGAAAGAACAACAAGGATCATATATGGGTAGTCCGTGACAGGTCCCATGGAGAAAGAACAACAAGGATCATATATGGGTAGTCCGTGACAGGTCCCATGGGGGAAGAACAGCAAGGATCATATGTGGGTAGTACGTGACAGGTCCCATGGGGGAAAAACAGCAAGGATCATATGTGGGTAGTCCGTGACAGGTCCCATGGGGGAAGAACAGCAAGGATCATATGTGGGTAGTCCGTGACAGGTCCCATGGAGAAAGAACAACAAGGATCATATATGGGTAGTACGTGACAGGTCCCATGGAGGAAGAACAACAAGGATCATATGTGGGTAGTCCGTGACAGGTCCCATGGGGGAAGAACAGCAAGGATCATATGTGGGTAGACCGTGACAGGTCCCATGGAGAAAGAACAACAAGGATCATATATGGGTAGTCCGTGACAGGTCCCATGGGGGAAGAACAGCAAGGATCATATGTGGGTAGTCCGTGACAGGTCCCATGGAGAAAGAACAGCAAGGATCATATGTGGGTAGTCCGCTACAGGTCCCATGGAGGAAGAACAACAAGGATCATATGTGGGTAGTCCGTGACAGGTCCCATGGGGGAGAACAGCAAGGATCATATGTGGGTAGTCCGTGACAGGTCCCATGGGGGAAGAACAGCAAGGATCATATGTGGGTAGTACGTGACAGGTCCCATGGAGAAAGAACAACAAGGATCATATATGGGTAGTCCGTGACAGGTCCCATGGGGGAAGAACAGCAAGGATCATATGTGGGTAGTCCGTGACAGGTCCCATGGAGAAAGAACAACAAGGATCATATGTGGGTAGTACGTGACAGGTCCCATGTAGGAAGAACAGCAAGGATCATATGTGGGTAGTCCGCTACAGGTCCCATGGAGGAAGAACAGCAAGGATCATATGTGGGTAGTCCGCTACAGGTCCCATGGAGGAAGAACAACAAGGATCATATGTGGGTAGTCCGTGACAGGTCCCATGGAGAAAGAACAACAAGGATCATATGTGGGTAGTCCGTGACAGGTCCCATGGGGGAAGAACAGCAAGGATCATATGTGGGTAGTCCGTGACAGGTCCCATGGAGAAAGAACAACAAGGATCATATATGGGTAGTCCGTGACAGGTCCCATGGGGGAAAAACAACAAGGATCATATGTGGGTAGTCCGTGACAGGTCCCATGGGGGAAAACAACAAGGATCATATGTGGGTAGTCCGTGACAGGTCCCATGGGGGAAGAACAACAAGGATCATATGTGGGTAGTACGTGACAGGTCCCATGGGGGAAAAACAACAAGGATCATATGTGGGTAGTCCGTGACAGGTCCCATGGGGGAAGAACAACAAGGATCATATGTGGGTAGTCCGTGACAGGTCCCATGGGGGAAGAACAACAAGGATCATATGTGGGTAGTACGTGACAGGTCCCATGAGGGAAAAACAACAAGGATCATATGTGGGTAGTCCGTGACAGGTCCCATGGGGGAAAAACAACAAGGATCATATGTGGGTAGTCCGTGACAGGTCCCATGGGGGAAGAACAACAAGGATCATATGTGGGTAGTATGTGACAGGTTCCATGGGGGAAAAACAACAAGGATCATATGTGGGTAGTCCGTGACAGGTCCCATGGGGGAAGAACAACAAGGATCATATGTGGGTAGTACGTGACAGGTCCCATGGGGGAAAAACAACAAGGATCATATGTGGGTAGTCCGCTACAGGTCCCATGGAGGAAGATTAACAAGGATCATATGTGGGTAGTCCGTGACAGGTCCCATGGAGGAAGAACAACAAGGATCATATGTGGGTAGTCCGCTACAGGTCCCATGGAGGAAGAACAACAAGGATCATATGTGGGTAGTCCGCTACAGGTCCCATGGAGGAAGAACAACAAGGATCATATATGGGTAGTCCGCGACAGGTCCCATGGAGAAAGAACAACAAGGATCATATGTGGGTAGTCCGTGATAGGTCCCATGTGGGAAAAACAACAAGGATCATATGTGGGTAGTCCGTGACAGGTCCCATGGGGGGAAAACAACAAGGATCATATGTGGGTAGTCCGTGACAGGTCCCATGGGGGAAAAACAACAAGGATCATATGTGGGTAGTCCGTGACAGGTCCCATGGGGGAAGAACAACAAGGATCATATGTGGGTAGTACGTGACAGGTCCCATGGAGGAAAAACAGCAAGGATCATATGTGGGTAGTCCACTACAGGTCCCATGGAGGAAGAACAGCAAGGATCATATGTGGGTAGTCCGCTACAGGTCCCATGGAGGAAGAACAACAAGGATCATATGTGGGTAGTCCGCTACAGGTCCCATGGAGGAAGAACAACAAGGATCATATGTGGGTAGTCCGCGACAGGTCCCATGGAGGAAGAACAGCAAGGATCATATGTGGGTAGTCCGCTACAGGTCCCATGGAGGAAGAACAACAAGGATCATATGTGGGTAGTCCGCGACAGGTCCCATGGAGAAAGAACAACAAGGATCATATATGGGTAGTCCGTGACAGGTCCCATGGGGGAAAAACAACAAGGATCATATGTGGGTAGTCCGTGAGAGGTCCCATGGGGGAAGAACAACAAGGATCATATGTGGGTAGTACGTGACAGGTCCCATGGAGGAAAAACAGCAAGGATCATATGTGGGTAGTCCGCTACAGGTCCCATGGAGGAAGAACAGCAAGGATCATATGTGGGTAGTCCGCTACAGGTCCCATGGAGGCAGAACAACAAGGATCATATGTGGGTAGTCCGTGACAGGTCCCATGGGGGAAGAACAACAAGGATCATATGTGGGTAGTACGTGACAGGTCCCATGGAGGAAAAACAGCAAGGATTATATGTGGGTAGTCCGCTACAGGTCCCATGGAGGAAGAACAGCAAGGATCATATGTGGGTAGTCCGCTACAGGTCCCATGGAGGAAGAACAACAAGGATCATATGTGGGTAGTCCGTGACAGGTCCCATGGGGGAAGAACAACAAGGATCATATGTGGGTAGTACGTGACAGGTCCCATGGGGGAAAAACAACAAGGATCATATGTGGGTAGTACGTGACAGGTCCCATGGGGGAAGAACAACAAGGATCATATGTGGGTAGTACGTGACAGGTCCCATGGGGGAAGAACAACAAGGATCATATGTGGGTAGTACGTGACAGGTCCCATGGGGGAAAAACAACAAGGATCCTATGTGGGTAGTCCGTGACAGGTCCCATGGGGGAAGAACAACAAGGATCATATGTGGGTAGTCCGCGACAGGTCCCATGGAGAAAGAACAACAAGGATCATATATGGGTAGTCCGTGACAGGTCCCATGGGGGAAAAACAACAAGGATCATATGTGGGTAGTACGTGACAGGTGCCATGGGGGAAAAACAACAAGGATCATATGTGGGTAGTCCGTGACAGGTCCCATGGGGGAAGAACAACAAGGATCATATGTGGGTAGTCCGCGACAGGTCCCATGGAGAAAGAACAACAAGGATCATATATGGGTAGTCCGTGACAGGTCCCATGGGGGAAAAACAACAAGGATCATATGTGGGTAGTCCGTGACAGGTCCCATGGGGGAAGAACAACAAGGATCATATGTGGGTAGTACGTGACAGGTCCCATGGGGGAAGAACAGCAAGGATCATATGTGGGTAGTCCGCGACAGGTCCCATGGAGAAAGAACAACAAGGATCATATATGGGTAGTCCGTGACAGGTCCCATGGGGAAAAAACAGCAAGGATCATATGTGGGTAGTCCGCTACAGGTCCCATGGAGGAAGAACAGCAAGGATCATATGTGGGTAGTCCGCTACAGGTCCCATGGAGAAAGAACAACAAGGATCATATATGGGTAGTCCGTGACAGGTCCCATGGGGGAAAAACAACAAGGATCATATGTGGGTAGTCCGTGACAGGTCCCATGGGGGAAGAACAACAAGGATCACATGTGGGTAGTACGTGACAGGTCCCATGTAGGAAGAACAACAAGGATCATATATGGGTAGTCCGTGACAGGTCCCATGGGGGAAGAACAACAAGGATCATATGTGGGTAGTACGTGACAGGTCCCATGTAGGAAGAACAACAAGGATCATATGTGGGTAGTCCGTGACAGGTCCCATGGGGGAAAAACAACAAGGATCATATGTGGGTAGTCCGTGACAGGTCCCATGGGGGAAGAACAACAAGTATCATATATGGGTAGTCCGTGACAGGTCCCATGGGGGAAAAACAACAAGGATCATATGTGGGTAGTCCGTGACAGGTCCCATGGGGGAAGAACAACAAGGATCATATGTGGGTAGTACGTGACAGGTCCCATGGGGGAAGAACAGCAAGGATCATATGTGGGTTGTCCGCTACAGGTCCCATGGAGGAAGAACAACAAGGATCATATGTGGGTAGTCCGTGACAGGTCCCATGGGGGAAGAACAGCAAGGATCAGCTGTGGCTAGTACGTACAAGTCCCATGGGGGAAGAACAGCAAGGATCAGCTGTTGCTAGTACGCGGCAGGTCCCATGGGGGAAGAACAGCAAGGATCATATGTGGGTAGTCCGTGACAGGTCCCATGGGGGTAGAAATGCAAGGATCAGCTGTGGCTAGTACGCGACAGGTCCCATGAGGGGAAGAACAACAAGGATCATATGTGGGTAGTACGTGACAGGTCCCATGGAGGAAGAACAGCAAGGATCATATGTGGGTAGTCCGCGACAGGTCCCATGAAGGAAGAACAACAAGGATCATTTGTGGGTAGTCCGTGACAGGTCCCATGGAGGAAGAACAGCAAGGATCAGCTGTGGCTAGTACGTGACAGGTCCCATGGGGGACGAACAGCAAGGATCATATGTGGGTAGTCCGCGACAGGTCCCATGGAGGAAGAACAACAAGGATCATATGTGGGTAGTCCGTGATAGGTCCCATGGGGGAAGAACAGCAAGGATCGGCTGTGGCTAGTACGTGACAGGTCCCATGGGGGACGAACAGCAAGGATCATATGTGGGTAGTCCGTGATAGGTCCCATGGGGGAAGAACAGCAAGGATCGGCTGTGGCTAGTACGTGACAGGTCCCATGGAGGAAGAACAGCAAGGATCATATGTGGGTAGTACGTGACAGGTCCCATGTAGGAAGAAAAGCAAGGATCATATGTGGGTAGTCCGTGACAGGTACCATGGAGGAAGAACAACAAGGATCATATGTGGGTAGTACGTGACAGGTACCATGGAGGAAGAACAACAAGGATCATATGTGGGTAGTCCGTGACAGGTCCCATGGGGGAAAAACAACAAGGATCATATGTGGGTAGTCCGTGACAGGTACCATGGAGGAAGAACAACAAGGATCATATGTGGGTAGTACGTGACAGGTCCCATGTAGGAAGAAAAGCAAGGATCATATGTGGGTAGTACGTGACAGGTCCCATGGAGGAAGAACAACAAGGATCATATGTGGGTAGTACGTGACAGGTCCCATTTAGGAAGAAAAGCAAGGATCATATGTGGGTAGTACGTGACAGATACCATGGAGGAAGAACAACAAGGATCATATGTGGGTAGGTAGCGGCAGGTCCCATGGTGGAAGAACACCAAGGATGATATGTGGGTAGGGCGCGACAGGTCCAATGGGAAACAGCACTAAGGGTCAGATGTGGGAAAGCACCACAGGTCCCATGGGGGTAGAGCACCAAGAGTCAGATGTGGATAAGGTGCCACAAGTCCCATTGGGAAAGAGTATTAAGGGTCAGATGGGGGAATCACAACAGGTCCCATGGGGGAAGAGCACCGTGGGTCAGTTGTGGGAAGGCATCACAGGTCCCATGGAGGAAGAGCACCAAAGATCAGACTTTGAAAGAGCACCACGGATAAGATGTGGAAATTTCACTACGGATCTGATGTGGGAAGAGGACAGATTTCGGATGTGGTAAGCGCAGCACAAATCAGATTTTTTGTAATCTCTGGAGAAGTGTGATCCTTTTAAAATGATTGCACCTTTTCTTTATTGATTACGAGTAGGCTTTTGATAGTGTAAATAAGAAGAATTAGAAAAAATAAATGTCTCTGTTAGTTGATTAAACGGATGACTTTAAATTACGTGTACTCCAAGATTGTTTCGGAAACATTTTGTCTCCACGCTAGAATCTAAGCACTCTAACACGTCTATCTTCCTGCATACAACTATTTTAGACTCTATTAAATAGTAACATATGATGTCTTACAACAGCTGATTTTTTGTTATAGGTTATAATGAACAGCTGTAACACATTGGTTATGTTACTTTATCTTTTATGTATTTTATTTATTAATAATTATATATTATTATTCAATATTTTTTATTACAATAAATATATTAATTTACATTTTACCTAATTTTACCACAATTAATAGCATCTAATGATACTGAGATTTATATTTTATTATAATAATTATTATTATAATGAAAATGATATTTATATATATATATATATATATATATATATATATATATATATATATACAGTTTGAAAACGGAGAATATGTAAGCATACATACCAACCATATATACATACATAGCATATATGTATATACATACGTTTTGTATCTTGTTTACGCGTTTCAATGACAACCACCTATGAAGGAGAGTTCTGAAAACCTTAGAGGACTTTCTATATGTTTTCAATTCATTCTATGAAAGCCACATAAACATATGATAATGAATTTAGCGATATTAGATGCGGCACATTTAAGGCTGTCAAGATTAGTTTTTGTAATGCACTTAAAAGAGTCCGTGAAGTGAAAAAATTTCTTTTTCAAATAAGGTCGAAATATTTTTCACAATGCCGATAATATTCTTCAACATTTTTAAAAAAAAGCATGCAAAGCTAAAAGAAATAAGTAAAAGTGAAATTACATTACAAACTAAGCAATACCACGTTATTTGCTAAGCCCCCGTTAGAGGTGGTAGCTCCAGCAGCTCCTGACCCTGTCACGTCCTACAGTGTTATAGTAATACCTATTTGCAGTGCCTACAGCTGTCCTTTATATCACCTTCTAAAGTACCTTGTCACTGGCTCCCAACATTTTCGGTTTGTGTTCATCATTAGGAAAAACTTGTCAATTCCGTCAGTTTGAGGGGAACCCACGGACAACGTGCGTAAACTCAAAGCCTATAGCTAATTAACTTATAAATGTTTAATTAACAAATTCCCATTTGTTTTACTTTACAATAAATGGCATTGAATTTCTATAAAAGATCGATCTTTATTAATTGCCCTATGCAGTTTTCATAGACATTGAAACTTTATTATTTCCATTAATGACCTCTGAATGGGTCACACTTCTAGGCAACTGAGAACTGAGGACGATGTTAGCAGCAGTACTGTAAAAGTGTTCGCAAACCATTGCATTCCCTTACTACCCAAACCAGAGTAAATGCATTCCCATAGCGTGCCTTTATCTGGTTTATTACCTTACCTCAGGATGACAGATCGTACTGTTGATTTTTCTACTTTTATTTAACATGATACTGCATTGGATCTTTGTATTGCTCAAGTTCTCTACTGCGTATACCAGTCTAATGTCAATAAAATCAGCGATACTTCAGAGTCTTGACGACGTGTCTGTTCGAGCAAACTGTGACACTGCAATAACAGACTTTGGCACGTCCTACTTTGCTATACTCCTGCACTTTGCTGTGTAACAACTAACTTCAGAATCATACATTTTGAAATGTCTGATTGTCATAATGCTACATACCTTGTCTCGTCTAGCTTTGCCTAACTGGGTTTACTGCAGAGTATCGTGACGTGTATTGCAGTAGTAAGATCACGGATTCAGAAGGACAAGTCAACTGTGGTGATACCTTGTCTCGTCTACCTTTGCCTAACTGAGTTTACTGCAGAGTATCGTGGACGAGTATTGCAGGAGTAAGATCACGGATTCAGGAGGAGATGTCAACTGTGGTGATACCTTTTCTCGTCTACCTTTGCCTAACTGGGTTTACTGCAGTATCGTGACGTGTAATAATTAATAATTACTTTTAAATAATCTCTAATCTTAAGATTCAACACAATCCTTGGCTTCGCTATACAGTATTAACTTTTTCCAAGATGATTGGTAATAATAAATACCATCATACTTCTACATATATTAACTAACATTGAAAGGTTTTCTTAGTGGATTTTCAAAATACAGTTTCTAACTATTTACAAACACGCAGTTTCGGCTACGAAGGTTAACCTTAGCTTTATTCTAAACAAATCCTACCACTTTTGTGTTTTGCAGCAGAGACAAAGTTTAGAGATACAGTGTTTCACTTGAGTCTCTCTCTCTCTCTCACTCTCTCTCTCTCTCTCTCTCTCTCACTCACTCACTGTTATCCGGAGTCTACCCCTTGTATCGAAAGATGAAAAAGCATCGGTAAAATGTTCTGTGGCATCGATATATTTGACCAACAAAACATTTAACTGTTCTCCTAACAATTGATTTCAATACTTAGAAAATTCAAACTTTGTTTCTATCTCGGTATCTCGAAATCAATTTTGAATTTTAAAATAGACTTATGTTTTTTATTCATCTTTTTAGATGTTTTTGTGTGACAATTACCAGCATGCTTCACACATTTTAGGATTTTAGAACATATGTTTTTCGTGTCTGAGCTTCCAACGGGAAGTGAATTGTGGGAGGTTTAAATTCCTTGGAACCTTCTACTAAATGATGCAAAATAATACATTATTGGAATCGTTCCATTTTAAGGCGTTACATAATTTAAAAGAACCAAATGTCTGACGTTTTTATAATAAATCATATTCTATTGAAGCAGAAATTGGTTGGTGTGTGTCATATCCCCTATAAAAACCACCTTTATGGAGTGCTTGAAGTGTCTTTGCAATGTAATATTAGGAGGTGGGTGCCAGAGCCTCCAAGGAGCTTGGACTTCTACCTGTTGGTCCACGGGAGGTATTTTATTTCGCTCCTACCTCCCAAAGGATTAACCAATGAAGGCATCCCCTTATCTATCAATTGTTGTCACGCCATGTAGAGGTTACTGGTTCCCCCATTGGCAAAATTGAAATAAAAATTAATCAGCAACAAAAAGAATTTTTTACCTAGACTAAGTTTTTAAAAGTATTTTTGTTGTTTTTTTTCACTTTATATTATCATTTCCATAAAGCGTAAATTAATGCAAAGATATACTTTTGTTCTCTTGACAAATATTGTATTTGTTGAGAGATTTCTTTCTAAGTTAATTTTTAAATCCTTACTGAATATTTGTATTGAGTTTTTTTGAAAAAACAAAAAAGAAATAATGAGTTTATTGAGATATCTATTTACATTGTAACCTTATTGCTGTTTCAGATTAGATTTGAGTTCTAAATTGGTTTTCAAGTATATTTTCCAATGTAAGGAGAGACAAAGATAAAATTTGTTTGCGAAACGACTGAAGCAGTCTGTTTATACTATTGAAAGAAATTGTTTTGTCGAAAAGAGTGTTTCTGTTTCAAAAGACATGAGATCCAAAAAGAGCAAATTCCTTAAAAAAGTAGAATCTCTTTGCTTTTAAGACTATTTTTGCCACCAAATATTTAACTCATTTCATTTTAAACGTTTACAGCGACGCCTACAAAAACTCGTGACGAACAAAACGTTTTCATATATCACGTGATTTTGTTACATGTTATGCTGTAAAATACCTGTTTTGCACATAGGTTGAATTACATTATCTATTGAAAATTGTTAAGGAAAGAGGACATTATTAAATAGTTTTGATCAGATAATAAATATAATCATTTATTTTAATTTTGATAAACCTAAATACAAACAATTCAATATAACGATAATAATAACTCAAGTATTTTTAATGGGATCTTTTAAATGAAAACATCATTAGGTGCGTCTGATAACAAAAAGGTAATTTCTCATTATGCGAAATTAGATATTTGTTTGAATTCAAAATGTCTATACACGTGGCTATAAATGTATTCACTTTTGTAGGCAAAGTGCTCAACCTATATCTTTTTTCCATTTTACTTTAAAACATTTTTAAAATATTTTTAAACGTTTTATAAATTCACAACTGTTTAAATTGAAACATTTGACTTTAAATCTCACAACAGGTTCGTTTATTAAAACAAACGCATTGGTTTATTAAAACAACAGATATATGTTTTGACGTCTTCGTCAGTGCTTGGCTGCTACTCCAAGCTTAGAGTAAACTAGTGTGTAGGATATGATGAATGAACACTTTTAATATTTACCTTTGTAGATTGTTCTCACTAGCTATACTCTAACTAACTGAGTACAAGATTTTTATCTCGGAAAACCTGCCTAGCTCCATGAACAGCTAAACTAATGACTCATGACTTAGGTTGACACGATTCATAGACACTTAAGAAAACCCCTTCGTACATTTTATAAAAGTTTACAACGTAATTAAATATCAAAAAGGATTTAGAAAATCTTGTTTGTAATAGTATAAACAGTTCATGAAGTTCAATAAGATAATGTACAAGTGCTACGAAATTTATTAAGATAAACTCTAAATACGCATTGTTATGAGTGTAACAAGTACTTGCTACTAATATTTAGAGAGTTTGATGATTAAAATGAGTTTTAAATGGTTAATTTTTTAGTAGTAACAAACCATTATTACAATAAAAATTAGATTTTTTTAATAATCTTGTTTAATCATTTATAAGTATATGTAATTTTATATTTTATTATTTAAATAAGCATTAAATTTACATTATTTTAACATTAGTGTGTGTGTGTGTGTGTGTGCGTGCGTGCGTGAGTGCGTGCTTGCGTGCGTGCTTGCATGTGTGTGCGTGTGTGTGTGTGTGTGTGTGTGTTGCAACGGGCCGTCACACCTGCCACCCACCGACTCTACCACACACATACGCTTACTTACCCAGCCGTCAACCCTTCCGTTGACCAGCTCTATAGCGCATGGCCGGCACCACGCGCCCGCTGCAGAGCAAGAATTTTGAAACGAGCCGCTCGCAGCCAAAGCCACGAACGCTGTGCAGTGCTCGCCAAAATCTGCCAGAGAACAAGTCACTGGACTTAAAGAACAAAAAACCTAACTTGCTGAGGATTTCACCCTTAACGGGTGAGTCATCCCGGGGAAGGAGTTCTTTTTAAAGACATATAATCGGCGAAATGACCATATCGATTGTAGGAGAGTGTAAGAAACTTGTTTAAAAGAATACTCAGTTTGTTTGCAAGTTAGTTAAAAAAATATTTATTTTTTAATTTTAAAATTTATTAATTTAAATATGCATAGCACAGTATGCATTCCTTTATCCTTGAATTACATTTTGTGTTGTTTCTTGCTAATTTTAAGAAAACATACTATTTGTTTATTCTATTTGAAATTAAACATTTAATTAAGATTTTACAATTATAGTTTACTAACTATCGGAATATAAAGAAGCGCAAAACTTTACTCAATTTAACACTCAATCTTGCTTGTCAAAATTAAACCCTTTCAACCTGAAGTTTTGTTATCATCTTAAATCTAAATATCTCTTTTCCCTTAAGTGACTATTTGAAACATTTGACTGCTTGTCCTAATTTTATTTCAATATCCCTGGTTATGTAACCTTGAAATTTTATATGTCAATGTTTGTTTAGGTTTACTTGGATTTTTAATTAAAAGTTATTTGTTACATTCTACAAATTTTCGTTTTAGCCCTTTTGTTTCTGGCAAAGCTTTACTCTTCAGTACACTCCGAAAGCTCCCTAACCTTTACATTATGTTCAACTAGTTAAAATCTCTTAAAAAACAACTTATTTGTGGCAACATTCTATATAGCCATGTAAGTGATAAAATTTTTCCTATATCTCTATCAACTTTAATTGATCTTTCAAAGTAATTTTCTACTTGCTTTTACAGGTAGAAATTAATTCAACTTTACCAAACAACCTATAACAATTTCATAAATTACATTATATTTATAAAAAACGAATATCAAGCACATACTGAAACAGAAATTATATATAAAAACATATAGATATATCTACCGCAAGATCTCCAAAATGTTTACTGAACAACAAATCATAATTAATAAAAACTGTTAAAACATCTGCTGAATGAAATCAAACACTTACCGAATGGAAATTACAATAATTAATACATATTTTAATTAAAACGTTTACTGAAACATAGTCAAAAACCTTTCTGACAGATCCTTAATCATTTACAAAAAGAAATCTACACATTTACTAAAATTTATTTAACCCATTTAATAGAAATTATTTAACCCTTTGGCTACAATTAAATTAACCCTTTCTGCAAGAAAGTCATACATACTGGAAATTTACTAACATTTACTGAAAATTTATCAACGCAATTACTGAAGGAAATTTATACTTACTAAAATTTAATTAACATTTACTGAATGGTCATTAACCCATTTACATAAATTATGTAACTTGAATATTAAAAAGTTGCAAAAATTTCAATTTTCTATTAAGTTTTCTATATCACCAACATTTTATTATATATATATATATATGTATGTATATATATATATATATATATATATATATATATATATATATATATATATATATATATATAAGTCATGAAATAATCAAAATACACTTGTAATTAATCTAAAAAAACTTATTTTAATTTATTAGCTAGCCCCACTCACAATTTTAAAATCCCTTGTTTTAAATATTTTGGTATTACTCATATTTTCACAATTTACAAAATTCACCTATATATATAAAGCCCCCTTTTAAAACATCTCTTGTGTTACTTAACCCTTTTGTTGCACTTTTAAAATATTTTAACTTAATACGGATCAAAGTCATAACCCTTTATTTTTACTCAAAACTTTAGTTTAATTTAATTTATTTAATACCTATATATATTTTTACCCCTTTACTAATAGACCAACCCCCTTTTACCCCTTTAATAAAACCAACAGTTTAATTTAAATAGCTCGAATTAATGGTATAACCCTTGTTTATTAAAAAAGAACAATTTATGTTAATTGGTTTCACTTTTAAAAATTACAAAATAACTCCTTTTAAATAAAACAACAATTCAGTTTAATTTACTTATATAAAATACCGCTCCACTGTTAGGACTTTTTGAAAACAATGCATGGCCTACGAATCAGCTGTGGTAAACAACCATCTTTGTCAGCCATCTTGCATGCTTACCTTTGTCATATCATATTTAATTTATTACAACATATCTCTTACTTAACTTCCTTACACCCTCATAAATTTTGACCCTTTAAATAATTTAAACACCTTTATTTGAATTGTTTACAATGAAACCTTAACCCTTTACAACATTTCTAACCTAAAATTTTTATTTCCCTTATTTTCATAAAATACAACATATTTTCTACTTTTACGGCAACGCCATCTTGCAACTCTTACCCCTTCCTTAAACAAAGCCACCAGTATGTATTGCTGAATTTCAAAGTTTACTATTTATGGTTTTAAGATTTATTTAAACTGTTTTACACTTTCCCATTTAAAAAATTTTTCAAATTAAAATTTCTAATTTGCAAAGGGAAAACATAGCAGATCTGACCTGAAATTTTCCATAGGGCTTGGTTCACTCCTTCCTCCCTCTCTCTTCTGTTATCGCTTTGTTCTCCAGCTGGGTGGGGAGGTCCTGCATGACTTTATTCTTGAAACGACGCTTGCTACCTGTCCAGCTTTTACGTGAGTTGACGCCATCTTTGAAAGTCACCTTCCCTTTGTGGTACGGATCAGCTCTTCTTCAGGTCTGCTTGGCTTCCCCTTCTCTTCGTGAATGGTCATATTTTCTTTCTTCGATGTATTTGGCACATCTTTAAATTTGGAACTCATACCACTAAAATTTTAACTTTAAGCCCTTTTGTGACACTGTTCCTAGCTGGGCATTTTCTAACACTTGAATTTTTTAAAATCTTCTACAAAGTTAAGTTGAATTATATTTAGTTAGTTTTGAATTTTAGTATTATTTAAAATTTTTTCCAAATCAACACTGTTCACTTCGCCATACCCTTTCGGAGTAAGGTTGACTTTTAGTTAAATTTTAAAACACACCAACTTCAGAAGACGCTTGCACATATCGATCTAACTGTTAGGGATACCTCTTTCGGCTAGATCTTCGCCGAAAGGGCCCCATTTCTCGAAACACCACGTCACGACATACCGGCGAATCCCAACTTGCTTAGCCGCTAGTCGTTTTTAATCGGTTTACGGTAACCGGGTTTTTAACCCCTTTTATGGTGGCTTGGTTTGTTTTATATCGAAAAAAATTTAAACTCCCTGTGTTTTAAATTTTTTCTTTTTGAGGTATGTATTCCAACAGAATACAACCCGCCGCAGTGTGTCTGTGTGTGTGTGTGTGTGTGTGTGTGTGTGTGTGTGTGTGTGTGTGTGTGTGTGTGTGTGTGTGTGTGTGTGTGTGTGTGTGTGTGTGTGTGTGTGTGTGTGTGTGTGTGTGTGTGTGTGTGTGTGTGTGTGTGTGTGTGTGTGTGTGTGTGTGTGTGTGTGTGTGTGTGTGTGTGTGTGTGTGTGTGTGTGTGTGTGTGTGTGTGTGTGTGTGTGTGTGTGTGTGTGTGTGTGTGTGTGTGTGTGTGTGTGTGTGTGTGTGTGTGTGTGTGTGTGTGTGTGTGTGTGTGTGTGTGTGTGTGTGTGTGTGTGTGTGTGTGTGTGTGTGTGTGTGTGTGTGTGTGTGTGTGTGTGTGTGTGTGTGTGTGTGTGTGTGTGTGTGTGTGTGTGTGTGTGTGTGTGTGTGTGTGTGTGTGTGTGTGTGTGTGTGTGTGTGTGTGTGTGTGTGTGTGTGTGTGTGTGTGTGTGTGTGTGTGTGTGTGTGTGTGTGTGTGTGTGTGTGTGTGTGTGTGTGTGTGTGTGTGTGTGTGTGTGTGTGTGTGTGTGTGTGTGTGTGTGTGTGTGTGTGTGTGTGTGTGTGTGTGTGTGTGTGTGTGTGTGTGTGTGTGTGTGTGTGTGTGTGTGTGTGTGTGTGTGTGTGTGTGTGTGTGTGTGTGTGTGTGTGTGTGTGTGTGTGTGTGTGTGTGTGTGTGTGTGTGTGTGTGTGTGTGTGTGTGTGTGTGTGTGTGTGTGTGTGTGTGTGTGTGTGTGTGTGTGTGTGTGTGTGTGTGTGTGTGTGTGTGTGTGTGTGTGTGTGTGTGTGTGTGTGTGTGTGTGTGTGTGTGTGTGTGTGTGTGTGTGTGTGTGTGTGTGTGTGTGTGTGTGTGTGTGTGTGTGTGTGTGTGTGTGTGTGTGTGTGTGTGTGTGTGTGTGTGTGTGTGTGTGTGTGTGTGTGTGTGTGTGTGTGTGTGTGTGTGTGTGTGTGTGTGTGTGTGTGTGTGTGTGTGTGTGTGTGTGTGTGTGTGTGTGTGTGTGTGTGTGTGTGTGTGTGTGTGTGTGTGTGTGTGTGTGTGTGTGTGTGTGTGTGTGTGTGTGTGTGTGTGTGTGTGTGTGTGTGTGTGTGTGTGTGTGTGTGTGTGTGTGTGTGTGTGTGTGTGTGTGTGTGTGTGTGTGTGTGTGTGTGTGTGTGTGTGTGTGTGTGTGTGTGTGTGTGTGTGTGTGTGTGTGTGTGTGTGTGTGTGTGTGTGTGTGTGTGTGTGTGTGTGTGTGTGTGTGTGTGTGTGTGTGTGTGTGTGTGTGTGTGTGTGTGTGTGTGTGTGTGTGTGTGTGTGTGTGTGTGTGTGTGTGTGTGTGTGTGTGTGTGTGTGTGTGTGTGTGTGTGTGTGTGTGTGTGTGTGTGTGTGTGTGTGTGTGTGTGTGTGTGTGTGTGTGTGTGTGTGTGTGTGTGTGTGTGTGTGTGTGTGTGTGTGTGTGTGTGTGTGTGTGTGTGTGTGTGTGTGTGTGTGTGTGTGTGTGTGTGTGTGTGTGTGTGTGTGTGTGTGTGTGTGTGTGTGTGTGTGTGTGTGTGTGTGTGTGTGTGTGTGTGTGTGTGTGTGTGTGTGTGTGTGTGTGTGTGTGTGTGTGTGTGTGTGTGTGTGTGTGTGTGTGTGTGTGTGTGTGTGTGTGTGTGTGTGTGTGTGTGTGTGTGTGTGTGTGTGTGTGTGTGTGTGTGTGTGTGTGTGTGTGTGTGTGTGTGTGTGTGTGTGTGTGTGTGTGTGTGTGTGTGTGTGTGTGTGTGTGTGTGTGTGTGTGTGTGTGTGTGTGTGTGTGTGTGTGTGTGTGTGTGTGTGTGTGTGTGTGTGTGTGTGTGTGTGTGTGTGTGTGTGTGTGTGTGTGTGTGTGTGTGTGTGTGTGTGTGTGTGTGTGTGTGTGTGTGTGTGTGTGTGTGTGTGTGTGTGTGTGTGTGTGTGTGTGTGTGTGTGTGTGTGTGTGTGTGTGTGTGTGTGTGTGTGTGTGTGTGTGTGTGTGTGTGTGTGTGTGTGTGTGTGTGTGTGTGTGTGTGTGTGTGTGTGTGTGTGTGTGTGTGTGTGTGTGTGTGTGTGTGTGTGTGTGTGTGTGTGTGTGTGTGTGTGTGTGTGTGTGTGTGTGTGTGTGTGTGTGTGTGTGTGTGTGTGTGTGTGTGTGTGTGTGTGTGTGTGTGTGTGTGTGTGTGTGTGTGTGTGTGTGTGTGTGTGTGTGTGTGTGTGTGTGTGTGTGTGTGTGTGTGTGTGTGTGTGTGTGTGTGTGTGTGTGTGTGTGTGTGTGTGTGTGTGTGTGTGTGTGTGTGTGTGTGTGTGTGTGTGTGTGTGTGTGTGTGTGTGTGTGTGTGTGTGTGTGTGTGTGTGTGTGTGTGTGTGTGTGTGTGTGTGTGTGTGTGTGTGTGTGTGGTTATTTATCTTGATCAAATTTTCCATGATTGATAAAATATTTTTTATTCATCAACCCAAGCTCAAATACGTTGTGTTAAACTTGTAGTTCTAGCACTTAATGTTAATATACTAAAACCTAGAAGGGAGAAAACCGTTTTTCAAAGGTGCAAGGTATGAAATATAGTTATTTCGACCCCTTTGGTTTGAAATTAATGCTAGCAAATGCTTAAAATACTTGATAATATATTATTTCATAAAACAGCTGACTTTATGTTAATTTATGTGGTAGAACAGCTGTTTTAACCCATATGTTAACTTACTTTAATGGTACTAATAGCAAATATTTAATAAAAAGTAACTACAATAAATTTGTCTTTGCTGACCCAAGTATTGACTTTAAATAATGTTTGTTTATACTTTTTGTAGGAGTTGTACAACAACAATATAAGACCAATATTTCTTTTAATTAAAACATAAAAAACAACAACATGATTGTCAATAACTCGTGTTGTGGAAAAATATTTCTATTAATGTCTCATTTTAGCTTGTAACTTTAAAAGCTTGGTGCCAATGAAATGATTGCTCACCCGACCGGAAGTAATTTAGAAGTCTAAATGCGGAAATTATTTGTAAATAAGGAAATAACAAAGCTTCGGTGGGAATACTGTGAAGGTAGCTATTGCGCCATTACATGTAGGTCACGTTTTACTATACACAATCAGTCTAGTGGCAAGTGTTCGTTTTACAAATGAGAGAGTAATTTGCTCACAAAAAATGCACGACATACTTTTCATTAAAGGAACTAGTGCTTATGAGAAAATAAAGCTATGGAAAGGTTTTAATAGGGTATAATAACAGGGGAAGACATACGTTATCTTCCAGAGGGTTTGTTCTGCACTTATTTTGACGCCATTTTATTTTTCCTCATGAGTAATATTATTCCTTCTTCTATTCTTCTTTCGTCTTCCCTCTCTAATTTTATTTAATTGTGAAGGAATATTCTTCTCCTACGTTACATTGTCATTGGAAATAGTCCCAAACCTTGGCTTAGTCCATCTCTTTCCATTTCTTTATGGTTTTTATACTTGTCTACATTACCTTTGCGCTTTCAATCGTTCCCCACTTAATATGGGGATTCTGTCGTTTGTATATACGTATTAATAATAATTGCAGTTATTTATTACAAAGTAACTAAAATAAGTTTTTTCCAACTAAATACGAATTAGATAGGAAATTAGTAAGATATTTTAATTTTATATTTTAATAGAAATAAAGTTGTCCTGGTAAAGGAGTTTATTACTAAACCACTTATATTGAAACACAGAGCTTCCTGCTTCTAGTAGAGTTAATCAGTGGCCAAACTTTAAAAGAATATAAAGTACATATTTTTACGGAATATTTGAGGATAAATCCGCAAACTTCGTACGGTTTTGTAATACTGTTGTCATTACGAAAAGACTTTATTATAATAAAGTGGGTCGAGTGTTTTTTTTACTTTAAATGTCTTTAACTTGCTTTGTAAAATACCATATTTAACAACTCCGACGCTTACCTAAGTATCTCATTACTTTAACGGTTTCCTTATTACGCTAATGTAATTAGAAATTACGTTAATTAGACATTATGAGGCAGGAACAGTCGAAAGTTTTAATCGTAGCCGGGCTAACATTGTTTGCCTCGGCAGAACAGATAATATAAACAACACATTTTTACTCAATTCCTACTTAAGTAAACAAAGACAAATTTTAATTTATTTACCTTCTTATTAAATAATTACAATTAATATAAATAAAGTAGCATGACCTATACGTTAAAACAGCTGTTCTATGGCATAACCTATAACATACAATCAAATGTTTTATGAAATCATATGTTATCACTTATTTTAAGCCAATTGAACTAAGTAATAATATTGCATACCTTGCCCCTTTTGTAAAAAGTTTTTGTCCCATATAAGACTAAAATTATTTCAATATATTTAATAAATGAATTAATATTTGAAAAACTGTATTAACACCAAGTGTTATCCCTTACAAATATAAAAAGAGAGTGAGAACTAAGAGAAGAATTGAAGAATAGTTCAGAAACATCTTCGAGTTGACTTCATGCTAAAATCGTCACTCTCCAGCACATCTTTATAAATTCTGTGTGCAACTGTTTTATCTTATATTAGGCGCCAACATATGATTCACACAACAGCTGATATAATGTTATAGGTTATGGTTGTAGAACAGATTCTTTTAAAACATAGGTTATGTAACTTAATTTATTATACATTATCAAGTTAAGATATTAATATGGACTATTTGTTTAATTTAATAAATATGTAAATTAACACTTCAATAAATTGTAATAATTAATTCAATATATTAATATTGAGTTATATTTTTATTCCAATTTTCTAAATGAAAACCCACTTTAGCTTGTCTGACATTTTTTGATAAACGATTACATAAAATCCGTTATATAAAATGTTTGTTCAGTAAATTGTCCCTATAATAAAGGTTTTCTATTAGATACATTCGTCTACAACTAACCACATTAAGTAGGCTCTCCTAACACCTCAACTAACCACATTAAGGAGATTCTCCTAACACCTCAACTAACCACATTAAGTAGGCTCCCCTAACACCTCAACTAACCACATTAAGGAGATTCTCCTAACACCTCAACTAACCACATTAAGTAGGCTCTCCTAACACCTCAACTAACCACATTAAGTAGGCTCTCCTAATACCTCAACTAACCACATTAAGGAGATTCTCCTAACACCTCAACTAACCACATTAAGTAGGCTCTCCTAACACCTCAACTAACCACATTAAGTAGGCTCTCCTAACACCTCAACTAACCACATTAAGGAGATTCCCCTAACACCTCAACTAACCACATTAAGTAGGCTCTCCTAACACCTCAACTAACCACATTAAGTAGGTTCTCCTAACACCTCAACTAACCACATTAAGGAGATTCTCCTAACACATCAACTAACCACATTAAGTAGGCTCTCCTAACACCTCAACTAACCACATTACGTAGGTTCTCCTAACACCTCAACTAACCACATTAAGGAGATTCTCCTAACACCTCAACTAACCACATTAAGTAGGCTCTCCTAACACATCAACTAACCACATTAAGTAGGCTCTCCTAACACCTCAACTAACCACATTAAGTAGGCTCTCCTAACACCTCAACTAACCACATTAAGTAGGCTCTCCTAACACCTCAACTAACCACATTAAGGAGATTCTCCTAACACCTCAACTAACCACATTAAGTAGGCTCTCCTAACACCTCATCTAACCACATTAAGTAGGCTCTCCTAACACCTCAACTAACCACATTAAGTAGGTTCTCCTAACACCTCAACTAACCACATTAAGGAGATTCTTATAACACATCAAATAACCACATTAAGTAGGCTCTCCTAACACCTCAACTAACCACATTAAGTAGGTTCTCCTAACACCTCAACTAACCACATTAAGGAGATTCTCCTAACACCTCAACTAACCACATTAAGTAGGCTCTCCTAACACATCAACTATCCACATTAGGTAGGCTCTCCTAACACCTCAACTAACCACATTAAGTAGGTTCTCCTAACACATCAACTAACCACATTAAGTAGGCTCTCCTAACACATCAACTAACCACATTAAGTAGGCTCTCCTAACACATCAACTAACCACATTAAGTAGGCTCTCCTAACACCTCAACTAACCACATTAAGTAGGTTCTCCTAACACCTCAACTAACCACATTAAGTAGGCTCTCCTAACACATCAACTAACCACATTAAGGAGATTCTCCTAACACCTCAACTAACCACATTAAGTAGGTTCTTCTAACACCTCAACTAACCACATTAAGGAGATTCTCCTAACACCTCAACTAACCACATTAAGGAGATTCTCCTAACACCTCAACTAATCACATTAAGTAGGCTCTCCTAACACATCAAATAACCACATTAAGTAGGCTCTCCTAACACCTCAACTAACCACATTAAGCAGGTTCTCCTAACACCTCAACTAACCACATTAAGTAGGTTCTTCTAACACCTAACTAACCACATTAAGTAGGTTCTTCTAACACCTCAACTAACCACATTAAGGAGATTCTCCTAACACCTCAACTAACCACATTAAGTAGGCTCTCCTAACACCTCAACTAACCACATTAAGTAGGCTCTCCTAATACCTCAACTAACCACATTAAGGAGATTCTCCTAACACCTCAACTAACCACATTAAGTAGGCTCTCCTAACACCTCAACTAACCACATTAAGTAGGCTCTCCTAACACCTCAACTAACCACATTAAGGAGATTCCCCTAACACCTCAACTAACCACATTAAGTAGGCTCTCCTAACACCTCAACTAACCACATTAAGTAGGTTCTCCTAACACCTCAACTAACCACATTAAGGAGATTCTCCTAACACATCAACTAACCACATTAAGTAGGCTCTCCTAACACCTCAACTAACCACATTACGTAGGTTCTCCTAACACCTCAACTAACCACATTAAGGAGATTCTCCTAACACCTCAACTAACCACATTAAGTAGGCTCTCCTAACACATCAACTAACCACATTAAGTAGGCTCTCCTAACACCTCAACTAACCACATTAAGTAGGCTCTCCTAACACCTCAACTAACCACATTAAGTAGGCTCTCCTAACACCTCAACTAACCGCATTAAGGAGATTCTCCTAACACCTCAACTAACCACATTAAGTAGGCTCTCCTAACACCTCATCTAACCACATTAAGTAGGCTCTCCTAACACCTCAACTAACCACATTAAGTAGGTTCTCCTAACACCTCAACTAACCACATTAAGGAGATTCTTATAACACATCAAATAACCACATTAAGTAGGCTCTCCTAACACCTCAACTAACCACATTAAGTAGGTTCTCCTAACACCTCAACTAACCACATTAAGGAGATTCTCCTAACACCTCAACTAACCACATTAAGTAGGCTCTCCTAACACATCAACTATCCACATTAGGTAGGCTCTCCTAACACCTCAACTAACCACATTACGTAGGTTCTCCTAACACATCAACTAACCACATTAAGTAGGCTCTCCTAACACATCAACTAACCACATTAAGTAGGCTCTCCTAACACATCAACTAACCACATTAAGTAGGCTCTCCTAACACCTCAACTAACCACATTAAGTAGGTTCTCCTAACACCTCAACTAACCACATTAAGTAGGCTCTCCTAACACATCAACTAACCACATTAAGGAGATTCTCCTAACACCTCAACTAACCACATTAAGTAGGTTCTCCTAACACCTCAACTAACCACATTAAGTAGGCTCTCCTAACACATCAACTAACCACATTAAGGAGATTCTCCTAACACCTCAACTAACCACATTAAGTAGGTTCTTCTAACACCTCAACTAACCACATTAAGGAGATTCTCCTAACACCTCAACTAACCACATTAAGGAGATTCTCCTAACACCTCAACTAATCACATTAAGTAGGCTCTCCTAACACATCAAATAACCACATTAAGTAGGCTCTCCTAACACCTCAACTAACCACATTAAGTAGGTTCTCCTAACACCTCAACTAACCACATTAAGTAGGTTCTTCTAACACATCAACTAACCACATTAAGGAGATTCTCTTAAGGAGATTCTCCTAACACATCAAATAACCACATTAAGTAGGCTCTCCTAACACATCAAATAACCACATTAAGTAGGTTCTCCTAACACCTCAACTAACCACATTAAGGAGATTGTCCTAACACCTCAACTAATCACATTAAGTAGGCTCTCCTAACACATCAACTAACCACATTAAGTAGGCTCTCCTAACACCTCAACTAACCACATTAAGGAGATTCTCCTTAAACCTCAACTAACCACATTAAGTAGGCTCTCCTAACACCTCAACTAACCACATTAAGTAGGCTCTCCTAACACCTCAACTAACCACATTAAGTAGGCTCTCCTAACACCTCAACTAACCACATTAAGTAGGTTCTCCTAACACCTCAACTAACCACATTAAGGAGATTCTCCTAACACATCAACTAACCACATTAAGTAGGCTCTCCTAACACCTCAACTAACCACATTACGTAGGTTCTCCTAACACCTCAACTAACCACATTAAGGAGATTCTCCCAACACCTCAACTAACCACATTAAGTAGGCTCTCCTAACACATCAACTAACCACAATAAGTAGGCTCTCCTAACACCTCAACTAACCACATTAAGTAGGCTCTCCTAACACCTCAACTAACCACATTAAGTAGGCTCTCCTAACACCTCAACTAACCACATTAAGGAGATTCTCCTAACACCTCAACTAACCACATTAAGTAGGCTCTCCTAACACCTCATCTAACCACATTAAGTAGGCTCTCCTAACACCTCAACTAACCACATTAAGTAGGTTCTCCTAACACCTCAACTAACCACATTAAGGAGATTCTTATAACACATCAAATAACCACATTAAGTAGGCTCTCCTAACACCTCAACTAACCACATTAAGTAGGTTCTCCTAACACCTCAACTAACCACATTAAGGAGATTCTCCTAACACCTCAACTAACCACATTAAGTAGGCTCTCCTAACACATCAACTATCCACATTAAGTAGGCTCTCCTAACACCTCAACTAACCACATTAAGTAGGTTCTCCTAACACATCAACTAACCACATTAAGTAGGCTCTCCTAACACATCAACTAACCACATTAAGTAGGCTCTCCTAACACATCAACTAACCACATTAAGTAGGCTCTCCTAACTCCTCAACTAACCACATTAAGTAGGTTCTCCTAACACCTCAACTAACCACATTAAGTAGGCTCTCCTAACACATCAACTAACCACATTAAGGAGATTCTCCTAACACCTCAACTAACCACATTAAGTAGGTTCTCCTAACGCCTCAACTAACCACATTAAGTAGGCTCTCCTAACACATCAACTAACCACATTAAGGAGATTCTCCTAACACCTCAACTAACCACATTAAGTAGGTTCTTCTAACACCTCAACTAACCACATTAAGGAGATTCTCCTAACACCTCAACTAACCACATTAGGTAGGTTCTCCTAACACCTCAACTAACCACATTAAGGAGATTCTCCTAACACCTCAACTAATCACATTAAGTAGGCTCTCCTAACACATCAACTAACCACATTAAGTAGGCTCTCCTAACACCTCAACTAACCACATTAAGTAGGTTCTCCTAACACCTCAACTAACCACATTAAGTAGGTTCTTCTAACACATCAACTAACCACATTAAGGAGATTCTCCTAACACATCAACTAATACACATTAAGTAGGTTCTCCTAACACCTCAACTAACCACATTAAGGAGATTCTCCTAACACATCAAATAACCACATTAAGTAGGCTCTCCTAACACATCAAATAACCACATTAAGTAGGTTCTCCTAACACCTCAACTAACCACATTAAGGAGATTCTCCTAACACCTCAACTAATCACATTAAGTAGGCTCTCCTAACACATCAACTAACCACATTAAATAGGCTCTCCTAACACCTCAACTAACCACATTAAGGAGATTCTCCTTAAACCTCAACTAACCACATTAAGTAGGTTCTCCTAACACCTCAACTAACCACATTAAGGAGATTCTCCTAACACCTCAACTAACCACATTAAGTAGGCTCTCCTAACACCTCAACTAACCACATTAAGTAGGTTCTCCTAACACATCAACTAACCACATTAAGTAGGCTCTCCTAACACCTCAACTAACCACATTAAGGAGATTCTCCTAACACATCAAATAACCACATTAAGTAGGCTCTCCTAACACATCAAATAACCACATTAAGTAGGTTCTCCTAACACCTCAACTAACCACATTAAGGAGATTCTCCTAACAACTCAACTAACCACATTAAGTAGGCTCTCCTAACACCTCAACTAACCACATTACGTAGGCTCTCCTAACACCTCAACTAACCACATTAAGTAGGTTCTCCTAACACCTCAACTAACCACATTAAGGAGATTCTCCTAACACATCAAATAACCACATTAAGTAGGCTCTCCTAACACATCAAATAACCACATTTAGTAGGTTCTCCTAACACCTCAACTAACCACATTAAGTAGGTTCTCCTAACACATCAACTAACCACATTAAGTAGGCTCTCCTAACACCTCAACTAACCACATTAAGTAGGTTCTCCTAACACCTCAACTAACCACATTAAGTAGGCTCTCCTAACACCTCAACTAACCACATTAAGTAGGTTCTCCTAACACCTCAACTAACCACATTAAGGAGATTCTCCTAACACATCAAATAACCACATTAAGTAGGCTCTCCTAACACATCAAATAACCACATTAAGTAGGTTCTCCTAACACCTCAACTAACCACATTAAGGAGATTCTCCTAACACCTCAACTAACCACATTAAGTAGGCTCTCCTAACACATCAACTATCCACATTAAGTAGGCTCTCCTAACACCTCAACTAACCACATTAAGTAGGTTCTCCTAACACCTCAACTAACCACATTAAGTAGGCTCTCCTAACACATCAACTAACCACATTAAGGAGATTCTCCTAACACCTCAACTAACCACATTAAGTAGGTTCTCCTAACGCCTCAACTAACCACATTAAGTAGGCTATCCTAACACATCAACTAACCACATTAAGGAGATTCTCCTAACACCTCAACTAACCACATTAAGTAGGTTCTTCTAACACCTCAACTAACCACATTAAGGAGATTCTCCTAACACCTCAACTAACCACATTAAGTAGGTTCTCCTAACACCTCAACTAACCACATTAAGGAGATTCTCCTAACACCTCAACTAATCACATTAAGTAGGCTCTCCTAACACATCAACTAACCACATTAAGTAGGCTCTCCTAACACCTCAACTAACCACATTAAGTAGGTTCTCCTAACACCTCAACTAACCACATTAATTAGGTTCTTCTAACACATCAACTAACCACATTAAGGAGATTCTCCTAACACATCAACTAACCACATTAAGTAGGTTCTCCTAACACCTCAACTAACCACATTAAGGAGATTCTCCTAACACCTCAACTAATCACATTAAGTAGGCTCTCCTAACACATCAACTGACCACATTAAATAGGCTCTCCTAACACCTCAACTAACCACATTAAGGAGATTCTCCTTAAACCTCAACTAACCACATTAAGTAGGTTCTCCTAACACCTCAACTAACCACATTAAGGAGATTCTCCTAACACCTCAACTAACCACATTAAGTAGGCTCTCCTAACACCTCAACTAACCACATTAAGTAGGTTCTCCTAACACCTCAACTAACCACATTAAGTAGGTTCTCCTAACACCTCAACTAACCACATTAAGGAGATTCTCCTAACACATCAAATAACCACATTAAGTAGGCTCTCCTAACACATCAAATAACCACATTAAGTAGGTTCTCCTAACACCTCAACTAACCACATTAAGGAGATTCTCCTAACACCTCAACTAACCACATTAAGTAGGCTCTCCTAACACCTCAACTAACCACATTACGTAGGCTCTCCTAACACCTCAACTAACCACATTAAGTAGGTTCTCCTAACACCTCAACTAACCACATTAAGGAGATTCTCCTAACACATCAAATAACCACATTAAGTAGGCTCTCCTAACACATCAAATAACCACATTAAGTAGGTTCTCCTAACACCTCAACTAACCACATTAAGGAGATTCTCCTAACACCTCAACTAACCACATTAAGTAGGCTCTCCTAACACCTCAACTAACCACATTACGTAGGCTCTCCTAACACCTCAACTAACCACATTAAGTAGGTTCTCCTAACACCTCAACTAACCACATTAAGGAGATTCTCCTAACACATCAAATAACCACATTAAGTAGGCTCTCCTAACACCTCAACTAACCACATTAAGTAGGTTCTCCTAACACCTCAACTAACCACATTAAGGAGATTCTCCTAACACCTCAACTAACCACATTAAGTAGGCTCTCCTAACACATCAACTAACCACATTAAGTAGGCTCTCCTAACACCTCAACTAACCACATTAAGTAGGTTCTCCTAACACATCAACTAACCACATTAAGTAGGCTCTCCTAACACATCAACTAACCACACTAAGTAGGCTCTCCTAACACATCAACTAACCACATTAAGTAGGCTCTCCTAACACCTCAACTAACCACATTAAGTAGGTTCTCCTAACACCTCAACTAACCACATTAAGTAGGTTCTCCTAACACCTCAACTAACCACATTAAGTAGGCTCTCCTAACACATCAACTAACCACATTAAGGAGATTCTCCTAACACCTCAACTAACCACATTAAGTAGGTTCTCCTAACACCTCAACTAACCACATTAAGTAGGCTCTCCTAACACATCAACTAACCACATTAAGGAGATTCTCCTAACACCTCAACTAACCACATTAAGTAGGCTCTCCTAACACCTCAACTAACCACATTAAGTAGGTTCTCCTAACACATCAACTAACCACATTAAGTAGGCTCTCCTAACACCTCAACTAACCACATTAAGTAGGTTCTCCTAACACCTCAACTAACCACATTAAGAAGGCTCTCCTATCACCTCAACTAACCACATTAAGTAGGTTCTCCCAACACCTCAACTAACTACATTCTCTAAGTTCTACATTTGTAGTGCTGTCACTGATGATGATGACATAAGACATCGAAACGTGTATGATGATAAAGTATATTTTTTTGTAAGTTCGTGTGATGCTATTTATCTATAACCATAATTCACAAACAAGTTCATATATTATTTTTTTAAAAATAATCACTTTTTGGCATGTCCCACTGACTGCCGCTTTTATTAGTAAATTTACCGCTATATGTAGTATGATGTAAACAGTGATAACAACCCAAGCAAGCTTCGATGTAACAACTAGTTGATCCCCTGATCAACCTGAGATGCTGGATAAAAAGATGGCTCTACCTGGCTATATTTAAATTATTGCAAAACTTTTATAAATCCACACACAACTTTATAAAACTAACCTTGTGTTATACTATATTACTGTGTTACAATATGGCTATAAAGTATGCAAGGTTAGTTTTGGCTAGAAGTAAATAGGCTTTCTAGAGTAAACTTACCCAGTAGGCCTTTAACAATACGCACTGTACTTTGTTGCAACACCCAGGCCTCGCTTTACTTCTGCAACCGGTTAGTTTACGTGAACTAGTTTTATTATTTTCTTTCCAACCAAGCCTAACGCAACCACAAACTTTGGAACTGTATATGTTATTGTAATTATGTAATATAGTGCTTAATTTAATGAAAACGCCTTGCTTCTTAAAGCTTATTTTAAAACGTTTCACTACAGGAAAGTGGGGTTAGTTTAGTTTAATTTTTTTTAACAGCTGTTACTGTTTTAACAATTGGTTAAATGATACGCAACAATGATATGTATTTGAACTGATCCGAAATTCTCAAAACGTAAAGCAGCTTATAATTTCAAAACAAAAAAGTGACGGAAATATATAGGAAAGCTCCTCTAATCAACTGATTGGCAAAGTACTGCTCTGATGCTTTGTCTGAGCGTGCCTGCTTCTAGACAGACAAAACTCTTGGCAATTGCCCTTGACGAAGCCAGATGGGAGCAATATAAACGTACGCCTCATTGCATGCCAGACGAATGAGGCAGCGTTTGGCACCGGCAGTGGATAACTGAAATGGAAAGAATTTATTATTTTAAACCCTAAATGTAACTTTCCTCTACTTACATCTAACCTGAGACGAGTAAGAAGCGGCATTTGTAATATAGAAAACTTGTTACTTCAATCGTCCTTTTGTTTTAAGAAAAAGTCAGAAGTAAGCACAAATTAGCAAAATGAATTACAGAAACTAAATAAGAAGCTATACATTTTATTAGAAAGTAGTAAACAATACGTGTGATGAAATCAACATTTGATGAAACCAAATCACTTGAAGTCAAAATAAAGCTAAATCAAAACTTAAAAAATTAAAATTAGATGAAATAATAATTCCGCCGCTAATCACAAAATACTGTCTTTGCCATCAGCAATAAACAACAAATTGCTTATTAGTTTTACCTCGTGAATGAAGGTCTTGACAATTCCATCTGTTAGTTAACACTCTCATTATTCATTTCTTATTCCACTTCATCCAAATACTTTATTCACTCAAATACTTAAAAATCATCCACTCAAGTTCAAATACATTTTTTTAATGACTTGATTTTAACGCAGTTTTTCAAATATTAATTCATTAATTAAAAATATTAATGAATTATTTTAGTTTTGTTTGGGAGAAAAACTTTTCGCAAACGGGGTAAGGTATGCAATATACTCATCTTATACCACTTGGATTAAAATAAATAACACATGATTTCATAAAATCTGATTTTGTGCTATGATATAGGTTACGTGGTAGAACAGCTGTTCTAACGCATAGGTGATGGTACTTTATCGTTTATAAGTATTTAATAAAAAGGAACTAAAATGAAACATCTCTTTGTTGACATGAGCTGGAATTGACTACAACATTTTTGCTTATATTACTTGCTTTTAAAGTTTTGTTTGAGGAATTTATACTGAAACATAAAGGAAAAAGTCCTCTGCATATCAAATACGGGTTTATTGATGACGTTTTTCTTGTAAAATATTTATTTATCAATGCAAATTCATTTCATGTATAAAATTATTCGCTCTAAGGTTGTTACCCACTATTCCTTAATATAAGAGCGTTGTGCGCCCGTCAACAGTTGGAAAACACAGAGGAAATATTTGTGTTACCCGTTGCCAGTGTACGAAGGTAGTGGTTATACCAATATGATAAACTGACGAAAGACTTCGAGTAAATTTTGTAAATAGCTTGCATAGGAAATGTAAGACACTTGATAAATACCATACCCTTTACACTCAGACAAACAAGCCACGACGCTGTATAGACAATTTAATATATGGTGCAAGTATAAACAAATGAATTGCTAATGAAATGAGCTAAAGTAAATTATAAAGGAAACGAAGTAATCATTCTAAAATGTTTGCTTCCTCACCGATGTAATTATCGGAAACCGTTTCTCTTTACGCTGTAAATACATCCTGTCCATTTAAAGGAAGCAGTTGTATTTAAATGTTTTTTACATTTGAGTTTCTTGTTCCAGCAATGTCACAATATTTACATCTTTGACCTACTTAGCTAATGTTAAACTAAACATTATAAGAAATCGGTAACTTTAACGAGGCCATGTGTTACCGAAGGGCTTTCCTCACTTTAACGAGGCCATGTGTTACCGAGGGGCTTTCTTCACATTAACGAGGTAATGTGTTACCGATGGGCTTTCCTCACATTAACGAGGTAATCTGTTACCGAGGGCCTTTCCTCACATTAACGAGGCCATGTGTTACCGAGGGGCTTTCCTCACATTAACGAGGCCATGTGTTACCGAGGGGCTTTCTTCACATTAACGAGGCCATATGTTACCGAGGGGCTTTCCTCACATTAACGAGGCCATGTGTTACCGAGGGGCTTTCTTCACATTAACGAGGTAATTTGTTACCGAGGGGCTTTCCTCACATTAACGAGGCCATGTGTTACCGAGGGGCTTTCCTCACATTAACGAGGCCATGTGTTACCGAGGGGCTTTCTTCACATTAACGAGGCTAAGTGGTACCGAGGGGCTTTCCTCACATTAACGTGGCCATGTGTTACCGAGGGGCTTTCTTCACATTAACGAGGCCATGTGTTACCGAGGGGCTTTCCTCACATTAACGAGGCTAAGTGGTACCGAGGGGCTTTCCTCACATTAACGAGGCCATGTGTTACCGAGGGGCTTTCCTCACATTAACGAGGCTAAGTGGTACCGAGGGGCTTTCCTCACATTAACGAGGCCATGTGTTACCGAGGGGCTTTCCTCACATTAACGAGGCCATGTGTTACCGAGGGGCTTTCCTCACATTAACGAGGCCATGTGTTACCGAGGGGCTTTCCTCACATTAACGAGGCCATGTGTTACCGAGGGGCTTTCCTCACATTAACGGGGCCATATGTTACCGAGGGGCTTTCCTCACATTAACGAGGCCATGTGTTACCGAGGGGCTTTCTTCACATTAACGAGGTAATTTGTTACCGAGGGGCTTTCCTCACATTAACGAGGCCATGTGTTACCGAGGGGCTTTCCTCACATTAACGAGGCATGTGTTACCGAGGGGCTTTCTTCACATTAACGAGGTAATGTGTTACCGAGGGGCTTTCCTCACATTAATGAGGCTATGTGTTACCGAGGGGCTTTATTCACATTAACGAAGTCATGTGTTACCGAGGGGCTTTCTTCACATTAACGAGGCTATGTGTTACCGAGGGGCTTTCCTCACATTAACGAGGCTATGTGTTACCGAGGGGCTTTCCTCACTTTAACGAGGTAATGTGTTACCGAGGGGCTTTCCTCACATTAACGAGGTAATGTGTTACCGAGGGGCTTTCCTCACATTAACGAGGCTATGTGTTACCGAGGGGCTTTCTTCACATTAACGAGGCCATGTGTTACCGAGGGGCTTTCCTCACATTAACGAGGCCATGTGTTACCGAGGGGCTTTCTTCACATTAACGAGGTAATGTGTTACCGAGGGGCTTTCTTCACATTAACGAGGTAATGTGTTACCGAGGGGCTTTCCTCACATTAACGAGGCCATGTGTTACCGAGGGGCTTTCTTCACATTAACGAGGTAATGTGTTGCCGAGGGGCTTTCTTCACATTAACGAGGCTATGTGTTACCGAGGGGCTTTCCTCACATTAACGAGGTAATGTGTTACCGAGGGGCTTTCTTCACATTAACGAGGCCATGTGTTACCGAGGGGCTTTCTTCACATTAACGAGGTAATGTGTTACCGAGGGGCTTTCCTCACATTAACGAGGCTATGTGTTACCGAGGGGCTTTCTTCACATTAACGAGGTAATGTGTTACCGAGGGGCTTTCTTCACATTAACGAGGCTATGTGTTACCGAGGGGCTTTCCTCACATTAACGAGGTAATGTGTTACCGAGGGGCTTTCTTCACATTAACGAGGCCATGTGTTACCGAGGGGCTTTCTTCACATTAACGAGGTAATGTGTTACCGAGGGGCTTTCCTCACATTAACGAGGCCATGTGTTACCGAGGGGCTTTCTTCACATTAACGAGGCCATGTGTTACCGAGGGGCTTTCTTCACATTAACGAGGTAATGTGTTACCGAGGGGCTTTTCTCACATTAACGAGGCTATGTGTTACCGAGGGGCTTTCTTAACATTAACGAGGTAATGTGTTACCGAGGGGCTTTCCTCACATTAAAGAGGCTATGTGTTACCGAGGGGCTTTCCTCACATTAACGAGGTAATGTGTTACCGAGGGGCTTTCTTCACAATAACGAGGTAATGTGTTACCGAGGGGCTTTCTTCACATTAACGAGGCCATGTGTTACCGAGGGGCTTTCTTCACATTAACGAGGTAATGTGTTACCGAGGGGCTTTCTTCACATTAACGAGGCTATGTGTTACCGAGGGGCTTTCCTCACATTAACGAGGTAATGTGTTACCGAGGGGCTTTCTTCACATTAACGAGGCTATGTGTTACCGAGGGGCTTTCTTCACATTAACGAGGTAATGTGTTACCGAGGGGCTTTCCTCACATTAACGAGGCCATGTGTTACCGAGGGGCTTTCCTCACATTAACGAGGCCATGTGTTACCGAGGGGCTTTCTTCACATTAACGAGGTAATGTGTTACCGAGGGGCTTTTCTCACATTAACGAGGCCATGTGTTACCGAGGGGCTTTCTTCACATTAACGAGGCCATGTGTTACCAAGGGGCTTTCCTCACATTAACGAGGTAATGTGTTACCGAGGGGGCTTTCCTCACATTAACGAGGCCATGTGTTACCGAGGGGCTTTCCTCACATTAACGAGGCCATGTGTTACCGAGGGGCTTTCTTCACATTAACGAGGTAATGTGTTACCGAGGGGCTTTCCTCACATTAACGAGGTAATCTGTTACCGAGGGCCTTTCCTCACATTAACGAGGCCATGTGTTACCGAGGGGCTTTCCTCACATTAACGAGGCCATGTGTTACCGAGGGGCTTTCTTCACATTAACGAGGCTAAGTGGTACCGAGGGGCTTTCCTCACATTAACGAGGCCATGTGTTACCGAGGGGCTTTCCTCACATTAACGAGGCCATGTGTTACCGAGGGGCTTTCCTCACATTAACGAGGCCATATGTTACCGAGGGGCTTTCCTCACATTAACGGGGCCATGTGTTACCGAGGGGCTTTCTTCACATTAACGAGGTAATGTGTTACCGAGGGGCTTTCCTCACATTAACGAGGCCATGTGTTACCGAGGGGCTTTCCTCACATTAACGAGGCATGTGTTACCGAGGGGCTTTCTTCACATTAACGAGGTAATGTGTTACCGAGGGGCTTTCTTCACATTAACGAGGTCATGTGTTACCGAGGGGCTTTCCTCACATTAACGAGGTAATGTGTTACCGAGGGGCTTTCCTCACATTAACGAGGCCATGTGTTACCGAGGGGCTTTCTTCACATTAACGAGGCCATGTGTTACCGAGGGGCTTTCCTCACATTAACGAGGTCATGTGTTACCGAGGGGCCTTCCTCACATTAACGAGGCCATGTGTTACCGAGGGGCTTTCCTCACATTAACGAGGTCATGTGTTACCGAGGGGCTTTCCTCACATTAACGAGGCCATGTGTTACCGAGGGGCTTTCCTCACATTAACGAGGCCATGTGTTACCGAGGGGCTTTCCTCACATTAACGAGGCCATGTGTTACCGAGGGGCTTTCCTCACATTAACGAGGCTATGTGTTACCGAGGGGCTTTCCTCACATTAACGAGGCTATGTGTTACCGAGGGGTTTTCCTCACATTAACGAGGCCATGTGTTACCGAGGGGCTTTCCTCACATTAACGAGGCCATGTGTTACCGAGGGGCTTTCCTCACATTAACGAGGCCATGTGTTACCGAGGGGCTTTCCTCACATTAACGAGGCTATGTGTTACCGAGGGGCCTTCCTCACATTAACGAGGCCATGTGTTACCGAGGGGCTTTCCTCACATTAACGAGGTAATGTGTTACCGAGGGGCTTTCCTCACATTAACGAGGCCATGTGTTACCGAGGGGCTTTCCTCACATTAACGAGGCCATGTGTTACCGAGGGGCTTTCCTCACATTAACGAGGCCATGTGTTACCGAGGGGCTTTCCTCACATTAACGAGGCCATGTGTTACCGAGGGGCTTTCCTCACTTTAACTAGGTAATGTGTTACCAAGGGGCTTTCCTCACATTAACGAGGCCATGTGTTACCGAGGGGCTTTCCTCACATTAACGAGGCCATGTGTTACCGAGGGGCTTTCCTCACATTAATGAGGTAATGTGTTACCGAGGGGCTTTCCTCACATTAACGAGGTAATGTGTTACCGAGGGGCTTTCTTCACATTAACGAGGCCATGTGTTACCGAGGGGCTTTCTTCACATTAACGAGGCCATGTGTTACCGAGAGGCTTTCCTCACATTAACGAGGTAATGTGTTACCGAGGGGCTTTCCTCACATTAACGAGGCCATGTGTTACCGAGGGGCTTTCCTCACATTAACGAGGCCATGTGTTACCGAGGGGCTTTCCTCACATTAACGAGGTAATGTGTTACCGAGGGGCTTTCCTCACATTAACGAGGTAATGTGTTACCGAGGGGCTTTCTTCACATTAACGAGGCCATGTGTTACCGAGGGGCTTTCTTCACATTAACGAGGTAATGTGTTACCGAGAGGCTTTCCTCACATTAACGAGGTAATGTGTTACCGAGGGGCTTTCCTCACATTAACGAGGCCATGTGTTACCGAGGGGCTTTCCTCACATTAACGAGGCCATGTGTTACCGAGGGGCTTTCCTCACATTAACGAGGTAATATGTTACCCAGGGGCTTTCCTCACATTAACGAGGCCATGTGTTACCGAGGGGCTTTCCTCACATTAACGAGGCCATGTGTTACCGAGGGGCTTTCTTCACATTAACGAGGTAATGTGTTACCGAGGGGCTATCTTCACATTACCGAGGTATTGTGTTACCGAGGGGCTTTCCTCACATTAACGAGGCCATGTGTTACCGAGGGGCTTTCCTCACATTAACGAGGCCATGTGTTACCGAGGGGCTTTCTTCACATTAACGAGGTAATGTGTTACCGAGGGGCTTTCCTCACATTAACGAGGCCATGTGCTACCGAGGGGCTTTCCTCACATTAACGAGGCCATGTGTTACCGAGGGGCTTTCTTCACATTAACGAGGCTATGTGTTACCGAGGGGCTTTCTTCACATTAACGAGGCCATGTGTTACCGAGGGGCTTTCCTCACATTAACGAGGCCATGTGTTACCGAGGGGCTTTCCTCACATTAACGAGGTAATGTGTTACCGAGGGGCTTTCCTCACATTAACGAGGCTATGTGTTACCGAGGGGCTTTCTTCACATTAACGAGGTAATGTGTTACCGAGGGGCTTTCTTCACATTAACGAGGTCATGTGTTACCGAGGGGCTTTCCTCACATTAACGAGGTAATGTGTTACCGAGGGGCTTTCCTCACATTAACGAGGCCATGTGTTACCGAGGGGCTTTCTTCACATTAACGAGGCCATGTGTTACCGAGGGGCTTTCCTCACATTAACGAGGTCATGTGTTACCGAGGGGCCTTCCTCACATTAACGAGGCCATGTGTTACCGAGGGGCTTTCCTCACATTAACGAGGTCATGTGTTACCGAGGGGCTTTCCTCACATTAACGAGGCCATGTGTTACCGAGGGGCTTTCCTCACATTAACGAGGCTATGTGTTACCGAGGGGCTTTCCTCACATTAACGAGGCCATGTGTTACCGAGGGGCTTTCCTCACATTAACGAGGCCATGTGTTACCGAGGGGCTTTCCTCACATTAACGAGGCCATGTGTTACCGAGGGGCTTTCCTCACTTTAACTAGGTAATGTGTTACCAAGGGGCTTTCCTCACATTAACGAGGCCATGTGTTACCGAGGGGCTTTCCTCACATTAACGAGGCCATGTGTTACCGAGGGGCTTTCCTCACATTAACGAGGTAATGTGTTACCGAGGGGCTTTCCTCACATTAACGAGGTAATGTGTTACCGAGGGGCTTTGATCACATTAACGAGGCCATGTGTTACCGAGGGGCTTTCTTCACATTAACGAGGTAATGTGTTACCGAGAGGCTTTCCTCACATTAACGAGGTAATGTGTTACCGAGGGGCTTTCCTCACATTAACGAGGCCATGTGTTACCGAGGGGCTTTCCTCACATTAACGAGGCCATGTGTTACCGAGGGGCTTTCCTCACATTAACGAGGTAATATGTTACCCAGGGGCTTTCCTCACATTAACGAGGCCATGTGTTACCGAGGGGCTTTCCTCACATTAACGAGGCCATGTGTTACCGAGGGGCTTTCTTCACATTAACGAGGTAATGTGTTACCGAGGGGCTATCTTCACATTACCGAGGTATTGTGTTACCGAGGGGCTTTCCTCACATTAACGAGGCCATGTGTTACCGAGGGGCTTTCCTCACATTAACGAGGCCATGTGTTACCGAGGGGCTTTCTTCACATTAACGAGGTAATGTGTTACCGAGGGGCTTTCCTCACATTAACGAGGCCATGTGCTACCGAGGGGCTTTCCTCACATTAACGAGGCCATGTGTTACCGAGGGGCTTTCTTCACATTAACGAGGCTATGTGTTACCGAGAGGCTTTCTTCACATTAACGAGGCCATGTGTTACCGAGGGGCTTTCCTCACATTAACGAGGCCATGTGTTACCGAGGGGCTTTCCTCACATTAACGAGGCCATGTGTTACCGAGGGGCTTTCCTCACATTAACGAGGCTATGTGTTACCGAGGGGCCTTCCTCACATTAACGAGGCCATGTGTTACCGAGGGGCTTTCCTCACATTAACGAGGTAATGTGTTACCGAGGGGCTTTCCTCACATTAACGAGGCCATGTGTTACCGAGGGGCTTTCCTCACATTAACGAGGCCATGTGTTACCGAGGGGCTTTCCTCACATTAACGAGGTAATGTGTTACCGAGGGGCTATCTTCACATTACCGAGGTATTGTGTTACCGAGGGGCTTTCCTCACATTAACGAGGCCATGTGTTACCGAGGGGCTTTCCTCACATTAACGAGGCCATGTGTTACCGAGGGGCTTTCTTCACATTAACGAGGTAATGTGTTACCGAGGGGCTTTCCTCACATTAACGAGGCCATGTGCTACCGAGGGGCTTTCCTCACATTAAGGAGGCCATGTGTTACCGAGGGGCTTTCTTCACATTAACGAGGCTATGTGTTACCGAGAGGCTTTCTTCACATTAACGAGGCCATGTGTTACCGAGGGGCTTTCCTCACATTAACGAGGCCATGTGTTACCGAGGGGCTTTCCTCACATTAACGAGGTAATGTGTTACCGAGGGGCTTTCCTCACATTAACGAGGCTATGTGTTACCGAGGGGCTTTCTTCACATTAACGAGGTAATGTGTTACCGAGGGGCTTTCTTCACATTAACGAGGCCATGTGTTACCGAGGGGCTTTCTTCACATTAACGAGGTAATGTGTTACCGAGGGACTTTCTTCACATTAACGAGGTAATGTGTTACCGAGGGGCTTTCTTCACATTAACGAGGTAATGTGTTACCGAGGGGCTTTCTTCACATTAACGAGGCCATGTGTTACCGAGGGGCTTTCCTCACATTAACGAGGTAATGTGTTACCGAGGGGCTTTCCTCACATTAACGAGGCCATGTGCTACCGAGGGGCTTTCCTCACATTAACGAGGCCATGTGTTACCGAGGGGCTTTCTTCACATTAACGAGGCTATGTGTTACCGAGGGGCTTTCTTCACATTAACGAGGCCATGTGTTACCGAGGGGCTTTCCTCACATTAACGAGGCCATGTGTTACCGAGGGGCTTTCCTCACATTAACGAGGTAATGTGTTACCGAGGGGCTTTCCTCACATTAACGAGGCTATGTGTTACCGAGGGGCTTTCTTCACATTAACGAGGTAATGTGTTACCGAGGGGCTTTCTTCACATTAACGAGGTCATGTGTTACCGAGGGGCTTTCCTCACATTAACGAGGTAATGTGTTACCGAGGGGCTTTCCTCACATTAACGAGGCCATGTGTTACCGAGGGGCTTTCTTCACATTAACGAGGCCATGTGTTACCGAGGGGCTTTCCTCACATTAACGAGGTCATGTGTTACCGAGGGGCCTTCCTCACATTAACGAGGCCATGTGTTACCGAGGGGCTTTCCTCACATTAACGAGGTCATGTGTTACCGAGGGGCTTTCCTCACATTAACGAGGCCATGTGTTACCGAGGGGCTTTCCTCACATTAACGAGGCTATGTGTTACCGAGGGGCTTTCCTCACATTAACGAGGCCATGTGTTACCGAGGGGCTTTCCTCACATTAACGAGGCCATGTGTTACCGAGGGGCTTTCCTCACATTAACGAGGCCATGTGTTACCGAGGGGCTTTCCTCACATTAACGAGGCCATGTGTTACCGAGGGGCTTTCCTCACATTAACGAGGCCATGTGTTACCGAGGGGCTTTCCTCACAATAACGAGGCCATGTGTTACCGAGGGGCTTTCCTCACATTAACGAGGCCATGTGTTACCGAGGGGCTTTCCTCACATTAACGAGGCCATGTGTTACCGAGGGGCTTTCCTCACTTTAACTAGGTAATGTGTTACCAAGGGGCTTTCCTCACATTAACGAGGCCATGTGTTACCGAGGGGCTTTCCTCACATTAACGAGGCCATGTGTTACCGAGGGGCTTTCCTCACATTAACGAGGTAATGTGTTACCGAGGGGCTTTCCTCACATTAACGAGGTAATGTGTTACCGAGGGGCTTTGATCACATTAACGAGGCCATGTGTTACCGAGGGGCTTTCTTCACATTAACGAGGTAATGTGTTACCGAGAGGCTTTCCTCACATTAACGAGGTAATGTGTTACCGAGGGGCTTTCCTCACATTAACGAGGCCATGTGTTACCGAGGGGCTTTCCTCACATTAACGAGGCCATGTGTTACCGAGGGGCTTTCCTCACATTAACGAGGTAATATGTTACCCAGGGGCTTTCCTCACATTAACGAGGCCATGTGTTACCGAGGGGCTTTCCTCACATTAACGAGGCCATGTGTTACCGAGGGGCTTTCTTCACATTAACGAGGTAATGTGTTACCGAGGGGCTATCTTCACATTACCGAGGTATTGTGTTACCGAGGGGCTTTCCTCACATTAACGAGGCCATGTGTTACCGAGGGGCTTTCCTCACATTAACGAGGCCATGTGTTACCGAGGGGCTTTCTTCACATTAACGAGGTAATGTGTTACCGAGGGGCTTTCCTCACATTAACGAGGCCATGTGCTACCGAGGGGCTTTCCTCACATTAACGAGGCCATGTGTTACCGAGGGGCTTTCTTCACAATAACGAGGCTATGTGTTACCGAGGGGCTTTCTTCACATTAACGAGGCCATGTGTTACCGAGGGGCTTTCCTCACATTAACGAGGCCATGTGTTACCGAGGGGCTTTCCTCACATTAACGAGGTAATGTGTTACCGAGGGGCTTTCCTCACATTAACGAGGCTATGTGTTACCGAGGGGCTTTCTTCACATTAACGAGGTAATGTGTTACCGAGGGGCTTTCTTCACATTAACGAGGCCATGTGTTACCGAGGGGCTTTCTTCACATTAACGAGGTAATGTGTTACCGAGGGACTTTCTTCACATTAACGAGGTAATGTGTTACCGAGGGGCTTTCTTCACATTAACGAGGTAATGTGTTACCGAGGGGCTTTCTTCACATTAACGAGGCCATGTGTTACCGAGGGGCTTTCCTCACATTAACGAGGTAATGTGTTACCGAGGGGCTTTCTTCACATTAACGAGGCTATGTGTTACCAAGGGGCTTTCCTCACATTAACGAGGTAATGTGTTACCGAGGGGCTTTCTTCACATTAACGAGGCCATGTGTTACCGAGGGGCTTTCTTCACATTAACGAGGCCATGTGTTACCGAGGGGCTTTCTTCACATTAACGAGGTAATGTGTTACCGAGGGGCTTTCCTCACATTAACGAGGCCATGTGGTACCGAGGGGCTTTCTTCACATTAACGAGGCCATGTGTTACCGAGGGGCTTTCCTCACATTAACGAGGCCATGTGTTACCGAGGGGCTTTCTTCACATTAACGAGGCCATGAGTTACCGAGGGGCTTTCCTCACATTAACGAGGTAATGTGTTACCGAGGGGCTTTCTTCACATTAACGAGGCCATGTGTTACCGAGGGGCTTTCTTCACATTAACTAGGCCATGTGTTACCGAGGGGCTTTCCTCACATTAACGAGGCCATGTGTTACCGAGGGGCTTTCTTCACATTAACGAGGCTATGTGTTACCGAGGGGCTTTCCTCACATTAACGAGGCTATGTGTTACCGAGGGGCTTTCCTCACATTAACGAGGCTATGTGTTACCGAGGGGCTTTCCTCACATTAACGAGGCCATGTGTTACCGAGGGGCTTTCCTCACATTAACGAGGCCATGTGTTACCGAGGGGCTTTCCTCACATTAACGAGGCCATGTGGTACCGAGGGGCTTTCTTCACATTAACGAGGCCATGTGTTACCGAGGGGCTTTCCTCACATTAACGAGGCCATGTGTTACCGAGGGGCTTTCTTCACATTAACGAGGCCATGTGTTACCGAGGGGCTTTCCTCACATTAACGAGGCCATGTGTTACCGAGGGGCTTTCTTCACATTAACGAGGCCATGTGTTGCCGAGGGGCTTTCCTCACAAACTGTTGTTTGCTTTCCTATATGACTTCAACGTTTGTAATATATATGTTTTATTTCTTTTAATATGTTCGTACATTTTGCTCCCCCTTTTCCATTTTACATTTTCTGTGTTGCTTCGTTGTACGCTAGGAATATGTTTTTATTTATTTCAGTTGGTATATTTACTTAGAACCTTGTTGATATTCAACTTTAATTTAATAATACTTCAGTGCTTTGTTTTTCTCTTTGGTATGTTTTCAGTTTTATTAATACTTATAATAACGGTACCTAGTATTATTATACTTTTATTTTTATTTAATTATAATTATACTTAATATTAGCAGTATTAGTAGTAATAATATCAATAGCATTATTACTCGTATTATTAGTAGTAGTATTAATTAAATGCGCTACGCTGGTCCTAGGCCTGGGAAAGGAGGAGGGTAGAGTAGCTCTTCTTGGTTCAGCTGGCCCGGCTGTGAGGGTTCCTTGTACAGGGCGAGGAGCTCCTACAGTGCAGGGGATCATCAACTAGCGCTTGCAAGAAACATACATCAGGGCTGGAACACTTGTTACCCTTGGATGGAAATCTGGCAAGTGGTGGGGGAAGAGAGTCTTTCTCTAGGAGGTTAAAAGTACAGAGTACACCCCCATCAGGTCCCAAGCCACCTTAAGTGAAAAGAAGTTACTCAACGATTGGCAAGAATAAAAGTGATGTCGTTGGTTATGGAAGGGAGGGAAAATAACACTCCGGGAATCAAAACACCGGGAACCTCGGTTGACGAGATATCTCAGTTATTCCCCCAAGAGAAACTGCTGCAATTAATTACACGAGAGGAAGCAGAGCAGAGCCTTTCAAAAAAATGTCGAGACGTCTTAGGCAAAATAAAGGCTGTTATAGGCAAACAATAAATGTCAGCATTGGTAATAAATCAGGCTGGTATTATTAAGCTGGAATATTTAGTGGGCAGTTTGAGCTACTTAAAGAGTAACGGTAGAGAGCGGAAATTTTCCACAAACAAGCAGAGGCGCAAAAAGAAAAATACTTATGAGCGAAAGAAAGAAAATAGATTCGAGTCCCCTTCAACAGGGGCTTAGGGGATAAGGCCTCAGAGCTCTACACTAGCTGAGCTCACTTCCATCCCAGGAGCTACTTATGTGATGTTGAGACTCTTTCACTTGTTAAGAAGAATAAGAATGGCGGCCAGTGGACGGTGGTTCAAACCCGCAAACAAGTAGCAGCTAGAAGGCAACATCAGTGGGGAACTGGCCATGGAATCCAATCAAATGATTCAGGTCAAAGAAAAAGGAAGAAGGTGAGAACAAAGCCACGCTCAGAGGAAGTACTTACTAAGCCCGTCAGTGGGAAATATTTTGCGCATGTGTTACGGGTCTTCCACGACAAGGTGAGGTCTGAGGACCGACATAGAATCCACAAGGAAAACGAGAGTAGGGGATGTTCTCTTTGAAATGTCTAGCAGGCAGAAAATATGGAAGAGTTTAACACAAATGTAACAGAAGCAATTGGGGAAGTAGGGAAAATGCAACACCTAGTCCCCAAAGTAGTCCCCAAACAATAGAGATTAGAGACCTGGACTCAATGACGTGAAGGAAGCTCTCACTCGTAACTTACAGAATAGTAATGACGAACGTAGGATTTATGTAACAGCAGCAAATAATTGAGGGTAGAAGATGGCTATTGCTGTTTTAAGTGAGGCAGAATCGGGCACTCTATCAAAGAATAATACGATTAAAATTGGCTACGTCAGCTGTAGAATCCGGATGAGGATTGAGGAACCCGTTGCTGGAGACGGGAAAATGCAACGGACCTGATAGGCAAGGTCTATGTTTTAGATGTGGCAACAGTGAACATAAGGTCAGCTGTAGAATCCGGATGAGGATTGAGGAACCCGTTGCTGGAGACGGGAAAATGCAACGGACCTGATAGGCAAGGTCTATGTTTTAGATGTGGCAACAGTGAACATAAGGTCAGCTGTAGAATCCGGATGAGGATTGAGGTACCCGTTGCTGGAGACGGGAAAATGCAACGGACCTGATAGGCAAGGTCTATGTTTTAGATGTGGCAACAGTGAACATAAGGTCAGCTGTAGAATCCGGATGAGGATTGAGGTACCCGTTGCTGGAGACGGGGAAATGCAACGGACCTGATAGGCAAGGTCTATGTTTTAGATGTGGCAACAGTGAACATAAGGTCAGCTGTAGAATCAGGATGAGGATTGAGGAACCCGTTGCTGGAGACGGGAAAATGCAACGGACCTGATAGGCAAGGTCTATGTTTTAGATGTGGCAACAGTGAACATAAGGTCAGCTGTAGAATCCGGATGAGGATTGAGGAACCCGTTGCTGGAGACGGGAAAATGCAACGGACCTGATAGGCAAGGTCTATGTTTTAGATGTGGCAACAGTGAACATAAGGTCAGCTGTAGAATCCGGATGAGGATTGAGGTACCCGTTGCTGGAGACGGGAAAATGCAACGGACCTGATAGGCAAGGTCTATGTTTTAGATGTGGCAACAGTGAACATAAGGTCAGCTGTAGAATCCGGATGAGGATTGAGGTACCCGTTGCTGGAGACGGGAAAATGCAACGGACCTGATAGGCAAGGTCTATGTTTTAGATGTGGCAACAATGAACATAAGGTCAGCTGTAGAATCCGGATGAGGATTGAGGTACCCGTTGCTGGAGACGGGAAAATGCAACGGACCTGATAGGCAAGGTCTATGTTTTAGATGTGGCAACAGTGAACATAAGGTCAGCTGTAGAATCCGGATGAGGATTGAGGTACCCGTTGCTGGAGACGGGAAAATGCAACGGACCTGATAGGCAAGGTCTATGTTTTAGATGTGGCAACAGTGAACATAAGGTCAGCTGTAGAATCCGGATGAGGATTGAGGTACCCGTTGCTGGAGACGGGAAAATGCAACGGACCTGATAGGCAAGGTCTATGATTTAGATGTGGCAACAGTGAACATAAGGTCAGCTGTAGAATCCGGATGAGGATTGAGGTACCCGTTGCTGGAGACGGGAAAATGCGACGGACCTGATAGGCAAGGTCTATGTTTTAGATGTGGCAACAGTGAACATAAGGTCAGCTGTAGAATCCGGATGAGGATTGAGGTACCCGTTGCTGGAGACGGGGAAATGCAACGGACCTGATAGGCAAGGTCTATGTTTTAGATGTGGCAACAGTGAACATAAGGTCAGCTGTAGAATCAGGATGAGGATTGAGGTACCCGTTGCTGGAGACGGGGAAATGCAACGGACCTGATAGGCAAGGTCTATGTTTTAGATGTGGCAACAGTGAACATAAGGTCAGCTGTAGAATCCGGATGAGGATTGAGATACCCGTTGCTGGAGACGGGAAAATGCAACGGACCTGATAGGCAAGGTCTATGTTTTAGATGTGGCAACAGTGAACATAAGGTCAGCTGTAGAATCCGGATGAGGATTGAGGTACCCGTTGCTGGAGACGGGGAAATGCAACGGACCTGATAGGCAAGGTCTATGTTTTAGATGTGGCAACAGTGAACATAAGGTCAGCTGTAGAATCCGGATGAGGATTGAGGTACCCGTTGCTGGAGACGGAAAATGCAACGGACCTGATAGGCAAGGTCTATGTTTTAGATGTGGCAACAGTGAACATAAGGTCAGCTGTAGAATCCGGATGAGGATTGAGCTACCCGTTGCTGGAGACGGGGAAATGCAACGGACCTGATAGGCAAGGTCTATGTTTTAGATGTGGCAACAGTGAACATAAGGTCAGCTGTAGAATCCGGATGAGGATTGAGGTACCCGTTGCTGGAGACGGGAAAATGCAACGGACCTGATAGGCAAGGTCTATGTTTTAGATGTGGCAACAGTGAACATAAGGTCAGCTGTAGAATCCGGATGAGGATTGAGGTACCCGTTGCTGGAGACGGGGAAATGCAACGGACCTGATAGGCAAGGTCTATGTTTTAGATGTGGCAACAGTGAACATAAGGTCAGCTGTAGAATCAGGATGAGGATTGAGATACCCGTTGCTGGAGACGGGAAAATGCAACGGACCTGATAGGCAAGGTCTATGTTTTAGATGTGGCAACAGTGAACATAAGGTCAGCTGTAGAATCCGGATGAGGATTGAGGTACCCGTTGCTGGAGACGGGAAAATGCAACGGACCTGATAGGCAAGGTCTATGTTTTAGATGTGGCAACAGTGAACATAAGGTCAGCTGTAGAATCCGGATGAGGATTGAGGTACCCGTTGCTGGAGACGGGGAAATGCAACGGACCTGATAGGCAAGGTCTATGTTTTAGATGTGGCAACAGTGAACATAAGGTCAGCTGTAGAATCCGGATGAGGATTGAGGTACCCGTTGCTGGAGACGGGAAAATGCAACGGACCTGATAGGCAAGGTCTATGTTTTAGATGTGGCAACAGTGAACATAAGGTCAGCTGTAGAATCCGGATGAGGATTGTGGTACCCGTTGCTGGAGACGGGAAAATGCAACGGACCTGATAGGCAAGGTCTATGTTTTAGATGTGGCAACAGTGAACATAAGGTCAGCTGTAGAATCCGGATGAGGATTGAGGTACCCGTTGCTGGAGACGGGGAAATGCAACGGACCTGATAGGCAAGGTCTATGTTTTAGATGTGGCAACAGTGAACATAAGGTCAGCTGTAGAATCAGGATGAGGATTGAGGTACCCGTTGCTGGAGACGGGGAAATGCAACGGACCTGATAGGCAAGGTCTATGTTTTAGATGTGGCAACAGTGAACATAAGGTCAGCTGTAGAATCCGGATGAGGATTGAGATACCCGTTGCTGGAGACGGGAAAATGCAACGGACCTGATAGGCAAGGTCTATGTTTTAGATGTGGCAACAGTGAACATAAGGTCAGCTGTAGAATCCGGATGAGGATTGAGGTACCCGTTGCTGGAGACGGGAAAATGCAACGGACCTGATAGGCAAGGTCTATGTTTTAGATGTGGCAACAGTGAACATAAGGTCAGCTGTAGAATCCGGATGAGGATTGAGATACCCGTTGCTGGAGACGGGGAAATGCAACGGACCTGATAGGCAAGGTCTACGTTTTAGATTTGGCAACAGTGAACATAGGGTCAAAGACTGTCAGCAGGAACCTTTTTGTATGATGTGCGGGGATATGAACCTGGATGTGGCGGGGATATGAACCTGGATGTGGACAAGACAAAACACGTCTCCGGATCTGGGAAATGTATAGTGTTTCGCCAAGCGTTGGAGGCCGAAAAACTTGAAAAGAATGGCTAGATGGATTATCCAAGGAAATCTGGGCAGAAGGAGACTGGCTAATGGCCTGCGTTCGCAACTTCGATTAGACCATAAGGCTGACATTATAATAATAAGTGAGCAGTATAAGGACTTGGCATCGCCTACATGGTTTTCGGACAGCTTGGGAACCGCAGATATTTGGATACCTGACAGAAACCTCACCATTAGAAGCCATGGCTCTGGAAACGGATATGTATAGATTACAAAACGACAGCGTTATATAAGTCAGTGTTTACCTAAACCCAAATGAGTCCATTGCTGATAGTTAAAGAAAATAAATGTTTTGGCACACCGTATCTGTTTCTAAGAAAACATTTTAAACTATACAGTAATGGTCTAACGATAAAGCGCGAGAGCCCAAGATACGAAATATAAGTCATAGCTTTATAAACGACTAAAAATGAAAGTAAATGGCCTGATGGAATATTTATGATAAGCAATGTCTATATACGGTAACAGATGAGCTTGGCTTCTTGCCAGAAGACAAAGAAAATCTTTGGTATTTATTGTTAATCTTTGGAGAATAATCAATAACTTATCACGGAGACGGTAGTCACAGTTGAATCGATATGTTTTTAATGCCTTTCTTTTAATTAATAGTTTTAAAGATGAAGGTTGTTACGCCTTCCGACACGCCACCAAAATATGTAACGGAATGTATTACTTCAACTAGATTCTTCGGAGGACCATTGGGATAAACATCATACTAAATTTCTGGTAGCAGTAAGAATACAAATGATGTCGTATATATTTACATACACAACAAATAGTGAACATAAAAAGTGCGGATACCTGAACGTAGAAATGTCTCTTTCACTAAAGTCTTTTAGATGGATGACGAACAGTTTCAGGTACTACACATACCTAACTAAAAGAAAAGAGTTTCCATACAATTCTAAATACTCACCATTATATGCTAATAATATCTTCGCCACACGGTGGGAGAAAACAAAAGAATAATTGCGTTACGTAGAGCGTAACGGGAGAGATATCGTTCGATCGACGACTTGCCTCGAAAAGGAAGAACCTACATCACGCAGAGAGTAACGGAAGAGATGGGACCAAAACCTAGTTTGGCTTTAACTCGAAGAAACTACGTCACGCAGAGCGTAACGGGAGAGATACGACCAAGACCTAGTCTAGTTTAGAACGCGCGAAAACTACATGACGCAGAGAGTAACGGAAGAGATGAGACTAAGACCTAGTCTAGCTTAGAACTCGAAGAAACTACGTCACGCAGAGCGTAACGGGAAAGATGCGACCAAGAAATTCTCTAGCTTAGAACACGAAGAACCTACGTCACGCAGAGCGTAACGGGAGAGATGCGACTAAGACTGAGTCTAGCTTAGAACTCGAAGAACCTACGCCAAGCAGAGCGTAACGGGAGAGATGCGACCAAGACTGAGTCTAGCTTAGAACTCGAAGAAACTACGTCACGCAGAGCGTAACGGGAAAGATGCGACCAAGACATTCTCTAGCTTAGAACACGAAGAACCTACGTCACGCAGAGCGTAACGGGAGAGATGCGACCAAGACATTCTCTAGCTTAGAACTCGAAGAACCTACGCCAAGCAGAGCGTAACGGGAGAGATGCGACTAAGACTGAGTCTAGCTTAGAACTCGAAGAAACTACGTCACGCAGAGCGTAACGGGAAAGATGCGACCAAGACATTCTCTAGCTTAGAACACGAAGAACCTACGTCACGCAGAGCGTAACGGGAGAGATGCGACTAAGACTGAGTCTAGCTTAGAACTCGAAGAAACTACGTCACGCAGAGCGTAATGGGAAAGATGCGACCAAGACATTCTCTAGCTTAGAACACGAAGAACCTACGTCACGCAGAGCGTAACGGGAGAGATGCGACTAAGACTGAGTCTAGCTTAGAACTCGAAGAAACTACGTCACGCAGAGCGTAATGGGAAAGATCCGACCAAGACATTCTCTAGCTTAGAACACGAAGAAACTACGTCACGCAGAGCGTAACGGGAGAGATGCGACCAAGACATTCTCTAGCTTAGAACTCGAAGAACCTACGTGAAGCAGAGCGTAACGGTAAAGATGCGACCAAGACCTAGTCTAGCTTACAACTCTCGAAAACCACGTCATGTCGGGCGTAACAGGAGGGATGTCGTGCATAGAACTGTCTAGACAATCTTCAGGGCAAAGATCGGCCGATAAGGGTAACTACCCTCTCTGGGCTAGTGCATAACAAAGATGCGACCAAGACCTAGTCTAGCTTACAACTCTCGGGCGTAACAGGAGGGATGTCGTGCATGGAACTGTCTAGACAATCTTCAGGGCAAAGATCGGCCGATAAGGGTAACTACCCTCTCTGGGCTAGTGCATAACAAAGATGCAACCAAGACCTAGTCTAGCTTACAACTCTCGGGCGTAACAGGAGGGATGTCGTGCATAGAACTGTCTAGACAATCTTCAGGGCAAAGATCGGCCGATAAGGGTAACTACCCTCTCTGGGCTAGTGCATAACAAAGATGCGACCAAGACCTAGTCTAGCTTACAACTCTCGGGCGTAACAGGAGGGATGTCGTGCATAGAACTGTCTAGACAATCTTCAGGGCAAAGATCGGCCGATAAGGGTAACTACCCTCTCTGGGCTAGTGCATAACAAAGATGCGACCAAGACCTAGTCTAGCTTACAACTCTCGGGCGTAACAGGAGGGATGTCGTGCATAGAACTGTCTAGACAATCTTCAGGGCAAAGATCGGCCGATAAGGGTAACTACCCTCTCTGGGCTAGTGCATAACAAAGATGCGACCAAGACCTAGTCTAGCTTACAACTCTCGGGCGTAACAGGAGGGATGTCGTGCATAGAACTGTCTAGACAATCTTCAGGGCAAAGATCGGCCGATAAGGGTAACTACCCTCTCTGGGCTAGTGCATAACAAAGATGCGACCAAGACCTAGTCTAGCTAACAACTCTCGGGCGTAACAGGAGGGATGTCGTGCATAGAACTGTCTAGACAATCTTCAGGGCAAAGATCGGCCGATAAGGGTAACTACCCTCTCTGGGCTAGTGCATAACAAAGATGCGACCAAGACCTAGTCTAGCTTACAACTCTCGGGCGTAACAGGAGGGATGTCGTGCATAGAACTGTCTAGACAATCTTCAGGGCAAAGATCGGCCGATAAGGGTAACTACCCTCTCTGGGCTAGTGCATAACAAAGATGCGACCAAGACCTAGTCTAGCTTACAACTCTCGGGCGTAACAGGAGGGATGTCGTGCATAGAACTGTCTAGACAATCTTCAGGGCAAAGATCGGCCGATAAGGGTAACTACCCTCTCTGGGCTAGTGCATAACAAAGATGCGACCAAGACCTAGTCTAGCTTACAACTCTCGGGCGTAACAGGAGGGATGTCGTGCATAGAACTGTCTAGACAATCTTCAGGGCAAAGATCGGCCGATAAGGGTAACTACCCTCTCTGGGCTAGTGCATAACAAAGATGCGACCAAGACCTAGTCTAGCTAACAACTCTCGGGCGTAACAGGAGGGATGTCGTGCATAGAACTGTCTAGACAATCTTCAGGGCAAAGATCGGCCGATAAGGGTAACTACCCTCTCTGGGCTAGTGCATAACAAAGATGCGACCAAGACCTAGTCTAGCTTACAACTCTCGGGCGTAACAGGAGGGATGTCGTGCATAGAACTGTCTAGACAATCTTCAGGGCAAAGATCGGCCGATAAGGGTAACTACCCTCTCTGGGCTAGTGCATAACAAAGATGAAACAAAACTTAATCTGAGAATGTTTAAAGTCCATTAAACATTGTTACATCTCACTGACATTTTTTACTAAAATGTTGACTGAGCAACGTAATAGAGAAGCCAGCGTAAACCTTGATCAAGGAAAAGAACATTTCTACTGTTGATAGAAAAGAAAAACTTATAAATCAATAAATTAATGTAAAAGCGGTTCAGGAATATTAACGGTTGAAGTTCTTAATATAAAAATCCTCACTTCTGTTAGAAATATATTCGAGTACATCTTTCTGCCCTTCCTAACAATACAATATTTTCCTTTGTTGACGCGTTTCGGAATTACTTCATTTTCAAAACTGAAATAGTACTTACTGTTTTTTATGGGAAGTTGGAGGGAGAATTAATTGAGTTTTATCTATGAATGAACTTATATTTATGAAGTTATATTTACGGAGAAATGGATAAGTACTGTTAAAGTTTTGAAAATGGACTACTTTCAAAACGCGTCTACAAAGGAAAATATTGTAATATTAGAAAAGGCAAGAAAATGTACTCGAATATGTTTCCAGTTAAATTCTGGAAGAGTTAACTAGGATTAGAACTAATGGTCGTTGAGACAACAATGGTACTGTGCATGGATGCTGGATATGTCTCGCCCTCTTAAAAATATACCTTTACAGAATCAAATGTAATGGGTTAGAAAGTGCAAGAGAAAAAGGGGCCTAGAGCGGTGCTGCAAAAGCCTTATGTATCTCGACTAGGGGGCGGGGTGAAATACGGCTCTCGTGGGCAAATATGTTGATTGTATGGAGAACAAAATGTATATACAAACATTATGATATGAAACAAAGGCTTTAAGTTAACTCAAGCACAACATGTCTGTTCTAGCAATGTCTGCTTCAATGTGTTTTACGCTTAGACCTTCCTTAGGGCATGGGTAGATTTACGGCCGTATTTCTCATATTACTTCTATTCTTCGACAACAAATTAAAAACATATTGCCGCTTATTGTAGATATAACTTTTCAAAACCTACTTTGAGCAATATATAAACAATTTTCTGTCATTCAAAACAGTGATCTAAATTCTGCTTGTTCTGGTCACATTTTTCTTCTATATAGGCCTTCTAATCTAACGTAACGAAAGCATGAACCAAACACTCCCACATCTTATTTAAAGAACTTTTATTTTGTTATTGTGAGATTAACTTTCATGTATGGTACGATTTGTTCTTAAACATCGTTATATGAAAATTCGATTATTAATGATGTAAACAAGTTATGTAGAAAAAACATTTTTAAAGTCAATTCCTACATAGATTAACAAAACATATATTATTTTAGTTACTTTTTATTAAATAGTTACAATTAATAAAATATTTATATACATATCACGGAATTATAATATTGAGTGACAATATAAAAAGCGAAATTAAAATATTATTATATATATTATTATATATTATATAATATTATATACATTAAGTAAATGTAATTAATGAGTTAATATTTGAAAAAATTGTATCAGCATCAAATGTAATCCACTGTAAGTTTAATTATTGTATTTCAACTTGAGTGGATAAATAAATATATTATCTGGACAAAGTATATAAATGTATAAAGGCAGAATGTGAACTCATAGTAGGAATAGATACAAATTATAGAAAATTTACACTAGTTGTAGTTTTGCAATTCATTGTCGGTTTTATTGGCATAGTTTTACAAACTAAATAACATTTCAGTCTAATATAAGAGAATATTTAATATTTCGCAACAAAGGGTTCATTGTTAAAGCAAGGTGAAATGCTTCCCAAGGAAACGATTATTTTAGTTACTGAGAACACAATCCCTGAAGTTGATTTTTCTGTAGTTATAAATTATTTTTTTATGAATACACGCTATCTATCTTTGTTATATAAAAACATGTAATACAGCCAAAAACATTTTAAAGTGAATTCCTAATTAGGTTAACAGAATAAATTTTAATTTTACTTACTTTTTATTAAATAATTACAATTAATATAAGTAAAATAACATAATCAATACTTTAAAACAGATAGTAGAGCACCACATAACTTTGAACATAAAATCAGCTGTTTTATGAAATCATATGTTATCACTTATTTTAAGGCAAATTGGACGAAATAACTACATTGCATACCTTGTCCCTTTTGTGAAAAGTTTTTGTTCCAAATAGAACTAAAATTAATTCATTAGATTTAATTAATGAATTAATATTTCACAAAACTTTATTAAAATCAAACTTTCTTTAAAAAAAGGGGGTATAAAAATTTACTATCATTGGAAAAGGAATACAAATCATTTCAATTATGTCGGTTATTTAATAGCCGCTATAAAGCAACAAAGTTAAATACCGGCTTAGAAGGGAGTGAGACATTTATGTACTTAAAATATCTTCTGATGACACTTCGAAAATGTTTAAACTTGTTAGTATTCGTTATTTTAAAAACAATTCAGAAAGGTAAGTTTTTTGTTTTTCATTTGTTTTAAAGCAAACAAATGTTTATTATTGAAAGCTTTCCATTGGCAAACAGTGCCAACAATACCAGGAACGAATAATGCAACATGTGTTATATTGGAGTCAGCATCATTGTTGTTAGTTTTTGTACAATACTGCCAAGTTAATCTTGTTGCCGTTGGCAAGCAGTACCAACAATATCAGGAACGAATAATGCAACATGTGTTATATTGGAGTCAGCATCATTGTTGTTAGTTTTTGTACAATATTGCCAAGTTAATCTTGTTGCCGTTGGCAAACAGTGCCAACAATACCAGGAACGAATAATGCAACATGTGTTATATTGGAGTCAGCATTATTGTTGTTAGTTTTTGTACAATATTGCCAAGTTAATCTTGTTGCCGTGACATTGTAGCTATTGAATATAGTATCAAATTTGGTTTGTATTTGTATTTGTTTATTTATTAGTTTCTTATTATTTATATATTTACATATTTCGAGAGCTTCATTATGTTAATTCCTAATCTTTTCCTAATTTCTTCTATAAGTCTCATACTTTCTATATTTGGAAATATATTAATAACAAATTTATTTCATTGTAATAAATTTAAAAATGTCCAAACTAAATAGACAACATAGTCCTGTTTTTAAATAATTGAATAATAAGTTGCACCAAAGACTGCGTTTAGTTTTCAAACTGTGAATAAGATAAAAATTCAAATTTGACTCACAGCTTCGAAATATCGAAACAGAAACAAATTTTAAATTTTCGATTCTATTAAACCTAACTCTTGTTTTCCTAGTACATACTTTGAAAGGACTCTGTGTATTTAGTTGTTGCTTTTATATAGCCTGAAGAATCTAGAGGTGTAATCAACGGTCTCTATGTCTCAACTTCTGGCAACGCAAGCGATGATTCTTCCCTGCCAGACACGGGTGTTCCCCCCCCCCTACCTCTTTACCACTGCCTCCCTTTCATCTTATTCCTGGATCGTCTAGTCCTGGGTAGCTTGATATCACTCCCTGAAACCTGTCTATGAGCATTCCACTCTCTTTTTACTATCACCCTTGGATGATATTATACTACTCTTTATTATTATAATGAAAATTATTTATAAGCAGTCTTTTTCGTGTTTTTTATGTATTAGGTATTTAATTATATGTACCCATATAGTTAATTATATATATATATATATAATGCTCTGGGGTGCCAGAGCAAACTATGCTGCTAAGAGCCCTCGTGACAACCATCCTCCGGTGAGCCGCCTCCTTCGGTCAGTAACCCTAACGCCCGTGAAGGCTTCAGGATAAAACCCGGTTGGGCTGTATGATAAGGAGAGAAATTACCTTATTAGTTTGGCCATGGTGTAAGGGCCAGCATGGCGTTAGTATCGTGATGTATTTATGCAGCGAACCTATTACACAGAATGGACAGCGGCCGTCTGTGTTTGTCATGTGTCACATCTACCCAGTATGGATGTTACTGTTGATGTAGTGTGTGCGTGGGTCTGTTTTTAGAACCTAGTTCCTAAGTGTTGTTTAAAAAAAGTCACGTTCAGGTCTGTGTGAAGAAGTATTAATATTTAAAACCACTATTATATATCAAGCGTAGTCGTAGCCGTCGTCAATCATGTATAACCTACAGACTCGGACAAAACACGGCGCCGTATAGGCAAATTAGGCACTTTGTGATACCACCGGTGCAACAGGAGTGAAATAAAATTATAATAAAAAGTATTTAGTGGATGACTAAAGTAACGATTGAAATTTTGAACAAGACGTATATAAATAAATACAGGAAGAGTGTGGACTAAGAGAAGAATTGAAGAATTGTTCAGAAACATCTTCGAGTTGACTTCATGCTAAAATCGTCACTCTCCAGCACATCTTTATAATTTCTGTGTGCAACTGTTTTAACTTATATTAGGCGCCAACATATGATTCACACAACAGCTGATATAATGTTATAGGTTATCACCTATTTTAAGCCAAATGAGACGAAACAACTATATCAGATACATTGCCATTTTTGTGAAGAGTTTTTTAACCAATATACTCGTAAAACTAAAATTAATTCATTATTAAATTAAATTCTGAATTAGTATTTGACAAAGGTTTTAACATTAAGTGTCATCTACACCAGTTTAAAAAAATGTATTTGAACTTGAGTGGACGATTAGTATCTTATTAGGTATTAAAAATTTGAACAAGATATTTATAAAGGAATTGAAAAAAGCTCGTAATAAACAATTTATTTTATTTACTGAATTTAAACAGAATTTACTACAAAGGTATTACAATTAAAATACAAATTTATAAATATTAAATAACGTATTCAAAGTAACATTCATTTGGAACATTTTAAATTTAATGCGTTTTTCCGATAATACCTTTTATAATAATATAAAATAAAACAATAGCCAGTGAAACTGGCCTACAGAAGTGAATTCTTCATTTGAAGAATATACTTAATAGACATTTTTATATAATATATTTTCTATGGCTAGTAGTAAAAAAAGGAATTAATAGAAAACGTTACTATATCTTAAAACATGTTTGAGAAAAAACTCTAAATAAAGCATTTATTTTAAATCAGTTCTTACAAAGTGCGCAACCAGGAGTTCGTTTCAAAATTTGGAATAAAACCGTCACATTGAATTAATTATTGTCAAGTTTATCGAAATAATTAGTTTAGTATATATATTAACTGATAACATATTGAGTAACACATTAATTTATTAAGACACGATAGATAAAGTAACATAGGCCCCTACCTATGTGTTAAGACACTTGTTCTACGACATTGAAATCAGCTGTTGTATGAAATCATAAGTTATCACATAATCTTAAAATATGATCCTGTGCCATGACGTGACAGATGACACGATCATACGCCTGTATAGAGCATACAATCATACTCGCCAAACATATACTTTTTCACCTAAAACAAATAATATAAATCAGAACTTTTTAAAGTCAAATCCTATTTTCTTCAACCAAAGAAAACTTTTTATTAGTTTTAGTTAAATAATTACAATTTATATAAATAAAGTAACATAACCTATGCGTTAAAACAGCTGTTCTGCAACACAACCTATAACATAAAATCAGCTGTTTCATGAAATCATATAATATCACTTGATTCAAATAGGATGAAATAACTATATTGCATCCCTTGTCCCTTTTGTGAATTTTTTTCTCCCATATAACACTAAAGTTATTTCATTTTAAATTTAATTAATGAATAAATATTTGAAAAACTGTATTAACATCAGAATATGATAAAAGTATTTCAAATTGAGTGGATGAATAGAAGGTATTTTATTAACAATTGAAATTTTTAATGAGATATTTAAATATATATACATATAAAGGTAGAGTATAAATTTGTAGTAAGAATTTTTTAAAAAATACATTTTCTGTCAGGTTAGATTTGATACAGGCCTACGAGTACAACTTTCTGACATCAACCAACTACAGTTAATTAAACCCTCTTTATTAATTCACTCCCATATTTGCCATCTATGTGAGGTTAGACCGTCTCGATGGGAAATCCACTTAAGTTAATTCCTATTCGGTTAGCGTCTGTGTGAGCGCGCTCTCTGCTTTCATAACAACTGGACAAACTTGTATGAATCTAATTGCATATTGATTTCGCTTTTAGTTTGTGGTGATACAGGCAACAAAATTATAACTTTGTCACTGCTACAGACACAACCACTTTTAAAATTTCATACAGACAACGTTAACCTTTGTCGCAGAAACTGTTATCAGTGAGAAAATGTTCAAGGTATAAAGTAACTGCAAAAACATATCTCGTGTAAAGATGTCTATTATTTATGTTGGAAAACGCAGCATCGATCAAAATAAAATTTTAAAATACACTTTAAATAAAACGTTTTTAAACAAATTTCTGTTAATACTTTATTATTTTGTTATCTGCTTAAATGCGCATAGCTTTCTGACAGGTCCGGTTCTTTAATGCCTTCTATTTCTAATCACTCCTATATATATCGTGTTCAAATTTTCAATCGTTAATAAAATAGTTTTTACTCCTCCACTCAAGTTCAAATAAACTTTTTTTAACTTGTAGTGGATGACACTTGATGTTAATACAATTTTTCCAAATAATAATTATTTATTATTTTTTATTAAAAACCCTTCTATGTATATATACAATAAAATATATGGTATACACTAGTAGTAGTAGCGATTTAATTAAAATTATTTAATAAAAAAGTATCTTAAATACACTTCTTCTTTGTCGGCCCGAGTAGGAATTTACTTTAAAAGATTTTGTATATTACTTGTTGTCATAAATCATACTTAAAAACTAAACACATAAATTTACCGTGCATAGTTCAGACCAGAACAATTTATTGTGTGACTTGTAATAAATTAATTTTGTTAATACTTTTATTAACAAATCTTATTTATCTTATATTTTGTGAGCGTCTGATAATGAACGGGGTCAAAGAAGTGGCTCAGCAAGTTTGTTCATTAATTTACTTTAATTAAAAGTTTTCCGAATTGTTTTTGCAAACGTAAAATTTTAAATGGATTTCTTGAAAGTTCTTGTTTGCTTCTTTTCTTCTGAATCCATATCTGACAAGTGAATCTACGTTTGTTCGTTAAAAACTTTTCGTATAAAATCTTTCTTTCAATCTCTCATACTATATGTTTTGAACATTTACTTTGTACATTACAATAATTATTAGCATATTTTATTTTTCAACCGAGTTTGATAAATTGTCAAATCCTACATTTTCCCGTGTTTTCAAACACTTGCACTCTAAAGTCATAGAATGAATAATAAATTATTATTTTTCTCCTTTGTCATGTTCTTAATTATGCTTTCCTTTTTCAGTTATATTGAATCAAAAATAAATTTAATTAATTAATTTTAATAATACATTTCGTTTCCTATTGCCACTTAATATTATGTTTCTGCCTTATCTATACACATTTAATTCAATTGTAATTGTTTAACAAAAATTAAATCAAATAAAAGTTTTCTTTGTTGACCTTAATAGGAATAATCTTTTAAACAACTTTTT
>JBAIZL010000010.1:29460036-29495036 GCA_036971475.1 Prosapia bicincta | reverse complement strand
ATGCTATGGTACTCTCTGAGCCTTAGATGTAAGGGAGGAAAGTTTGAGTTAGGAAGCGGGAAGCAAGTAGGTCTAAACGAAGTGTGGGTAGAATCACCGAGATTAGACGATATAACGTTAAACTCTTCGTCACTGCAGCTCCGTACCATTACTTTGGGCCGTACTTCAGCAAGAACATGTGTGATGTGTGACAATGCTATGGTACTCTCTGAGCCTTAGATGTAAGGGAGGAAAGTTTGAGTTAGGAAGCGGGAAAGAGGTATGCGTAAACAAAGTGTAGGGTAGAACCACCGAGATTAGACGATATAACGTTAAACTCTTCGTCACTGCAGCTCCGTACCATTACTTTGGGCCGTACTTCAGCAAGAACATGTGTGATGTGTGACAATGCTATGGTACTCTCTGAGCCTTAGATGTAAGGGAGGAAAGTTTGAGTTAGGAAGCGGGAAGGAGGTATGCCTAAACGAAGTGTAGGGTAGAACCACCGAGATTAGACGATATAACGTTAAACTCTTCGTCACTGCAGCTCCGTACCATTACTTTGGGCCGTACTTCAGCAAGAACATATGTGACAATGCTATGGTACTCTCTGAGCCTTAGATGTAAGGGAGGAAAGTTTGAGTTAGGAAGCGGGAAGGAGGTATGCCTAAACGAAGTGTAGGGTAGAACCACCGAGATTAGACGATATAACGTTAAACTCTTCGTCACTGCAGCTCCGTACCATTACTTTGGGCCGTACTTCAGCAAGAACATGTGTGACAATGCTATGGTACTCTCTGAGCCTTAGATGTAAGGGAGGAAAGTTTGAGTTAGGAAGCGGGAAGCAAGTAGGTCTAAACGAAGTGTAGGGTAGAACCACCGAGATTAGACGATATAACGTTAAACTCTTCGTCACTGCAGCTCCGTACCATTACTTTGGGCCGTACTTCAGCAAGAACATATGTGACAATGCTATGGTACTCTCTGAGCCTTAGATGTAAGGGAGGAAAGTTTGAGTTAGGAAGCGGGAAAGAGGTATGCGTAAACAAAGTGTAGGGTAGAACCACCGAGATTAGACGATATAACGTTAAACTCTTCATCACTGCAGCTCCGTACCATTACTTTGGGCCGTACTTCAGTAAGAACATGTGTGACAATGCTATGGTACTCTCTGAGCCTTAGATGTAAGGGAGGAAAGTTTGAGTTAGGAAGCGGGAAGCAAGTAGGTCTAAACCACGTTTAGGGTAAAACCACCGAGATTAGACGATATAACGTTAAACTCTTCGTCACTGCAGCTCCGTACCATTACTTTGGGCCGTACTTCAGCAAGAACATGTGTGACAATGCTATGGTACTCTCTGAGCCTTAGATGTAAGGGAGGAAAGTTTGAGTTAGGAAGCGGGAAGCAAGTAGGTCTAAACCAAGTTTAGGGTAAAACCACCGAGATTAAACGATATAACGTTAAACTCTTCGTCACTGCAGCTCCGTACCATTACTTTGGGCCGTACTTCAGCAAGAACATGTGTGACAATGCTATGGTACTCTCTGAGCCTTAGATGTAAGGGAGGAAAGTTTGAGTTAGGAAGCGGGAAAGAGGTATGCCTAAACGAAGTGTGGGTAGAATCACCGAGATTAGACGATATAACGTTAAACTCTTCGTCACTGCAGCTCCGTACCATTACTTTGGGCCGTACTTCAGCAAGAACATGTGTGATGTGTGACAATGCTATGGTACTCTCTGAGCCTTAGATGTAAGGGAGGAAAGTTTGAGTTAGGAAGCGGGAAAGAGGTATGCCTAAACGAAGTGTGGGTAGAATCACCGAGATTAGACGATATAACGTTAAACTCTTCGTCACTGCAGCTCCGTACCATTACTTTGGGCCGTACTTCAGCAAGAACATGTGTGATGTGTGACAATGCTATGGTACTCTCTGAGCCTTAGATGTAAGGGAGGAAAGTTTGAGTTAGGAAGCGGGAAAGAGGTATGCCTAAACGAAGTGTGGGTAGAATCACCGAGATTAGACGATATAACGTTAAACTCTTCGTCACTGCAGCTCCGTACCATTACTTTGGGCCGTACTTCAGCAAGAACATGTGTGATGTGTGACAATGCTATGGTACTCTCTGAGCCTTAGATGTAAGGGAGGAAAGTTTGAGTTAGGAAGCGGGAAGGAGGTATGCCTAAACCAAGTGTAGGGTAGAACCACCGAGATTAAACGATATAACGTTAAACTCTTCGTCACTGCAGCTCCGTACCATTACTTTGGGCCGTACTTCAGCAAGAACATGTGTGACAATGCTATGGTACTCTCTGAGCCTTAGATGTAAGGGAGGAAAGTTTGAGTTAGGAAGCGGGAAGGAGGTATGCCTAAACCAAGTGTAGGGTAGAACCACCGAGATTAGACGATATAACGTTAAACTCTTCGTCACTGCAGCTCCGTACCATTACTTTGGGCCGTACTTCAGCAAGAACATGTGTGACAATGCTATGGTACTCTCTGAGCCTTAGATGTAAGGGAGGAAAGTTTGAGTTAGGAAGCGGGAAAGAGGTATACCTAAACGAAGTGTGAGTAGAATCACCGAGATTAGACGATATAACGTTAAACTCTTCGTCACTGCAGCTCCGTACCATTACTTTGGGCCGTACTTCAGCAAGAACATGTGTGATGTGTGACAATGCTATGGTACTCTCTGAGCCTTAGATGTAAGGGAGGAAAGTTTGAGTTAGGAAGCGGGAAAGAGGTATGCCTAAACGAAGTGTGGGTAGAATCACCGAGATTAGACGATATAACGTTAAACTCTTCGTCACTGCAGCTCCGTACCATTACTTTGGGCCGTACTTCAGCAAGAACATGTGTGATGTGTGACAATGCTATGGTACTCTCTGAGCCTTAGATGTAAGGGAGGAAAGTTTGAGTTAGGAAGCGGGAAAGAGGTATGCCTAAACGAAGTGTGGGTAGAATCACCGAGATTAGACGATATAACGTTAAACTCTTCGTCACTGCAGCTCCGTACCATTACTTTGGGCCGTACTTCAGCAAGAACATGTGTGACAATGCTATGGTACTCTCTGAGCCTTAGATGTAAGGGAGGAAAGTTTGAGTTAGGAAGCGGGAAGGAGGTATGCCTAAACGAAGTGTGGGTAGAATCACCGAGATTAGACGATATAACGTTAAACTCTTCGTCACTGCAGCAAGAACATGTGTGACAATGCTATGGTACTCTCTGAGCCTTAGATGTAAGGGAGGAAAGTTTGAGTTAGGAAGCGGGAAGGAGGTATGCCTAAACGAAGTGTGGGTAGAATCACCGAGATTAGACGATATAACGTTAAACTCTTCGTCACTGCAGCAAGAACATGTGTGACAATGCTATGGTACTCTCTGAGCCTTAGATGTAAGGGAGGAAAGTTTGAGTTAGGAAGCGGGAAGCAAGTAGGTCTAAACCAAGTTTAGGGTAAAACCACCGAGATTAGACGATATAACGTTAAACTCTTCGTCACTGCAGCAAGAACATGTGTGACAATGCTATGGTACTCTCTGAGCCTTAGATGTAAGGGAGGAAAGTTTGAGTTAGGAAGCGGGAAGCAAGTAGGTCTAAACCAGGTTTAGGGTAAAATCACCGAGATTAGACGATATAACGTTAAACTCTTCGTCACTGCAGCAAGAACATGTGTGACAATGCTATGGTACTCTCTGAGCCTTAGATGTAAGGGAGGAAAGTTTGAGTTAGGAAGCGGGAAGGAGGTATGCCTAAACGAAGTGTGGGTAGAATCACCGAGATTAGACGATATAACGTTAAACTCTTCGTCACTGCAGCAAGAACATGTGTGACAATGCTATGGTACTCTCTGAGCCTTAGATGTAAGGGAGGAAAGTTTGAGTTAGGAAGCGGGAAAGAGGTATGCCTAAACGAAGTGTGGGTAGAATCACCGAGATTAGACGATATAACGTTAAACTCTTCGTCACTGCAGCAAGAACATGTGTGACAATGCTATGGTACTCTCTGAGCCTTAGATGTAAGGGAGGAAAGTTTGAGTTAGGAAGCGGGAAGGAGGTATGCCTAAACGAAGTGTGGGTAGAATCACCGAGATTAGACGATATAACGTTAAACTCTTCGTCACTGCAGCTCCGTACCATTACTTTGGGCCGTACTTCAGCAAGAACATGTGTGACAATTCTATGGTACTCTCTGAGCCTTAGATGTAAGGGAGGAAAGTTTGAGTTAGGAAGCGGGAAAGAGGTATGCCTAAACGAAGTGTGGGTAGAATCACCGAGATTAGACGATATAACGTTAAACTCTTCGTCACTGCAGCTCCGTACCATTACTTTGGGCCGTACTTCAGCAAGAACATGTGTGACAATGCTATGGTACTCTCTGAGCCTTAGATGTAAGGGAGGAAAGTTTGAGTTAGGAAGCGGGAAGGAGGTATGCCTAAACCAAGTTTAGGGTAGAACCACCGAGATTAGACGATATAACGTTAAACTCTTCGTCACTGCAGCTCCGTACCATTACTTTGGGCCGTACTTCAGCAAGAACATGTGTGATGTGTGACAATGCTATGGTACTCTCTGAGCCTTAGATGTAAGGGAGGAAAGTTTGAGTTAGGAAGCGGGAAGCAAGTAGGTCTAAACGAAGTGTGGGTAGAATCACCGAGATTAGACGATATAACGTTAAACTCTTCGTCACTGCAGCTCCGTACCATTACTTTGGGCCGTACTTCAGCAAGAACATGTGTGACAATGCTATGGTACTCTCTGAGCCTTAGATGTAAGGGAGGAAAGTTTGAGTTAGGAAGCGGGAAGGAGGTATGCCTAAACCAAGTTTAGGGTAGAACCACCGAGATTAGACGATATAACGTTAAACTCTTCGTCACTGCAGCTCCGTACCATTACTTTGGGCCGTACTTCAGCAAGAATATGTGTGATGTGTGACAATGCTATGGTACTCTCTGAACCTTAGATGTAAGGGAGGAAAGTTTGAGTTAGGAAGCGGGAAAGAGGTATGCCTAAACGAAGTGTAGGGTAGAACCACTGAGATTAGACGATATAACGTTAAACTCTTCGTCACTGCAGCTCCGTACCATTACTTTGGGCCGTACTTCAGCAAGAACATATGTGACAATGCTATGGTACTCTCTGAGCCTTAGATGTAAGGGAGGAAAGTTTGAGTTAGGAAGCGGGAAAGAGGTATGCGTAAACAAAGTGTAGGGTAGAACCACCGAGATTAGACGATATAACGTTAAACTCTTCATCACTGCAGCTCCGTACCATTACTTTGGGCCGTACTTCAGTAAGAACATGTGTGACAATGCTATGGTACTCTCTGAGCCTTAGATGTAAGGGAGGAAAGTTTGAGTTAGGAAGCGGGAAGCAAGTAGGTCTAAACCAAGTTTAGGGTAAAACCACCGAGATTAGACGATATAACGTTAAACTCTTCGTCACTGCAGCTCCGTACCATTACTTTGGGCCGTACTTCAGCAAGAACATGTGTGACAATGCTATGGTACTCTCTGAGCCTTAGATGTAAGGGAGGAAAGTTTGAGTTAGGAAGCGGGAAGCAAGTAGGTCTAAACCAAGTTTAGGGTAAAACCACCGAGATTAGACGATATAACGTTAAACTCTTCGTCACTGCAGCTCCGTACCATTACTTTGGGCCGTACTTCAGCAAGAACATGTGTGACAATGCTATGGTACTCTCTGAGCCTTAGATGTAAGGGAGGAAAGTTTGAGTTAGGAAGCGGGAAGCAAGTAGGTCTAAACCAGGTTTAGGGTAAAATCACCGAGATTAGACGATATAACGTTAAACTCTTCGTCACTGCAGCAAGAACATGTGTGACAATGCTATGGTACTCTCTGAGCCTTAGATGTAAGGGAGGAAAGTTTGAGTTAGGAAGCGGGAAGGAGGTATGCCTAAACGAAGTGTGGGTAGAATCACCGAGATTAGACGATATAACGTTAAACTCTTCGTCACTGCAGCAAGAACATGTGTGACAATGCTATGGTACTCTCTGAGCCTTAGATGTAAGGGAGGAAAGTTTGAGTTAGGAAGCGGGAAAGAGGTATGCCTAAACGAAGTGTGGGTAGAATCACCGAGATTAGACGATATAACGTTAAACTCTTCGTCACTGCAGCAAGAACATGTGTGACAATGCTATGGTACTCTCTGAGCCTTAGATGTAAGGGAGGAAAGTTTGAGTTAGGAAGCGGGAAGGAGGTATGCCTAAACGAAGTGTGGGTAGAATCACCGAGATTAGACGATATAACGTTAAACTCTTCGTCACTGCAGCTCCGTACCATTACTTTGGGCCGTACTTCAGCAAGAACATGTGTGACAATTCTATGGTACTCTCTGAGCCTTAGATGTAAGGGAGGAAAGTTTGAGTTAGGAAGCGGGAAAGAGGTATGCCTAAACGAAGTGTGGGTAGAATCACCGAGATTAGACGATATAACGTTAAACTCTTCGTCACTGCAGCTCCGTACCATTACTTTGGGCCGTACTTCAGCAAGAACATGTGTGACAATGCTATGGTACTCTCTGAGCCTTAGATGTAAGGGAGGAAAGTTTGAGTTAGGAAGCGGGAAGGAGGTATGCCTAAACCAAGTTTAGGGTAGAACCACCGAGATTAGACGATATAACGTTAAACTCTTCGTCACTGCAGCTCCGTACCATTACTTTGGGCCGTACTTCAGCAAGAACATGTGTGATGTGTGACAATGCTATGGTACTCTCTGAGCCTTAGATGTAAGGGAGGAAAGTTTGAGTTAGGAAGCGGGAAGCAAGTAGGTCTAAACGAAGTGTGGGTAGAATCACCGAGATTAGACGATATAACGTTAAACTCTTCGTCACTGCAGCAAGAACATGTGTGACAATGCTATGGTACTCTCTGAGCCTTAGATGTAAGGGAGGAAAGTTTGAGTTAGGAAGCGGGAAGCAAGTAGGTCTAAACCAAGTTTAGGGTAGAACCACCGAGATTAGACGATATAACGTTAAACTATTCGTCACTGCAGCTCCGTACCATTACTTTGGGCCGTACTTCAGCAAGAACATATGTGATGTGTGACAATGCTATGGTACTCTCTGAGCCTTAGATGTAAGGGAGGAAAGTTTGAGTTAGGAAGCGGGAAGCAAGTAGGTCTAAACGAAGTGTGGGTAGAATCACCGAGATTAGACGATATAACGTTAAACTCTTCGTCACTGCAGCTCCGTACCATTACTTTGGGCCGTACTTCAGCAAGAACATGTGTGACAATGCTATGGTACTCTCTGAGCCTTAGATGTAAGGGAGGAAAGTTTGAGTTAGGAAGCGGGAAGGAGGTATGCCTAAACCAAGTTTAGGGTAGAACCACCGAGATTAGACGATATAACGTTAAACTCTTCGTCACTGCAGCTCCGTACCATTACTTTGGGCCGTACTTCAGCAAGAATATGTGTGATGTGTGACAATGCTATGGTACTCTCTGAACCTTAGATGTAAGGGAGGAAAGTTTGAGTTAGGAAGCGGGAAAGAGGTATGCCTAAACGAAGTGTAGGGTAGAACCACTGAGATTAGACGATATAACGTTAAACTCTTCGTCACTGCAGCTCCGTACCATTACTTTGGGCCGTACTTCAGCAAGAACATATGTGACAATGCTATGGTACTCTCTGAGCCTTAGATGTAAGGGAGGAAAGTTTGAGTTAGGAAGCGGGAAAGAGGTATGCGTAAACAAAGTGTAGGGTAGAACCACCGAGATTAGACGATATAACGTTAAACTCTTCATCACTGCAGCTCCGTACCATTACTTTGGGCCGTACTTCAGTAAGAACATGTTTGACAATGCTATGGTACTCTCTGAGCCTTAGATGTAAGGGAGGAAAGTTTGAGTTAGGAAGCGGGAAGCAAGTAGGTCTAAACCAAGTTTAGGGTAAAACCACCGAGATTAGACGATATAACGTTAAACTCTTCGTCACTGCAGCTCCGTACCATTACTTTGGGCCGTACTTCAGCAAGAACATGTGTGACAATGCTATGGTACTCTCTGAGCCTTAGATGTAAGGGAGGAAAGTTTGAGTTAGGAAGCGGGAAAGAGGTATGCCTAAACGAAGTGTGGGTAGAATCACCGAGATTAGACGATATAACGTTAAACTCTTCGTCACTGCAGCTCCGTACCATTACTTTGGGCCGTACTTCAGCAAGAACATGTGTGATGTGTGACAATGCTATGGTACTCTCTGAGCCTTAGATGTAAGGGAGGAAAGTTTGAGTTAGGAAGCGGGAAAGAGGTATGCCTAAACGAAGTGTGGGTAGAATCACCGAGATTAGACGATATAACGTTAAACTCTTCGTCACTGCAGCTCCGTACCATTACTTTGGGCCGTACTTCAGCAAGAACATGTGTGATGTGTGACAATGCTATGGTACTCTCTGAGCCTTAGATGTAAGGGAGGAAAGTTTGAGTTAGGAAGCGGGAAAGAGGTATGCCTAAACGAAGTGTGGGTAGAATCACCGAGATTAGACGATATAACGTTAAACTCTTCGTCACTGCAGCTCCGTACCATTACTTTGGGCCGTACTTCAGCAAGAACATGTGTGATGTGTGACAATGCTATGGTACTCTCTGAGCCTTAGATGTAAGGGAGGAAAGTTTGAGTTAGGAAGCGGGAAGGAGGTATGCCTAAACCAAGTGTAGGGTAGAACCACCGAGATTAGACGATATAACGTTAAACTCTTCGTCACTGCAGCTCCGTACCATTACTTTGGGCCGTACTTCAGCAAGAACATGTGTGACAATGCTATGGTACTCTCTGAGCCTTAGATGTAAGGGAGGAAAGTTTGAGTTAGGAAGCGGGAAGGAGGTATGCCTAAACCAAGTGTAGGGTAGAACCACCGAGATTAGACGATATAACGTTAAACTCTTCGTCACTGCAGCTCCGTACCATTACTTTGGGCCGTACTTCAGCAAGAACATGTGTGACAATGCTATGGTACTCTCTGAGCCTTAGATGTAAGGGAGGAAAGTTTGAGTTAGGAAGCGGGAAAGAGGTATACCTAAACGAAGTGTGGGTAGAATCACCGAGATTAGACGATATAACGTTAAACTCTTCGTCACTGCAGCTCCGTACCATTACTTTGGGCCGTACTTCAGCAAGAACATGTGTGATGTGTGACAATGCTATGGTACTCTCTGAGCCTTAGATGTAAGGGAGGAAAGTTTGAGTTAGGAAGCGGGAAAGAGGTATGCCTAAACGAAGTGTGGGTAGAATCACCGAGATTAGACGATATAACGTTAAACTCTTCGTCACTGCAGCTCCGTACCATTACTTTGGGCCGTACTTCAGCAAGAACATGTGTGATGTGTGACAATGCTATGGTACTCTCTGAGCCTTAGATGTAAGGGAGGAAAGTTTGAGTTAGGAAGCGGGAAAGAGGTATGCCTAAACGAAGTGTGGGTAGAATCACCGAGATTAGACGATATAACGTTAAACTCTTCGTCACTGCAGCTCCGTACCATTACTTTGGGCCGTACTTCAGCAAGAACATGTGTGACAATGCTATGGTACTCTCTGAGCCTTAGATGTAAGGGAGGAAAGTTTGAGTTAGGAAGCGGGAAGGAGGTATGCCTAAACGAAGTGTGGGTAGAATCACCGAGATTAGACGATATAACGTTAAACTCTTCGTCACTGCAGCAAGAACATGTGTGACAATGCTATGGTACTCTCTGAGCCTTAGATGTAAGGGAGGAAAGTTTGAGTTAGGAAGCGGGAAGGAGGTATGCCTAAACGAAGTGTGGGTAGAATCACCGAGATTAGACGATATAACGTTAAACTCTTCGTCACTGCAGCAAGAACATGTGTGACAATGCTATGGTACTCTCTGAGCCTTAGATGTAAGGGAGGAAAGTTTGAGTTAGGAAGCGGGAAGCAAGTAGGTCTAAACCAAGTTTAGGGTAAAACCACCGAGATTAGACGATATAACGTTAAACTCTTCGTCACTGCAGCAAGAACATGTGTGACAATGCTATGGTACTCTCTGAGCCTTAGATGTAAGGGAGGAAAGTTTGAGTTAGGAAGCGGGAAGCAAGTAGGTCTAAACCAGGTTTAGGGTAAAATCACCGAGATTAGACGATATAACGTTAAACTCTTCGTCACTGCAGCAAGAACATGTGTGACAATGCTATGGTACTCTCTGAGCCTTAGATGTAAGGGAGGAAAGTTTGAGTTAGGAAGCGGGAAGGAGGTATGCCTAAACGAAGTGTGGGTAGAATCACCGAGATTAGACGATATAACGTTAAACTCTTCGTCACTGCAGCAAGAACATGTGTGACAATGCTATGGTACTCTCTGAGCCTTAGATGTAAGGGAGGAAAGTTTGAGTTAGGAAGCGGGAAAGAGGTATGCCTAAACGAAGTGTGGGTAGAATCACCGAGATTAGACGATATAACGTTAAACTCTTCGTCACTGCAGCAAGAACATGTGTGACAATGCTATGGTACTCTCTGAGCCTTAGATGTAAGGGAGGAAAGTTTGAGTTAGGAAGCGGGAAGGAGGTATGCCTAAACGAAGTGTGGGTAGAATCACCGAGATTAGACGATATAACGTTAAACTCTTCGTCACTGCAGCTCCGTACCATTACTTTGGGCCGTACTTCAGCAAGAACATGTGTGACAATGCTATGGTACTCTCTGAGCCTTAGATGTAAGGGAGGAAAGTTTGAGTTAGGAAGCGGGAAAGAGGTATGCCTAAACGAAGTGTGGGTAGAATCACCGAGATTAGACGATATAACGTTAAACTCTTCGTCACTGCAGCTCCGTACCATTACTTTGGGCCGTACTTCAGCAAGAACATGTGTGACAATGCTATGGTACTCTCTGAGCCTTAGATGTAAGGGAGGAAAGTTTGAGTTAGGAAGCGGGAAGGAGGTATGCCTAAACCAAGTTTAGGGTAGAACCACCGAGATTAGACGATATAACGTTAAACTCTTCGTCACTGCAGCTCCGTACCATTACTTTGGGCCGTACTTCAGCAAGAACATGTGTGATGTGTGACAATGCTATGGTACTCTCTGAGCCTTAGATGTAAGGGAGGAAAGTTTGAGTTAGGAAGCGGGAAGCAAGTAGGTCTAAACGAAGTGTGGGTAGAATCACCGAGATTAGACGATATAACGTTAAACTCTTCGTCACTGCAGCTCCGTACCATTACTTTGGGCCGTACTTCAGCAAGAACATGTGTGACAATGCTATGGTACTCTCTGAGCCTTAGATGTAAGGGAGGAAAGTTTGAGTTAGGAAGCGGGAAGGAGGTATGCCTAAACCAAGTTTAGGGTAGAACCACCGAGATTAGACGATATAACGTTAAACTCTTCGTCACTGCAGCTCCGTACCATTACTTTGGGCCGTACTTCAGCAAGAACATGTGTGATGTGTGACAATGCTATGGTACTCTCTGAGCCTTAGATGTAAGGGAGGAAAGTTTGAGTTAGGAAGCGGGAAGGAGGTATGCCTAAACCAAGTTTAGGGTAGAACCACCGAGATTAGACGATATAACGTTAAACTCTTCGTCACTGCAGCTCCGTACCATTACTTTGGGCCGTACTTCAGCAAGAACATGTGTGATGTGTGACAATGCTATGGTACTCTCTGAGCCTTAGATGTAAGGGAGGAAAGTTTGAGTTAGGAAGCGGGAAGGAGGTATGCCTAACCGAAGTGTAGGGTAAAACCACCGAGATTAGACGATATAACGTTAAACTCTTCGTCACTGCAGCTCCGTACCATTACTTTGGGCCGTACTTCAGCAAGAACATGTGTGATGTGTGACAATGCTATGGTACTCTCTGAGCCTTAGATGTAAGGGAGGAAAGTTTGAGTTAGGAAGCGGGAAGGAGGTATGCCTAACCGAAGTGTAGGGTAAAACCACCGAGATTAGACGATATAACGTTAAACTCTTCGTCACTGCAGCTCCGTACCATTACTTTGGGCCGTACTTCAGCAAGAACATGTGTGATGTGTGACAATGCTATGGTACTCTCTGAGCCTTAGATGTAAGGGAGGAAAGTTTGAGTTAGGAAGCGGGAAGCAAGTAGGTCTAAACCAAGTTTAGGGTAGAACCACCGAGATTAGACGATATAACGTTAAACTCTTCGTCACTGCAGCTCCGTACCATTACTTTGGGCCGTACTTCAGCAAGAACATGTGTGACAATGCTATGGTACTCTCTGAGCCTTAGATGTAAGGGAGGAAAGTTTGAGTTAGGAAGCGGGAAGCAAGTAGGCCTAAACGAAGTGTGGGTAGAATCACCGAGATTAGACGATATAACGTTAAACTCTTCGTCACTGCAGCTCCGTACCATTACTTTGGGCCGTACTTCAGCAAGAACATGTGTGACAATGCTATGGTACTCTCTGAGCCTTAGATGTAAGGGAGGAAAGTTTGAGTTAGGAAGCGGGAAAGAGGTATGCCTATCGAAGTGTAGGGTAAAACCACCGAGATTAGACGATATAACGTTAAACTCTTCGTCACTGCAGCTCCGTACCATTACTTTGGGCCGTACTTCAGCAAGAACATGTGTGACAATGCTATGGTACTCTCTGAGCCTTAGATGTAAGGGAGGAAAGTTTGAGTTAGGAAGCGGGAAGGAGGTATGCCTAAACGAAGTGTAGGGTAAAACCACCGAGATTAGACGATATAACGTTAAACTCTTCGTCACTGCAGCTCCGTACCATTACTTTGGGCCGTACTTCAGCAAGAACATGTGTGATGTGTGACAATGCTATGGTACTCTCTGAGCCTTAGATGTAAGGGAGGAAAGTTTGAGTTAGGAAGCGGGAAGCAAGTAGGTCTAAACGAAGTGTGGGTAGAACCACCGAGATTAGACGATATAACGTTAAACTCTTCGTCACTGCAGCTCCGTACCATTACTTTGGGCCGTACTTCAGCAAGAACATGTGTGATGTGTGACAATGCTATGGTACTCTCTGAGCCTTAGATGTAAGGGAGGAAAGTTTGAGTTAGGAAGCGGGAAGGAGGTATGCCTAAACGAAGTGTGGGTAGAATCACCGAGATTAGACGATATAACGTTAAACTCTTCGTCACTGCAGCAAGAACATGTGTGACAATGCTATGGTACTCTCTGAGCCTTAGATGTAAGGGAGGAAAGTTTGAGTTAGGAAGCGGGAAGGAGGTATGCCTAAACGAAGTGTGGGTAGAATCACCGAGATTAGACGATATAACGTTAAACTCTTCGTCACTGCAGCAAGAACATGTGTGACAATGCTATGGTACTCTCTGAGCCTTAGATGTAAGGGAGGAAAGTTTGAGTTAGGAAGCGGGAAAGAGGTATGCCTAAACGAAGTGTGGGTAGAATCACCGAGATTAGACGATATAACGTTAAACTCTTCGTCACTGCAGCAAGAACATGTGTGACAATGCTATGGTACTCTCTGAGCCTTAGATGTAAGGGAGGAAAGTTTGAGTTAGGAAGCGGGAAGGAGGTATGCCTAAACGAAGTGTGGGTAGAATCACCGAGATTAGACGATATAACGTTAAACTCTTCGTCACTGCAGCTCCGTACCATTACTTTGGGCCGTACTTCAGCAAGAACATGTGTGACAATGCTATGGTACTCTCTGAGCCTTAGATGTAAGGGAGGAAAGTTTGAGTTAGGAAGCGGGAAAGAGGTATGCCTAAACGAAGTGTGGGTAGAATCACCGAGATTAGACGATATAACGTTAAACTCTTCGTCACTGCAGCTCCGTACCATTACTTTGGGCCGTACTTCAGCAAGAACATGTGTGACAATGCTATGGTACTCTCTGAGCCTTAGATGTAAGGGAGGAAAGTTTGAGTTAGGAAGCGGGAAGGAGGTATGCCTAAACCAAGTTTAGGGTAGAACCACCGAGATTAGACGATATAACGTTAAACTCTTCGTCACTGCAGCTCCGTACCATTACTTTGGGCCGTACTTCAGCAAGAACATGTGTGATGTGTGACAATGCTATGGTACTCTCTGAGCCTTAGATGTAAGGGAGGAAAGTTTGAGTTAGGAAGCGGGAAGCAAGTAGGTCTAAACGAAGTGTGGGTAGAATCACCGAGATTAGACGATATAACGTTAAACTCTTCGTCACTGCAGCTCCGTACCATTACTTTGGGCCGTACTTCAGCAAGAACATGTGTGACAATGCTATGGTACTCTCTGAGCCTTAGATGTAAGGGAGGAAAGTTTGAGTTAGGAAGCGGGAAGGAGGTATGCCTAAACCAAGTTTAGGGTAGAACCACCGAGATTAGACGATATAACGTTAAACTCTTCGTCACTGCAGCTCCGTACCATTACTTTGGGCCGTACTTCAGCAAGAACATGTGTGATGTGTGACAATGCTATGGTACTCTCTGAGCCTTAGATGTAAGGGAGGAAAGTTTGAGTTAGGAAGCGGGAAGGAGGTATGCCTAAACCAAGTTTAGGGTAGAACCACCGAGATTAGACGATATAACGTTAAACTCTTCGTCACTGCAGCTCCGTACCATTACTTTGGGCCGTACTTCAGCAAGAACATGTGTGATGTGTGACAATGCTATGGTACTCTCTGAGCCTTAGATGTAAGGGAGGAAAGTTTGAGTTAGGAAGCGGGAAGGAGGTATGCCTAACCGAAGTGTAGGGTAAAACCACCGAGATTAGACGATATAACGTTAAACTCTTCGTCACTGCAGCTCCGTACCATTACTTTGGGCCGTACTTCAGCAAGAACATGTGTGATGTGTGACAATGCTATGGTACTCTCTGAGCCTTAGATGTAAGGGAGGAAAGTTTGAGTTAGGAAGCGGGAAGGAGGTATGCCTAACCGAAGTGTAGGGTAAAACCACCGAGATTAGACGATATAACGTTAAACTCTTCGTCACTGCAGCTCCGTACCATTACTTTGGGCCGTACTTCAGCAAGAACATGTGTGATGTGTGACAATGCTATGGTACTCTCTGAGCCTTAGATGTAAGGGAGGAAAGTTTGAGTTAGGAAGCGGGAAGCAAGTAGGTCTAAACCAAGTTTAGGGTAGAACCACCGAGATTAGACGATATAACGTTAAACTCTTCGTCACTGCAGCTCCGTACCATTACTTTGGGCCGTACTTCAGCAAGAACATGTGTGACAATGCTATGGTACTCTCTGAGCCTTAGATGTAAGGGAGGAAAGTTTGAGTTAGGAAGCGGGAAGCAAGTAGGCCTAAACGAAGTGTGGGTAGAATCACCGAGATTAGACGATATAACGTTAAACTCTTCGTCACTGCAGCTCCGTACCATTACTTTGGGCCGTACTTCAGCAAGAACATGTGTGACAATGCTATGGTACTCTCTGAGCCTTAGATGTAAGGGAGGAAAGTTTGAGTTAGGAAGCGGGAAAGAGGTATGCCTAAACGAAGTGTAGGGTAAAACCACCGAGATTAGACGATATAACGTTAAACTCTTCGTCACTGCAGCTCCGTACCATTACTTTGGGCCGTACTTCAGCAAGAACATGTGTGACAATGCTATGGTACTCTCTGAGCCTTAGATGTAAGGGAGGAAAGTTTGAGTTAGGAAGCGGGAAGGAGGTATGCCTAAACGAAGTGTAGGGTAAAACCACCGAGATTAGACGATATAACGTTAAACTCTTCGTCACTGCAGCTCCGTACCATTACTTTGGGCCGTACTTCAGCAAGAACATGTGTGATGTGTGACAATGCTATGGTACTCTCTGAGCCTTAGATGTAAGGGAGGAAAGTTTGAGTTAGGAAGCGGGAAGCAAGTAGGTCTAAACGAAGTGTGGGTAGAACCACCGAGATTAGACGATATAACGTTAAACTCTTCGTCACTGCAGCTCCGTACCATTACTTTGGGCCGTACTTCAGCAAGAACATGTGTGATGTGTGACAATGCTATGGTACTCTCTGAGCCTTAGATGTAAGGGAGGAAAGTTTGAGTTAGGAAGCGGGAAGGAGGTATGCCTAAACGAAGTGTGGGTAGAATCACCGAGATTAGACGATATAACGTTAAACTCTTCGTCACTGCAGCAAGAACATGTGTGACAATGCTATGGTACTCTCTGAGCCTTAGATGTAAGGGAGGAAAGTTTGAGTTAGGAAGCGGGAAAGAGGTATGCCTAAACGAAGTGTGGGTAGAATCACCGAGATTAGACGATATAACGTTAAACTCTTCGTCACTGCAGCTCCGTACCATTACTTTGGGCCGTACTTCAGCAAGAACATGTGTGACAATGCTATGGTACTCTCTGAGCCTTAGTTGTAAGGGAGGAAAGTTTGAGTTAGGAAGCGGGAAGCAAGTAGGTCTAAACGAAGTGTAGGGTAGAACCACCGAGATTAGACGATATAACGTTAAACTCTTCGTCACTGCAGCTCCGTACCATTACTTTGGGCCGTACTTCAGCAAGAACATGTGTGACAATGCTATGGTACTCTCTGAGCCTTAGATGTAAGGGAGGAAAGTTTGAGTTAGGAAGCGGGAAGCAAGTAGGTCTAAACGAAGTGTAGGGTAGAACCACCGAGATTAGACGATATAACGTTAAACTCTTCGTCACTGCAGCAAGAACATGTGTGACAATGCTATGGTACTCTCTGAGCCTTAGATGTAAGGGAGGAAAGTTTGAGTTAGGAAGCGGGAAGCAAGTAGGTCTAAACGAAGTGTAGGGTAGAACCACCGAGATTAGACGATATAACGTTAAACTCTTCGTCACTGCAGCTCCGTACCATTACTTTGGGCCGTACTTCAGCAAGAACATGTGTGATGTGTGACAATGCTATGGTACTCTCTGAGCCTTAGATGTAAGGGAGGAAAGTTTGAGTTAGGAAGCGGGAAGCAAGTAGGTCTAAACGAAGTGTAGGGTAGAACCACCGAGATTAGACGATATAACGTTAAACTCTTCGTCACTGCAGCAAGAACATGTGTGACAATGCTATGGTACTCTCTGAGCCTTAGATGTAAGGGAGGAAAGTTTGAGTTAGGAAGCGGGAAGCAAGTAGGTCTAAACGAAGTGTGGGTAGAATCACCGAGATTAGACGATATAACGTTAAACTCTTCGTCACTGCAGCAAAAACATGTGTGACAATGCTATGGTACTCTCTGAGCCTTAGATGTAAGGGAGGAAAGTTTGAGTTAGGAAGCGGGAAGCAAGTAGGTCTAAACGAAGTGTAGGGTAGAACCACCGAGATTAGACGATATAACGTTAAACTCTTCGTCACTGCAGCTCCGTACCATTACTTTGGGCTGTACTTCAGCAAGAACATGTGTGACAATGCTATGGTACTCTCTGAGCCTTAGATGTAAGGGAGGAAAGTTTGAGTTAGGAAGCGGGAAGCAAGTAGGTCTAAACGAAGTGTAGGGTAGAACCACCGAGATTAGACGATATAACGTTAAACTCTTCGTCACTGCAGCTCCGTACCATTACTTTGGGCCGTACTTCAGCAAGAACATGTGTGACAATGCTATGGTACTCTCTGAGCCTTAGATGTAAGGGAGGAAAGTTTGAGTTAGGAAGCGGGAAGCAAGTAGGTCTAAACGAAGTGTAGGGTAGAACCACCGAGATTAGACGATATAACGTTAAACTCTTCGTCACTGCAGCTCCGTACCATTACTTTGGGCCGTACTTCAGCAAGAACATGTGTGACAATGCTATGGTACTCTCTGAGCCTTAGATGTAAGGGAGGAAAGTTTGAGTTAGGAAGCGGGAAGCAAGTAGGTCTAAACGAAGTGTAGGGTAGAACCACCGAGATTAGACGATATAACGTTAAACTCTTCGTCACTGCAGCTCCGTACCATTACTTTGGGCCGTACTTCAGCAAGAACATGTGTGACAATGCTATGGTACTCTCTGAGCCTTAGATGTAAGGGAGGAAAGTTTGAGTTAGGAAGCGGGAAGCAAGTAGGTCTAAACCAAGTTTAGGGTAGAACCACCGAGATTAGACGATATAACGTTAAACTCTTCGTCACTGCAGCTCCGTACCATTACTTTGGGCCGTACTTCAGCAAGAACATGTGTGATGTGTGACAATGCTATGGTACTCTCTGAGCCTTAGATGTAAGGGAGGAAAGTTTGAGTTAGGAGCGGGAAGCAAGTAGGTCTAAACCAAGTTTAGGGTAGAACCACCGAGATTAGACGATATAACGTTAAACTCTTCGTCACTGCAGCTCCGTACCATTACTTTGGGCCGTACTTCAGCAAGAACATGTGTGACAATGCTATGGTACTCTCTGAGCCTTAGATGTAAGGGAGGAAAGTTTGAGTTAGGAAGCGGGAAGGAGGTATGCCTAAACGAAGTGTGGGTAGAATCACCGAGATTAGACGATATAACGTTAAACTCTTCGTCACTGCAGCAAGAACATGTGTGACAATGCTATGGTACTCTCTGAGCCTTAGATGTAAGGGAGGAAAGTTTGAGTTAGGAAGCGGGAAGGAGGTATGCCTAAACGAAGTGTGGGTAGAATCACCGAGATTAGACGATATAACGTTAAACTCTTCGTCACTGCAGCTCCGTAAAATTACTTTGGGCCGTACTTCAGCAAGAACATGTGTGACAATGCTATGGTACTCTCTGAGCCTTAGATGTAAGGGAGGAAAGTTTGAGTTAGGAAGCGGGAAGGAGGTATGCCTAAACGAAGTGTGGGTAGAATCACCGAGATTAGACGATATAACGTTAAACTCTTCGTCACTGCAGCAAGAACATGTGTGACAATGCTATGGTACTCTCTGAGCCTTAGATGTAAGGGAGGAAAGTTTGAGTTAGGAAGCGGGAAAGAGGTATGCCTAAACGAAGTGTGGGTAGAATCACCGAGATTAGACGATATAACGTTAAACTCTTCGTCACTGCAGCTCCGTACCATTACTTTGGGCCGTACTTCAGCAAGAACATGTGTGATGTGTGACAATGCTATGGTACTCTCTGAGCCTTAGATGTAAGGGAGGAAAGTTTGAGTTAGGAAGCGGGAAGCAAGTAGGTCTAAACGAAGTGTAGGGTAGAACCACCGAGATTAGACGATATAACGTTAAACTCTTCGTCACTGCAGCTCCGTACCATTACTTTGGGCCGTACTTCAGCAAGAACATGTGTGACAATGCTATGGTACTCTCTGAGCCTTAGATGTAAGGGAGGAAAGTTTGAGTTAGGAAGCGGGAAGCAAGTAGGTCTAAACGAAGTGTAGGGTAGAACCACCGAGATTAGACGATATAACGTTAAACTCTTCGTCACTGCAGCAAGAACATGTGTGACAATGCTATGGTACTCTCTGAGCCTTAGATGTAAGGGAGGAAAGTTTGAGTTAGGAAGCGGGAAGCAAGTAGGTCTAAACGAAGTGTAGGGTAGAACCACCGAGATTAGACGATATAACGTTAAACTCTTCGTCACTGCAGCTCCGTACCATTACTTTGGGCCGTACTTCAGCAAGAACATGTGTGACAATGCTATGGTACTCTCTGAGCCTTAGATGTAAGGGAGGAAAGTTTGAGTTAGGAAGCGGGAAGCAAGTAGGTCTAAACGAAGTGTAGGGTAGAACCACCGAGATTAGACGATATAACGTTAAACTCTTCGTCACTGCAGCAAGAACATGTGTGACAATGCTATGGTACTCTCTGAGCCTTAGATGTAAGGGAGGAAAGTTTGAGTTAGGAAGCGGGAAGCAAGTAGGTCTAAACGAAGTGTGGGTAGAATCACCGAGATTAGACGATATAACGTTAAACTCTTCGTCACTGCAGCAAGAACATGTGTGACAATGCTATGGTACTCTCTGAGCCTTAGATGTAAGGGAGGAAAGTTTGAGTTAGGAAGCGGGAAGCAAGTAGGTCTAAACGAAGTGTAGGGTAGAACCACCGAGATTAGACGATATAACGTTAAACTCTTCGTCACTGCAGCTCCGTACCATTACTTTGGGCCGTACTTCAGCAAGAACATGTGTGACAATGCTATGGTACTCTCTGAGCCTTAGATGTAAGGGAGGAAAGTTTGAGTTAGGAAGCGGGAAGCAAGTAGGTCTAAACGAAGTGTAGGGTAGAACCACCGAGATTAGACGATATAACGTTAAACTCTTCGTCACTGCAGCTCCGTACCATTACTTTGGGCCGTACTTCAGCAAGAACATGTGTGACAATGCTATGGTACTCTCTGAGCCTTAGATGTAAGGGAGGAAAGTTTGAGTTAGGAAGCGGGAAGCAAGTAGGTCTAAACGAAGTGTAGGGTAGAACCACCGAGATTAGACGATATAACGTTAAACTCTTCGTCACTGCAGCTCCGTACCATTACTTTGGGCCGTACTTCAGCAAGAACATGTGTGACAATGCTATGGTACTCTCTGAGCCTTAGATGTAAGGGAGGAAAGTTTGAGTTAGAAAGCGGGAAGCAAGTAGGTCTAAACGAAGTGTAGGGTAGAACCACCGAGATTAGACGATATAACGTTAAACTCTTCGTCACTGCAGCTCCGTACCATTACTTTGGGCCGTACTTCAGCAAGAACATGTGTGACAATGCTATGGTACTCTCTGAGCCTTAGATGTAAGGGAGGAAAGTTTGAGTTAGGAAGCGGGAAGCAAGTAGGTCTAAACGAAGTGTAGGGTAGAACCACCGAGATTAGACGATATAACGTTAAACTCTTCGTCACTGCAGCAAGAACATGTGTGACAATGCTATGGTACTCTCTGAGCCTTAGATGTAAGGGAGGAAAGTTTGAGTTAGGAAGCGGGAAGCAAGTAGGTCTAAACGAAGTGTAGGGTAGAACCACCGAGATTAGACGATATAACGTTAAACTCTTCGTCACTGCAGCTCCGTACCATTACTTTGGGCCGTACTTCAGCAAGAACATGTGTGACAATGCTATGGTACTCTCTGAGCCTTAGATGTAAGGGAGGAAAGTTTGAGTTAGGAAGCGGGAAAGAGGTATACCTAAACGAAGTGTGGGTAGAATCACCGAGATTAGACGATATAACGTTAAACTCTTCGTCACTGCAGCTCCGTACCATTACTTTGGGCCGTACTTCAGCAAGAACATGTGTGACAATGCTATGGTACTCTCTGAGCCTTAGATGTAAGGGAGGAAAGTTTGAGTTAGGAAGCGGGAAAGAGGTATGTCTAAACCAAGTTTAGGGTAGAACCACCGAGATTAGACGATATAACGTTAAACTCTTCGTCACTGCAGCTCCGTACCATTACTTTGGGCCGTACTTCAGCAAGAACATGTGTGATGTGTGACAATGCTATGGTACTCTCTGAGCCTTAGATGTAAGGGAGGAAAGTTTGAGTTAGGAAGCGGGAAGCAAGTAGGTCTAAACCAAGTTTAGGGTAGAACCACCGAGATTAGACGATATAACGTTAAACTCTTCGTCACTGCAGCTCCGTACCATTACTTTGGGCCGTACTTCAGCAAGAACATGTGTGACAATGCTATGGTACTCTCTGAGCCTTAGATGTAAGGGAGGAAAGTTTGAGTTAGGAAGCGGGAAGGAGGTATGCCTAAACGAAGTGTGGGTAGAATCACCGAGATTAGACGATATAACGTTAAACTCTTCGTCACTGCAGCAAGAACATGTGTGACAATGCTATGGTACTCTCTGAGCCTTAGATGTAAGGGAGGAAAGTTTGAGTTAGGAAGCGGGAAGCAAGTAGGTCTAAACGAAGTGTAGGGTAGAACCACCGAGATTAGACGATATAACGTTAAACTCTTCGTCACTGCAGCTCCGTACCATTACTTTGGGCCGTACTTCAGCAAGAACATGTGTGACAATGCTATGGTACTCTCTGAGCCTTAGATGTAAGGGAGGAAAGTTTGAGTTAGGAAGCGGGAAGCAAGTAGGTCTAAACGAAGTGTAGGGTAGAACCACCGAGATTAGACGATATAACGTTAAACTCTTCGTCACTGCAGCTCCGTACCATTACTTTGGGCCGTACTTCAGCAAGAACATGTGTGACAATGCTATGGTACTCTCTGAGCCTTAGATGTAAGGGAGGAAAGTTTGAGTTAGAAAGCGGGAAGCAAGTAGGTCTAAACGAAGTGTAGGGTAGAACCACCGAGATTAGACGATATAACGTTAAACTCTTCGTCACTGCAGCTCCGTACCATTACTTTGGGCCGTACTTCAGCAAGAACATGTGTGACAATGCTATGGTACTCTCTGAGCCTTAGATGTAAGGGAGGAAAGTTTGAGTTAGGAAGCGGGAAGCAAGTAGGTCTAAACGAAGTGTAGGGTAGAACCACCGAGATTAGACGATATAACGTTAAACTCTTCGTCACTGCAGCAAGAACATGTGTGACAATGCTATGGTACTCTCTGAGCCTTAGATGTAAGGGAGGAAAGTTTGAGTTAGGAAGCGGGAAGCAAGTAGGTCTAAACGAAGTGTAGGGTAGAACCACCGAGATTAGACGATATAACGTTAAACTCTTCGTCACTGCAGCTCCGTACCATTACTTTGGGCCGTACTTCAGCAAGAACATGTGTGACAATGCTATGGTACTCTCTGAGCCTTAGATGTAAGGGAGGAAAGTTTGAGTTAGGAAGCGGGAAAGAGGTATACCTAAACGAAGTGTGGGTAGAATCACCGAGATTAGACGATATAACGTTAAACTCTTCGTCACTGCAGCTCCGTACCATTACTTTGGGCCGTACTTCAGCAAGAACATGTGTGACAATGCTATGGTACTCTCTGAGCCTTAGATGTAAGGGAGGAAAGTTTGAGTTAGGAAGCGGGAAAGAGGTATGCCTAAACGAAGTGTAGGGTAGAACCACCGAGATTAGACGATATAACGTTAAACTCTTCGTCACTGCAGCTCCGTACCATTACTTTGGGCCGTACTTCAGCAAGAACATGTGTGATGTGTGACAATGCTATGGTACTCTCTGAGCCTTAGATGTAAGGGAGGAAAGTTTGAGTTAGGAAGCGGGAAGGAGGTAGGTCTAAACGAAGTGTAGGGTAGAACCACCGAGATTAGACGATATAACGTTAAACTCTTCGTCACTGCAGCTCCGTACCATTACTTTGGGCCGTACTTCAGCAAGAACATGTGTGACAATGCTATGGTACTCTCTGAGCCTTAGATGTAAGGGAGGAAAGTTTGAGTTAGGAAGCGGGAAGGAGGTATGCCTAAACGAAGTGTGGGTAGAATCACCGAGATTAGACGATATAACGTTAAACTCTTCGTCACTGCAGCAAGAACATGTGTGACAATGCTATGGTACTCTCTGAGCCTTAGATGTAAGGGAGGAAAGTTTGAGTTAGGAAGCGGGAAGGAGGTATGCCTAAACGAAGTGTGGGTAGAATCACCGAGATTAGACGATATAACGTTAAACTCTTCGTCACTGCAGCTCCGTACCATTACTTTGGGCCGTACTTCAGCAAGAACATGTGTGACAATGCTATGGTACTCTCTGAGCCTTAGATGTAAGAGAGGAAAGTTTGAGTTAGGAAGCGGGAAGGAGGTATGCCTAAACGAAGTGTAAGGTAGAACCACCGAGATTAGACGATATAACGTTAAACTCTTCGTCACTGCAGCTCCGTACCATTACTTTGGGCCGTACTTCAGCAAGAACATGTGTGATGTGTGACAATGCTATGGTACTCTCTGAGCCTTAGATGTAAGGGAGGAAAGTTTGAGTTAGGAAGCGGGAAGCAAGTAGGCCTAAACCAAGTGTAGGGTAGAACCACCGAGATTAGACGATATAACGTTAAACTCTTCGTCACTGCAGCTCCGTACCATTACTTTGGGCCGTACTTCAGCAAGAACATGTGTGATGTGTGACAATGCTATGGTACTCTCTGAGCCTTAGATGTAAGGGAGGAAAGTTTGAGTTAGGAAGCGGGAAGGAGGTATGCCTAAACGAAGTGTAGGGTAGAACCACCGAGATTAGACGATATAACGTTAAACTCTTCGTCACTGCAGCTCCGTACCATTACTTTGGGCCGTACTTCAGCAAGAACATGTGTGACAATGCTATGGTACTCTCTGAGCCTTAGATGTAAGGGAGGAAAGTTTGAGTTAGGAAGCGGGAAGGAGGTATGCCTAAACGAAGTTTAGGGTAGAACCACCGAGATTAGACGATATAACGTTAAACTCTTCGTCACTGCAGCTCCGTACCATTACTTTGGGCCGTACTTCAGCAAGAACATGTGTGATGTGTGACAATGCTATGGTACTCTCTGAGCCTTAGATGTAAGGGAGGAAAGTTTGAGTTAGGAAGCGGGAAGGAGGTATGCCTAAACGAAGTGTGGGTAGAATCACCGAGATTAGACGATATAACGTTAAACTCTTCGTCACTGCAGCTCCGTACCATTACTTTGGGCCGTACTTCAGCAAGAACATATGTGATGTGTGACAATGCTATGGTACTCTCTGAGCCTTAGATGTAAGGGAGGAAAGTTTGAGTTAGGAAGCGGGAAAGAGGTATGCCTAAACGAAGTGTGGGTAGAATCACCGAGATTAGACGATATAACGTTAAACTCTTCGTCACTGCAGCTCCGTACCATTACTTTGGGCCGTACTTCAGCAAGAACATATGTGATGTGTGACAATGCTATGGTACTCTCTGAGCCTTAGATGTAAGGGAGGAAAGTTTGAGTTAGGAAGCGGGAAAGAGGTATGCCTAAACGAAGTGTAGGGTAGAATCACCGAGATTAGACGATATAACGTTAAACTCTTCGTCACTGCAGCTCCGTACCATTACTTTGGGCCGTACTTCAGCAAGAACATATGTGATGTGTGACAATGCTATGGTACTCTCTGAGCCTTAGATGTAAGGGAGGAAAGTTTGAGTTAGGAAGCGGGAAAGAGGTATGCCTAAACGAAGTGTGGGTAGAATCACCGAGATTAGACGATATAACGTTAAACTCTTTGTCACTGCAGCTCCGTACCATTACTTTGGGCCGTACTTCAGCAAGAACATATGTGATGTGTGACAATGCTATGGTACTCTCTGAGCCTTAGATGTAAGGGAGGAAAGTTTGAGTTAGGAAGCGGGAAAGAGGTATGCCTAAACGAAGTGTCGGTAGAATCACCGAGATTAGACGATATAACGTTAAACTCTTCGTCACTGCAGCTCCGTACCATTACTTTGGGCCGTACTTCAGCAAGAACATATGTGATGTGTGACAATGCTATGGTACTCTCTGAGCCTTAGATGTAAGGGAGGAAAGTTTGAGTTAGGAAGCGGGAAGGAGGTATGCCTAAACGAAGTGTAGGGTAGAACCACCGAGATTAGACGATATAACGTTAAACTCTTCGTCACTGCAGCTCCGTACCATTACTTTGGGCCGTACTTCAGCAAGAACATGTGTGATGTGTGACAATGCTATGGTACTCTCTGAGCCTTAGATGTAAGGGAGGAAAGTTTGAGTTAGGAAGCGGGAAGGAGGTATGCGTAAACGAAGTGTAGGGTAGAACCACCCAGATTAGACGATATAACGTTAAACTCTTCGTCACTGCAGCTCCGTACCATTACTTTGGGCCGTACTTCAGCAAGAACATGTGTGATGTGTGACAATGCTATGGTACTCTCTGAGCCTTAGATGTAAGGGAGGAAAGTTTGAGTTAGGAAGCGGGAAGGAGGTATGCCTAAACGAAGTGTGGGTAGAATCACCGAGATTAGACGATATAACGTTAAACTCTTCGTCACTGCAGCAAGAACATATGTGACAATGCTATGGTACTCTCTGAGCCTTAGATGTAAGGGAGGAAAGTTTGAGTTAGGAAGCGGGAAGGAGGTATGCCTAAACGAAGTGTAGGGTAGAACCACCGAGATTAGACGATATAACGTTAAACTCTTGGTCACTGCAGCTCCGTACCATTACTTTGGGCCGTACTTCAGCAAGAATATGTGTGATGTGTGACAATGCTATGGTACTCTCTGAGCCTTAGATGTAAGGGAGGAAAGTTTGAGTTAGGAAGCGGGAAGGAGGTATGCCTAAACGAAGTGTAGGGTAGAATCACCGAGATTAGACGATATAACGTTAAACTCTTCGTCACTGCAGCTCCGTACCATTACTTTGGGCCGTACTTCAGCAAGAACATGTGTGACAATGCTATGGTACTCTCTGAGCCTTAGATGTAAGGGAGGAAAGTTTGAGTTAGGAAGCGGGAAGGAGGTATGCCTAAACGAAGTGTAGGGTAGAACCACCGAGATTAGACGATATAACGTTAAACTCTTCGTCACTGCAGCTCCGTACCATTACTTTGGGCCGTACTTCAGCAAGAACATGTGTGACAATGCTATGGTACTCTCTGAGCCTTAGATGTAAGGGAGGAAAGTTTGAGTTAGGAAGCGGGAAGGAGGTATGCCTAAACGAAGTGTAGGGTAGAACCACTGAGATTAGACGATATAACGTTAAACTCTTCGTCACTGCAGCTCCGTACCATTACTTTGGGCCGTACTTCAGCAAGAACATGTGTGACAATGCTATGGTACTCTCTGAGCCTTAGATGTAAGGGAGGAAAGTTTGAGTTAGGAAGCGGGAAGGAGGTATGCCTAAACGAAGTGTAGGGTAAAACCACCGAGATTAGACGATATAACGTTAAACTCTTCGTCACTGCAGCTCCGTACCATTACTTTGGGCCGTACTTCAGCAAGAACATGTGTGATGTGTGACAATGCTATGGTACTCTCTGAGCCTTAGATGTAAGGGAGGAAAGTTTGAGTTAGGAAGCGGGAAGGAGGTATGCCTAAACGAAGTGTAGGGTAAAACCACCGAGATTAGACGATATAACGTTAAACTGTTCGTCACTGCAGCTCCGTACCATTACTTTGGGCCGTACTTCAGCAAGAACATGTGTGATGTGTGACAATGCTATGGTACTCTCTGAGCCTTAGATGTAAGGGAGGAAAGTTTGAGTTAGGAAGCGGGAAGGAGGCATGCCTAAACGAAGTGTAGGGTAGAACCACCGAGATTAGACGATATAACGTTAAACTCTTCGTCACTGCAGCTCCGTACCATTACTTTGGGCCGTACTTCAGCAAGAACATGTGTGACAATGCTATGGTACTCTCTGAGCCTTAGATGTAAGGGAGGAAAGTTTGAGTTAGGAAGCGGGAAGGAGGTATGCCTAAACGAAGTGTAGGGTAGAACCACCGAGATTAGACGATATAACGTTAAACTCTTCGTCACTGCAGCAAGAACATATGTGATGTGTGACAATGCTATGGTACTCTCTGAGCCTTAGATGTAAGGGAGGAAAGTTTGAGTTAGGAAGCGGGAAGGAGGTATGCCTAAACGAAGTGTGGGTAGAACCACCGAGATTAGACGATATAACGTTAAACTCTTCGTCACTGCAGCAAGAACATGTGTGACAATGCTATGGTACTCTCTGAGCCTTAGATGTAAGGGAGGAAAGTTTGAGTTAGGAAGCGGGAAGGAGGTATGCCTAAACGAAGTGTAGGGTAGAACCACCGAGATTAGACGATATAACGTTAAACTCTTCGTCACTGCAGCTCCGTACCATTACTTTGGGCCGTACTTCAGCAAGAACATGTGTGATGTGTGACAATGCTATGGTACTCTCTGAGCCTTAGATGTAAGGGAGGAAAGTTTGAGTTAGGAAGCGGGAAGGAGGTATGCCTAAACGAAGTGTAGGGTAGAACCACCGAGATTAGACGATATAACGTTAAACTCTTCGTCACTGCAGCTCCGTACCATTACTTTGGGCCGTACTTCAGCAAGAACATGTGTGATGTGTGACAATGCTATGGTACTCTCTGAGCCTTAGATGTAAGGGAGGAAAGTTTGAGTTAGGAAGCAGGAAGGAGGTATGCGTAAACAAAGTGTAGGGTAGAACCACCGAGATTAGACGATATAACGTTAAACTCTTCGTCACTGCAGCTCCGTACCATTACTTTGGGCCGTACTTCAGCAAGAACATGTGTGATGTGTGACAATGCTATGGTACTCTCTGAGCCTTAGATGTAAGGGAGGAAAGTTTGAGTTAGGAAGCGGGAAGGAGGTATGCCTAAACGAAGTGTAGGGTAGAACCACCGAGATTAGACGATATAACGTTAAACTCTTCGTCACTGCAGCTCCGTACCATTACTTTGGGCCGTACTTCAGCAAGAACATGTGTGATGTGTGACAATGCTATGGTACTCTCTGAGCCTTAGATGTAAGGGAGGAAAGTTTGAGTTAGGAAGCGGGAAGGAGGTATGCCTAAACGAAGTGTAGGGTAGAACCACCGAGATTAGACGATATAACGTTAAACTCTTCGTCACTGCAGCTCCGTACCATTACTTTGGGCCGTACTTCAGCAAGAATATGTGTGACAATGCTATGGTACTCTCTGAGCCTTAGATGTAAGGGAGGAAAGTTTGAGTTAGGAAGCGGGAAGGAGGTATGCCTAAACGAAGTGTAGGGTAGAACCACCGAGATTAGACGATATAACGTTAAACTCTTCGTCACTGCAGCTCCGTACCATTACTTTGGGCCGTACTTCAGCAAGAACATGTGTGATGTGTGACAATGCTATGGTACTCTCTGAGCCTTAGATGTAAGGGAGGAAAGTTTGAGTTAGGAAGCGGGAAGGAGGTATGCCTAAACAAAGTGTAGGGTAGAACCACCGAGATTAGACGATATAACGTTAAACTCTTCGTCACTGCAGCTCCGTACCATTACTTTGGGCCGTACTTCAGCAAGAACATGTGTGACAATGCTATGGTACTCTCTGAGCCTTAGATGTAAGGGAGGAAAGTTTGAGTTAGGAAGCAGGAAGGAGGTATGCGTAAACGAAGTGTAGGGTAGAACCACCGAGATTAGACGATATAACGTTAAACTCTTCGTCACTGCAGCAAGAACATGTGTGACAATGCTATGAGTAGCAGGTACTATCTGTGCTCAACAGAATTCTCTCCAACTAGTTATTTGCAATAAATATACATTTATTTATTTAAATTTAAATCAAAACAAAGTTTTTTTAAGGGATTCTGTTTTTTTTTAATTATTCTCTAACAACGGTAATGAGGTGGGTAAAGAAGCTGCTATCAGTTATACAGAGTTATCCTATCCCAAATACTACTGGAGAAGCAGGATAAATAAACAGGATTCTATGGAAACCAACAAGATAACTGCGTTTAAGAAACCCAGAATTCGTTGAACTATGATTCCAGGAAGTTCTAATATACAAGAGACGACTTTCACAAACAACTATCTCTTCTGTGTTTTCAGAATGTAGGTGATTTTGTACATCCAAGTGGAGAGATTTGAATGCTTAGAAAATATGTAATAGATATGTAGCAGATGAAGTTGTCTCTGTGATTTATTTCTTAAGACTTTCAAAACAATCATGTCTAAAATTCAAGTTGGATTATATGTACAAGTTCGAATATCTGTACAAGTTGGAATATCATATTAGAATATCTGTAAAAGTTGGAATATCTGTACAAATTGGAATATATGTAAAAGTTGGAATATCTGTACAGGTTGGAATATCTGTATAAGTGTTGGAATATATATACAAGTTGGAATATCTGTGTTTGTTGCAATATCTGTACAAATTGTAATACCTGTACAACTTGTAATATCTGTATAAGTTGGAATATCGGTGCAAGTTGGAATACCTGTACACGTTGGAATGTCTGTACAAGCGGGAAAATCTGTATAAATTGGAATATGTGTAAAAGTTGTAAATTCTGTATAAATTTAAATAACTGTACCAGTAGGAATATCTGTGCAAGTTGGAATATCTGTGCTAGTTGGATTATCTATACAAGTTGGAATATCTGTGCTAGTTGGATTATCTATACAAGTTGGAATATCTGTACAAGTTGGAATATCTGTACAAGTTGTAATATCTGTACAAGTTATAATATCTATACAAGTTGGAATATCTGTGCTAGTTGGATTATCTATACAAGTTGGAATATCTGTACAAGTTGTAATATCTGTACAAGTTGTAATATCTATACAAGTTGTAATATCTATACAAGTTGGAATATCTGTGCTAGTTGGATTATCTATACAAGTTGGAATATCTGTACAAGTTGGAATATCTGTACAAGTTGTAATATCTGTAAAAGTTGTAATATCTATACAAGTTGGAATATCTGTACAATTTATAATATCTATACAAGTTGGAATATCTGTGCTAGTTGGATTATCTATACAAGTTGGAATATCTGTACAAGTTGGAATATCTGTACAAGTTGTAATATCTGTAAAAGTTGTAATATCTATACAAGTTGGAATATCTGTGCTAGTTGGATTATCTATACAAGTTGGAATATCTGTACAAGATGTAATATCTGTACAAGTTGGAATATCTGTACAAGTTGTAATATCTGTACAAGTTGTAATATCTATACAAGTTGGAATATCTATACAAGTTGTAATATCTATACAAGTTGGAATATCTATACAAGTTGGAATATCTATACAAGTTGGAATATCTATACAAGTTGGAATATCTGTGCAAGTTGGAATATCTGTACAAGTTGTAATATCTGTACAAGTTGTAATATCTATACAAGTTGGAATATCTATACAAGTTGGATTATCTATGCAAGTTGGAATATCTCTACAAGTTGTAATATCTGTACAAGTTGTAATATCTATACAAGTTGGAATATCTATACAAGTTGTAATATCTATACAAGTTGGAATATCTGTACAAGTTGGAATATCTCTACAAGTTGGAATATTTCTACAAGTTGGAATATCTATACAAGTTGGATTATCTATACAAGTTGGAATATCTCTACAAGTTGTAATATCTCTACAAGTTGTAATATCTGTATAAGTGTTGGAATATCTCTACAAGTTGTAATATCTGTATAAGTGTTGGAATATCTGTACGAGTTGTAATATCTCTACAAGTTGTAATATCTGTATAAGTGTTGGAATATCTGTAAAAGTTGAAATATCTGTACAAGTGTTGTAATATCTCTACAAGTAGTAATATCTGTATAAGTGTTGGAATATCTCTACAAGTTGTAATATCTGTATAAGTGTTGGAATATCTGTACGAGTTGTAATATCTCTACAAGTTGTAATATCTGTATAAGTGTTGGAATATCTGTAAAAGTTGAAATATCTGTACAAGTGTTGTAATATCTCTACAAGTAGTAATATCTGTATAAGTGTTGGAATATCTGTACGAGTTGTAATATCTCTACAAGTTGTAATATCTGTATAAGTGTTGGAATATCTGTACGAGTTGTAATATCTCTACAAGTTGTAATATCTGTATAAGTGTTGGAATATCTCTACAAGTTGTAATATCTGTATAAGTGTTGGAATATCTGTAAAAGTGTTGGAATATCTGTAAAAGTTGAAATATCTGTACAAGTGTTGTAATATCTCTACAAGTAGTAATATCTGTATAAGTGTTGGAATATCTGTAAAAGTTGAAATATCTGTACAAGTATTGTAATATCTCTACAAGTAGTAATATCTGTATAAGTGTTGGAATATCTGTACGAGTTGTAATATCTCTACAAGTTGTAATATCTGTATAAGTGTTGGAATATCTGTACGAGTTGTAATATCTCTACAAGTTGTAATATCTGTATAAGTGTTGGAATATCTGTACGAGTTGGATTATCTATACAAGTTGCAATATCTGTAAAAGTTGAAATATCTGTACAAGTGATGTAATATCTCTACAAGTTGTAATATCTGTATAAGTGTTGGAATATCTGTAAAAGTTGAAATATCTGTGAAAGTTGGAATATCTATACAAGTTGGAATATCTCTACAAGTTGTAATATCTGTATAAGTGTTGGAATATCTGTAAAAGTTGGAATATCTATACAAGTTGGAATATCTGTATAAGTGTTGGAATATCTGTACGAGTTGTAATATCTCTACAAGTAGTAATATCTGTATAAGTGTTGGAATATCTGTAAAAGTTGAAATATCTGTGAAAGTTGGAATATCTATACAAGTTGGAATATCTCTACAACTTGTAATATCTGTATAAGTGTTGGAATATCTGTAAAAGTTGGAATATCTCTACAAGTTGTAATATCTGTATAAGTGTTGGAATATCTGTACGAGTTGTAATATCTCTACAAGTAGTAATATCTGTATAAGTGTTGGAATATCTGTAAAAGTTGAAATATCTGTACAAGTGTTGTAATATCTCTGCAAGTTGTAATATCTGTATAAGTGTTGGAATATCTGTAAAAGTTGAAATATCTGTGAAAGTTGAAATATCTGTACAATTTGGAATATCTCTACAAGTTGGAATATCTGTACAAGCTGGAACATCTGTACAAGTTGTAATATCTGTGCAAGTTGGAATATCTGTGCAAGTTGGAATATCTGTACAAGTTGTAATATCTGTGCAAGTTGTAATATCTGTGCAAGTTGTAATATCTGTGCAAGTTGTAATATCTGTGCAAGTTGGAATATCTGTACAAGTTGGAATACCTGTACAAGTTGGAATACCTGTGCAATTTGTAATATCTGTGCAAGTTGTAATATCTATGCAAGTTGGAATATCTGTGCAAGTTGGAATACTTGTGCAAGTTGGAATACTTGTGCAAGTTGGAATATCTGTACAAGTTGGAATACCTGTGCAAGTTGGAATATCTGTATAAGTGTTGGAATATCTGTAAAAGTTGAAATATCTGTGAAAGTTGAAATATCTGTACAATTTGGAATATCTCTACAAGTTGGAATATCTGTACAAGCTGGAACATCTGTACAAGTTGTAATATCTGTGCAAGTTGGAATATCTGTGCAAGTTGGAATATCTGTACAAGTTGTAATATCTGTGCAAGTTGTAATATCTGTGCAAGTTGGAATACCTGTGCAAGTTGGAATATCTGTACAAGTTGGAATACCTGTACAAGTTGGAATACCTGTGCAAGTTGGAATATCTGTGCAAGTTGGAATACTTGTGCAAGTTGGAATATCTGTACGAGTTGTAATCCCTCTACAAGTTGTAATATCTGTATAAGTGTTGGAATATCTGTAAAAGTTGAAATATCTGTGAAAGTTGAAATATCTGTACAATTTGGAATATCTCTACAAGTTGGAATATCTGTACAAGCTGGAACATCTGTACAAGTTGTAATATCTGTGCAAGTTGGAATATCTGTGCAAGTTGGAATATCTGTACAAGTTGTAATATCTGTGCAGGTTGTAATATCTGTGCAAGTTGTAATATCTGTGCAAGTTGTAATATCTGTGCAAGTTGGAATATCTGTACAAGTTGTAATATCTGTACAAGTTGTAATATCTGTGCAAGTTGGAATATCTGTACAAGTTGTAATATCTGTGCAGGTTGTAATATCTGTGCAAGTTGTAATATCTGTGCAAGTTGTAATATCTGTGCAAGTTGGAATATCTGTACAAGTTGTAATATCTGTACAAGTTGTAATATCTGTGCAAGTTGTAATATCTGTGCAAGTTGGAATACCTGTGCAAGTTGGAATATCTGTACAAGTTGGAATACCTGTGCAAGTTGGAATATCTGTACAAGTTGGAATACTTGTGCAAGTTGGAATATCTGTACAAGTTGGAATACCTGTGCAAGTTGGAATATCTGTGCAAGTTGGAATACCTGTGCAAGTTGGAATATCTGTAAAAGTTGGAATACCTGTGCAAGTTGGAATACCTGTACAAGTTGGAATACCTGTGCAAGTTGGAATATCTGTACAAGTTGGAATACCTGTGCAAGTTGGAATATCTGTACAAGTTTCAATACCTGTGCAAGTTGGAATATCTGTACAAGTTGTAATATCTGTGCAAGTTGTAATATCTGTGCAAGTTGTAATATCTGTGCAAGTTGGAATATCTTTGCAAGTTGGAATATCTGTACAAGTTTCAATACCTGTGCAAGTTGGAATATCTGTACAGGCTGGAATACCTGAGCAAGTTGGAATATCTGTACAAGTTTCAATACCTGTGCAAGTTGGAATATCTGTACAAGTTGGAATATCTTTGCAAGTTGGAATATCTGTACAAGTTTCAATACCTGTGCAAGTTGGAATATCTGTACAAGTTGGAATACCTGTGCAAGTTGGAATATCTGTACAAGTTTCAATACCTGTGCAAGTTGGAATATCTGTACAAGTTGGAATATCTTTGCAAGTTGGAATATCTGTACAAGTTTCAATACCTGTGCAAGTTGGAATATCTGTACAAGCTGGAATATCTGTGCAAGTTTTAATATCTGTACAAGTTGGAATATCTTTGCAAGTTGAATAATCTGTACAAGCTGGAATATCTGTGCAAGTTGGAATATCTGTACAAGTTGGAATATCTGTACAAATTGGAATATCTGTTTACGTTGGAATATCAATTTGGAATATCTGTACAATTTGGAATATCAATTTGGAATATCTGTACAAGTTGGAATATCTTTGCAAGTTGAATAATCTGTACAAGCTGGAATATCTGTGCAAGTTTTAATATCTGTACAAGTTGGAATATCTTTGCAAGTTGAATAATCTGTACAAGCTGGAATATCTGTACAAGTTGGAATATCTGTACAAGCTGGAATATCTGTACAAGTTGGAATATCTGTACAAGTTGGAATATCTGTTTACGTTGGAATATCAATTTGGAATATCTGTACAATTTGGAATATTAATTTGGACTATCTGTACAAGTTGGAATATCTGTACAAGCTGGAATATCTGTACAAATTGAAATATCTGTTTACGTTGGAATATCTGTACAATTTGGAACATCTATACACGTTGGAGTATCTGTGCAAGTTGGAATATCTGTACAAGTTGGAATTCCTGTGCAAGTTGGAATATCTGTACAAGTTGGAATACCTTTGCAAGTTGGAATATCTGTACGAGTTGGATACCTGTGCAAGTTGGAATATCTGTACAAGTTGGAATACCTGTGCAAGTTGGAATTTCTGTACAAGTTAGAATATCTGTGCAAGTTGGAATATCATTACAAGCTCGAATATCTGTGCAAGTTGAAATATCTGTACAAGCTGCAATATCTGTGTAAGTTGGAATATCTGTACAAGTTGGAATACCTGTGCAAGTTGGAACATCTGTACACTCTGGAATATCTGTGCAAGTTGGAATATCTGTACAAGTTGGAATATCTTTGCAAGTTGGATAATCTGTACAAGCTGGAATATCTG
>JBAIZL010000010.1:29362536-29455036 GCA_036971475.1 Prosapia bicincta | reverse complement strand
AGTCAAGCACGCATTGAAATAGGTTACTGCAGTCTATTCCCAACATAATTACATTACAATGACTGACCAAGTCAAGCACGCATTGAAATAGGTTACTTCAGTCTATTCCCAACATAATTACATTACAATGACTCACCAAGTCAAGCAGGCATTGAAATAGGTTACTTCAGTCTATTCCCAACATAATTACATTACAATGACTGACCAAGTCAAGCACGCATTGAAATAGGCTACTGCAGTCTATTCCCAACATAATTACATTACAATGACTCACCAAGTCAAGCACGCATTGAAATAGGTTACTTCAGTCTATTCCCAACATAATTACATTACAATGACTCACCAAGTCAAGCAGGCATTGAAATAGGCTACTTCAGTCTATTCCCAACATAATTACATTACAATGACTGACCAAGTCAAGCACGCATTGAAATAGGTTACTGCAGTCTATTCCCAACATAATTACATTACAATGACTGACCAAGTCAAGCACGCATTGAAATAGGCTACTTCAGTCTATTCCCAATATAATTACATTACAATAACTGACCAAGTCAAGCACGCATTGAAATAGGTTACTTCAGTCTATTCCCAACATAATTACATTACAATGACTCACCAAGTCAAGCACGCATTGAAATAGGTTACTGCAGTCTATTCCCAACATAGTTACATTACAATGACTCACCAAGTCAAGCACGCATTGAAATAGATTACTTCAGTCTCTTCCCAACATAATTACATTACAATGACTCACCAAGTCAAGCACGCATTGAAATAGGTTACTTCAGTCTATTCCCAACATAATTACATTACAATGACTGACCAAGTCAAGCACGCATTGAAATAGGTTACTTCAGTGTCTTCTTAACATAATTACATTACAATGACTCACCAAGTCAAGCACGCATTGAAATAGGTTACTGCAGTCTATTCCCAACATAATTACATTACAATGACTGACCAAGTCAAGCACGCATTGAAATAGATTACTTCAGTCTATTCCCAACATAATTACATTACAATAACTGACCAAGTCAAGCACGCATTGAAATAGGTTACTTCAGTCTCTTCCCAACATAATTACATTACAATGACTGACCAAGTCAAGCACGCATTGAAATAGGTTACTTCAGTCTCTTCCCAACATAATTACATTACAATGACTGACCAAGTCAAGCACGCATTGAAATAGGTTACTGCAGTCTATTCCCAACATAATTACATTACAATGACTGACCAAGTCAAGCACGCATTGCAATAGGCTACTTCAGTCTATTCCCAACATAATTACATTACAATGACTGACCAAGTCAAGCACGCATTGAAATAGGTTACTGCAGTCTATTCCCAACATAATTACATTACAATGCCTGACCAAGTCAAGCACGCATTGAAATAGGCTACTTCAGTCTATTCCCAACATAATTACATTACAATGACTGACCAAGTCAAGCACGCATTGAAATAAGTTACTGCAGTCTATTCCCAACATAATTACATTACAATGACTGACCAAGTCAAGCACGCATTGAAATAGGTTACTGCAGTCTATTCCCAACATAATTACATTACAATGACTGACCAAGTCAAGCACGCATTGAAATAGGCTACTTCAGTCTATTCCCAACATAATTACATTACAATGACTGACCAAGTCAAGCACGCATTGAAATAGGTTACTGCAGTCTATTCCCAACATAATTACATTACAATGACTGACCAAGTCAAGCACGCATTGAAATAGGTTACTGCAGTCTATTCCCAACATAATTACATTACAATGACTGACCAAGTCAAGCACGCATTGAAATAGGTTACTGCAGTCTATTCCCAACATAATTACATTACAATGACTGACCAAGTCAAGCACACATTGAAATAGGCTACTTCAGTCTATTCCCAACATAATTACATTACAATGACTGACCAAGTCAAGCACGCATTGAAATGGGTTACTTCAGTCTATTCCAAACCTAATTACATTACAATGACTGACCAAGTCAAGCACGCATTGAAATAGGCTACTTCAGTCTATTCCCAACATAATTACATTACAATGACTAACCAAGTCAAGCACTCTTTGAAATAGGCTACTGCAGTCCATTCCCAACATAATTACATTACAATGACTAATCAAGACAAGTAGGCTTTGAAATAGGCTACTGCAGCCTATTCTCATCATAATTACATTACAATGACTAATCAAGTCAAGTACGCTTTGAAATTGGCTACCGCAGTCTATTCCCAACATAATTACATTACAATGACTAACCAGGTCAAGCATGCCTTGAAATAGGGTACTGCATTATATTCATGAGTTGAATAGTGACAGTCGACAATATTTGTAAATTTATATAAATCTATATATTCTAAACACTTGAATCATTATAAGAAACAGAACATATTGTATGTTCAATGCCTAATATTATTTTTAAATACTTTATCTGTAAAAAGTGGTCGTGAGTCAGTGCAGTAGATAAGTTGTGCTCGAATAATATTAAATTGTTTTTTAAAATGTCCTGAGTTTATATCATCTTTAAAATCGTAATTCTTAGTTGTTAAACATGTACAAAATTCTCTAAAAGAAACTCTGAAATCAACAATCAGCACTTACTTAGTGGAGTGTCAGACTTACTTCACTATGAGTATTATTATTATTATTATTACTTATTTATTGAATACCCTTAATAGGTAGGTGCTGCACCTTGGTGGTAAATGACCAAATTAGAACTTATTTCACTTTGACAGTAAATTAGCAGTACAATGTTTAGACAGAATATAAGATCAAGCAGGTACTGGATCCAGTGAAATTACACAAAATCTTTAATGATATTAACATTTATATGTTTTTCAGCTCTATATATGTGCATTTTCTTAGGAACTATTATCTTTAGATGTCTTAAGAAATATTTTAAAATAAAATGTATAAACGAAGGGTGGTTATAATGAAACAAAATCTCTATTTGTTTTCATACTGTTCATTTTAAAAAAAACTTAGAGAGTATTATAGAATATAAATTACATTGAATGATTTATTATGTTGTCAGTATATGCCAATATATTAAAGTATAAATAATTTCATTTATTTTTTTTTTTTACCGGATACCAAACCTAGTGTTTATCGTTAACATATTCGGGATTTCAGTGATGATGATTTTAAATTTTTTAAACATTTATAAACAATACTATTTCGTTATAATGTACTAACATTAATATTGAAGTTGAACATATTATTAAAAGAGGTACAGTTGGTGTAGTATAATTATAAGTTTGTAAGAAAGACTATTTTATCTGTGTTTTCTTATCTGTGATTCAATTGGCCTGTCTGCTTTGACAGATGACAGTCGTGAAGTAACATTATTTTTCAGTATCAAGTTCTGTAAATTTGTAGGTTATAGCTATATACTTTCTAATTCTCTTTTACCTAGGAGGTTTTTTATAGTTCGAGATGTTTATGATTAAGTAATTAACTGTTTTTTTTTTTTTAATGAAACCAATTTGATTATATGTGAAGCACATGTTGGTGTACATATTGAAGAATAATCATTAAATTTAAAACACCGAATATTAGAAAAAGTGTTTGTTGTTTTTTAAAGATGATCCACAGTTTGTTTATAATAAACTCATCTGGGTAAGTATTACTTATCAGCAGTTCTTACTCATTGCAAAAAAAATTAGTAGGAGAAATTTTAAAAACAATTTTACCAAAGTGTTTGAAATTGAACATCCGTTTTATTTGATCCACATGAAATAAAACGTTTTTTTTATCTAGAACCAAATTCATGTTACGGTTGTAATAGAAATTAAATTTTATTTTGTTTTATTGAATAAATATCAAGCCACCAACATCAAAGAAAAAACTAGCTTTCATTCTCTATAATATGTTATATAGGCCTACATGGTGGAATTTTAAAACTCGCAGTTTTTATGTTGTACATCTTGAGAGTTTTCCTATAATTACATTTCTGCTATCACTTCTGGCAATAAAACCACTACTTACTGATATTTTTCAGCAGACGCGTTTTGCACTAGGTCACTCATTGATCAATGCTATGAGTCACACACAAGATTGTTGCTCAGGTGTATTCTATTGATGCAAGTCTGTAGTGAATTATTGTTCACAGTAGTTGTAAATTATGTGTTCAAGTATAGCATTCGGTTGTGAGTGTGTTTTGTCATTTAGAATCTGTACAAAAACCATCCACAACACATTCTAAATTACAAAACACACTCACAATCAAATACTATATTTGAACACATAATTGACAACTACTCTATGAACATTAATACACCACAGAACAACAATACACCACAGACTCATACTTGACCAACAGTTTTGTGCGTAACCCACTGCATTAAACAATGCACTGACCTAGTGCAAAACTTGCCTGCTGAAAAATATCAGTAAGTAGAGGTATTTTCTCAAGTGATACCAAAAGTAGAATTTTATATTGTTATATTATTACGTAATGAAATAGTCGATTTTTTTGTAATTATTAAGATCAGCGACTACCGCTCCGATGGCAAAAGTTTTTATTTACCTGATCAATTAGACTTTGCTGAACACGAATCTGAAATTTTTTTTTGCTGCAAACACATATTTACATAATAAAAAATAACCTAACCTGATCTGACCTGACTTTGGTGCTTACTAACGCTCTGATTGGCGAAATTTTGTTTTCCTGATAGATTTGACCCTGTTGAACAGGAATCTGAAGTTATTTTCAATGAGAAACACATATTAACCTAAGAAAACCAGGTTAGGTTATTATTTTTTTAAATGTGTTTGACAATGATCGATTGAAATCTTTATATATATATATATATATATATATATATATATATATATATATATATGACTCAAAATTATATTCCAAACAAGAAAGAAGTAATTTTAAGGGGAGCAACGTGATAAAAAAAAAACAATTTTTGGGTTTTTGCATTAAAACATAGCTTAGAATTTACTCTTTAAAATGATATTCAACATGCATAATTTGCATTGTTCCTTCGTTATGTAATAAAAATATATATTCGGGTGTTCATGAAAGTTTTGCGCGACAAAATTTGAGCTCCTGCTACAGTCTGTGTAAAAGCATGTACATCACAATATATATTAACTTCATACAGTATTACTTTGTCTATGAACAAGATATCCAAGAGGCACTGAACACTGATGTTATTGGATTTGTTTTTCTTCTAGTGCAGCTGTTATTAGTTGTTGTTATGCTTCTGGATGGGGACTCGTCTTAGAGCATACAAATTGAAAAATTCTAAAAAAAAATTATCTGACGGCAAAACTATTGGTGGCCGGGTCAGGCTTACAGAGGCAGCTATAAACACCATACAACTGTACTATGGCCTTGCTGTAAGAAGAAATTGTAAAATAGGTGTGGAAGCAATGAGGCAAGCCATATGGGCAGAATACTTCCACTTAGGCTCAACTGATTCAGAACCGCAACACAGCTTATGTCCAAAAGATGAGAATTCCTGTTGTAAATACCAACAATCAGTAAGAGATGGTGTTCCATATAAACATGCAGAACACACTCATCTACCAAAAGATGTTTTGCTTGAAATTAAACAGGTATTCAAAGATCTGTCAAACCTCATTCTGTTGAGAAAGTACGCGCATAGTGGAACTCAGAACATAAGTGAGTCCCTCAATAACGTAATTTGGAGCTGCGTCCCAAAAAGAGTTTTTGTGAGGATCAACACACTAAAATTGGTGTATATGATGCAATTGCTTATTACAACAAGGGGAACATTTCAAAGTAATTTGTGTTGCAATGAAGGTGCTTGACATAAGAAAGCATGTAAAGAAAGCAGATAAAGTAATTGACGAATTGAAAAAGAAGTGCAGACAAGAAAGAAATTTGAAAAGGAGACAATTGGAAGATGAATTCGAAGAGGAGGAAGGACTGAACAACCCCTCATATGCAGCTGGACATTATTAAAAGTATGTAACTTACCTGTTCAGTGCACGTCTAACTTTATTTCCGCGATTCCTGAAACCCCTGTTTTTTAAACTTTAGGTACACTTTTCTCAGGAACCATTCAAGCTACAATGATAAAATTTGGCAAACATATTTTAATATGCATTGTAAACAATCAGACCAGAGGGTTTTCCTAAAATCCTAATATTTTTTTGGTTATAAATATTTTTATATATAAAAACATTACAATTTAAAAAGGGGTTCGAAAAAAATCATATCTCATGACCAAAACAATATTTTAAAATATCCTCTGGTAAAGACATGTAGAAAGAACCATATAAGAACTGTGCAACATTTGATAGTTGTATCTTTAGTGGTTCATGAGATAAATGTACCTAAGTTAACATAGCCGAAAATAGGGAACGTTGCTCCCCTTAAGCATTGAAAACTATAAATACTAATTATAACCTTTATAAAATATTCCTATAATAAGATAACCTCAGTTTAAAAGCATATTTCTCAATGAAGTAACTCTTACAGGAATAATCACACCGTTATATCACATTACTATATATCTGCAATAAAATATATCTACAAAGTATCCAGTTCTAATAGATTTGGTTATAAAAAAAATTCAAATATATAAGAGGTGTGATCTAAAAAAATTTGACTTTAAATATCGCAGGTAAACTATACAGATTGCTGTAGTCTTGAAGACTTGACATACATTTGGTTGCAACTGACATTGGTTTATAACAATATACTTGTTCTGTTTAGAATGTATATTTGCCTAAAGTTTAAAAAAAAACAAATCGAAGATAATAGAGCCTCCATGTTTTTTTATAAAAGAAAGCACTTTGTTCTTTGTTACAATATTGCTAAAAATACCTGGTTAAGTTAGGTTTTGGTCGGAAAAACAAGAAAATATAAAGCTTTCTAACATGAACTAAATACTTGAATTTTGTAGTCCGTTACGTTTAGTGAATCTTATTAATCACTTAAACAATAGTTTATGACTATCCGAACTTTATATTTAGTAAATTTGTTAAAACTTGAACAAGGAACTAGACACAATTAAATATTTAGCATACACAAATGGATACAACACCAAAATAATAGACAAACTATGGTACAAAATACAAAAAAACACTAATTAACACTACAGACAGGGAAAACAAATACATCAAATTACCATTCATAAACAAAACAACAAACAAAATAGCCCTCAAATTTCAAAAAATAGGTTACAAAATAGCATACAAAACCAATAACAAATTACAATACAAAATACAACACAACACCAACAACAAAGATAAACTACAAGCACCAGGCGTATACAAACTAAACTGCGACGAATGTAACAAATTCTACATTGGACAAACAGGTTGCAGCTTTAAACAAAGAGTCGAAGAACACAAACAGAACACCAACTCAACATTTTACAATCACTTAAAAGAAACAGGACACAAATACACAGATATTTATCATAATTAAGAAATCCTACACATCAACAAAAAAAAGGACCAAATCTCAACACACTGAAACAATATGAAATTTACAGACACACAAAAACACAAAATACAAACATATTAAACGAACAAACACAATACAAATCACACAGACTCTTTGATACTATCGAAAACCTACCTTTAAAACCGTCACCGCTTGACCCAACATCTCCAAGCAGAAGACACTCATGAAGATCGGCACATAGCGGTCGAAAACGTTCTGTCTCAGTAAGTTTTAACAAATTTACTAAATATAAAGTTCGGATAGTCATGAACTAAATAGTTGTTCTATGAAAGGATTGGTGGGGTCCTATTTGTATGGTAATGCAGAGTCATTACTCGTAGAGTCAAACATATGTAGAGAATAACGAATATTTCTATTGTAATTTTGCGCATTATCTCTATATAATAGAATTTTTCACACTTTCTTGAAGACATATATAACTTTATACTTGAAAAATTAAGAGGAAACTTGGAATTTCTAAAGTGTGATTATTTTTTATTTTTAGGGCAACAGAGTCAACTCTAATTTTTGATCTCATGTTTCTGAGAACATTAACTTGTAATATTTTTATTGCAATATCTTTGGGATCTCAATAGTTCATCAGTCATAAATTATTTGGAATAATTATAACCTCTAAACCGATATTGACTGGCAATAAATAGTAGCGTTATTTATTAAAATGATTTATTATTTCAGAGATGTATTCATGGAAAAACATTGGAAAAGTGTAATAACAAGGTCTGTTTGCGACTACTTTTTTGATGAACAACGTAAAGTTGCTGGACCAGAGGATATGCCTCCTGTAATTGCAACCCCGCATCATTACCTCATTAGTATTCACCGATGTTGTATGTTCTTTGTTGCTGTGTGCATGACTGAAGGTATAAGATAGTAAATATCTATTATATCTATTAGGATTAAAGCTTTCATGGCATAAACATAATAGATCAATCATTTTTCAGTACCACCTTTATTTGTTATTGAATTTCTACACCGAGTCGTGGATACATTTGATGATTACTTCAGTGAATGTACAGAGTCAATAATCAAAGAAAACTATGTTGTTGTATATGAGGTAATTATAATCGTTTATATACTTCATTTATTTATATTTTTTACCTAAAGTGAGATCTTTCACTTCAATTTAAATTCAATTTTTCTCCTTATCTCTTCCTTTGACTTTATAATTTGATGCTTTTTCTTATAACTTTGTACATAAACCTCTTTGATTAACTAAATATTTTTAACCGATTTTATAAATTTATTTAAACATTTTTTTTCTTAATAATGACCAACTAAGTTTTTTTTCAGCTTTTCATATTATTTTCTCATTTCCAGTAACCTGATTTCTTGTCTCATTTTGTCCATCTGTTTCTCACACTCTACCTGGTAGAGTCAAAATACCCCTATGACTATGAAAGTGAGCAGTTCTGCTTCAGGTTGAATGACTCTGCCCTCCCACTTCTGAGTATCGGAGAATGAAGAAAACACTTGACCAAATGGTGGTCAATTTTAGTTCCTTTCCTTTGTACACTTGTTACTAAGTAACAAACATATTTCAAGCTGTGTAAAGCATAAATAATGCTTAAGAAGTGGCAGATTGTGATGTAGGTAATATAACCTAAATTTACAAATATAATCCCGAAAAAAAAGTTCATACTATGTTACATTTCATTATTGCATTACCTGTATTAAAATATATCTAGTTTAAATGGATTTAGTTTTAAAAAAAAGAAAAGGGTAAAATGTAGCATTTTAAAAATTAAACAAGGTTTATTTCTGGATGTACTTAAACAATTTACTACAATCTGCCTTCACTGTGTTGTCACAATGAGTAAAGATAGAGAGGCTCCGCACATTTCCTGCTGGGTTTTAGTCCAATGTGGTTTGTGATAGTAAGTGTTATGGAAATTACAGGTGTGTGCTCGTTAGTTGACTTATATTATTTTTGTATAACCACATTTGTCCTAATTGAATATATGTTACATATACATTGTAATCATTATTTATTTTAATATATAGAAAACATTTAAATTATACATTTTTGGTTTGTTACGACTAAGAGATTACATTTCACAAGTTTTAAGCACTATTTATTTTGTGGCACTTGAAATGTGTTTTTGTATGATGTATCAATAACTTCTATGGAAAGAAGGTTGACTACCATTTAGTCAAGTATAAGCAATATTGATGTAGTTTCTCCATTATTGATAGATATTTCCTTGTTACTTCCCAATATAAAACAGACCAAGAAGGGAGTGTTAGGTCTACCCTAATGACAACTAGTATTTTGAATCCTTTCATAGGCAAAAATAGTGACAATATCTAAATACTTTAAAACCAGAAAAAATTATCACTTTCAATTCTTATTCAAATGAAATATTAATAATTTCCAGTACATCTGTTTTTTTTTTTTTTTTTTTTTTTTTTTTTTTTTTTTTTTTTTTTTTTTTTTATATATATTTATATTTTAACACCACAACCTCAATATAAACTGTATATTCCTCATGTTTTTCCTTCTATCCCAAATATTTTTCTCCTATCAAATGCTTTTATCCATTTTTTAATATTCATAGCACAATTGTTTCTCATAATTTTCATTTCATCTAGTCAAAAAAATATATATATAATAAAATATTTTTAAAATAGATTTAAAAATTATTTTTTTGTTCAATTGACAACAATTTTCACTAGTAGAACAGGTTAGAGTGTTTTGGAAACTTGTTTATAATTATGGCTCTAAATTTAAAACCTAAGACTTTTTATCACCTAGAATTGAAATAGGAAAGTAAATATTAATTAACAATAACTAAGCACATTTCATTATCATTAACTCATTTAGTGAGGTTGTAATAACTGTTTTCTTCCAACTTCTAAACTAATATCTAACATATAATGACAGTATTGAAATAGTGTTTAACTAACCATTTACATTTTTCCCAGTTGTTGGATGAAATGCTTGACAATGGTTTTCCACTTGCTACTGAATCTAATGTTTTAAAAGAGCTCATCAAGCCACCCAATCTGTTGCGAACTATAGCGAATACTGTTACGGGGAAATCGAAGTAAGTATGCTTTTAACTAGTCAATATTTTCAATTACAGATTTAATTTCATTTTAGCAAGGAAAATCATAATAATAATATAAATTAAGTATAATAATATATATTAAACATCAACTGTAAGTATAAACAAATTATCTTTATATTTAACTTAAAATTTGTGATGTTTAGTGTCAGCTCTACACTACCTAGTGGTCAGTTGTCAAATGTACCTTGGCGAAGAACTGGAGTGAAGTATACAAATAACGAAGCTTATTTTGATGTTGTTGAGGAAGTAGATGCTATAATCGATAAATCTGGATCAACAGTCTTTGCTGAAATACAGGGATATGTAAGTTTATGGTATCTTTATTTAAGAATGAAATTTGATATAAGTAAGACATAATAAAATGTATTGTAAAGTAAACAGCTTCTTTAACCCATTTCTGATCAAATTACATGCTTACAGCTTATGCTAATTCAATTATTCCTCGCTTCAATTGGTTATATTTTGCTACAAAAATATTCTCATGTATAAATCACTAAATATTATATTTTTTTATGGGTGCAAATTTGTTTATTTATTATTTTGTATCTTAGTTTATTATTTGTTAATTGATTATTATGTGTAATCATAATAAGTAAAAACAAGTTGAAAGTTACTTACAGCTTGAAGTTTTGTTTAGATTCTAGGCTCCCACTATTATTGTTCATTTCGTATGTACACAATAATACACAAATTATACAAAATATTTACACTACTGACTGACATCGAGTAAAATACTGAGCTTCTCACTTCAGTTGAACATAAAAACTGCTGAAGCATTCTGTTATATTTAGATCCCTGAGAGAAGGTCAGTGGCCCATAAATATCTTTCTTCATTTATGCTGTAAGTTTCAATTGCCAATATATATTCCTTAGAAAGCACAGACGTCTAGTCTTGTGCATGACACATCAGAAAATAAACTCTCTTGAAACAAACACATTAATCAAAGGATGATGACATTCATGACTAGCTGGGCTATTCCTTATAATTCTGCTAATAGATTGTCGTGACTAGCTAACCTAGTCCGTAAACCGCAATGGGTAAAAAAAAAATATGAACTGAAACTTGTAATATAAAACAAACTTATCGTATAAAATTGTATAACTTATTATTATATTGTATTATTTAGGTAGATTGCTGTATTAAACTGAGTGGAATGCCAGATCTTACATTATCTTTTATGAATCCCAGACTGTTTGATGATGTCAGTTTTCATCCATGCGTTCGATTTAAACGTTGGGAGGTAAGTTATGAAGAACAAGTTATTACCCAAAACATATGGTTTAACAAATTAAACAAATTTTTCCATTCTTGTTGCCATAAAATATAAATTTTCTAATTATTTTAAAATCTGTTATTATCTACCAAATTTTGTGTAAATGGAATGGACCATGCAACAATGAAACAAAAAAGGTAACAATAACAGATCAAAAACAGCAGATACACATTTTTAATTACTAATTTGCTACTATATTAGTTCAATGGTTAACCTTCTTGTAATCTGGCATTTTTAGTAATTTGGTATTGCTTTGTTCCACATATACCAGTTATTTATATGGTACTCTACTGACATTTGATAATCTAAACGTTCATCAGTGAAGTTTCGTTTTTTCATGGGGAAAACTGCAGCAGAAACTAATGTTTTGTTAAAATCAGGTTATAAGGAAGAAACTATGAGTAAAACACAAGTCTATGAGGGATTTTTACGATTTAAAAATGGTGACATATTAATCGCAGACTTGACGACCTGGACGTCCTTAAACTTCAGAAACCAAAGAAAATATTGTAAAAGTTTGTGAGTTGATTACGCTCGGCTGTCGAATTACAATTGAGAAGCATGTTAACTTGACTAACATTTCTTGGAGCTCGTGTTAAAAAATTCTCTCACTGAGGAATTACAAATGCATTGGGTAGTGGCAAAGTTTGTTCCTCGGGTTCTCACTGACGAACAAAATCAAAATCAAGCAGAAGTGTCCAGGGAGTTGAAAAAGCAAATAGAAAACTATCAAAATATTTTCTCTACAGTTATAAATGGTGATGAGAGTTGCTGATAAGGGTATGACCCAGACACTAAAAAGCTGTCAAGCTGGTGTAAGTCATCTCCAATACCAAAAAAAGCAAGGCAAGTATGATCAAATGTGAAAACATTGCTGGTTTGTTTCTTTGACATTAATGGGATTGTTTGTTCCGAGATTGTACCTCAAGGTCAAAAAGAAATCAAGAACTGTATTTGGATGTTCTGAGAGGCTTGCGTGATGCAGCGGAACACAGGCACACTGAGTTGGGAGTAAACAAGTCTCTGCGACACCTACCCACACTGCCATTACAGTAGGACGATTTCTGGCCAAAAATAACATGACTTTGGTTCACCACCCCGCTTATTCAACAGATCTTGCTCTGTGCGATTTTTTTCTGTTATACCAAACAAAAGGAAATTGTTTTGCTACCATAGAAGAAGAAAAAAAACAACAAAAGCATTGTAGGCATTAGGTTATAAGAGTTCCATAGCTGTTTCCAGAAGTGGAAAAAATGTGTAGATATGTGCATCTTGTTTAATGGGGAGGACTTTGAAAGAGGTAAAAGTGGCATTGTTTGAAATTAAATATTAAAGCTATAACAAACAATTCTCCCTCATAATTTTTATAAAAGTGGGTGTACTGAAATAAAGATGACAAAATAAGATTAATGAGATTATAAGTATATTGTCAATATACCTCTTACCAACTTACCTTTCTAACTTTGAATTGAGTAAACATTTAGTTTCAACATTCCACTAGCCAAATAAGCGGACTGAATATAAGTTAGAATGAACTTGTCAATCTTATGATTTAAGGTGATCCCCTACAATTAATTTATATTAGGTGCTACATCCCAGATCCCTTAGTAAGATTTAGGATGTTCACTAGAATTTATTAGTTTTATGGACCCAACTAGCTTCTCAGAACCCAACTAGCTTCGCAGAAGCCAACTAGCTTCGCAGAACCCAACTAGCTTCGCAGAACCCAACTAGCTTCGCAGAACCCAACTAGCTTCTCAGAACCCAACATTTCTTTCTACCACATTAATGTTTCACAGGCAAATAGGATTTGTTCTAACGTCTTGAATGCACGTACACAAATATGACTCATTAGATCTGTTTTGTAGGTGTTCACAGATCTTCATTGTTTCTGGATGTACATGTGACTGATTAATAAGCTACTATTCCTGGGTCTGATGATCACAGAAATGATATGTTCATGTCTCAATTGCAGTGGATTTATATATTCTGACTATCAGCATCTGCACTCAATACATTGTCTGCGGCAGCCAATTTTACCTGTAGTGATTATTATTTATTATTATTATTACTAAAACTCGGAGGGACCTTAACTGTGTAGAGCACATAGCTGCAGCCTTTGTACTCTCTTTCTATCCCTACCACAGGACTAGCTTAGTGGATTCCAACCTCTTTGCAGAAACCAAGTACCCACCTGAGGCTAAATCTTTTGATATCCTCTGGTGTACATACCTGCCAGCTAAACCACTTTCTCCTTGCAGCTCCCAAAGCAAAGCACTCACAGAGTACGTGGATTGGGCTTTCCTCTTGGTCTTCATCGCATCTCTTGCACACAGGGGACCTAGATCTTCCAATTTTGTATTGGAACCCCCCTCAGATTCCCATAGCCTGTGACCAGCTCTACAGTAACTCTGAGTTGAGGTCTACTCAAGGAGAGTAGTTCTTTGCCCCACAAATCTCCCGAGTAACCCCACAGTACCTTGGATTTGTTGGACCCCAAGGTCGCATTCCATTCTTCCCTGCACAACCTGTCTATATGTGTCGTGATCCTCTTGCACCCCTCCTGAGGTGGCATGCCCACTGCCCTCAGCAACGGTCCTTGAGTTATACATCCTTGTTTTTCTAAGGTGGCAGCTCTTTCATTCCCTAGCCAGCCAGAATGTCCTGGAATCCAGGTTAGGTTGAGGAAATTTTACTTACTCAGCTCTGCTAGAGAAGCTATAGTCTCAGCCACCAGCCTAGAGCTTTAGCCTTACCTAAAGCCTTCAGTGCTGCCTGACTGTCCTAGCAAATCCAGATGGTCTTGTCCTTCTTGCCAGACCTTATTATTTCCTCAGCACATAGTTTGATCGCAAGCACCTTCCCCTAGAAAACAGAGTTGTAGTCTTCCAGGTGATGAAAAAATCTGTCTCTACCTCCATCCTAATTTGAAGACTCAAGGATGGAAAACCCAACATAACCCTCATGGCCGCACATGGTGTGCTCCTCCTTGTAGCTGTTGTGCCTCCAAGGAAGAACCCCTGCATGCGGTCCAGCACTCTTTTTACTTGTTTCTTTCTGAGGCTTGTCCCACCAGACGATTAAGGCAAAGACCAACCTCGGCTCCACAATGCCAGAATAAATCCAGTTCATCTGACGTGGACCCAAACCCCATCTCATGCCTATCGCTCCTCTGCATTGCCAGAATGTAGCTATGGCTTTTTTGCGCTTATCCCTTAAGTGCTCATGCCAGAGTAGCTTCCTATCCAGAATAACTCCCAGATATTTAGTGCTCTCAACGTAGCTTATTTTGGTATTACCAATCTCCAGTGATTTAGTTTCATATCGCCTAGTGAACATGAGTGCCACAGATTTCTCTCCTTGAATACATAGTGCTTTTCCCCTGCACCGTGCTTCTGTTACCTTGAGTGCCTCTTGAAGCAGGTCTTTGAGGACCTCTTCAAATGGCCCCCTAACAAGGATAGCTATGTCGTCCACATATCCTACCATCTTGAAACCCATTCCACTGAGAGTCCTTAGTAGACCGTTGACGACAAGGCTCCACAGCAGAGGGGATAACACCCCACCTTGCGGGCAGCCCTCCAAGACCATCCTATTTATCATACATCCCATCCAGGATGCAGTACTTATACGGTTTTCCAAGGAACTCATAATCCAATTTATAATTCCATCAGAAATCCCGTGATTCATAGCTGCTCTCTAGATGGCCAGTCAAGAGGTACTATTAAAAGCCCCTTCCACATCAAGAAAACCTCAATACATATCCTCTTGTTGTTGATCTGACCCTCAATAAAGTCTACAACCAACAACAGCGCAGTCTCCACTGACCTACCAGTTCAGTAGGCGTGTTGGTCCTGATGAAGCAGATACTGCTTCAGAGGTCCCTCCTTCAAATAGTGGTCCACCAGCCTTGCCAGTGTCTTTAACAAGAAAGATGTAAGGCTGATAGGTCTGAAGTTCTTTACCTCAGTGTAACCTTTCCTCCCTGGTTTGGGGATAAAGATAACTTTTGAGCCACTGCCCGGGTATGTAACCTAGGGCAACACAGCCCCTGAGTAATCCCATAAGTGGCTCTATAATTTCTTCCAAGCAATTTTGTAGTAATGCTGGAGTAATATCTAATTCAGGTGCTTTAAAAGGCTTTAAAGACAGAATTGCCTCTCTCACCTTTTGCGCTGAGATCACCTGCCCAGCAGTATTTCAGTCCGCCCTTATCACAGTATGGCGGAGGTTTTGAGCACTGTTACCTACGGGTCTGATATCGGGAAAACTGTCCTTCATCAGCAGACGCAGGGTTTCCTTCAGGGTGTCAGTAAAGCTACCATCAGCCTTCTTAACAATGTGCTAGTGTCTGAGCACCACTTTTCTCAAGAATATTCCTCACCACAGCCCACTAAGATTCCTATATTCCTCTCCCTGCAGTACCGAACTAATTTACGTAATTCTGCAGGGGGCGATTCTCTATTGTGGGCGCAGTAAGTGGGGGCCACAATGAACTCCCTGCTCTTACTTACCTCGAATTCTATCCTCCGCAAGGTCCCTGGTTGAGAATTCTTGAATCAGCGTGGCTTCTAGTCCTCTGACTATCACACATACCCTGTGCCCCTCATGTACTCCACTTGCGTAGGTGCGCCTGGCTGCAGCCAAACCCCTTATATGGTTCTTGACAAGCCACGGTTCTTGCACCAGCGCAAATGCTGGTAATGTGTGACTCACATTTAAGCACCTGGTTAGGACCATCAAGGCGTTTTTACTCTGGTGCGAGTTAATTTGTAGGATCATTGCTTGAGGGTCAGCCATATCCAACTGACCCCTACGCCTTCTCCTGATTCTCCCTCCACGTAAAAGTGACCTCTCCAGTCCCCAGGAAGGCCTTCCCATCTCTTGCCTTGAGATGTCTGTCTGATGCCTCATCCAATCCTAGGCAGAGGAAGCTTGCAGGTCCCCGCTCAATGCATTGTAGGATCTTCCACTTCGAAGTGTTAATTTCTGGGTTCTGCATCCCCAAGAGATTTACCAACTGAGTGGCTTCCTTTTTTGGTTGTGGTATGAGCACCGTCACTCAGTCAGGCCCTTTTGATCAGTTCATCAGGCAGGACTAGCCTTGCCTGAGTCCTGTCCTTGAGCTTAACTGACAGTTGACGGTACTACTTCTCTCAGAAATTTCGCTGATTCCTCCTCAGCACAAATAAATGCTGCGACTCCATCCCTCAAGTATGTGTATCTGAACCACGAAACAAAACCTCCAATAGGAATGTCTGAAATTCGGTCCATGACAGGGTGCCCTTAAGGTGGTCGAATGCCTCCATCTCCATCCTCACACCTACACTATCCCTAAAGGTCACTAGTACTCTCGGTAGGTTGGCGGAGATCGATGAGAAAGACGGCCCTTCCGACCCAATAGGCATAGACCCTTGTCTATTCCTCTTGGCCTCCTACTCTCGAATAGGTTCAGAAGTACTCCTTTCCTTCCTTTTCCTATCTTTCTCCTGTCGTATTAAGGTCCTACCAGATCTACTGGCTTCCGGGACGACAAGGCGGATTCTAGCCCCAACCTCCGTCAAAACCCTTCCGCTTCCTGGACTGGTGTTTCCTCAAAGGGGGTGGCGGTGGTTCTCTGCCCTCCGCCTCTGCCTTCTTTGCTTCCTCATGGTAGGCAAGCCAGAGTGCTTTTCTCCTTTGTGCCCCACTCATTCCTTCTGTTGCCTTCGCAAAACTGGTTTTCCATCTGTCTCTACGGGAGCCGAAGCCAAATCCATTAGGACAGATTTGTCGGTAGGTTCTAAGCCCTGACCAGTTAAATTGGTTTAATTTTTGTCTGCCATGTGTAGCTAGGGAAATAAAGGTCTGCCGCCGCAGAGCTCCGCTTACGGCGGTAAGTTGACTTAAGTACTCAGGGGTGATGGCAGGTGCCTCTGAGGCACTCTCCTTACCCTGAGTGCCACGAATCTACATCGGCACGGATTGCATAACACCTTCAGATCGGGGCTCTATATACCCATCCAGGCCACCAACCTGGATGAGAGGTGCTTCTTGGTTGCCGTTCGCAGCTCAGTAAGAACTTCAATTTTTTTGCTTAGCTCAATGCAGTTGGAACACGACTTCTCAGTAGTGGCAGCTGAGGCATAAGATTTTGTTTCAAGTCTAGGTTGAGTCTTTTTTGCTTCGTGGAAAGATGTTTAATCCTTTGCCATTATGCCGAGGATCGCTTTCTCCTCCTCGAACTTTGGCCAGTTAAAGGAGCGAGCAGGGTGATCACCAGCACAGTTTGGACATTTCGGAGCACTTGTCCAAACCTTCTCAATATGGCCTTCAGATGCACACTGCCCGCATACCTCTGGCTTGGAGTGAGAAGAGCTGACGTGTTCAAAACGTTGGCATTTAAAGCACCGGTGTGGATTGGGAACGTAGGGCCTAACGGGAAGCCGTTGATAGCCCGTATATAGGTATTCCAGAATAGATGGTTTCCCGAATGTTAGGATTAATGATGTTGTTGGAACTCTCTGACCATATTCCATCCTCATAATTCGTACGACATCTGTTACACCTTTCGATTCCAGTTCAGATTTTATTTCGTCCTCACGGACATACAAAAGATCCCTGCATGATATTACTCCCTTTGATGAGTTCAAGGTTTTGTGGGGGGCCACCGAAACCTTGACCTGATCAAAGAAGGAGGTCATTGTCAGTAAATGTCGTCACTGCTTCGAACTACTTGTTTCTAACAGCAGTGTTCCATTCCGTAACTTCCTTATGGAAGAGACAGGTCCTGCTGCACATTCAGTTATAGCCTTATAGATCAGAAAAGGCGATACCTTTGAAAGATCTTTTCCTTCTTCTGCGCAAGACCCAATTAAGAACTTAGGCGGTAGTTTGAGTGATACTAAATCCATTTCTTTCTTCCTCTCATTTTCTCTACTAGGCATCTTCGGAGAAACCTCTTTACATTTAACTGGTTGGACTTTTGTTGGTTTTCCATAAATTTGTTTTAAGCTAACCATCATGTCGGGCGTTACGGGCGAGACTATGAGAACAGGTACACCCATGGATCACTTTCGATCATTTCCAACCCCCAGAACTCTGGGGCCCATAGTTTTCTCCTTAGCTCGATTGGATGGGCATTAGTCGAGAACTCGTAATACTGTGCACAGGCTCCGACACCTGTGCACCGCGGACACTCCCTGACCAAGGACCGAAGCTAGCGGACCAGCAACCGCGCATATGTTTTTGGCAGAGCAAGCTCACAGCAGCGTCCCAGACCAGAGTTTGTCAACCTCTGGACTTTTCAACACTCCCAACAGGCAACGGTTCTGACTAGTCAAATTCCCTAAGTGAAGATGTTAGTGTATGTGTATGTGCGTGCATGTGTGTGTATGCTTTGAGAGTGGTGTAATGTTAGGCTAGGGTATCGCGTGGGATTCCAAACCCCTCTTAGGTGCGGCTAGTCTGCACCCCCCTGCGGGATGAACTAATAAAACAAATTGAACAAGATCAAAGTCGGTAATAGATAAATCGTGGTAATTAATATTCTCTAAAGGTAGTATAAACAATAATGTACAGATAATAATATGAAACTTTAAAAAACTAAAGTAAACCTTCATTTTACTTAATAATTGAGTGAAACCATGTAATTTATTTTTGTTTCAGTCTGAACGTATTTTGTCATTTATCCCTCCTGATGGAAACCTTCGGCTTATGTCGTATCACATTGGCTCACAAAGTATTGTAGCAATTCCAATTTATGTGCGCCACATAATAAGCTTTAAGGAAGGCAGGCTGGAAATCACTGTGGGCCCAAAACAGACAATAGGACGCACAGTAAGATAAAAAGCTATATTTTTCCTGAAGCACTAACTAGTGATTAAATTATAAAGTATACATTTTTATTTTATTTATGATAAATTTAATTCACAATTATTACTAAGCTCTATAGTATTATGATTCATGTTTACTCTTAAACTCCCAAGGCAATGACTCGTTAATTCTCTGTTCAATTGTCCAACCCCTTATTATGAGGGTATTTTTAAAAAATAGGAAGAATGAGCAAACATTTCTAGTTTATTTTAGAATTAATCACTTTTACATTAGTTTATGACTATCCGAACTTTAAATTTTGTGAATTTGGGAAACTTACTGACAGAACGTTTTCGATCGCACGGTACAAGAAGTCGGTTTTTTTCATTTTTATTTGAAAAACAATTAACTGGTCATAAATTAAAAAACATAGATTAAAGAGATGCCTTTAAGTGACTCACAACTACTTAGTGTGTCAGGTATCTAGTAACAGCTTCTGAAATAGTTAGTGAAATGTAGACGTTTTTGTTAGTTTTGTATTTTCATAGAGTTGTGTTTATAAAAAATAGAAGATAAAAATCCTAAACAGAAGGTGTTGTGTGAAATGAAGGATGTCATAACCTCTGCCCTGACATTAATATTTGTCAATAATTTGAAATAAAAGTCTTAAACATTTAAGTTTTTGTAAATAATTTATATATTTCATTAAAGAGCTCTTAACAAGTGAGGGAACATAATGACAGTTTGGTGAGTGAAATTGTCTGTTAGCATTATTATAAAGTGTGTATTTGTATTAATTGTCTAGTTTTGCCGTTTTTCACTTTCTAAAAATTGTCTAATAATGTTGACTTTATTTTTTCATGAAACCCTCTCTGATTTTGTATAGTTATGAGAAAAAGCATAACATAATACAATTATGTAGTTATCCGTACATAATAGTATTTTTAATTTTTCAAATAAAAAATTCTATACAATTTTTGTTATAAGACTAGGTTAGTAGTCTTGTAGTAATTTCCTCTGAAGATGATTGCTTTGCATTTGCAATGTACATCAGGACATAAATAAAAAATTCTATACAATTTTTGTTATAAGACTAGGTTAGTAGTCTTGTAGTAATTTCCTCTGAAGATGATTGCTTTGCATTTGCAATGTACATCAGGACATAAATAAAAAATTCTATACAATTTTTGTTATAAGACTAGGTTAGTAGTCTTGTAGTAATTTCCTCTGAAGATGATTGCTTTGCATTTGCAATGTACATCAGGACATAAATAAAAAATTCTATACAATTTTTGTTATAAGACTAGGTTAGTAGTCTTGTAGTAATTTCCTCTGAAGATGATTGCTTTGCATTTGCAATGTACATCAGGACATAAATAAAAAATTCTATACAATTTTTGTTATAAGACTAGGTTAGTAGTCTTGTAGTAATTTCCTCTGAAGATGATTGCTTTGCATTTGCAATGTACATCAGGACATAAATAAAAAATTCTATACAATTTTTGTTATAAGACTAGGTTAGTAGTCTTGTAGTAATTTCCTCTGAAGATGATTGCTTTGCATTTGCAATGTACATCAGGACATAAATAAAAAATTCTATACAATTTTTGTTATAAGACTAGGTTAGTAGTCTTGTAGTAATTTCCTCTGAAGATGATTGCTTTGCATTTGCAATGTACATCAGGACATAAATAAAAAATTCTATACAATTTTTGTTATAAGACTAGGTTAGTAGTCTTGTAGTAATTTCCTCTGAAGATGATTGCTTTGCATTTGCAATGTACATCAGGACATAAATAAAAAATTCTATACAATTTTTGTTATAAGACTAGGTTAGTAGTCTTGTAGTAATTTCCTCTGAAGATGATTGCTTTGCATTTGCAATGTACATCAGGACATAAATAAAAAATTCTATACAATTTTTGTTATAAGACTAGGTTAGTAGTCTTGTAGTAATTTCCTCTGAAGATGATTGCTTTGCATTTGCAATGTACATCAGGACATAAATAAAAAATTCTATACAATTTTTGTTATAAGACTAGGTTAGTAGTCTTGTAGTAATTTCCTCTGAAGATGATTGCTTTGCATTTGCAATGTACATCAGGACATAAATAAAAAATTCTATACAATTTTTGTTATAAGACTAGGTTAGTAGTCTTGTAGTAATTTCCTCTGAAGATGATTGCTTTGCACTTGCAATGTACATCAGGACATAAATAAAAAATTCTATACAATTTTTGTTATAAGACTAGGTTAGTAGTCTTGTAGTAATTTCCTCTGAAGATGATTGCTTTGCATTTGCAATGTACATCAGGACATAAATAAAAAATTCTATACAATTTTTGTTATAAGACTAGGTTAGTAGTCTTGTAGTAATTTCCTCTGAAGATGATTGCTTTGCATTTGCAATGTACATCAGGACATAAATAAAAAATTCTATACAATTTTTGTTATAAGACTAGGTTAGTAGTCTTGTAGTAATTTCCTCTGAAGATGATTGCTTTGCACTTGCAATGTACATCAGGACATAAATAAAAAATTCTATACAATTTTTGTTATAAGACTAGGTTAGTAGTCTTGTAGTAATTTCCTCTGAAGATGATTGCTTTGCATTTGCAATGTACATCAGGACATAAATAAAAAATTCTATACAATTTTTGTTATAAGACTAGGTTAGTAGTCTTGTAGTAATTTCCTCTGAAGATGATTGCTTTGCATTTGCAATGTACATCAGGACATAAATAAAAAATTCTATACAATTTTTGTTATAAGACTAGGTTAGTAGTCTTGTAGTAATTTCCTCTGAAGATGATTGCTTTGCACTTGCAATGTACATCAGGACATAAATAAAAAATTCTATACAATTTTTGTTATAAGACTAGGTTAGTAGTCTTGTAGTAATTTCCTCTGAAGATGATTGCTTTGCATTTGCAATGTACATCAGGACATAAATAAAAAATTCTATACAATTTTTGTTATAAGACTAGGTTAGTAGTCTTGTAGTAATTTCCTCTGAAGATGATTGCTTTGCACTTGCAATGTACATCAGGACATAAATAAAAAATTCTATACAATTTTTGTTATAAGACTAGGTTAGTAGTCTTGTAGTAATTTCCTCTGAAGATGATTGCTTTGCATTTGCAATGTACATCAGGACATAAATAAAAAATTCTATACAATTTTTGTTATAAGACTAGGTTAGTAGTCTTGTAGTAATTTCCTCTGAAGATGATTGCTTTGCATTTGCAATGTACATCAGGACATAAATAAAAAATTCTATACAATTTTTGTTATAAGACTAGGTTAGTAGTCTTGTAGTAATTTCCTCTGAAGATGATTGCTTTGCATTTGCAATGTACATCAGGACATAAATAAAAAATTCTATACAATTTTTGTTATAAGACTAGGTTAGTAGTCTTGTAGTAATTTCCTCTGAAGATGATTGCTTTGCATTTGCAATGTACATCAGGACATAAATAAAAAATTCTATACAATTTTTGTTATAAGACTAGGTTAGTAGTCTTGTAGTAATTTCCTCTGAAGATGATTGCTTTGCATTTGCAATGTACATCAGGACATAAATAAAAAATTCTATACAATTTTTGTTATAAGACTAGGTTAGTAGTCCTGTAGTAATTTCCTCTGAAGATGATTGCTTTGCATTTGCAATGTACATCAGGACATAAATAAAAAATTCTATACAATTTTTGTTATAAGACTAGGTTAGTAGTCTTGTAGTAATTTCCTCTGAAGATGATTGCTTTGCACTTGCAATGTACATCAGGACATAAATAAAAAATTCTATACAATTTTTGTTATAAGACTAGGTTAGTAGTCTTGTAGTAATTTCCTCTGAAGATGATTGCTTTGCATTTGCAATGTACATCAGGACATAAATAAAAAATTCTATACAATTTTTGTTATAAGACTAGGTTAGTAGTCTTGTAGTAATTTCCTCTGAAGATGATTGCTTTGCATTTGCAATGTACATCAGGACATAAATAAAAAATTCTATACAATTTTTGTTATAAGACTAGGTTAGTAGTCTTGTAGTAATTTCCTCTGAAGATGATTGCTTTGCATTTGCAATGTACATCAGGACATAAATAAAAAATTCTATACAATTTTTGTTATAAGACTAGGTTAGTAGTCTTGTAGTAATTTCCTCTGAAGATGATTGCTTTGCACTTGCAATGTACATCAGGACATAAATAAAAAATTCTATACAATTTTTGTTATAAGACTAGGTTAGTAGTCTTGTAGTAATTTCCTCTGAAGATGATTGCTTTGCACTTGCAATGTACATCAGGACATAAATAAAAAATTCTATACAATTTTTGTTATAAGACTAGGTTAGTAGTCTTGTAGTAATTTCCTCTGAAGATGATTGCTTTGCACTTGCAATGTACATCAGGACATAAATAAAAAATTCTATACAATTTTTGTTATAAGACTAGGTTAGTAGTCTTGTAGTAATTTCCTCTGAAGATGATTGCTTTGCATTTGCAATGTACATCAGGACATAAATAAAAAATTCTATACAATTTTTGTTATAAGACTAGGTTAGTAGTCTTGTAGTAATTTCCTCTGAAGATGATTGCTTTGCACTTGCAATGTACATCAGGACATAAATAAAAAATTCTATACAATTTTTGTTATAAGACTAGGTTAGTAGTCTTGTAGTAATTTCCTCTGAAGATGATTGCTTTGCACTTGCAATGTACATCAGGACATAAATAAAAAATTCTATACAATTTTTGTTATAAGACTAGGTTAGTAGTCTTGTAGTAATTTCCTCTGAAGATGATTGCTTTGCATTTGCAATGTACATCAGGACATAAATAAAAAATTCTATACAATTTTTGTTATAAGACTAGGTTAGTAGTCTTGTAGTAATTTCCTCTGAAGATGATTGCTTTGCATTTGCAATGTACATCAGGACATAAATAAAAAATTCTATACAATTTTTGTTATAAGACTAGGTTAGTAGTCTTGTAGTAATTTCCTCTGAAGATGATTGCTTTGCATTTGCAATGTACATCAGGACATAAATAAAAAATTCTATACAATTTTTGTTATAAGACTAGGTTAGTAGTCTTGTAGTAATTTCCTCTGAAGATGATTGCTTTGCATTTGCAATGTACATCAGGACATAAATAAAAAATTCTATACAATTTTTGTTATAAGACTAGGTTAGTAGTCTTGTAGTAATTTCCTCTGAAGATGATTGCTTTGCACTTGCAATGTACATCAGGACATAAATAAAAAATTCTATACAATTTTTGTTATAAGACTAGGTTAGTAGTCTTGTAGTAATTTCCTCTGAAGATGATTGCTTTGCACTTGCAATGTACATCAGGACATAAATAAAAAATTCTATACAATTTTTGTTATAAGACTAGGTTAGTAGTCTTGTAGTAATTTCCTCTGAAGATGATTGCTTTGCATTTGCAATGTACATCAGGACATAAATAAAAAATTCTATACAATTTTTGTTATAAGACTAGGTTAGTAGTCTTGTAGTAATTTCCTCTGAAGATGATTGCTTTGCACTTGCAATGTACATCAGGACATAAATAAAAAATTCTATACAATTTTTGTTATAAGACTAGGTTAGTAGTCTTGTAGTAATTTCCTCTGAAGATGATTGCTTTGCACTTGCAATGTACATCAGGACATAAATAAAAAATTCTATACAATTTTTGTTATAAGACTAGGTTAGTAGTCTTGTAGTAATTTCCTCTGAAGATGATTGCTTTGCATTTGCAATGTACATCAGGACATAAATAAAAAATTCTATACAATTTTTGTTATAAGACTAGGTTAGTAGTCTTGTAGTAATTTCCTCTGAAGATGATTGCTTTGCATTTGCAATGTACATCAGGACATAAATAAAAAATTCTATACAATTTTTGTTATAAGACTAGGTTAGTAGTCTTGTAGTAATTTCCTCTGAAGATGATTGCTTTGCATTTGCAATGTACATCAGGACATAAATAAAAAATTCTATACAATTTTTGTTATAAGACTAGGTTAGTAGTCTTGTAGTAATTTCCTCTGAAGATGATTGCTTTGCATTTGCAATGTACATCAGGACATAAATAAAAAATTCTATACAATTTTTGTTATAAGACTAGGTTAGTAGTCTTGTAGTAATTTCCTCTGAAGATGATTGCTTTGCATTTGCAATGTACATCAGGACATAAATAAAAAATTCTATACAATTTTTGTTATAAGACTAGGTTAGTAGTCTTGTAGTAATTTCCTCTGAAGATGATTGCTTTGCATTTGCAATGTACATCAGGACATAAATAAAAAATTCTATACAATTTTTGTTATAAGACTAGGTTAGTAGTCTTGTAGTAATTTCCTCTGAAGATGATTGCTTTGCATTTGCAATGTACATCAGGACATAAATAAAAAATTCTATACAATTTTTGTTATAAGACTAGGTTAGTAGTCTTGTAGTAATTTCCTCTGAAGATGATTGCTTTGCATTTGCAATGTACATCAGGACATAAATAAAAAATTCTATACAATTTTTGTTATAAGACTAGGTTAGTAGTCTTGTAGTAATTTCCTCTGAAGATGATTGCTTTGCATTTGCAATGTACATCAGGACATAAATAAAAAATTCTATACAATTTTTGTTATAAGACTAGGTTAGTAGTCTTGTAGTAATTTCCTCTGAAGATGATTGCTTTGCATTTGCAATGTACATCAGGACATAAATAAAAAATTCTATACAATTTTTGTTATAAGACTAGGTTAGTAGTCTTGTAGTAATTTCCTCTGAAGATGATTGCTTTGCATTTGCAATGTACATCAGGACATAAATAAAAAATTCTATACAATTTTTGTTATAAGACTAGGTTAGTAGTCTTGTAGTAATTTCCTCTGAAGATGATTGCTTTGCATTTGCAATGTACATCAGGACATAAATAAAAAATTCTATACAATTTTTGTTATAAGACTAGGTTAGTAGTCTTGTAGTAATTTCCTCTGAAGATGATTGCTTTGCATTTGCAATGTACATCAGGACATAAATAAAAAATTCTATACAATTTTTGTTATAAGACTAGGTTAGTAGTCTTGTAGTAATTTCCTCTGAAGATGATTGCTTTGCATTTGCAATGTACATCAGGACATAAATAAAAAATTCTATACAATTTTTGTTATAAGACTAGGTTAGTAGTCTTGTAGTAATTTCCTCTGAAGATGATTGCTTTGCATTTGCAATGTACATCAGGACATAAATAAAAAATTCTATACAATTTTTGTTATAAGACTAGGTTAGTAGTCTTGTAGTAATTTCCTCTGAAGATGATTGCTTTGCATTTGCAATGTACATCAGGACATAAATAAAAAATTCTATACAATTTTTGTTATAAGACTAGGTTAGTAGTCTTGTAGTAATTTCCTCTGAAGATGATTGCTTTGCATTTGCAATGTACATCAGGACATAAATAAAAAATTCTATACAATTTTTGTTATAAGACTAGGTTAGTAGTCTTGTAGTAATTTCCTCTGAAGATGATTGCTTTGCATTTGCAATGTACATCAGGACATAAATAAAAAATTCTATACAATTTTTGTTATAAGACTAGGTTAGTAGTCTTGTAGTAATTTCCTCTGAAGATGATTGCTTTGCATTTGCAATGTACATCAGGACATAAATAAAAAATTCTATACAATTTTTGTTATAAGACTAGGTTAGTAGTCTTGTAGTAATTTCCTCTGAAGATGATTGCTTTGCATTTGCAATGTACATCAGGACATAAATAAAAAATTCTATACAATTTTTGTTATAAGACTAGGTTAGTAGTCTTGTAGTAATTTCCTCTGAAGATGATTGCTTTGCATTTGCAATGTACATCAGGACATAAATAAAAAATTCTATACAATTTTTGTTATAAGACTAGGTTAGTAGTCTTGTAGTAATTTCCTCTGAAGATGATTGCTTTGCATTTGCAATGTACATCAGGACATAAATAAAAAATTCTATACAATTTTTGTTATAAGACTAGGTTAGTAGTCTTGTAGTAATTTCCTCTGAAGATGATTGCTTTGCATTTGCAATGTACATCAGGACATAAATAAAAAATTCTATACAATTTTTGTTATAAGACTAGGTTAGTAGTCTTGTAGTAATTTCCTCTGAAGATGATTGCTTTGCATTTGCAATGTACATCAGGACATAAATAAAAAATTCTATACAATTTTTGTTATAAGACTAGGTTAGTAGTCTTGTAGTAATTTCCTCTGAAGATGATTGCTTTGCATTTGCAATGTACATCAGGACATAAATAAAAAATTCTATACAATTTTTGTTATAAGACTAGGTTAGTAGTCTTGTAGTAATTTCCTCTGAAGATGATTGCTTTGCATTTGCAATGTACATCAGGACATAAATAAAAAATTCTATACAATTTTTGTTATAAGACTAGGTTAGTAGTCTTGTAGTAATTTCCTCTGAAGATGATTGCTTTGCATTTGCAATGTACATCAGGACATAAATAAAAAATTCTATACAATTTTTGTTATAAGACTAGGTTAGTAGTCTTGTAGTAATTTCCTCTGAAGATGATTGCTTTGCATTTGCAATGTACATCAGGACATAAATAAAAAATTCTATACAATTTTTGTTATAAGACTAGGTTAGTAGTCTTGTAGTAATTTCCTCTGAAGATGATTGCTTTGCATTTGCAATGTACATCAGGACATAAATAAAAAATTCTATACAATTTTTGTTATAAGACTAGGTTAGTAGTCTTGTAGTAATTTCCTCTGAAGATGATTGCTTTGCATTTGCAATGTACATCAGGACATAAATAAAAAATTCTATACAATTTTTGTTATAAGACTAGGTTAGTAGTCTTGTAGTAATTTCCTCTGAAGATGATTGCTTTGCATTTGCAATGTACATCAGGACATAAATAAAAAATTCTATACAATTTTTGTTATAAGACTAGGTTAGTAGTCTTGTAGTAATTTCCTCTGAAGATGATTGCTTTGCATTTGCAATGTACATCAGGACATAAATAAAAAATTCTATACAATTTTTGTTATAAGACTAGGTTAGTAGTCTTGTAGTAATTTCCTCTGAAGATGATTGCTTTGCATTTGCAATGTACATCAGGACATAAATAAAAAATTCTATACAATTTTTGTTATAAGACTAGGTTAGTAGTCTTGTAGTAATTTCCTCTGAAGATGATTGCTTTGCATTTGCAATGTACATCAGGACATAAATAAAAAATTCTATACAATTTTTGTTATAAGACTAGGTTAGTAGTCTTGTAGTAATTTCCTCTGAAGATGATTGCTTTGCATTTGCAATGTACATCAGGACATAAATAAAAAATTCTATACAATTTTTGTTATAAGACTAGGTTAGTAGTCTTGTAGTAATTTCCTCTGAAGATGATTGCTTTGCACTTGCAATGTACATCAGGACATAAATAAAAAATTCTATACAATTTTTGTTATAAGACTAGGTTAGTAGTCTTGTAGTAATTTCCTCTGAAGATGATTGCTTTGCATTTGCAATGTACATCAGGACATAAATAAAAAATTCTATACAATTTTTGTTATAAGACTAGGTTAGTAGTCTTGTAGTAATTTCCTCTGAAGATGATTGCTTTGCATTTGCAATGTACATCAGGACATAAATAAAAAATTCTATACAATTTTTGTTATAAGACTAGGTTAGTAGTCTTGTAGTAATTTCCTCTGAAGATGATTGCTTTGCATTTGCAATGTACATCAGGACATAAATAAAAAATTCTATACAATTTTTGTTATAAGACTAGGTTAGTAGTCTTGTAGTAATTTCCTCTGAAGATGATTGCTTTGCACTTGCAATGTACATCAGGACATAAATAAAAAATTCTATACAATTTTTGTTATAAGACTAGGTTAGTAGTCTTGTAGTAATTTCCTCTGAAGATGATTGCTTTGCACTTGCAATGTACATCAGGACATAAATAAAAAATTCTATACAATTTTTGTTATAAGACTAGGTTAGTAGTCTTGTAGTAATTTCCTCTGAAGATGATTGCTTTGCACTTGCAATGTACATCAGGACATAAATAAAAAATTCTATACAATTTTTGTTATAAGACTAGGTTAGTAGTCTTGTAGTAATTTCCTCTGAAGATGATTGCTTTGCATTTGCAATGTACATCAGGACATAAATAAAAAATTCTATACAATTTTTGTTATAAGACTAGGTTAGTAGTCTTGTAGTAATTTCCTCTGAAGATGATTGCTTTGCACTTGCAATGTACATCAGGACATAAATAAAAAATTCTATACAATTTTTGTTATAAGACTAGGTTAGTAGTCTTGTAGTAATTTCCTCTGAAGATGATTGCTTTGCACTTGCAATGTACATCAGGACATAAATAAAAAATTCTATACAATTTTTGTTATAAGACTAGGTTAGTAGTCTTGTAGTAATTTCCTCTGAAGATGATTGCTTTGCATTTGCAATGTACATCAGGACATAAATAAAAAATTCTATACAATTTTTGTTATAAGACTAGGTTAGTAGTCTTGTAGTAATTTCCTCTGAAGATGATTGCTTTGCACTTGCAATGTACATCAGGACATAAATAAAAAATTCTATACAATTTTTGTTATAAGACTAGGTTAGTAGTCTTGTAGTAATTTCCTCTGAAGATGATTGCTTTGCACTTGCAATGTACATCAGGACATAAATAAAAAATTCTATACAATTTTTGTTATAAGACTAGGTTAGTAGTCTTGTAGTAATTTCCTCTGAAGATGATTGCTTTGCATTTGCAATGTACATCAGGACATAAATAAAAAATTCTATACAATTTTTGTTATAAGACTAGGTTAGTAGTCTTGTAGTAATTTCCTCTGAAGATGATTGCTTTGCATTTGCAATGTACATCAGGACATAAATAAAAAATTCTATACAATTTTTGTTATAAGACTAGGTTAGTAGTCTTGTAGTAATTTCCTCTGAAGATGATTGCTTTGCATTTGCAATGTACATCAGGACATAAATAAAAAATTCTATACAATTTTTGTTATAAGACTAGGTTAGTAGTCTTGTAGTAATTTCCTCTGAAGATGATTGCTTTGCACTTGCAATGTACATCAGGACATAAATAAAAAATTCTATACAATTTTTGTTATAAGACTAGGTTAGTAGTCTTGTAGTAATTTCCTCTGAAGATGATTGCTTTGCACTTGCAATGTACATCAGGACATAAATAAAAAATTCTATACAATTTTTGTTATAAGACTAGGTTAGTAGTCTTGTAGTAATTTCCTCTGAAGATGATTGCTTTGCACTTGCAATGTACATCAGGACATAAATAAAAAATTCTATACAATTTTTGTTATAAGACTAGGTTAGTAGTCTTGTAGTAATTTCCTCTGAAGATGATTGCTTTGCATTTGCAATGTACATCAGGACATAAATAAAAAATTCTATACAATTTTTGTTATAAGACTAGGTTAGTAGTCTTGTAGTAATTTCCTCTGAAGATGATTGCTTTGCATTTGCAATGTACATCAGGACATAAATAAAAAATTCTATACAATTTTTGTTATAAGACTAGGTTAGTAGTCTTGTAGTAATTTCCTCTGAAGATGATTGCTTTGCATTTGCAATGTACATCAGGACATAAATAAAAAATTCTATACAATTTTTGTTATAAGACTAGGTTAGTAGTCTTGTAGTAATTTCCTCTGAAGATGATTGCTTTGCACTTGCAATGTACATCAGGACATAAATAAAAAATTCTATACAATTTTTGTTATAAGACTAGGTTAGTAGTCTTGTAGTAATTTCCTCTGAAGATGATTGCTTTGCACTTGCAATGTACATCAGGACATAAATAAAAAATTCTATACAATTTTTGTTATAAGACTAGGTTAGTAGTCTTGTAGTAATTTCCTCTGAAGATGATTGCTTTGCATTTGCAATGTACATCAGGACATAAATAAAAAATTCTATACAATTTTTGTTATAAGACTAGGTTAGTAGTCTTGTAGTAATTTCCTCTGAAGATGATTGCTTTGCACTTGCAATGTACATCAGGACATAAATAAAAAATTCTATACAATTTTTGTTATAAGACTAGGTTAGTAGTCTTGTAGTAATTTCCTCTGAAGATGATTGCTTTGCACTTGCAATGTGCATCAGGACATAAATAAAAAATGTGTGGTTTAAGAGGCTTTATTATAATTAAAATTTCTAATATAATAAACTTTTGAAAGTATTTTCAACTATTCACTTTTATGACATTAAATTAAATGGTGTTTGTACAGTTTAAATGTGAAAATTGCTATATTTTATATGGATACATTATCTTCTATGTAAATTAAGTCATGTTTTAAAAAATTTTGCCAAAATTTGTTTATGGACATGGATATCTGAGCATTTTTAACATATCTTGTTTAAAAAAATCATGTACCCCATGAATATTTTTACTCTGGGGCCAAAAAACTTCAAGTATAATTAAGAACATTTTGTAATTATAGTTTTTATAAAGCATTAATTTTTGTACTATATAGTTGAAGTTAGTACGAGTGTCCAAAATTATTATTATTTTTTTTATTTATTCATTTATTTGTTGCTTTCATATGCCTTTACCATTTAACATGCTCACTTTATAAACAATTAATATATATAATAATAATAGCTCCAGTTACTTTATAGCTTCAAGCGTTGAAGGACAACATTGATATTGCAAGCTGCCACCAAAGAGGTGGTTTTTAGTCGTGTTGATTTTGTGTAATGGTGCAATAAAAACAGGACACTGAAACTGTTTAGATAAAAATATATGTATTTAATACTGTGCACTTTGAAAATTGTTTTGAATAATATTTATGTTTTTACAAACACGATGAACAGTAATAATGAACGTTGTTGGAATGTAATAATATGAGAATGTCATTGATGTGTCATATTCTATAATAAGTGGGTTCTTAGGGAAGGGCTGTTTGAAGAATCATACCACTGAATATTCTTTTCTATAACACTTTGTCAAAAATAGTCGCTTTTGTTATTCATTATGAGAGAAAAAAAAGTGGCACTTTTAAAGTTTAGACCTGAAAATGCTATTGGGTTTTTGTGTGTAGTTCTGCATTCGGTTACCAGTTGCCCTGGCAATCTCACACATGTATTAGATAGGCATTAGGAATCAGCTTTTCTTAATAATTTAGTTAGTTGTGTAAAAAATTTTAATTTTTAGTAAAATTGTATGGTATAATTGTTATAAAATGACTGACATCATTCATTGCAATTATTAAATAGTTTGCTATATAAAGTAGTGGAAGCCACTAAAAGTATACGCAGAAAAACTAAAGGTGGAATATGAAGACGAATATGAAAAATTCATTGATTAGTGCTTGAGTAGAAAAATGCAGTGTCACCAAGTAAGTGATAATGTTTTGTTTGTGATAGAGAAATAAACTTCAAAAAATCAAAAGTCTAGGAAACTCAACAATGGCAATCATTTCAGATCCTACAGGATAAATTTCCAATCAAAGGAATAAACATAGCCAACAATGAAAATTGTACTATTTATATAAACTTCCATTAATAATTAAACTTTGAATAAACAATCTAGGTTTCAAATATAGAAAATATAACCCTTATTTTGTAAATATACGGTTAAAAAGTTACACTTGTTTTCAATAATTACATTATGTTGATAAACTTTAAACAAAACTGCATAGTTTTATTATTATCATATTTCCATAAATTGTACCTAATTTCCAGTCCTTGATAGAATGATCCTTGCCTGTAAAACACGGTCATATCCCGAGACCGGCACTTGTTATGAAATGTACTATTCCTAATGCAGATTTACAGAAGATCCTACCTAACAAATACTTTAAGAAATTACTTACAAGTATAAGAAATAGTGTCTAATTTACAATATCAGACATTGTCTATCTATGGTACAAATAAGATATTTGTAATTATAACTGCACACAAAATAATAAAATAGATTATAAATGGTATTTGTTGTAGGTGGAAAATGTGGTCTTGGAAATTCCAATGCCAAAATCAGTTCTTAACTGTTCATTACTTCCAAATCAAGGAAAATACTCATTTGATCCTGTCAGCAGAATTCTAGTATGGGACATAGGACGAATTGATGTGTCAAAACTACCAAACATTCGTGGTTCAGTGAGTATAGTATTTTCTAAATAGTTGAATGTAATTGTTTTTTTTTTATAAACTAACACATAAAGAAAATGTTAATTACATTCAATTGTAGATGGTAAGAAAAAAGATAGCTACGCAACACACACATACTTATTTTTATTTAAATATTCTCCACGTATCAAGCCATAGTAAAAACCTAATAACTGCAGAAATATATAAAACATACAAACATCACGCAACAGATAAACAAAATATCTTAAACTAACACACACACTTAGAAACCAACACCCTGTTCCTTTACATAGTAAACAAGGTATTCAACCCATCCCCTCTACTCTCATAAATCTTACACGAACAACCTTTATACCTTGTACAACGCTGCCAGTAGAGACTTTGCTTCGTAAATGAAACGATGGTTTCGAAACTCATCAGCTCTTAAGTATTCACTTAGTTATGTAATAATTATTTATAGTTTAATCAGTGAATTCAAGATGATTACAACAAGCAACTTTAAGAAAAAAGAATATTGTTTTAGATCTATTGTAAATCTATAGGCTCGTGAGTTGCTGTGTTTAAAAAAGATACCGTTAGTTTTATAACATAAATGGTATTTAAAAGTATAGAAATTTCTAAACGGAAAATTAGAACAATGAGCTGGGAGACTGGTAGTCCCATAAGTCCTTTGTTACCAAAGTAGATTCTTTGTCAACAAAAGCTGTACTTTCCCAAAATAAGGCACCTAGAACGAGGAATAAAGATAATTTGTTTACCATGACAAAGCAAATGAAAGACTGGCCAAGATTGACGGAAATAAGACAAATAAAACCAGTGGTACACGAGATAGGAGAAAGTGAAGAGATGGTAGGGAGGAGCGATCATAGAATAGAAGAATAGGGATCAGTTAGGATTTGCCAGTCAAGGAGGGAAGCAGTTCAAAGGGCTGAAGAAGGAGTCCCACCCCTGGGAGCCAGATATGAAAGATAAAGAAAACATATCCTTGGGCACGAAGTGGATCACAACATCAATAGACAGAAACTCTAAGGATCGCCCAAGCTACTCATACAAAATTACGTACCAGTTAATTATTTTATTCAGTTTTTGTAAAATTAAATAAAAAGCCAACACAGCATAAAAATGACAAATGTTTTATTTGGAACAAATTTAAACTCTTCATTACGATAGTTGAAATAAATATAGGAAATGAAGAGAATGATAAATCAATATGTTTTTGGTAAGTGTTAGAGACAGTATAGAAAATCTTGTTTATTTTCTCATAAAAGGTAGCTGAACTGATGCTGATGCTGTGGTAAAATATCGAGACATTTCATTTGGTCCTTATCAATTGAGATATATTTTTTTTCGTAATAATCATTGTTTAGTGTTATACTACATATAAAACCACTTTAAAAAAAGATAAACTTAGTTAAAAAAATTAAAAATTGGAAATCAAAAATCATTGTTTAGTGTTACAGTACAGTCTCACTAATCCGAACTTGATGGGACCGGACCCTGTACGGATCAACGAAAGTCCGGATTAGACAGAAATAGCTTACAGTACAGTATGTCATAGCTTATTTAGCAAAAATCGTGTAATTATAACAGAAAAGGTATGACATGAATAAATATCAAAGCATATTTCTCGTTGAATAAATGTATTCACATAAAGTTATTTACACTATACTGTATAAACACACAAAAAACTCAAACAAAAATGAAACTGAAACAAAAATAAACTTTAAAAATCTTAGTGAAAAAAGTCTGTAATGTTCTTTTGTTTTAACGATAAATGATGTCGTTTCAAAGTACGATCTCGTAGGCGTTTCAAGGTCAGTAGCTCAGCAGTTGACTTATCACTTTGTTTGTCAAAGAAGGTCATCAACCCTTCCAGCATTGCAGCCACCTCATCATGAGTTGGGCTGACTGGTTCGTCTGTTTAGTCTTTCTCTTCCAAGCTATCATTTTCTGCATTTGCAGTGCACACCGCGACGATTTTGTCCTAGTTGAGCACTTGATGATCAATGTCATTATCACTAATAATCCACTCGGGAATATCAGTGTCTTTCAACTCGGCACAACCCTCCAATTGTTGAAAAATCGGAACAAATTCAGTGTCGTCATTAGTAGGTTGACTGTTGGTTTTTTCACTTTCCTGTGGCAATTCAGGCCACAATTTTTTCCAGCTCTTTTGGAATGTAGACGGTTGAATTTCCTCCCACGATTCTGCAGCCATATAAATGACATCCTTTATAATCACTTTTTTAAGAATTTCAATAAATTGTGTAGCTGGATCTGCTTCTTGTTGCTCCAAAAGCGATAAAATTAACTTTTTCCTATATCGCCGTTTTATCGCCTCTATCACGCCTTGGTTCATCGGCTGAATGAGAGCCGTGACGCTAGGAGGAAGAAATTTAACAAAAATGTCACCATGATGCAATTCTTCATTTGGGTGGCATGGGGCATTATCAATTAGTAAAACCGCTTTTCTAGGGAGTTTTTTCTTTTAAAAACTTTTCTGTTGTTGGAACAAAGTTTTCAAAAAACCAGTCCTTAAAAATTTGACTGTTCATCCACGCTGATTTTAGGAACTTGTATTGAGCCGGTAGAACACTTAAATTTACATTTTTTTAAACCCTAGGCTTTGCGGATTTCCCTATCATCAAAAGTGGAAATTTTAGATCGCCAGAAGCATTACTGCAGGGCAGCAAAGTCATGCGTTCTTTCTTAACTTTATGGCCTTTTGCTACTGAATTTAATTTGGAAGCTAAAGTTTTTTTTGGGAACATTTTATAATTTAATCCGGTTTCATCAGCGTTGAACACCTGACAAGGTTGTAAGTTTTCATCTCTGAGAAACTTGCCAAATTTGTCTTTGAATTTTTCACTGGCATCACTGTCACCTGACAAAATTTCACCACTTATTTCGAGTTGATGGATGCCGTGTCGTTCCTTCCACCGTGACAGCCAACCCACACTAGCAGTAAAATTAGGGTCTCCTTTTAACTTTTCATTTAGTTTCAGCGCGATCGTTTGCAAATATACACCCGATAATGGAACACCCTGTTCCCGTTGTTGGCAAAATCAAACATACAAAGCATCATCTAGGGTTTCATTTTTTGGTTTTTTTAAAGTGCTTCTGCCGCCTAAAACTGTCTTTACTAACCATTTTTGCACAAAAATCTTCAATTTCCTGTCGCTTTTATTTCCAATCGGAAACCGTTTGTTTTCCCACGCCTAACTCTTTTGCAATTTTAGTAAGCGATTCACCTCCATCAATACGAAACAAAGCTTAGAGTTTTTGTTCCATTGTCACTGTCACTGACTTGCGTTTACTCACCATTTTCACTGAACACTGAACGAGACGTAAATAATAAATACAGATCAGTATTGCACTTAGAGTTAAATGACCACTTTTACTATTTGTTAATTGATTACTATGCGCAGTTATAGTTAGTAAAAACAAATTAAAACTTATTTACTGTTTGAAGTTTACTTTATAATCTAGGCTCCCACTATTATTGTTCGTTTTGTGTGTACACAAGAATACACTAATTATAAAAATATTGTCACTACTGACCAACACAGAGTAAAACCTATACTGAGCTTCTCCCTTCAGTTGACACAATAATTGTTGAAGCATTTCGAGAGTCAATAAATATCCCTTAGAAGTCACAAACGTCTAGTCTTATGCATGACAAATCTAAAATTAAAGCCTCTTGAAGTAAACAACGGCTAGTCTTTATAATCACTATTAATAAATTGTCACTCCCAACTGACCTAGTCTAGGTGTAAAGGGTCTTTAGTATAAAGTGCTTTAGAAATAGTTTAATTTTAAATTTATTTTTTTTAAATAATTTTTGTTGGATTTCTATGCTAATTCTTCTCTATTACAAATTTATTGATTTATGAATAAATTAGATAATTGATATTAATTCTAAACTTTACAGATAAGTTTGCAGTCTGGCTCTTCAGTTATTGATTCAAATCCTACTATTAATGTAAGTATTTGTTTTCAAAACATACAATATAACATACAAACATCTTCATTAAAACAAAACCTTGTTCTATTTTTTTTGTAAAACATGAATGCAAGGTGCTTTCTTTGCATTTGTAAGAAAATCTATGCATATATATTGCTGATTTAAAACAGAATACTGGGAGGTTAACCTAAAAGTAAATATAAGTAGCAAACTATTGCTTATTTATGTATCCTTTCACAGTTTCATTGTTTGATAACCTCTAAACCAACAATACTGTAATTTACATAAATTATATTACTACAAATCAATTGTCTGTATTTCAATATCCAATAACGTGCTTGAATTATGTTCTTTGAACAAATAAATGCTCACATAACAACCAGTGCTTACTTTGTTTATGTGTGGGTTAAGTGTTGTGGAGTGACCCTGGTAGATCATGTGTTGGGGAGTGACCCTGGTAGATCATGTGTTGTGGAGTGGTCCTGGTAGATCATGTGTTGTGGAGAGTGGCCTTTGTAATCATGTGTTGTGGAGTGACCCTGGTAGATCATGTGTTGTGGAGTGGCCTTTGTAATCATGTGTTGTGGAGTGGCCTTTGTAGATCATGTGTTGTGGAGTGACCTTTGTAATCATGTGTTGTGGAGTGACCCTGGTAGATCATGTGTTGTGGAGTGGCCTTTGTAATCATGTGTTGTGGAGTGACCCTGGTAGATCATGTGTAGTGGAGTGGCCTTTGTAATCATGTGTTGTGGAGTGGCCCTTGTTGACCTATGTGTTGTGGAGTGGCCCTGGTAGATCATGTGTTGGGGAGTGACCCTGGTAGATCATGTGTTGTGGAGTGGCCCTGGTAGATCATGTGTTGTGGAGTGGCCTTTGTAATCATGTGTTGTGGAGTGTCCTTTGTAGATCATGTGTTGTGGAGTGGCCCTGGTAGATCATGTGTTGGGGAGTGACCCTGGTAGATCATGTGTTGGGGAGTGACCCTGGTAGATCATGTGTTGTAGAGTGGCCTTTGTAATCATGTGTTGTGGAGTGTCCTTTGTAGATCATGTGTTGTGGAGTGGCCCTGGTAGATCATGTGTTGGGGAGTGGCCCTGGTAGATCATGTGTTGGAGAGTGACCCTGGTAGATCATGTGTTGTGGAGTGGCCCTGGTAGATCATGTGTTGTGGAGTGACCCTGGTAGATCATGTGTTGTGGAGTGGCCTTTGTAATCATGTGTTGTGGAGTGGCCCTTGTTGACCTATGTGTTGTGGAGTGGCCCTGGTAGATCATGTGTTGTGGAGTGGCACTGGTAGATCATGTGTTGGGGAGTGACCCTGGTAGATCATGTGTTGGGGAGTGACCCTGGTAGATCATGTGTTGTGGAGTGGCCCTGGTAGATCATGTGTTGTGGAGTGGCCTTTGTAATCATGTGTTGTGGAGTGTCCTTTGTAGATCATGTGTTGTGGAGTGGCCCTGGTAGATCATGTGTTGGGGAGTGACCCTGGTAGATCATGTGTTGGGGAGTGACCCTGGTAGATCATGTGTTGTAGAGTGGCCTTTGTAATCATGTGTTGTGGAGTGTCCTTTGTAGATCATGTGTTGTGGAGTGGCCCTGGTAGATCATGTGTTGGGGAGTGGCCCTGGTAGATCATGTGTTGGGGAGTGACCCTGGTAGATCATGTGTTGTGGAGTGGCCCTGGTAGATCATGTGTTGTGGAGTGACCCTGGTAGATCATGTGTTGTGGAGTGGCCTTTGTAATCATGTGTTGTGGAGTTTCCTTTGTAGATCATGTGTTGTGGAGTGGCCCTGGTAGATCATGTGTTGGGGAGTGACCCTGGTAGATCATGTGTTGGGGAGTGACCCTGGTAGATCATGTGTTGTAGAGTGGCCTTTGTAATCATGTGTTGTGGAGTGTCCTTTGTAGATCATGTGTTGTGGAGTGGCCCTTGTTGACCTATGTGTTGTGAAGGGCCTATTGTAAATAATTTTTTGTAGAGTGGCTTTTGTAGATCATGTGTTGTGGAGTGGGCCTTGTATACCATGTGTTGTGGAGGGGGCCTTGTATACCGTGTGTTGTAGAGGGCCTATTTGTAAATCATTTGTTGTAGAGTGGCCTTTGTAGACCATGTATTGTGGAGGGCCCATTGCAGACCATGTGTTGTAGAGTGGCCCTTATAGATCATGTGTTTTGGAGTAGCTCTTGTAGATCATGTGTTGCGGAGTGACCCTGTTACATCATGTGTTATGAAATAGACCTTGTAGATCATGTGTTGTGGAGTGACCCTGGTAGGTCATGTATTATTAAGTGGGCCTTGTATACCATGTGTTGTGCAGTGGCCTTTGTAGATCATGTGTTGTGGAATGCCTATTATAAATCATGTGTTTTAAATTAGCCCTTATAGATCATGTGTTGTGGAATGCCTATTATAAATCATGTGTTTTAAATTAGCCCTTATAGATCATGTGTTGTGGAGTGACACTGGTAGATCATTCCAGAGACATAAACTAAAGGAAAAAGCAATACCGTTTACTGTTGGGTTGTCTGGCGACTCTCCTTTAAACACTTCTTTCTCTATAGGGGAATTGGAATCAGCTCTCCCGTCAACGAGGGATTCTGAACCAGGTCCTGATTCCATTGTATACTCCATGCTGAAACATCTACTATCATCGGCGAAACTTGTCCTCCTTCGAATATATATTATATTATAGACTGTAGTAGCAGAAAAGTTAGAAAATGATTTTGCCAGTACATTAGCTGTATCACCACTGTAAGTGATCAATATTCCATTTGGTTGCTTCAGTGCAATGGACGGCAACGAAATGGAAGAACCACAAACTGATCTTAGTTTCCTCCATACTGTGGAGGATGGAGTTGTACATCTAATTGTGCTAATGTACAGTGCCCAAGAGTTCATCCCACTCAGCCTAAATATCCTCCGTGCTTTCGCAAGGAGTATTTTATATTCCTGAAAGTGGTCACTTGTTGGGTTTCGCTTAAATCTCCTTAGAGCTCTTTGTCGTAAACGGAGGATTTCTGTGCATTCATTGTTCCACCACGGCACAGGCCGACAGCGTGGATGCGCATAGGTTTTCTGGAATGGTCTCTACAGAAGCATTTAAAATTGTCTTTTTAAAATTTTCAATTGCTTCATCAATAGGTGTCATATAATCCATGTCAAGTGATACAAGGTAATTCGAGTAGGCTTCCCAGTTGGCTTTTCGCAAAATCATTGAGTGCTGATCATGTGCATCTAGTAGCTAAATGAGGGCTGCAAATTGATAGGTCAACAGCTGTCCATCCACCAGTAGATGCTGTTAAATGAGTAGGCGGACCGTCATTTAGCAGACATAAGTTCAGTTCCATTCTTACACTCTCAACAAGTTCACCTAGAGAGTTCCTAGACGGAGATCCCCAAGCCAAATAGTGGGCAATAAAATCCCCTACCAATAAGAACAGAGTCGGTAACTGGCTTATCAAATTCACTAAGTCACTGTGTTGCAGATTTTCTTGTGGTGGCAAGTAGACACAATATACAGTGGTTTTATACGGGACAGCTGTTTGAACAGCTACTGCTTGTAAAGGGGTTATTAAGTTTAGAGGAACAGCATTGATAAAGTCACGGGTTAGGACGGCCACGCCACCTCTAGCTTCTAGTCGTCTGATCTAAAAACTCAATACTCCCTTAAATTGAGTTTATGCAATTCATGGAGATGCGTCTCCTGTAGACATATAAACATCATATACACATCTTGCACGAGTACTTTAAGATCTTCTATGTGACTCCTAACATCATTGATTTTCCATTGTATCATTGACTTGCTAATTGCAGACATTTGTCAACTTAGCAATGGATTTATCTAACACCCATTGGTACTCTCCATTTTTTTACCTTGGACGTTGATAGACGTCCCAGGCTTAGATTCCTCCAATTCCACATCCACCTGTTCAGGGATAAAATTGGAGGAAGTTTTGGATTAAGGAGGGGAGGCTTTATTAGCATGCCCTCCTTTTTTAATATTACTTTTTTTGGCAGTAGTTACTGCCGGTGCCGATTTAGGTTGAATCTTAGTTTCATTTTTTTCGGCATCACAACATTCGACCCAAAAGTCTTATTACCAGATGATAATCTCTTCTGCGTCGTACTATCAGTGTCAGTCAAAGATCTGCTTTTCCACCGAGTCTTGCAGAAGGGGTCAATAAAGAATGCAAGTCGCGTGAGGTGCTAACAGGTTGTACCAAATTCAAAGATGGGTTATTCATGACTAACGAATAGAGAATGCGTGTTACTTTTTCGGTAAGCACTTCTATTTTTCGTGTCAGGCCAGCACAATTTATGTATGACATTGTAGTGGTCAAAGTAGCAGCATGCGATTTTCCATCAACCTTCGGTTGAGCGGATCTATAAATCTTCCTTGCTTCAGAAAACGCTATTTTCTCTTTGGCCATGATGCTTAGGATAGCCTTCTCTTCCTTAAAGCTAGGACAGTTGAAAGATCACGCTGGGTGATCACCACCACAGTTCGCTCACTTTGGAGAATTACTACATTCCTTTTCACCATGCCCTTCTATGCTAGATTGACCACATACACCCTGCTGTGAACATGAAGATCTAATGTGCCCAAAGCGCTGACACTTGAAACATCGCCGAGGGTTAGCTACGTATGGCCTAACTGAGAGCCTTTGGTATCCTGCAGGAATGTATTGGGGTACCTCAGGTTTACCAAAAATTAAAATAAAAGAGGCTGTTGCAACTTTCTCGTCTTTTTCAGTCTTCATAATGGATACGACATCCGTTACCAACTGTGACGACAGTTCCAATTTTATTTCATCTATTGACACGTTCATCAGATCTCTGCATGTAAAATTTGAAAATTTTATCCGCTCCCCCTTTGAAAAATTTAAAGATTTGTGGGGAGCCACAGATACATTGACCACATCAAAAAAAGGAGGTCATTTTCAAAAGAGAACGTGTTTGCTTCTCTGAACTGGTTGCAACAAGCAGCGTTCCATTCCTTAACGTTTTTATTGATGTAACAGGACCTCCTGCATAGGCAGCAATAGCCTTATGGATGACAAAAGGAGACACTTTCGATAAGTCTTTTTCTTTCTCTGTGCAAGAGAATATTGAAAATTTCAATGATGGCAGTGGCGGTGACGTTGCCACTATTATCTTCTTACTTAAATCAACTTTACTAGGATCGTCATGAGAATCCTGGTGTGTTCTCTTCAAACTCGATGCAGACGACGTATTTAAAGTTTCCATATAATGTTATTAGCCAGCCATTGTGTCGGGCATTACGGACGAGACTATAGAAACGGGTACACCCTTGGATCACATCAAGATCATTTCCAACCCTCAGAACTCTGAGGCCTATAGCTTTTCTCCTTAGTTCGACTGGATGGGCATCAGTTGAGAACTCGTAATACTGTACACAGACTCTGACACCTGTGAACGGCGGACACTCCCTGACCAAAGACCGAAGCGGCTGGTAAACCAGACACAGCGCATATGCCTTCGGCAGAGCAAGCTCACATCAGCCTCCCAGACCATAGTTTGTCAAGCTCTGGTCTTTTCAGCTCTTCCAACGCACAACGGTTCTGACCAGTAAAAATCCCTAAGAGAAGATGTACGTGTTTAAATGTTTAGAGATTGTGTTGAATATGTGTAGAAAATGTATTAGTGTGTAATAGTGAAGTTGGTGTTGTTAGTAGTGTATATGTTTGGCCGGGGTGCCACGAGGGACGCCAAACCCCTCTAGTAGATGCGGCTAGTCCGCACCTCCCCTGGGGGAAGTTAACATAAATATGTAAATAGGTATGTAAAGTAATGAATGTTGTATTTACATGTTTTATGTTTGTAACTCAACAACACTTTTACACATCACTATAAAATTACTGGTAGCCTGCAGTATAGTTTGTAATTTATTACAAATACAGTATGTTATTCAAAACATTCTGAATTAAAATTGGGCTGTTTAGTAGAATACTTTGACTTCATTGTTGTGAGAACCAGATAAACATCGCATCATCAAGTTGAATTGAATGAGTATCGTAATTTTTTTTATTTCTCAACATCTTTATCAGAAACTTTCATTTTTTCCATGAACTCTTTAATTTTATTACAATTTTTTGTGATGTTATTTACAGTTGTTCTTGGAATTCCGAATTCCAACAAAAGCTTAACCTCACTTTCAACATTTTATAACCATTTTAGAATGTATTACTTATCAACTGAAGTTCAAGTTTATAATTACTGCGTTTAGACATTTCCATTTTATGTAACCATTGTTGAGGAAAATTATAAAATGAAAACTGAGTTGTAAAATACAATTTTTATACATATACGTATACACTAAAGTGTAACTTATAATGCAATTAAACACTGTCTATTCCTAAAGACTTGTATTATTTTTTATCACGCATATGAGATGTGGAGAACAAAGATCGTGTTTAGATTTTCTCAATAATTGAATAACTGAGGCCTTTTCTGATGACTGGTGCCTATACTACACGACACTGCAGACTTGCAGATTATGTTTATTATTATTGTGATGAATTAAAGAGGTTATACTGTTTCATAAAGCAGATCACTACAAACATGTATTGTTAATTTCAGATTTATTGAGAAGATAAAACTAAACCAAAGTCTCCTTCATGGCCATGCTAGTAGGCCAGCTACAACCAAAGTCTCCTTCATGGCCATGCTGGTAGGCCAGCTACAACCAAAGTCTCCTTCATGGCCATGCTGGTAGGCCAGCTACAACCAAAGTCTCCTTCATGGTCATGCTGGTAGGCCAGCTGCAACCAAAGTCTCCTTCATGGCCATGCTGGTAGGCCAGCTGCAACCAAAGTCTCCTTCATGGCCATGCTGGTAGGCCAGCTACAACCAAAGTCTCCTTCATGGCCATGCTGGTAGGCCAGCGTGGTGTTTGTAGATCCATACTATTCTCACCTTTACAGAAATTTTTAACACTAGATATAAATTTTATAGTAATTGTAAAACCTTTATTGAAGTAGAAGAAGTTTCTCTTCTGACTTCTGTTACAAACTAGCAAAATGAGATTCTGAGTGGAATCAAACATTTTCTCTTTACTTGTTTGATTTTATTTAATTTTTTTTTCAGGTAAAGTTTTCGATAAACCAGTTAGCTGTTTCAGGCCTTAAGGTAAATAGGCTTGATATGTATGGAGAAAAATACAAACCTTTTAAAGGTGTGAAATATATTACTAAAGCTGGAAAGTTCCAAATCAGAATGTAATTTTTTGTATAAAATATGAATTAAAAAACTTTATACTTACTTATATGTATAATATATACTTACATAAGTATATAATCCTTTTTAATATACTTTTTTATATTCCCACTTTTCTTGTTTTCTAATTGGTTTATAATTATTCAGATTACTCAGATTAACAATGAGTAAAACATGACTATCCTTATACCTTCAGAACTATGATCACCTAAGATTCCTTTCATAATGTCATCTTCACTGATTTATAAATCATTACTGTATATTTTAAAATTCATTGGTATTGTGGCCTATTGTATTTGGAAGATATTTGCCCTTTGGGGTTGAGTTTATGAATCACATGTATTGTTACACTAGAGGTATTTGGGTAATAAAAACCCAAAAAAACAAAACAATATACAGTAAACTCCCGATTATCCGTGGAATAGGGTGGCCCGATAACGCCGGATAACGAATTCCCCGGATAATCCGCTATGAACAAAGAAAACACAAAACGATCGATAATCGATTATTATACCATAAGTTACACAAATAATGACCCCGGTTAGTGCAATTTTAAAATAATCGTCAGAGGACAAAATAAATACAGAAAAAAATTTAAAATTACGATGTATTTGACGGATTATAACATGTACATTTATATGTCTAACTATTTACAATACGTACATAAGTATATGTCAAAAGTAAGTATGTATGTACATATGCAATTTCCTTTACACATAATACTTTCACTTTTTAACAAAAAAATCTGTCACTTTCGTCTGTTTTTTGTGAGCATTGATTTAGCTTTAATGTGCGATCTAAGTTTCTTGAGAACCATTTTGTCGCACAGTGTCTAATTGTGTCACGTGTGTCACAAATCCATTAAGATCGATAATGTATATGACAGACATGGATAATGCATATGTCACGTCCTAGACTATTTATAGCTGACATTTGTTTACAATCTTATGATACACATTAGGTTTTCGGGCGTCCAAGCATTTTGTCATTGTCTCTTATATACAGTAGTCTGCTCCCCCCTTTTATTTCGCTGGCCCGCGTCGGGATGCTTCCCTTTCAATGTAAAAATTAGTATGTACATATTTACATATCTATTCCCTTCATCTTAACTTAAACCAACCATAATTCTATATCTCATTGAGATAGATTTTAAGCTTATTTTTAATTATTTTATCAATATTAAAATGAATAAATATAATTATTTGTTATTGTATACATATTTATTAAAATTCTTTTTTCTAACTTGTTTACCTATTCTGATAGCGGGACAGGCTTGGCTTGCTACTTTCACTTCCACTATTGCGTTTTAAAAGTCTTTATTTTAATTAATTTGACTGATTTTGCCTTATTGTGTAAAATGTGTAAATTTTCAGACGGTTTTGGCTGTCTCAGTGTGTAACAATAAATCTAATTTTAGAAAAAATATATAAATACAAATTTTTACAAACACAAGACAACTCTAAATTATTATTAACAGATATTAAAGCAAGATGGTTGAGGCAGTTAGTCAGAGTGTGAAATAGGTGTGGCAACGTCAGAGTCGCTAATTGCAGTAATTGTACTTTTTGATAGACAGCAGTTCTGAATTTTACTGGGACATATGTATTAATCTAAATGCATTTTGCCTGTTACATCATTTATTAGGTTTTTCTATAACATTAGACCATTGTAGGGATGGCCCACTCTGACTATAACCTCCTCAATCATGACAAAGGAAACAAACATTAAAGGTAAAAATAAACATTAAAACGTTTAAATACAACTGTATAGATAAAATTAAGTTTTATTGAGTACATTCTAGTGATGCAAAAACCTCATACCAATGTCAATAACAGTAGCATTGTCCCGCAACACCATCTTTATACTCTCTCGAAGATGAAATTGTTCTTAAACATCTGACAGTCCTTTGCATTACCTCATCGTGGTGATACGTCTACAGAACTGATATATTAGTGGATCCTCATGACATATCAATTATCTATTAGGTAAAATGGCATGGAGTGAATGGTAAATCACCACTTGAATTAAGTCAACCACTACCTTCTCTATGCTGTTTAACAAACCAGCAACTTTTAAGATCTTGGATTTGGAAATAATATTCTGTTCTCACCCATCTAAATATAGCCTTTTCTTCCAATTTAGATTTTAGTTAAAAAAGTACACAGAGTAATCATTACTACATTTTGAGCACTTTGGAGCATTAACACAATCTTTGTCATTATTTCCAAATCCTACATAGGCTGCATACTTTTGCTTTAAGCAAGAAGACCTAATGTGCCAAAAATGCTAGCATTTGAAGTATCGCAATGAGTTAGCCACATGAGTTCTTACAGGGTCCTAATAAACTCTGGAATAACTGGTGTGTCAAGTGTAATAATAATAGAATTAGCAATTTTCTGACCTGGTTTCATCTTCACAATAGTTATATCTATAACTGACTGAAACAAAAGTTCAGACTTGATTTTGATTATTGGTAGATACATTAACTCTACATATCGTGGCTCCCTGTATGACTGTGGGGGCCACGAATACTTTGACTCCATAAAAGAGAAGTCATTTTCTTAAGCGAATGTATTTGAATTCATTAATTGACAGATACATGTACAGATAAAACAAGACCTCCTGCACACTCTGTAGTAGCTTTGTAAATTGAGAATTTGGTAGACCTTTTCCTTCTTTGTAAACAACTAAAAATGTTTGGTGATGACGGCTTAGGTGCCACTGTCTTATTGCAACTTTCTACAACTACCATTAGCATTAAGATCACAGGTGTAGCCTACCAAGCTCAGTATTTGTTTTTGTCCATGAGTAAAGTTTCAAACAGCTGTTGTACCAAGCATTTTGGGCAGAACTATAGAAGGGGATACATTCCATGGATCACTTTAGATCGATTCCAACACACAGAACTCTGGAGCCTATAATTTTCCTTCATAGTTTGACTGGGTCATCAATCAAATACTTTGCAGAGGCTCCGATTCCCGTGCACCACAGACAATTCCTGACCAAAGGCTGAAGTATCTGGCAGACCAACCACCACGCTCCATCTTCGGCAGAACATCTTTCTGGATAAGAGTTTGTCAACCACTGATTCTTTTGGCTCTCCCATCGAGCAAGGGTTCTGAAAAGTTAAATTTCTATATGAAGATGTAAATATGTATAAGAATTAAGTTGTTAATTGATGTAGATATGTATATGAGTATGGGCATTTTGAGAGCTGTCAGTGGTGTTATGTTAGACTGGGGTACCGCGAGGGACGCCTATCCCCTCTTAGTAGGTGCAGCTAGTCTGCACCGCCCTGCGCGTTCTTTTGCTTTTGTAATATATAACGGTTACAAACATAAAGTGTGCAAGTTTTTGTTTTGTATTTAAAGAACAAGGTCTATCTCTTGATCTATATATATATATATATATATATAGAGAGAGAGAGAGAGAGAGAGCTCCTCCTATCCAGTAATCCGACACTACTCTTACCTCAAATTAGGTATTCATAGACCATCATGCTGCCAGTGGTTTTGACGAACCGATTCGTATAACAGCGAGGGAGGTTAACTAACACCAAGTCATCTGGCTTTCCTACCATTCAAAGTGTTAAATAGGCAACTGCTTATTGGTTGGTAAAAGTCTCTTGTTACATGTCTCAGGAGCAATACTTGCAGCACCTACCCTTCAAAGTGTTAAATAGGCAACTGCTTATTGGTTAGTAAAAGTCTCTTGTTACATGTCTCAGGAGCAATACTTGCAGCACCTACCCTTCAAAGTGTTAAATAGGCAACTGCTTATTGGTTAGTAAAAGTCTCTTGTTACATGTCTCAGGAGCAATACTTGCAGCACCTACCCTTCAAAGTGTTAAATAGGCAACTGCTTATTGGTTAGTAAAAGTATCTTGTTACATGTCTCAGGAGCAATACTTGCAGCACCTACCCTTCAAAGTGTTAAATAGGCAACTGCTTATTGGTTAGTAAAAGTCTCTTGTTACATGTCTCAGGAGCAATACTTGCAGCACCTACCCTTCAAAGTGTTAAATAGGCAACTGCTTATTGGTTAGTAAAAGTATCTTGTTACATGTCTCAGGAGCAATACTTGCAGCACCTACCCTTCAAAGTGTTAAATAGGCAACTGCTTATTGGTTAGTAAAAGTATCTTGTTACATGTCTCAGGAGCAATACTTGCAGCACCTACCCTTCAAAGTGTTAAATAGGCAACTGCTTATTGGTTAGTAAAAGTCTCTTGTTACATGTCTCAGGAGCAATACTTGCAGCACCTACCCTTCAAAGTGTTAAATAGGCAACTGCTTATTGGTTAGTAAAAGTATCTTGTTACATGTCTCAGGAGCAATACTTGCAGCACCTACCCTTCAAAGTGTTAAATAGGCAACTGCTTATTGGTTAGTAAAAGTCTCTTGTTACATGTCTCAGGAGCAATACTTGCAGCACCTACCCTTCAAAGTGTTAAATAGGCAACTGCTTATTGGTTAGTAAAAGTATCTTGTTACATGTCTCAGGAGCAATACTTGCAGCACCTACCCTTCAAAGTGTTAAATAGGCAACTGCTTATTGGTTAGTAAAAGTATCTTGTTACATGTCTCAGGAGCAATACTTGCAGCACCTACCCTTCAAAGTGTTAAATAGGCAACTGCTTATTGGTTAGTAAAAGTATCTTGTTACATGTCTCAGGAGCAATACTTGCAGCACCTACCCTTCAAAGTGTTAAATAGGCAACTGCTTATTGGTTAGTAAAAGTATCTTGTTACATGTCTCAGGAGCAATACTTGCAGCACCTACCCTTCAAAGTGTTAAATAGGCAACTGCTTATTGGTTAGTAAAAGTCTCTTGTTACATGTCTCAGGAGCAATACTTGCAGCACCTACCCTTCAAAGTGTTAAATAGGCAACTGCTTATTGGTTAGTAAAAGTATCTTGTTACATGTCTCAGGAGCAATACTTGCAGCACCTACCCTTCAAAGTGTTAAATAGGCAACTGCTTATTGGTTAGTAAAAGTCTCTTGTTACATGTCTCAGGAGCAATACTTGCAGCACCTACCCTTCAAAGTGTTAAATAGGCAACTGCTTATTGGTTAGTAAAAGTCTCTTGTTACATGTCTCAGGAGCAATACTTGCAGCACCTACCCTTCAAAGTGTTAAATAGGCAACTGCTTATTGGTTAGTAAAAGTCTCTTGTTACATATCTCAGGAGCAATACTTGCAGCACCTACCCTTCAAAGTGTTAAATAGGCAACTGCTTATTGGTTGGTAAAAGTCTCTTGTTACATGTCTCAGGAGCAATACTTGCAGCACCTACCCTTCAAAGTGTTAAATAGGCAACTGCTTATTGGTTAGTAAAAGTATCTTGTTACATGTCTCAGGAGCAATACTTGCAGCACCTACCCTTCAAAGTGTTAAATAGGCAACTGCTTATTGGTTAGTAAAAGTCTCTTGTTACATGTCTCAGGAGCAATACTTGCAGCACCTACCCTTCAAAGTGTTAAATAGGCAACTGCTTATTGGTTAGTAAAAGTCTCTTGTTACATGTCTCAGGAGCAATACTTGCAGCACCTACCCTTCAAAGTGTTAAATAGGCAACTGCTTATTGGTTAGTAAAAGTCTCTTGTTACATGTCTCAGGAGCAATACTTGCAGCACCTACCCTTCAAAGTGTTAAATAGGCAACTGCTTATTGGTTAGTAAAAGTCTCTTGTTACATGTCTCAGGAGCAATACTTGCAGCACCTACCCTTCAAAGTGTTAAATAGGCAACTGCTTATTGGTTAGTAAAAGTATCTTGTTACATGTCTCAGGAGCAATACTTGCAGCACCTACCCTTCAAAGTGTTAAATAGGCAACTGCTTATTGGTTAGTAAAAGTCTCTTGTTACATGTCTCAGGAGCAATACTTGCAGCACCTACCCTTCAAAGTGTTAAATAGGCAACTGCTTATTGGTTAGTAAAAGTCTCTTGTTACATGTCTCAGGAGCAATACTTGCAGCACCTACCCTTCAAAGTGTTAAATAGGCAACTGCTTATTGGTTAGTAAAAGTCTCTTGTTACATGTCTCAGGAGCAATACTTGCAGCACCTACCCTTCAAAGTGTTAAATAGGCAACTGCTTATTGGTTAGTAAAAGTCTCTTGTTACATGTCTCAGGAGCAATACTTGCAGCACCTACCCTTCAAAGTGTTAAATAGGCAACTGCTTATTGGTTAGTAAAAGTCTCTTGTTACATGTCTCAGGAGCAATACTTGCAGCACCTACCCTTCAAAGTGTTAAATAGGCAACTGCTTATTGGTTAGTAAAAGTCTCTTGTTACATGTCTCAGGAGCAATACTTGCAGCACCTACCCTTCAAAGTGTTAAATAGGCAACTGCTTATTGGTTAGTAAAAGTCTCTTGTTACATGTCTCAGGAGCAATACTTGCAGCACCTACCCTTCAAAGTGTTAAATAGGCAACTGCTTATTGGTTAGTAAAAGTCTCTTGTTACATGTCTCAGGAGCAATACTTGCAGCACCTACCCTTCAAAGTGTTAAATAGGCAACTGCTTATTGGTTGGTAAAAGTCTCTTGTTACATGTCTCAGGAGCAATACTTGCAGCACCTACCCTTCAAAGTGTTAAATAGGCAACTGCTTATTGGTTAGTAAAAGTCTCTTGTTACATGTCTCAGGAGCAATACTTGCAGCACCTACCCTTCAAAGTGTTAAATAGGCAACTGCTTATTGGTTAGTAAAAGTCTCTTGTTACATGTCTCAGGAGCAATACTTGCAGCACCTACCCTTCAAAGTGTTAAATAGGCAACTGCTTATTGGTTAGTAAAAGTCTCTTGTTACATGTCTCAGGAGCAATACTTGCAGCACCTACCCTTCAAAGTGTTAAATAGGCAACTGCTTATTGGTTGGTAAAAGTCTCTTGTTACATGTCTCAGGAGCAATACTTGCAGCACCTACCCTTCAAAGTGTTAAATAGGCAACTGCTTATTGGTTAGTAAAAGTCTCTTGTTACATGTCTCAGGAGCAATACTTGCAGCACCTACCCTTCAAAGTGTTAAATAGGCAACTGCTTATTGGTTAGTAAAAGTCTCTTGTTACATGTCTCAGGAGCAATACTTGCAGCACCTACCCTTCAAAGTGTTAAATAGGCAACTGCTTATTGGTTGGTAAAAGTCTCTTGTTACATGTCTCAGGAGCAATACTTGCAGCACCTACCCTTCAAAGTGTTAAATAGGCAACTGCTTATTGGTTAGTAAAAGTCTCTTGTTACATGTCTCAGGAGCAATACTTGCAGCACCTACCCTTCAAAGTGTTAAATAGGCAACTGCTTATTGGTTAGTAAAAGTCTCTTGTTACATGTCTCAGGAGCAATACTTGCAGCACCTACCCTTCAAAGTGTTAAATAGGCAACTGCTTATTGGTTAGTAAAAGTCTCTTGTTACATGTCTCAGGAGCAATACTTGCAGCACCTACCCTTCAAAGTGTTAAATAGGCAACTGCTTATTGGTTAGTAAAAGTCTCTTGTTACATGTCTCAGGAGCAATACTTGCAGCACCTACCCTTCAAAGTGTTAAATAGGCAACTGCTTATTGGTTGGTAAAAGTCTCTTGTTACATGTCTCAGGAGCAATACTTGCAGCACCTACCCTTCAAAGTGTTAAATAGGCAACTGCTTATTGGTTAGTAAAAGTCTCTTGTTACATGTCTCAGGAGCAATACTTGCAGCACCTACCCTTCAAAGTGTTAAATAGGCAACTGCTTATTGGTTAGTAAAAGTCTCTTGTTACATGTCTCAGGAGCAATACTTGCAGCACCTACCCTTCAAAGTGTTAAATAGGCAACTGCTTATTGGTTAGTAAAAGTCTCTTGTTACATGTCTCAGGAGCAATACTTGCAGCACCTACCCTTCAAAGTGTTAAATAGGCAACTGCTTATTGGTTAGTAAAAGTCTCTTGTTACATGTCTCAGGAGCAATACTTGCAGCACCTACCCTTCAAAGTGTTAAATAGGCAACTGCTTATTGGTTAGTAAAAGTCTCTTGTTACATGTCTCAGGAGCAATACTTGCAGCACCTACCCTTCAAAGTGTTAAATAGGCAACTGCTTATTGGTTAGTAAAAGTCTCTTGTTACATGTCTCAGGAGCAATACTTGCAGCACCTACCCTTCAAAGTGTTAAATAGGCAACTGCTTATTGGTTAGTAAAAGTCTCTTGTTACATGTCTCAGGAGCAATACTTGCAGCACCTACCCTTCAAAGTGTTAAATAGGCAACTGCTTATTGGTTAGTAAAAGTATCTTGTTACATGTCTCAGGAGCAATACTTGCAGCAGTGTGAGTGATCCAGCACTCGCTTATTTGCCTGAGTGATCTGTCATATTCCTTATCATTTTTGTAGTGCTTTACTAGTGTAACTTTTGTTGGTTTCACAACAGTTTTTTTGTGCTTGTTATAGTACTTTGAAATACATATTTTGTGTACTGTGTTTGTTTTACCCGTAGTGTGCAGTTGAGTTTTTTTTAACATCTAAGAAGTAAAACATTAACATGTTATGCTTTCATTAAATGAATAATTTCCAGTGCTAAATTGACTGGGCAAAGAGGAATCACTCCAAAAAATATCCATGGAACTAAATGTAGGCACTATGACAATACACATTTATTGGAGTAATTGAATCTTATACAGTGGCCATAGATTATTAAAACGCTCTTAAGAATTGCAAAACAGTTCTGTGAAGATTAAAGAAATTGTTGAAGAAAATGAACTGTTACCACGCCAAATCTTCAACATAGACGAGATTGGCTAAAACTTTGAAATGCTGCCAAACCGAACTCTGAACAAAACCTTTAAAATATAGGCTAATAATTGCTCCTTACAGCAATGCTGATGGTACACTTTAGCCTACTTTGTTTGTTGCCATACAGTACACTGAGTAGAACTCAATCTCAACAGCTATATACATTTGATGGATCAAGAGATTGAGGAATATTGCATCTAATTCTATATTTTAACGGCTTAAATAAAAATCTGTTTGTAAGAAATTTTATCGATCTGTGCAGTAGTGTATGTATGTACAGGAAATAATAGTGGTGGCTCGTGGGCAGGTTACACGGTTGCACAGCATCCAAAATGAGAGATAATAGCAAAAAATAATAAATTTATTTATTATGTACTCTGCTATGAGTGATTATTCATCATATAAAATGATCCATCACACAAGGTTGAAAACTGGTACTGCATTTTAGAGTCAAATGCCTGTAACCAAATGCCAAACTAAGTGTCTTCGATATAAAAATATTTTAAACGTTTGGAAGTACATACCTTTGTGAGTGCACCTTTTCAACAATGAAATTTATAATATCAACTCACTGCAACAGACAACTATCTTTGAGATCAACTAAAGGTTGCAACCACTTCAATTCAGATTGAGTTTGGTGAACTGTTAAACTATTGGGCCCGCCCCACAGTGTACTCATAAAGTGAAGTAGGTAGACCTACATACTTATTGATGATTTTAAATTTAAACAAATTAAATTTTTTTCCAATACTGTGTTCTGATAACCCTAAAAAACATGATTAAATAACAACTAAAAATTTAATATTATACTTATTTTGATCCTTTGTACATTGAACTTAATATTAAATGTATATGACAATTTTTGCATAACCTTTATTGATTCATATTATTTAATAAGGCGTGCATACTGTATGGTGTGGCCTATGTGTGGAATTAGTTGTGCGCCCCTCATCTCACTGAAAATATTGACCTGCCCCTTTAGGGTTAAGAAGTTGGTCATCCCTAGATTAGAGGGTAGGGCACCTCTCTTCACCATGGTTATTTCATGCAAGCGATCGTGCCTATACCATGACATAATTTTCCATATTCTCAGGATTATGGATTCCCTACCTGTTTCTACCTACACTTCCCTATACTTCATCTCACAAGGGATGTAATGTGTGTGTAAAGAACTCTTACTTGAAGCAAAAGACCCATGCACATGATCCCCCTGTATCCTTTACCAGAATATTACAATCCTGTAATCACAATCTGTCCCTATCTTTCATAGGCATTAATATTCCTACTCCCTAAGAAACCCAGCCGATCACACTTAATATTTCTAAAAACATATGTTTTGTACCAAGAATTAGGTTAAAAGATACTTAATGAATATCAGTGTAAATTTATAAATGAGGGTTGTGTCCAAAAATTGGCAATTTCTGGGACTCTGTATTAACATTAAATAGCTACAGGGAGGTAAACATTTACTTGTTTTCATTTGGCCAAGAGAAAAACTTCGGTCTAACTAATAATCATCCGAATTTATTGACAATCAGTCAATTTTAAACAAAATTAAAATATGGTGTTAAAACCCTGTATTTATTTATTCTTACTAGCTATAAATATCATTTTTAAGGAATAATTGCATTTAATAGCTACTAATATGTTACATTACACAGATGCATATATGGGCTTTATTTTCATGTAACTCATAATTTACCAGTCACACCATATTTTTTTAACCTTTTGATTAGCATTCACATACCAGTACGTGAGATCGCTCAACGGCCAGCGGGAACATTCTCATATATGTGTGTTCTACCATTTCTCTCAGATTATCGTTGCCGTACATTTACGATTTGTTTTCCTGTATATTAAGCTGTATTCTAGGTTAAATGTTTGCAACTATTTGAACAATAAATACTACACAAGGTACATAGTCACTATTCTTTTATTTCCAATGTCTATGGGTTTTCCCACGTATTTACTGATCATTTCGAAGTTTGTGTGGTATTTTACAATGAATAGGGAAGATTGAATAATGAAGAAATTCTTTTGTTGCCAAAATCTATGGGTTTTCCCATGTGTTTACAGATTGTTTATAAACTCAGGCGAAAAACCAATTATGGTCAACATCGCCAATCAACAACTAAGACAAAAACGCAATATTTGAGATAAAATAAAACAAAAACATAACTTAAACATAACAGTAAAATTATAAAATTAAATATGTAATGATAAATATAAAAACAAAAAAGAGAAACATAACAATAAATAACAAAAACTAACAATAAATCTATAACAATTTAAAAAAATAAAAAACATTCATTGTAAAAAATATATAGAATGATTGAAAAATAACAATAAAGAATATAAAGCAATAATTAACAAAATAACAACAACAAACAATATAACAGTAAATAAATAATAACAATAGGTAACAATTTAATAGTAAATAAATCTTAATATAGTACAATAACAAAAACATAAAATATATTAAATTTAAATAAATAAAAGAGCTATACGCAAAACAAACACAAAGAAATATACGTATAATCATAAAAGCGTATCTTTTTAAATATTAATTTTTTAAAAATATGTTCAAGTGGTGCAAGAAAGCGATCACCCGATCAATGGTTGGGGCATCGTACCATAATACCACTTTTAAACAGCCTTCCACATTAAAAAGGGCACTAATATTGGTTAATCTAACACAATCCACCAAAATATGTTTAATAGTGAAGATATCTCCACAGTACTAACATTGGTGAATGTTCACGACACATCAAATATCCATGAGTTGCAAAGATGTGGCCAACCCGAAGGCATGTAACCACCACTTCCTCCCTACGTTTCGAACGAATAGAAGACCTCCATGGACGGACGGTATCTTTAATTTCTTTCAGCTTTTTCTGAATCACGGTATGACATTCGTCAATCTAAGCAGCGAGCAATAAATACAAAACACACATAATCAGTTGCCATAACTCTTTGAGTAATGGGCACCAAACTTGTAGTATTCTTCGCTGCCTCAGTTTTTGTGTTTCCAAGTATTTCACTGTGTCCAGGAACCCAACAGAATGTTACCCACACCCCTCAATTGAAGCCTGTGTACAGCACACCAAATAACCCCAACTAAAGAGTTGACAGAGAAAACATCCTGAAGAGCACTTTTGGAATCAGAACACAAAAGATAGTGGGAAGATCGAGATTGAATGAGGGTTACCGCTTTGAAAATGGCAAATAGTTCTGCAGTGAAAACACTGCAAGCTGAAGGTAATCCGTACATGTAACTACATCCCGAAGCATAAAACGCACACCCAACACTATTATCCAGTTTAGACCAGTCAGTGAAAATAATTTCACTGTGATGATGAGATTTATAAATAGATAAAAATTCTTGGTGGTAGATCACATCAGGAGTGTCGTATTTTATGTAACTGGACAATGAGAAATCGAAGTGTGGCGCCCCTTTATCCAAGGAGACAGATAGCACATTGATTGTTCAAACATTGTAGGAAGTTGCAACCCAAGGTTATTCATTATTCGTACCATTCGTAGGCCGAATGGAGCGGTCAAACGTCGAAGTGTGTCGTAATCTTCATTTTGCATGTTTTTAAAGATTGCCGGGTGATTAGGTTTGCTTCGAAGACCAGAAATGTAAGATATTTGTAGCATCTGACGTCTTGAAAGAACAGGTTTCTCAGCCTCGACAAGAAGAATAGGGGTTGGGCTAGTTCTAAACGCACCAGTACCAAGTCTAAGTCCAGAGTGGTGGACAGCATCGAGAGTTTTCAGAACTGTAGGTCGTGCCGATGAATAGGCTTGACAGCCATAATCTATGCGCGATCTAATGACCACGCGGTAAAAGCGAAGCATACAAGTTCTGAATACTCCCCGATTCGTACCACTAAGGGCTCTTAACATATCCAAGTTCTTGCTGCATCTCACCTTTAAATCACGAACATGTCAGATCCATGAGAGTCTTTTATCAAATAAAAGACCTAAAAACACTATCCGTGGTTTGAAGCTGAATCCCATCAAGATAAAGGAATGGCTCCTGGTGTTGCCTACGACGACTAAATGTTATACATTGGGTCTTCGAAGCAGAGAATTTGAAACCTGTATTTCTTTACCATTCCTCTAAACTGCTTATTGATAACTTCAAAGATTTTTCCGCAGATGCCATACTACAAGCAGACACATATATACAAAAGTCATCTACAAAAAGTGTTCAGTGTACCAGAGATTGTATATTACTTGTGATACTATTTATTGGCAAATAGCAGGGCAACGGCAAATAGCATGACACTCAGCACGCTGCCCTGCGGTACACCATTCTCCTGTTTATAACTGTTTGAATAAGTGCCTCCAAGACGAATGAGGAAAGATCTGTTTGATAGAAAGTTAGCGATGAATGCTAGGATATTCCCTTGTACACCCCACGTTTTCAAAGTTTTCAGAGTTCCTCTTTTCCATGCCATACCATATGCCTTCTTAAGGTCAAAGAAAACAGCAATGAGTGATTGACGCAAGAGAAAGGCATCTTGAATAGCGGATTCTAACAAAACTAATTTGTCAACGGATGACTGTCCTTGCCTGAATCCGCACTGTTCGTTGGTTTCTAGGTACCAGACAAGACGGCGGTTGACCATCTTCTCCAGTAGTTTGCACAAGATGTTTGTTAGAGATGAAGGCCTGTAACTACTGAGATTGGTTTTGTCTTTACCTGGTTTTAAAAAAGGAATTATTGTCGCTTCTAACCATGCAAAGGGGGAAAACTGCTCCTCGAATAGCCGATTGCATATTCGGAGAAAGTTTTACCGATGATGGTAGATGTTTTAGCATGGAGTATACAATGGAATCAGGACCTGGTGCAGAATCCCTTGTTGACGTGAGAGCTGACTCAAATTCCCCTATAGAGAAAGGAGTGTTTAAAGGAGAGTCGTTAGACAACCCAACAGTAAACGGTATTGCTTCTTCCTTCAGTTTATGTGCCTGGAATAATATATTATAGGCTGTAGTAGCAGAAAAATTAGAAAATGATTTTGCCAGTAGATTAGCAATATCATCACTGTCTGTGGTCAATCTTATATTAGGTTGCTTCAGTGCAACGGAATGGAAGTACCACAAACTGATCTTAGTTTCCTCCATACTGTGGAGGATCGAGTTGTTCATCTAATTGTGCTAATGTACTGTGCCCAAGAGTTCATCCTACTCAGCCTAAAAATCCTCCGTACTTTCGCACAGAGTATTTGCACAGGGTATATTCCTGAAGGTAGTCACTTGTTGGGTTTCGCTTAAATCTTCTTAGAGCTCTTCGTTGTAAACGAGGATTTCTGTGCATTCATCGTTCCACCACGGAACAGGTGGACAGCGTGCGTGAACAAATTATTTATGAATGGTCTTTTCAGCGGCATTCAAAATGGTATTAGTAAAATTTCAACAATTGCATCAATGAGTGTCAGGTAATTTGTGTCAAGTGATACAAAATATTTTGAAAAGGCGTCTTAGTTGGCTATCCCCCCAAAACGGGGATGACGATCATAACAGAGGGAGGAGTCACATAAATTCATCCTAATAGGCACATGGTTCCTTCTATACATGTTGTCAAGCACTGGCCATGTGCATTTAATAGTTAGAAGAGGGCTGTAGATCGATAGGTCAACAGGTGTCCATCCACCAGTAGATGCTGCTAAACGAGTAGGCAAACTGTCATTTAGCAGGCATTGGTCCAGTTACGTTCTTACACTATCCACTAGTTGTCCACAAGGGTTGCAGGTTGGAGATCCCCAAGACAAATGGTGGGCATTGAAATCTCCTATCAATAAGATCGGAGTCGGTAACTGAGTTATCAAGTTCACCAAGTCACTGTGTTGCAGTTTTTATTGTGGTGGCAAGTAGACACAACACACAGTGATTTTATATAGGACAGCTGTTTGAATGGCTACTGCTTGTAAAGGGGTTATTAAGTTTAGAGAAACAGGATTGATACAGTCACAGGCTAGGATGGCTACGCCACCTCTAGCTCGATCTTCTGTAACGAAGTCTGATCTAAAAACTGAATACTCCCTTACATGGAAGTTATGCAATTCGTGGAGATGTGTCTCCCTTAGACATACAAGCATTGGATACACATCTCGTGCGAGTACTTTAAGATCTTCTGTGACCCCTAACGTCGTTGACGTTCCATTGTATCACTGACTTGCTAATTGCAGACATTTATCAACTTGGCAATGGATTGATCTGACACCCATTGGTGCTCTCCATTTTTTTACCTTGGACGTTGACAGACGTCCTAGGTTTAGATATTTCCAATTTCATATCCACCTGTTCAGGGATGGAATTGGAGGAAGTTTTAGATTTAGGAGGGGAGGCATGCTCTCCTTTTATAATATTACATTTCTTGGCAGCTGTTACTGCTGGTGCCAGTTTAGGTTGAACCTTATTTTCATTTTTTTTTCGTCATCACAACATTTGACGTAAAAGTCTTATAACCAGATGGGAATTTCTTCAGCATCGAGCTATCAGTGTCGGTTTAAGACCTGCTTCTTCCACCGAGCCATCCCGTAGAAAGGGTCGGTAAAGAAAGCAAGTCCCATGCGGTGATAGCAGGTTCTACCAAATTCAAAGACAGGATATTTGTGACTAATGAAAGAAGGTGTGTTGCTTAGATCGCGCTGGGTGATCATCACCACAGTTCGGGCACTTTGGAGAATTACTGTATTCCTTTTCATTATGCCATTCTACGCTACATTGACCACATTCACCCTGATTTGAGCACGAAGAACTAATATGCCCAAAGCGCTGACACTTGAAACATCGCCGAGGATTACCTATGTATGGCCTCACTGAGAGTCTTTGGTAACCTGCATAAATGTGTTCCGATACCTCCGGTTTACCAAAAGTTTAAATAAAAGAGGCTGTTGCAACTTTTTCACCGTTGTCAGTCTTCATAATGGGTACAATACCCATTGCCGACTGTGACGACAGTTACGATTTCTGGAAAGAACAGTGATTGAGTGTTTGGCCAAAAACTCACGAGTTCTGAGTGCTGAGTGAGCTGGAGTGTTGTCGTGATGGAAAAACCAGTTATCACTTCTCCAGAGTTCTGGCCTTTTACGTCGGACGGCGTCCCTCAGACTTTTCAGTACTTCAATGTAGGTAATCTGGTTGACTGTAGAGCCTTCAGGGAGGTACTCGTAGTGAACAACACCCTTAGCATAAAAAACTGTCAGTATCACCTTCACATGCGACCGAACTTGGCGAGCTTTTTTGGGTCTTGGGGACGTTTGACTCACCCATTGGGATGATTGGACCTTCATTTCAATGTTGTAACCATACACCCATGATTCATCACCGGTTATAATTTTTGTCAAAAAGTTCTCATCTTCATTTGAACGATCAAGCAGTTCCCAACAAACCCAGACGCGATTGGCTTTTTGGTCGTCGGTCATCAAGCGTGGCAGAAATTTCGCAGCGACGCAATGCATCTTCAATTTTTCGGTCAAAATCTCGTAACAAGATCCAACTGATATCCCACACTCTTGGGAAAGCTCCCTAATGGTCAGACGTCGATTTTCGCACACCAAGGTGTTGATTTTGTCAACGTGTGGGTCATCAGTTGACGTTGAAGGACGTCCAGGATGCTCATCGTCATCAATCGACTGTCGGCCACCCTTGAAACATTCATACCACTTGAAACATGCAGTTCGCTTCATGGAAACATCGCCGTAGGCCGTGTTAAGCATGGTAAATGTCTCTGTTGCAGATTTCCCTAGTTTTACACAAAATCTCACAGCAATTTGTTGCTCCTTCAGGCTGTCCATTTTACAATCCAACAAACGAAAAAAACACTCTTTACTAAACTGCGTGTAACTCATCAACAAATGAAGATATCTGCGACTGAAATACCGTGTTTTAATCAGCTGATTTATATGAACCTAGCGACACCAAGCGGATTCTCCTGAAACTGACTTGAGCCGCGAAAATTCAAACAGTCCTCATATTTTTTGAACAGACCTCGTATTACCACAATTTAAAAAATTAGAGAAAAATAAAGAAAAAATTTGAATAAAAAAATATAAACATTTTTCAAAAATATGTTGCTCCCAGGGGCCATTTTAGGACAGTCACTTGTTGCTAATCAGGGGGGTGATAGTGATTGCCTGCTCGTGGTGCTTCCTGCGTAATCTAAACGATCACTGAGGTTTCCGGCTTATCAATGCGCTGACAAAATGATTTCTAGAGCCCTTACACAAATCAGCTCTTCTAAGACCTTTGACGACACCCTCCGAATTTTATATTGGAATGCCAGAGGCTTAAATGATGCTAAATTTCTACAGTCTAAACAAAAAGTCTTGAAAGAAGACGCCGATATCTTTTTTATCGTGGAAGCAGGAGCTGCTACCGAGAATCCTGATTTTTATTCTTTAACCGGATACATTATTCAGATGCTGATGAGATCCAGGGAAATAGCTTCGGGAATATGCTGTGGAGTTAAAAACAACATGATAACCAAGTTTAAGATTTTGCGCGAAATGGATGATGTAGACAAACTTGAAGCTGTTATGATCTAAATATGGAAGAACAAACAGCACTTCTCTATTGTAAATGTATACAACCCACGTGGCTAACATACCATCATTGGACATAATAGAATCAACCATCCAACCAAATAGTCTTCTTCTCGGAGATTTTAACAGTACTTCACAGAGATGGGGCTATACATATACCACCCCTGTAGGACGACTTGTTGAAGAGATGATAGATAGCTGCTTACTTGATGTAATGGACAACCCTCCCACGTTTCTGTCCTACAACGGACAAACTTCCAGATCTGACCTTGTTATAACAGATCCACATGTCACAGAAAAGACATCAATTAAACTTTTGGAGGATGCAGGAGGCTGCGGCCATAGGGCTATTCTCACCAGAATCTGTGCAGACAAGATAGTAATCCAAAGCATCCGAGCCCAATGCTGGAATTTTAAAAAAGCCAACTGGCAGTTATTTCCTGCTTTAACGAATGGTGCTCTTCCCTTGTCTATAGTAACAGATTCCCCTGAAGACACAATGTCTTCTATAAACAAAGCTATCCTGGAGTGTGCTTCTAAATCCATCCCGCAGGGTCAGAATAAAAAATTCAAACCTTTCTGGAATTATACTCTAACCAATCTGAAAAGGGACAGAAATGCAAAGCGCAGCAAGGCAGAGACGACCAAGTCTTTAAACGATCTAATCAACTTGAAGAGGATTCAAGCCATATTGAGGCGCGAAATCATAATCGAAAGGATGGCACTAAAGCACACCACTACGTTTCGCAAATGAACAATAATCAAAGCCAAACCGCCCACCACCCGTTAGAATGTGGGAACAAAACATTAACAAACCCATTGGACATCAGCAATGCACTGTGTAAGCACTATACGAAAATCAGTCACGTAAAAGGAGACAGAGTCGTTGGCAAATCCCTTACAGAAAAACCCTTAAGTTCCTGCCTCCATCCTAAACTATATGAGTTATTCTTCACTAAACTTCACTATTGAAGAGCTCGAACTCGCCCTCACGCTCACAAAGAACTCCAAATGTGCTGGCATCGATGGAATATTTCCTGAATGTCTAAGGATACTCTGCAGCAGTGGCAAAGAAACCATCCTTGCAGTCATTAACCTTACCTGGACAATTCATGTGCACCACCAGTGGAGAAAGGCTGAAATAATTCCGATCCTCAAGAAAGGTAAACCACCAAATAAACCCGATAGCTACCGCCTAATATCATTAACAAGTGTCAGAAAAATAGCAGAAAAAATGATTGGGAAAAGACTCGGCATATTCACTGAAACCTACGGAATCATAAACAGCGGACAAGCTGAGTTTCGGAAAAACAGAGGTACAATGGACCACATACTAAATTTCACCCAACATGTTAAGGATGGATATCACAGGAAGATGTCAACACTTGCATTTTTGGTCGATCTAAAAGCTGCCTACAATACTGTATGGAGACCGATGCTCATTCACAAACTTGCAATCTACGGCATGACCGGAAATATGTTCAGATGGATGAAATCTTTCCTTTCACAGCGACAAATACGGGTTCTTTTCTCTAACGTAACCTCAAAATTCTGCTTACAAGGTCTTGCGCAGGAAGTTGCCCTCAACTGCGCCTTATTTAATGCAATGATCAATGATCTCCTAAAGGCAATCAAAGAAATACCTGGAACAGAAGCACTCCTATATGCCGACGATCTCCTAATATGAGCAACCAGTGGTTCTATCCCCGCTTTGGAAAAATGTTTAAACGAGGTACTGAGGAAGCTTGAGCAATGCATGACTGAGAACGCAATGACCAATCCTCATACCTAGGAATAAACTTGGACCGCCGTCTCTCCTGGAAACCGCACATACAAAATTGCGCACAAAGAACTTCAAAAAGACAAGACTCCTTAAAAGATTGACTGCGACAATGTGAGGTGCTTCCTAAGATGTGCTTACAACCTACAAGACCTTCGTTAGGCCCGTATTAAATTACGTCAGCAAAATTACGGTCACAGCTAGCTCTGCCACAGCAAGGAAGCTGGAAATCGTATAAAATACTGCCCTGAGAACCCTAATTGGAGCCCCAAAATCAACGCCCATAGCGGCAATGGAATCACAGACTAATATCCAAACACTACAGGTCCACAGAAAAAAATTCTGAGAAAGAAACAAGCGCGTTTACAAAGACAAATGGGATAACTATATACAACCTTTCTCTAGGCTTAAAACACAGAAAACTCCCATTGAAGACCTTGCAACTAAGTACGAGATCCCCCGCTCTCAACCACTTCCACTCCTCAATCACAGTGAGTTTTTCAGCCAACTTCCGGAAGCTAAGTTCAACCAAAGAAACCATCAGTTTACAAAACAAAAAATCGCTATCCACTGAGTTAGAAAAAGCAGCAAATCAAATCATAGCCGAAGACTATCCTCTGAATAAATGGCTTCACATTTACACCGATGGATCCTCGATACCACGAACAGGTAAAACAGGAGCAGGCTACTTTAGTAGACTATTTGAAATTTTTCTCCCAGTGGGTGCACTTCTCAGCAATTACGACGGTGAAGTTTCTGCAGTCTTGGCCGCAGCTAAGCTAGAGCAGATCAACCAGCTATAAACACAGTTTTTTTGGTTGATTCCCAGGCAGCTATCCATAACCTATCAAATAACACAGAAACAGATTGCCCAAGACAACTAGAGTGCCGACGAATTCTACATACACTTGGGCAAAAAGGATGGCTTATCAAACTTCAATGGATCCCCAACCATGTCAACATTTTCGGAAACGAAAGAGCTGACAAACTAGCAAGGAAAGGGACTACACTTCAGCAACCTGGGTGCCAACCATCTCTAAAATCTTCTAAACTGCCAATAAGTGCTGCAACAGAGAAGTGGGACCGACAGCATTTAACCCAAGAAGCAGCTGGTAAAAAATGGGAAAGCCTTGTTACCGCTGGGCCTGTTGGAAACAATCTGCCGCGAGCTGTTGCTGCATTCCCATCTGAATCGCATCAAAGTTCTCCCAACACCATATTGTCAACTGTGTGGCTACACTACAATGGACACAAAACATCTCGCTGCATGCCCGGCACTTGACCATTCCATTCAAGAAGAAGAAGTATACCGGGCAGCTAATCTCTACTGGCTCAACAGCCAAGGGTGGGGGTTGGCTAGTAAGTAAGTACTTGTTGCTAATCAAAGGGTTAATAAAGAAGACTTAACTGTCTAAAGTATTATATATTTAGTTCACATTATTAAATACAATTATATAATTACTTTTATAAATGCAGGTATATGTAAGTACATATGTTAGTCATCTATGCATGAACTCTAACTTCTGGGACTATAGAAACAAACAATTTGTTTAAATCTATTGCAGTAAACTTAAATTTATATAAGTATACTAATTATGAATGTCATTTTTACTTTATTTTACAAGATAATTTTATTATATAAAAATATGAATTAGTTGTACAGTTTTACAAAGTGATTGTGTGTTTCCCCAAAATAGATTTCCTATTCTCTTTAAAACCTTTACTAGGCTCTGCATATAGTTAATGTACTGTATTACTGCTGTGCATGGAAGTACAGTGTATTGAGCTGTATGTTTACTTTACCATCTGTGTTATATATTTCATACAATATGCCCTTTTTACAAAATTCAATTTCTATAAAAATTTTATTATAAAATAATACATTCGGGTGTACAAATATATACAAATTCAAATAACAAATGCATACATTATACAAAACTACCTGTATTTTACAACCTTTGTATCATAGTTTACAATTAACAGTTTCTAAACATTCTTTTTAATAAAACTAATTCTTCATTGAAGTAAAAAAATCATTTCAAAACACAAACGTTTGGTGCCTCTTTTATATTACCTTAAAAATAGACTTTTTGTAATAAATAAATTAAATACATAATATATATGGGGCTTATTATAAATAAGCACAAAGTTATAATTCAGCAAATACAAATATTAGTTTTGTGAATTTTAAAACTAAAAAAAAATGTGAATAACTTTATAAATTTAGGCATTTCATAATTAATTGAATCAGCAATTAATATCTATGCTTATATTATAACTATTTATGAATTTCTTGTATTAATTTACATTATTCTTTATAAGTCTGCTAAAATTGTAACCAAGTCATATTTGTTGATTACATCTTCACAGAGCTACTAGCTTTCACTAAAAATCTTGTAAATATTTTACAACTACCCTACAGTAGCAGTTACTTATACTTGTTGAGGATGGCCGATGGGACACATCTCCCGAAATGGCCGTCCTCAATAAATACAAGTAGGTAAGTGCTACTATAGGCAAAATGTAAAATATATACAAGTCTGTGTAACTAATTTATAAAATTAATAAAGTATTTAGAAATAAAAGAAAATAATTTGTTAGGTTATAATTATACTAAAAATGTATAATAAAAGTATATTTTTATTGAAATAACTTTCCAGGGTTGTATGATTACTATTAAGTCAGTACTTTGAAGTGTGATACTATTAAATGATAATACTTATGGTTTTTACATTCTATGACTCTGCTAGGGTTTATATAAATGTGTTAACTGCAATAATCTTCTGGCTTGCCTAGAAATATCAACTCTGTAAATACATAGATGACATTGCTAGAAAAGACCGTAGATTAAAGCATCCAAAAACATAAACACTATATAGTACTAAAGTGAATGAAAGAAAACAGTATTACTGGAGTAACATCAGAAACACGTTTTTGCAATCATACAGAGTCGGTTCAATAAGTATCGGGACTGGTTCGCTGTATCCTCAACGGAGCGGTGGAGAGGGGTCCAACTTTGTCATCTTCGTTATAAGGGGTCCCCCACCTTTCAGGCGCACTTTAATTTGGTGGTCTGCGGGCATGCGTTGCGACAGGAGGTGGATTTTTGTGGAATATGATTTTTTATGGTGTCATCGTGCCAGCATGGAGCGAATCGTCGAGTAGCGCTACACTGTGAAGTTTTGCTTTCAACTCCAAGACACTTGAACTCATCAAACAGGTTTATAGGGATTATGCCTCGAGCAGCACGTGTTTCTAAGTGCACAAAATGTTTAAGGAAGCCCGAGAGTTCGTCGAAGACAAGCACAGCGTCGAATGCCTGACAACTGCTTGAACTGATGCTCAGGTGGCCCAAAGTGAAAAATGTTTTGGACAATGACAAGCGTTTAATTATCCCCCATATCAGTGAGGAGACTGGCCATTCAGTTCAAATCGTCCACACCTTTGTAACAGAAAATCTTGCAATGATTAAAGTGTGCGCAAAGCTGGTGCCAAAGTCTTAAGTGAGGAATAAAAATTGTCGCAGGTAGAAATTTTGCAAGAAATTTTGGGCTGCGTCCAGGAAGATGAAGATTTTCTCGATAATGAATTGTGGGTGTCCCCAGTTTGAACCGGAAACAAAATGTCAAAGTCCAGAATGGTACACGCAGAGGACCCTCAATTACGAAAAAAGCTCAGATGTCAAAATAAAAAATCAAAACCATGCTGATTGTTTTTTTTCAACCAACGTGGCATTGTTCACAAGGACTTTGTGCCAACTGGAACAACCGTAAATGCTGTGTTTTATCTACATGTACTGACATCGCATAACGTGCACACGATCAGCCATTGCAAAGAATTAGAAACTTCACCACGACAATGTGCTGTGCTATGGTGTGATTGTTGTGTGACAGCTGCTGATGAGATTCTGCGTAGCAACGTTGTCTCAATCCCTTATGCCCTAGTCCTGAACCTACCAGACTTTTTCTTGTTTTGCAAATGAAAAGGAACCTCAAAGGATTACGGTTCGACTCCATTGAGGCGATTCAAGAAATGACGATAAAGGTTCTCAACAGTTTTCGAGAAACCGACTACCAGCGGGCTTTTGATTGAGTGGCAGACGTACCGAACTAAGTGTATCGATGTAGGAGGAATGTATTTTGAAGTTAAGTAATTGTAATGATACCTGCAATTATATTTGATTTTTAGAACCAGTTCGGATTCTTATTGAATAGACTGTGTATGTGTATTTTGTGTGTGTCTGTGTACATGTAAGCAAGTTTGTGTTTATCCATGTGTTTGTACTCTTGTGTACTAAGTGTAATGGATTATATTTTATAAAAAACATACTAATAGTATATTAATACAATTTTTTTCAGTATATTCAACTTGTTATATTGTATCAATTTTTTAACTTATTAGTAAAATATATTCACGCTTTCTGCACAACCATTTGGAAAATGAAACATAGAAGATATTTTTTAAATTATACCTATTCAGTTAACTATGACTTATTAAAAATTAACATTTTAAAATGAAATACAGGAATATATATTGTGAAGATGCAAAATCTGTACATGAATCCTAATATCAGTAATTATGTAAAAGAAAACAAAGTGTTCTTACATAGTGTAAAGAGCATCTATTAATAAGATCTGATAGGTAAATGTGTGTATTCTGTTTATTGTTTATTAACAAAATAAAAGATAAGAAAAATTCATAAATTAAGACCTTATGTAGAATTTTTTCAGCTGTAGATATGTAGCTAACTATCACAGAGATCTTGCATAGGTTATACATTTAAACGTGATGTTTGTTACTAGTAATTACTTTAAATAAGAATGAAAAATTATCGGTAACAAAAAGTTAAAATACTTTGACAAAGCAGATTACATATCTGTACTCAAATAACAGAGTTGATAAAATAACTGTATCTTAGACACTGGTAAGCGTTCAACTATTTAAACTTCAGTGACTTATTGAAAATAAAGCTAAAATTTATAGGAATAAATTTTGTTCAAGTATTGTAAAAAAAGATACATTTCAGAGATTTGTATGAATTTTGAGTAAATAGATAAAATTTAATTTATCTGAAAGTGAGAAATAATTTTTGTACCATATATTCAATAGTACAAAGAATAAATTACTATAACACATCACTAATAAGTTAGAGTTCATTAAAATAAATATATTATTAATTCCACCTTGAACTTGATCTATGCTTCAAGTATTACACTTTTAAAAATATAAAAACTTTCTTAAAATTAGAACTTACACTTAGGATTTATGAGGGCAATAGATTTGGGGGCCCGATTTTCAGTTCCAATGCTGTCTGAGTTTCCACAGTCTGAGTTGAAAATGGATTTATATCTTGTATACAAATTAAAAATTAGACAAATATCATGACAGGTATGAAAAGACTTAATTAGTTACTTGTATTTTAATATTATGTTTTTAAATGTAAACCCGTTTTCCTATTAATTAGAAATTCACAAATTATTATAAGACACAATTATAACGTAATTTTGAAAAATAATTACCAAAATCTTTTATCTGTATTTTTCTACATAAACATGATGTACATACTTCTACCCAGCACCAAATTAAACATATTTAAAAACAAAATTTGTTTTAAAAAAAATTCTATATTAATAAGCCTTTCTTTGTATATTAACACAAAATCAATTCACAGAGAGTTTTCAGGTACATAAACCAATCCTACTTTGCCTTTAATACCTTATTAAACCTAAATAAGTTACAAAACGAATAATTATTACATTTTACGCCAACAAAATTCAACACTAAAATTATTCGCTTGAAACAGATTACATATTTAAGTGTGTAGCGGTCTTCCCTTCACATTCTTTAAAAACTTGTAAAATAAGCTACACCAATAACTATAAATTGAAACAAAAATCAACTAAAAAATATATACAAATTTATTTCAAACATTAATTTACATATTACTCTAAGAATGTGTTATTGATTGTTTTAATGTTTAGCATTATGTTCATATTTTGAACTAAATTTGATACAGTTAATGTCTGACAATTTCAATCCTTCACAAATAGGTAATTGCGAAGAAGCCCTCCATGTAGTTGCTAAATCAACTTTAATTATATCTAAAAACTTGATTTCTTGTTTACACAGACTAAATGTTTTTGTTTATATGCACTACAGTGAAAATAGTTATATTATCACAATAAAATAGTACAGCAATACTTTTGCATATAATTATTTGTGATGTTTTTTTTTAATTAGTATTAAATAACTTACAAAATAAATTACATACCTAAGCTGCAAAGTCTAGTCTTTTAACTTATGTTATGTTTAAGCACAATAAAAATGATTTGTTCACATTAATGCGGTCATTTCATTTTTAAGTTATTTTTCAAATGATGTTAAAAACTTAACGACTGTGTTGTGGTTTTATTATGTTTATTACTATATTTCTGATGGAAAGAATTGAAAATGACTCTCATAACTACGTTATATGTGATGTAGAAGACAATGGATTTCCAGTGTGTACAAGAAGTTTCTGTCCTGAACAGAAGCACAGAAACTTTTCTAATAGTCTGAGTAGTTCTAAAACTTTTCCTTACTTATGAAATGAAATTAATTTCTTTATTTTATTTATGAAATCACTGATAGATTCAGCTTTGATAAAGCTATATGGCTAAGGTAAAATACCTTACACATGGAAAAGCTATATGGCTAAGGTAAAATACCTTACACATGGAAAAGCTATATGGCTAAGGTAAAATACCTTACACATGGAAAAGCTATATGGCTAAGGTAAAATACCTTACACATGGAAAAGCTATATGGCTAAGGTAAAATACCTTACACATGGAAAAGCTATATGGCTAAGGTAAAATACCTTACACATGGAAAAGCTATATGGCTAAGGTAAAATACCTTACACATGGAAAAGCTATATGGCTAAGGTAAAATACCTTACACATGGAAAAGCTATATGGCTAAGGTAAAATACCTTACACATGGAAAAGCTATATGGCTAAGGTAAAATACCTTACACATGGAAAAGCTATATGGCTAAGGTAAAATACCTTACACATGGAAAAGCTATATGGCTAAGGTAAAATACCTTACACATGGAAAAGCTATATGGCTAAGGTAAAATACCTTACACATGGAAAAGCTATATGGCTAAGGTAAAATACCTTACACATGGAAAAGCTATATGGCTAAGGTAAAATACCTTACACATGGAAAAGCTATATGGCTAAGGTAAAATACCTTACACATGGAAAAGCTATATGGCTAAGGTAAAATACCTTACACATGGAAAAGCTATATGGCTAAGGTAAAATACCTTACACATGGAAAAGCTATATGGCTAAGGTAAAATACCTTACACATGGAAAAGCTATATGGCTAAGGTAAAATACCTTACACATGGAAAAGCTATATGGCTAAGGTAAAATACCTTACACATGGAAAAGCTATATGGCTAAGGTAAAATACCTTACACATGGAAAAGCTATATGGCTAAGGTAAAATACCCTACACGTGGAAAAGCTATATGGCTAAGGTAAAATACCTTACACATGGAAATTATTACAATGGTTACAAGAATACAGTTATGTTTGTAATAACTTCCTCCAAAGAGGATTGCTTTGGAGAGGGTTTATTTATTTATATTAAAAATTAGACCACAATTGCTTCAAATTGTTAAAGAAGCTAGTGCTGTTTTATAGAAAGGGCCAACATGTGAATAACAACTATGTGAAAAAGTAAAATAGGTTTGACAAAACACAAACTGCTTTGAAAAATCTGTTTTTATGGCAAAACAGGCTTTACTTATCAAATATGTATTCTTGTGTTTGCTCTGCAATTTAGTAAAAACAATTAATGGTAAATACAACAAAATATCAAACTTATCTCGTCTTTATCTATCTCATCTGAAAAAAGCATAAAATAATCATAAATTTTTGGCTCCACTTTAAAAGCTTTTAATTGAAATAAACTAAAAATTGCTATTATTATTAAATTATTTAAATACTTGTATGATTCTGTTATCTAATTATAGGTAACATTAAATAACATATTATGTTTATGACAAATTGTAGATATGGCTGCAATTATACTGAATTTTAAATAATAAAATATCATAATCACAAAGTTATATTAGTCTTATTATTGTAGCTTAAAACAAAATAATAAAAAAGTTAAACCTACATATGGCCAATTTTAAATAAAATAAGTATATAAATTTATCATAAGAGTTTATACATAAATACATATATTATAACAGAAATAATTACAAAATGGTTGTAACAGTTATAATTATTTCAGGTTCACTTGTTATATCACTGTGATGACTCTTAAATGGCTTTATATGATAAAGTGTCTGTAACCTGTGTATTAATCTTTTAAATAAAGCTATTTCAGTCTTTCAAAATATAGTATATCATTAACAATTAACTTAATTGAAACACATAACCAAACTATAATTAAATATTATTTAACTAAGTGAATACTTAAGAGCTTACTTGCTGACACGTTACAAAACTATCGTTCCTCTTATGAAGCAAAGCCTCTAGGAACGCCTTTATGCATTAACTTAGATAAGTGTAATTTATTTATAGTTTAATTAGTAGATTCAAGATGATTACAACAAGCAACCATAACTAAATGTGTACATTCAAAATATTACAGTTTTTGTGTAGTTTTATTTCACCATGCTTTTTATTAACATTTACAGATAGAAAAAAGGGAATGTAAAGTAAAAAAATCAATGCAAATTTTATATTGTAAAATAATATTAGAAGTACTTTTTTGTTCTTATAAGTAATTATTACGTAACCGAGAGAAAACTTTTGAACTTACCTGCTGACATGTTTCGAAACCCACTACTCAAACTATACAATTTGTGAAAAACAAGTCATTCCGAAAGGAAAGGTAGATAAATGTACTCAAATATGTTGAAATATTCCTAACAGAAGTGAAAATTAGTATATTAAGAATTTCAGTGAAATGAGCGCTATTGTCTAGGCATATTAATTATAAATATTATATAATACTATATGGAAAACTTTTCAATAACAAAAGGTTACTGATTTTTACAAATAGTTTACTAACCTAATAGTGCAGTGTTTATATCACACTGTGAACTAATTCAATTGGTCAACGAAACGATTGTTTCGAAACGTGTCAGCAAGTAATCTCAACATTTCACTCAGCTACACGATAATTACTTATACTACTGTACTAGGAATTGTGCAGTACAGTTTGTGTTGAGTGTGTACTAGGACTTGTGAAGTACAGTTTGTGTTGAGTGTGTACTAAGACTTGTGTAGTACAGTTTGTGTTGAGTGTGTACTAGGACTTGTGAAGTACAGTTTGTGTTGAGTGTGTACTAGGACTTGTGAAGTACAGTTTGTGTTGAGTGTGTACTAAGACTTGTGAAGTACAGTTTGTGTTGAGTGTGTACTAAGACTTGTGTAGTACAGTTTGTGTTGAGTGTGTACTAGGACTTGTGAAGTACAGTTTGTGTTGAGTGTGTACTAGGACTTGTGTAGTACAGTTTGTGTTGAGTGTGTACTAGGACTTGTGTAGTACAGTTTGTGTTGAGTGTGTACTAGGACTTTTGTAATACAGTTTGTGTTGAGTGTGTACTAGGACTTGTGTAGTACAGTTTGTGTTGAGTGTGTACTAGGACTTGTGTAGTACAGTTTGTGTTGAGTGTGTACTAGGACTTTTGTAGTACAGTTTGTGTTGAGTGTGTACTAGGACTTGTGAAGTACAGTTTGTGTTGAGTGTGTACTAGGACTTGTGTAGTACAGTTTGTGTTGAGTGTGTACTAGGACTTGTGTAGTACAGTTTGTGTTGAGTGTGTACTAGGACTTGTGAAGTACAGTTTGTGTTGAGTGTGTACTAGGACTTGTGTAGTACAGTTTGTGTTGAGTGTGTACTAGGACTTGTGTAGTACAGTTTGTGTTGAGTGTGTACTAGGACTTGTGTAGTACAGTTTGTGTTGAGTGTGTACTAGGACTTGTGTAGTACAGTTTGTGTTGAGTGTGTACTAGGACTTGTGTAGTACAGTTTGTGTTGAGTGTGTACTAGGACTTGTGTAGTACAGTTTGTGTTGAGTGTGTACTAGGACTTGTGTAGTACAGTTTGTGTTGAGTGTGTACTAGGACTTGTGTAGTACAGTTTGTGTTGAGTGTGTACTAGGACTTGTGTAGTACAGTTTGTGTTGAGTGTGTACTAGGACTTTTGTAGTACAGTTTGTGTTGAGTGTGTACTAGGACTTGTGTAGTACAGTTTGTGTTGAGTGTGTACTAGGACTTGTGTAGTACAGTTTGTGTTGAGTGTGTACTAGGACTTTTGTAGTACAGTTTGTGTTGAGTGTGTACTAGGACTTGTGAAGTACAGTTTGTGTTGAGTGTGTACTAGGACTTGTGTAGTACAGTTTGTGTTGAGTGTGTACTAGGACTTGTGTAGTACAGTTTGTGTTGAGTGTGTACTAGGACTTGTGAAGTACAGTTTGTGTTGAGTGTGTACTAGGACTTGTGTAGTACAGTTTGTGTTGAGTGTGTACTAGGACTTGTGTAGTACAGTTTGTGTTGAGTGTGTACTAGGACTTGTGTAGTACAGTTTGTGTTGAGTGTGTACTAGGACTTGTGTAGTACAGTTTGTGTTGAGTGTGTACTAGGACTTTTGTAGTACAGTTTGTGTTGAGTGTGTACTAGGACTTGGCAGGAGTATTCTTGGCAATGCAACTTCTCATTAACAAATATCTCTATGTAACGAATTTTGTATCTGGATAGTCAATTTTGCTATACAGAAGTTCAACTGTACTAAATACTAGCTTTATGTTAAGATGTAATTATTTCATTAAAAAGATCTAAACTTATCGACAAAGAGCAGAAAGGTTTTTTCATGTTTATAGCCCTATTTGTCAACTTCCAAGAACAATTCCTAGAAACGCACTTCACAATAGGAAAGTTAAGATCAACCTGACTGGAATGATACTTTGGGAAATTTTACAACACAATCTCTGACAAATACCAAAAAAACGTTTTCCAATTTGACAAAAATAGCTTGAGATAAATCGCTGTACCAAAGACCGAGCATTGCTCATTGCTGTTGAGTGTTTGTGTTAAAACATAAAATCTACTAAATACCTCAAAATAAAAATTGTTAAACAAAATTTCATCACAAAAAATAGTGTTAATAAAATGTTTTAGAAGTATAACAAATAATTTCAATGTTGTTAATCTATTATTAAGGATTGCAACATAGTTGCGGCATGTACCTGTTTTATTTTATTGAAATTTGTAATAAAAATATTTGAAATCTGAATGAAAAGTTAGTTCATAGTATGATATAAACATCACGCTATTTAGTTAATAAAAAATTTGTTACAATCACTAACCTTTTAATCACAAGTGATTAATAAGATTCACCGAACATAATGGACTACAAAATTCAAGAACTAACCTTTTGCTTCTGAATGGTTTTCTATATATTACTATATATAATTAATATTCCTAAACAATAGCGATCACTACATTGAAATTCTTAATATACTTCCCTTCACTTCTGTTAGGAATATTTGTATGTATTGGAATACATTTTTCTATCTTTCCTAACATTACAATATTTTCCTTTGTTGACAAGTTTCAGAAGATCTCCATTTTCAAAATTTAAATAGTACTTTGTATACTAATCAAATAATAAACAGTACTATTTACATTTTGAAAATGGAGTCATTCCAAAACTCGTCGACAATGGAAAAAGTATTCTAATGTCAGGGGAGGCAGAAAAATGTACTGAAATATACGCATTCACTGCATGTGTATTTGCTTATATTTGGAAACACTATGTAAAAACAGAAAAAAATATGTTGCTTTTGGATTTAAAAAATTTTAAATTAGAGATATGAAAACTAATAGAGTAAAAGTTTTAGTTTATAGGCTATCAGAGGAAATTTGTTATATCAGAGTAATTCCACATTACTCAGAGCCTTCTAACACTGCTAATAAGTATCCTAAACCTTGGTTTTAGAACACTCTTCGTGTTTCTTTATTTTTATAGTTAAAAACCGTGATCTCTGTTAAAGTAGAACAAAACACATATAAAATTTGTTTCTTATGTGCAAGAGAAAATATTTCTTTATCAGATAAAGTACAAAATCTAACATTTCCATTTGAATACAAAACAAAAATAATTTTTAAAAGTACTTCTTCCAATTGCCACATATTTTCTTAAGCTAGACTAGTTTTCTGAGCTTATGTTCCACATTCAAACAGATGGATTACTTGATGTGTAAACTGAATTATAAATATCTTTATATTTATATATTTTAGCCTAATTTTTCAATAAATTGGACTTTATTTGGAATAATATGTGATTAAACCCTTACCAAGTGATCCCTCTCATCTGGTAACATTTATTTCCCAAATGTGATGTGTATCAGAACTTTCCCTATTTGGTGTTGTTATTAACATTATAGAAAAAATCAATCAAGAATTAATTTATAATAAATTCCCTGAAATAACTTTATTCAGTTTCCCATTTAAAATATAATATTTTCCAAGCACATATTTAATTTTATTTTAATGCGCTTCTAACTTTAAATAAATAAAAATTAACATTAAATTTACCTTTAACAACTTTTTGCCTTTTCTAGCAAATAGTTTTTACATTATATCAACTTTTAAATTGTGTGTATAACAAAACCACATTATCTTACTCTTGAAAATTTCATATTACCACGACAATGCACTCTTATTTTCTCACTCTATAACTGGTTACTATTAATATAAAACTTGGGAGCTCTCCTGAGCCGCAGTTCACTATTAAAATTAATAGACATAAAATTGGGAATAAGTTAACATTTTATAAATTTAAAACCAGAATAAATACTTATCCAGATTAACAAGAAAGTGAATCCTTCTTATATCCATCCAAAAATAGAACATCCACTTAACAATGATGTAAAAATAATATGACAAATTGATTGCGAAGACCCCTTGTCAACAGGAGTGACACAATATAAGCTAGATCTTAATACAAAAACAAATGTAGTATACAAATTTATATTCCAGTTCTCAACTGTATAATATTCAACTGCAATTCCGGTATAATTTTAATAAAAATTATTTCCCAGAATTAAGTTTATAATATTGACTAAAAGGTCTTTTTCACTAACAGTCACATCATTGTAGTGAATCATTGCCTTTGAAAGTTACAACTTTTTAGTTCCAAAACTTTATAACAAAAAAGTTTAATAAAGTTAGTTAAGTGTTCACTAAATTCAGGTAGCTCTGTTTCTAAATTATTATTTTAGAAAATTGAAGCTGCTCTCCAATAATTTTAACAACTTATCAATTACAACTTTAAAACACTAAACCATTATTTTACATTTTTTCCTCACTACTACGTAAAAACATACAATAATATTTTTTTCATTTTAGGGCTAAGTCACATTTGAATAACCATAACTGAGATAGTTGCCAAAATTGTAGCTAAAATAGTTTTAAGCTATATTACAAATACTATTTGAGTAGTATGCATAATTTTATCAATAAAAATCATTTTAAAAACTTTACACTTGTTAAACCTTATCTAACAATATAACCTTGATACAAAATTCTAATAAACATAACATTTAAACAATTATAATAGTTTCTCAACATGAAACAGAGCATGTAAAAGCATTGAAATACCGTTTAAACTTAAAATTGCTCCATTTCAAGATTATGAAACACTATAAACATAAAGTATCAAGAAAGGCTTTTATTATATCATTTCAACAAAAATCATATCAATGCCATTCATAATTTTCTTTAAAAGTAATATTTTTTATTAAATATGACAAAACCTTAATAGTAGAGAAAAATAATTAATATTTTTTAAAAAAATGGGAGGATGGTTCTTTTATTTTTCGCCCTTCCATGTTTAAAAAAGAATGTAACAAGTTAAACCAGTTTAGATTATATCAAGTCTATTTGCTACACCAATACATCCAATCCTGTGATGTTATTTACCTGTAAACTATTAATACCTTTGGCGTTAGTTAGATTATTGAAAACACAATGTTTAAGCTTTAAAGACGATATTTTCCAATTCATGGATGTATATTTCATGTCTTCTAATTGTTTTAGCCCCATGTAACTTTGAGTACCCTTTCCCACAGAGATTGAGAAAAATAACGTCATTACCAAACAAGTCTAACCTAGCTTTTTTCATCCTTGCATAGAAGGGAGACGCCAAAGAACCATAACACTTACCCATTTGAAAATTATGAAGGATAATTCACATTGAATAAATTTAGAGCCATGCAAGTCATAGAGAAAAATAAAATATGTGTAAGTACACACATGCTTGTTCTTTAAAAACTCATAATTTGGCCATGTACATACTAAAATAGATAAAACCTTTATATGAGCATGTAATAATTTAATTAAAAATTCAAAGTAATTCTCTAAAACTCATTTTGTTTCCATAATAAAATAACAACAAAGCCACCTGAATAAGATCTACCTCAATGATTTAAACAAGGTTACTTAGCAACATCACAATTTTCACTATGGCTACCGACTAGCACACTTTTCAATGGCACATGCAATTGCTTCTTCAATAGTCTGAAACAAAGGAATTCCATCACGACTCGCTAGATCTGTGAGATATGCTCGCCCGCGGTTGTAATCATTCACAGCCTCTTGTGACAACTGCAACAAATGTGTTTGTTAAAAATTTCTAATTTTATAGAAATTACAATTATATAAATACTTTATTTATAAATACTTATATTCTTTTCTATAAATTACAAAACTTCCATTTTATAAATTTTATTATATACAGTAGAACCTCTCAGATTTGTCCCTCTTTAATTCCTCACAGTAATAACACACATCCTCTGCACTGTTACGAAGTATCGGGCCCATCAGATAAGGCAGATTACCAGATATGAGTCATTCGATTACTGAGAAAACCCCATTTGCCCAGAAAATAAAGTCACCTATAGGGAGGTAGATGAGAAATGAAATTCATGAGAGGTGGTATGAGAGACGAAAAGAAGCAGAACTGACAAAATTGATAGTATTAAAAAAAATTGAATTTGTTTGCAAACAGAAAGAAAGAAGTCTTTACTAAGGTGCAGACCACGTGCCCGTGCACTTGGACTTGAGAGATAGCAAAACATTTCCAATAGCTCCTGCATCCGATATAAATCTGCACAAATTTCAAGATTGTTTATTATTTCATACTGAAGCTAATTTATCATTAAATTTATTTAATATCGATCATCACATGCAAGTCAGTGTTTTGACAATTTATCACGTTTGTAAGAAAGTTTTTATCCTTTTTCTCGCCTACTGCGATTAATCTCTCGTACCGTCTCTCAAGTGCATGGTTAAATGGTCCACACTATACAAAAGAAAATAACAGACTTTTTTAAAAACTAAAATGTAAATAGATTTAATTCACCGTAATTTTTCTTGCTAGTGCTATTGTTCTTTTAAGGTATTGTAATATGTTTTTTACATCATTTATAAAAATAGAGTAACATACTGTATTTGTAACTACGAACTATACTGCAGGCTACTAGTGCTTTTTTAGTGTTGTTGAGTTTTTTGGTCGACAAATAGTGTAATACAACATTAATTACATTACAAACCTATTTATGTATTTTTGTGTTATGTTTGCTCAGAGTTACATGTTAATAAAAGGACTTCAGTAATTTATCTTTTTCTCAAATTTGTCACCCCCTCGGTCCCAAATGTGAAGAATTAGAGAGGTTCTGCTACGCAAAAGTGTGCAGTAAAACATGCACTTATAAGGAAAGATCGGTGTCACAGGCACCGAGGGTAATGTCCTATTACCATGGAGGGAACACCGAGAGCTGACCTTCACAATAGCCCCCTCCCTCTCCCTTCTATACCTCACGCCATAGTTATTGTTTAGTTGATGTAAAGTGCTAGAAAGTAACAGGCGGTTTTTTAAAATCAGCAAACTATGAGACCATGTGTTTCTCTGAGTCTGTAACAGTCTGTTTGACTGTGTGTTTTTATTACTGGGTTACCATTATGTGAAACAGGTGTTTCCTTAGCAGGATTTTGTGTGTATTGACTCTTTATTTGACTTTTAAATTTATAAATTATTTATGTGGGCTAGGGCAGTCTCTTTAAACGATCTTGAATATAGTGACAAAATCTGTAGCCTTTTGGGCAATGATGATGATGACTTAAAAGATTTTAAGTAATTATTGCATAACTGAGTGATTACTTTTGAATTTACTTTCTGATGCATTTCTCTGACAAATATTACCGGGTTGGATTCGTCAATGAAATGATTATTTTGTAACGCTTCACAAATAAATTCAAAAGTATTGATTCAGTTATGCAATAATTAGTTATAATTTAATTAGTGAATTCAACATGATTACAACAACTGACTGTAAAAGATTCTATTGGAGATGATATTTCTGACTCAGATGCTGATCCAGATTATTTGAAGAGAAAGATAATTTGGCTGATGGATCAGACAGAGATGATGAAGAAAAACCTTTTTGAGGAAAATTGGTTGGCAGTGTAGTGAAATTTAATGGGAGTGGTCACATGCCAGAGTATATTGTTGAAAAAAAGTTAACAGGTATTCCTTCAAATGCACAGAGAAATGAGCCTCTAACAAATCATGTGGGGGAGACAGCAAAGAGTCTCATCAGGACTAGATGGCCTTGCATAAGGTACAGAGCAAAGTGATATGGGGGAGACAGCAGTCTCATCAGGACTAGATGGCCTTGCATAAGGTACAGAGCAAAGTGATATGGGGGAGACAGCAGTCTCATCAGGACTAGATGGCCTTGCATAAGGTACAGAGCAAAGTGATATGGGGGAGACAGCAGTCTCATCAGGACTAGATGGCCTTGCATAAGGTACAGAGCAAAGTGATATGGGGGAGACAGCAGTCTCATCAGGACTAGGTCGCCTTGCATAAGGTACAGAGCAAAGTGATATGGGGGAGACAGCAGTCTCATCAGGACTAGGTCGCCTTGCATAAGGTACAGAGCAAAGTGATATGGGGGAGACAGCAGTCTCATCAGGACTAGGCCGCCTTGCATAAGGTACAGAGCAAAGTGATATGGGGGAGACAGCAGTCTCATCAGGACTAGGTCGCCTTGCATAAGATACACAGCAAAGACTTTGTGAAATAAACCTTTAAAATCCGATGCTTGGAAATTATTGTTGGATGATGAAATAACCAATAAAATAGTAGAGAACACTTATATGAAGTTACAAAGTATGAGGTTGGAGCAAAAAGTAATTAAAGTCACTTGTGCAGAGACAATCAATCCTCTTACAAGGCTCCTACCTATCTCAAACCAAGTCAAAATAAGTGTCACTGCAGACCAATATTTCTTTTCAATAGACATTGAGGAATGATTAAAATAAAACTGACATATGTAAGAACAGTAAAAGAGGAACTTGTACTTTCTTTGATAATAAATCATAGCATTCAAACTGATCTGGAAACAGGCCTGAAATTATATGTGCGAAGAGAATCGCGTGCAGTCTCCACATCAAACAGACAAACCAGACGACTCCTTGCAGCATTCTACAAGATGTTAAATATTGGAAACATTGCCTTATTTAAAAACACAACTCAAATGACAAGATTTGATTACATCAAGCAGTTGAGACACGAACTGATTCCTCCCAATCTTCAAAAAATATCTTCTTGCAGATACAACGCACTTACTGAAAATTTTGAAATCATGCATATAGAAGACTTTAGCACAAGAATAGGCTGGCCAACAAGGAGATAAGGGTCATACACCAGCATGAGGAGCAGCACAACAGCAAGAAGCTTTACTATATATGTACTTCTTTACATAGATAGTGTTCAATTTCCCATGGTTTCAATCTATCCAAGTGACTTCCTTTCCGTTACTCTGGATAACCAGCTTTTTACTCTATGGATAAATAAATAGATTTATAAAAAACATTGGGGAAAATATTTCTAAATACCTTATCTGTTCCAAAGATCGATCCCTCAGAGATTTGTTGAACACACAGCACTACATTGCAACCAAGCCCAATATAATGTGCAGCCTAGAAATGAAACAAACAGAAAGAGTCAAGCATTTTATAAATCATCATTATAAATCATTTATTATTAATTTTAAACAAAACTTTTAATATGCATTTGCATATGATCACGTAAATTTAAAAAAAAGAGATGGCAAAATGGACTTTTCTAATAGCTCTGTGGATCCTCACAGCATTCAATTATCTAAATTATAACTCATACATACCTGAGAACTAAGTACTTGTTTAATTTTGAATATGTTGGTAAATGGAGGTTATATTTACGTATTTTTTTTCAAACTTTAACAACAAATTATTGTCTGTGCTATTTAAAAAAACCGAATATACTAATGTTTTGTCAAGTGTTACCAAAAATAAAATTATCATTTAGTTACTTACCATTGTCATTATAGAAAGAGCCCTTGTGTGGCTTGTGATGTAAAATAACAACAAAAAGCTGTTGTCTATTGCAGCTGTATCCGTCGAGTCCAGTAGCGGTTCCTGACTTAGTTTAGCTTTCTCTTTTACAGTATAATAACTTAGTTTATTCTTCCTGGTAAACATTGAAAACATTGTACAATAACGTATGTTTATCATTGCTGTACATTACTTCAAACTATAAACTTAATTTATCTAAATAGTTATGAAGACCTTTTGTAATCTGGGTTGCATCAAGTGTATGATAGAGAGGTTGCAAAAAGTTCAATTTTAAATTATCTAACCTTTCTATTTTCTGGTAAAACACCCAAACCTTTTTCAGTTGATTTGTACCAAGATTATTTTCGCCAGGGGTTACATTGTTAAATGCACCACTTAGCTAATATTGTTTGTTGAGTGAGTAGCTTTCCTTTGTTTACAAATATTGAGTTTCATCAAGAAAGTCGTACATTGAGGTATGTATGGAGGCATGACAGGGTTTATATTGTCATCACAATAAAATTATGTCAAATTTCCACCCAACAAAAATATTATAATGAATGTGTTTTGCAAATATCAAATGTAATGAAATTGTAGTTTCAAAACTATTATCGTTGATGTTTAAAAAAAAATATAAATTATGGTAAAAAACATAAATCCGAAATCCAGCCAAGCAACATATATACAAAACACCCAACCATCATACACAAACATCCAAACTAATTTAAATATTCTCCATATGTTAAACCATAGTAAAAAATAACAATTACAGAAAAATTTTTAATATTCAAAGATTATACAACACAAAAACAATACATCTTAAACGTCCACACACTTTACATCTAATACCCTATTCCATCATACAGTAAACAACCCGCCTATCTTGTACTTCCCTCCACACTCATAAACCATACTCCTGCAACCTGGAGCGACCCCCACCAGTAGCAGGTTGGCTTCGTTAATGAAACAATTGTTTCGAAACGCCTCAGCAGGTAACTTATAAGTTTTCACGCAGTTACTCAATAATTACTTATACATATATATACACACACATTTATTATTAGTATGTATATTATACGTGTATACATATATATATATATATTATGTACATTATATTTATTTATTAGTATTGTAATATATAAAAGTATCAATAAATACTTGTATACTATATATACTTGACAATTTGAAAGATACTTAATTTTTACATTTATTTAAAAAATATTTCTCAACAAACATGAAATCATAATTCATTTGTAATTTAATGTTATTGCCATAAAAAACGTAAATGCTTTAAAGATTGATTTACATACATGTTGAAAAACACATACTGCAGATATTACAGTCCAATTTAAACTAAAATATAAAATGCAGTTTATGATTCATAACATATTGTGGTCTACTTTTTTGGAAAATGTTTAAGAAGGGGAAAATTATTACTTAACTATGCTGTTATAGTAGTTGTACGAGCTCGTATATTTTATAATAATAAGATATCATTTCATAAATCCAAGATTAAATATACACAATAAACACAAAGCATATTTTTCCTTGCTTGAATCCTACAGGATGAAATTGAAAACTATTAGTAAAATTATATTTCAGTAAAAATACAATTTGAAACTCACTTGAGAAGTGGGACTGCTATCTGATGTGTCCAAGCGTAATCTGCCAAATCCCCCGCAAGAAAGACATCTCTCAGACATGTGTTGTTAACTGGTAAAGTCCGTAAAGGTCTTCCACACAATGCCCACTCTAACAATAGTAATTATGAACATTAAGATTTAAAACTTGTTACTACTACCAAATGTAGAGTGCCATTTTAAATTTAAGGTACAGTAGAGTCCCTGGATAAACTGAGGATAAATTAATTTCAGTCTCTCTTCGACCATCAGCGGGCGGTGTGAGAGGAAGTGCGACAGCCTCTTTATTGTTAGTCTCAGTGCATTACTTATTTATTATAGCATATTTCTTGATCTTTGTTAATTGATATTATTATTTGTTTATTTTATTTCATTGGTAGTCATTAATGATTGGAATTATTCTATTTCTTCAAACAAGACAAAATTTTGTAAGCTTTTATGTAACACTTAGCCTATTTTAGAACAGCATTAAAACATGAAACATAAAAGATTAGGTTTCTATGATTGTAAATAATTTAACTTATAAATATTACACACTTTAGCAAACCAGTTTGTGTTTTGTTTTATTTTTAACTTGGTTTCCAGCAAGACTCTACTGTACCATGAAAATGATTATTTTTTTTATATTAGTTGATTCCATCTTCACATGAGCAACTAGTTTCTAACTAAAACTCTTCCAAAAATGTTACACTTGCCTAACATTACTTATATAATTGCTGAGGACGGCCGTTTCAGGAGATGTGTCCCATTGTCAACTCAAACGGTAAAATGATTATTTTTATTATTTGAATTTACATTGTCAAATTATCATTTACTGAAGTTTTTTTTAAACAAGGTAATTAAAAAATAAAGATTTGAAATGTAAAACTTTATTTTTAACAAAGTATGCTTTTCTACAGTTAAAGATTAAATATGTAAAATGCAAAACCAACACCAAAACATAAAAAAAACAAAGCAACAGTGACAATATGTATATACTTTACAGAAAGTAAAAGTACTGAATGAGATTAACTAGTAGTGCAACAAAAAAGGTGATGTTGTGCTAAAGCTACAAGAAAATAATTAAATGGAAAATTAGAAATGAAAAACTTGAAAAGGAGTTAGATTGATATTATGAAGTGATGACAACAGAAAAAAATGGAAAGATTTTAAGAGAGCAGATATTGCATAATGAAATAAATAAGTACTGGCTTAGAAAGAAGTAATAGAAACCAGGAGTTAAGTTGGGGACAAGATAACAGTAACAAATTATGCTTCTGAACCAGATCATTTATATAAATATTTTGAAAGCAAGCTGTGCATATTAGCATTCTCAAACCTTGCAATAAGTTACACTTTATAAAAATACAATTATGATTTTGTTCGCCATGATAATTGGCAAAACATTTACCTACAAATACAATAGCATTACTTGCACGAAAAACTGTTTTTTTTTTTTTTTTTAATTTAACTAGAATAAAATGTTTGTGACTGCTTCACTGTCTCACTGAAGATGACCACTAGTGTAGTTCAAAACATTTTGTCTCAGTAAGAAAATTTACTTAAGTTGTAACTTCTTAAATGTTGTATTATTACAAAGTTTTAACACTAATTATAAAAGCAAACCAAACAACCTTAAAAATTATTTCATGCAAATAAATGATCTTTAAATTAATTTTGATCAGCTCAAGATCATTAAAGAATGTGTACCATCTAGATACAAAATACAGTCCAATTCCAATAGTCCCAAACTCCCACTAATTTCAAATGATTTTCGAAGATATCAAAACGAGAAGGAAATAAATGGCTATAGAGGTTAAAAAAATAAAAGGTAACATTGCTTTGTTTACTTTGCAATGATCTCAGTGTATCGATCTTTTTTCATTAGTCAGCCTACAGCAGTTCAGTTTCAACATTTACGGTAAGCAGACGGTAGAACCGTTTTGTCATCAGTGTGTTGAACTTACAACTTTTATAATGACATCTTCTTCTCTTTAAACAAAACACAAATCATTTTCTTCGTCAGGTAAGTGCGACATTCTAAAATAACGATGCTGAGATAACTGTTAAAAAATTAGACGGAAGATTTAGGGATCGGAAATTCAGGATAGGAACTTTCCGTTATTACTTTACTGTACTTAACTAACTCTTCTCCTACCATTACCATATATGTACTTTATAATACCATATAGGCATATATGTAGCCATATTTACGTTGTAGGTATACGTAGTATGCATACATTCCGGTAATCCGAAATGGTTGTACATCTATTATTTCAGACTACCAGGATTGGATGGACTGTACATAGATACAAACCAAACAAAATACATCAATAATTTCAATTTAATTAATGGTTATTATATAAGATGCTTCCATCTTCAAGCGAGCTTCTAGTTTTGTATTTAATCAATGACTTTTAGCACTCCATAATTTGTTTTTTAAAGGATTATACTAAAACTACCCAAATCCAACATAATTGATGTAACATGAGAGCCCACCAGAAACTAGTTTACATTTGTATATAATCGAGTACATTTTTCTGACTTTAATACATTATAATATTTTCTTTTATTGACACATTTCGGAATGACTCCATTTTCACTTAAATAGTACTCCTCGAGTATTCTGAAACCCATCAACAAATGAAAATATTGCTAGGAAAGGCAGAAAAATATACTCAAATATATAAAAATATTCCTAACAGTATATCAAGAGTTTTAGATTACATTTCGTAATTAAAAATGTACAGATAATAGAATTGCTTTATGTATTTAAACGGCTTAAACGTACTAAATATGTTTTCTACATAATGTGTGACAAAATGAGGTACTTATATTATTATAGAAATCTGAATCCTGACAGATTCATTCACAATTGCTTGCAGTCTGTATCACTGTCAAAGTACTCTATTGCTTCAAAGGACTTCATTACTGATTAGAGATGGTAACCACTAAGCATAGATTCATATTGATTAAACATCTTCTGTGTATGCAGCAATGTTGCGAAAAACAAAACTTTTGAACTCAATTATTGATACCTGTTTTTCCTGTGTTAAGAAGTGTGATTTTCAAGATTCTGACAGAATGTTTGAAGTACCAATGCTTACACTGAGCTCTGAAAATGCTGACAGAAATTAACAAAAACAAAGGTTTAGCCAGTTCTCTCACATTCTTAAAGTGGTATCAATTTATTACCATCCTATTACTCATAACATTCTCCATACACTTCACAGATCTCAAGATGAATGTCAGCTGATTTCACGCTTTTAACATTGGGAAACTGTGTATTTGACAATCGGGGACAGTATTTTCGATTGAAGGAGGTATTTTAAACACACGTAAACAACCTTCAACAGTGATGAATGCATCCAAATCAGCTATTGTGGCTTGCCAACAGATACCAGAACACAGCTCATGTGAACTGACTGCTAATCGCAGCGCTAAAACGGTGGAATTCCAATGTGGTACTTACTTTAAAAGCATGCCTCATATCTATTTGTCTTCCTAAGATAAAATTGGGAAACGAAAATCTAACAGCAGGAATTATCCACAAGCAGTAGTTGGCCTGGGGCTCATTTGGAGAGCATAGAAAGGTTTTTAACAATACGTCTATTTCTATGCTTTGCAAATTTGTTTATTTGGTCAGTGACAGAAAGAGCAACAGAACAGCAGCTGTTTTACTTTCTCTTTGGGGTCCAGAAAAAAAACACCTGGAACTGAAGTTAAAGATATGACAGGAAGAGTGAGTGAGAAAATAGGGCTATCCAGGACACGCTGCCATGTAACAAAAGGAATATGGTTTAACTCTATATTAAAATGGCGGCCATACTTGGATAATAGGTCTAGAGGAGAGTTACAGAGGACCTGGATCTGAGGATATTAAAAGTACTGCTAGGTTTGCATAGATGAGAAGCATTCCAAATAAAAAGGAAACCTGGGGAAAGCCATAGTACAGAAATGGACTAATGTAGACCATTTTAGACTGTAGCTGGAATAATTCCTTTATTCAACACAGCACACCATACAGGCAGAGAACTATAGATCTATAGTCTATTTGAATAATTTCTAATACAATTATATTCTCTTTATTCTGTCTGTGTTTTTAGATTTAACACTTTGACATTGAACATCCTTTTTGTGGTTGCCTGTTGCCACGATTTTCCGTGTGACAAGGTTCTGCTTAAAACACAAAACAAATACTTGTAAATTGCATTCTCATTATTCTAAAAACAAATTATTCATATAATTGTTAAAATATAAGTACTGTTACTTGTAGGTGTCTCTGAGGATCCGTCAGTTGTCAAGTCAAGGCTCTTTCTGTTAGCAGGCACTATCCCAACCTATTATAAAGTCTCCACATGGATGTAGCATGATTTGGATAATATTTGCACCCAGTTGGTGTATTATAACTCAACAACCAGTGAACATCTGTGTTCATACTTATGTTTAATACTTTTGCATATTTTGAATTGTATAACAGTAGTAATTCAGGTTATTTTAAAAATACACTTGCTTTTTATATATAATGTAAACTGTGAAATTTTAAAAGTAAAAGTCCTTATTTTAAATATTCCTAAAATAATAAATACTGTACATTGATTCTTTTTGTAAAATAAAAATATATGTTTTTCACAACTGTCAGCATTGTATGACTTTCAATTTTATTTTTTTAAATTTTCAAGGTCACTATATAACATACCCTTGTAAAAATAAAAAATATAAATTGGACTTACCCACTCAGTTAAAACAGACAATGAAGTTTATCAAACAACTAAAATATGACTTAATTAGTTTGTTAGTACAGCCAAGATGCATGGTGTTAGAGTTAGTACCTATTAGTCTAATGATAGGATTAAGTAGGAAGGAGCAAAATCGCTTCTCACTTTCAGTTGAGCCGTTGGTGCCGCCCTTTAGCTCCGCAACAATGGTGCAGAATTCTTCAAAGTTTACCTTGGTTGAAGCTTCTCTGTTATCTGTAATCATATACTGTTACATAAAAAAGTGATAAAATAGTCGAAGTTATATATGTTTGGTACAAATTCTAACCTCTGTTGATAGTTATGATCTATCTGTCAGCCTGCGCCCCTAAATTCATGGTTCTTCTCTTCTATGGCCTATGTTCTACACAAGACAAGTCAGTCTCCTGACTACATTCAACAGGCATGTGACTTGGTCTACATAAAAACTCTTGCCATTTTCCGGCAGTGTTAAGCTCTCACTCAGAGAAGGTACTATTGGCACTCACTCTCTTCTCTTCTTGGTTTTCTCTCCGCCATTTTGGCTCATTCGTGCGTGCTGTTCCATCCATTTTGGATCTTACAAATCCTCTCTCAAATAAATGTTGAGATCCATCTCAAATCCAAGAGTTATTTATTTTATGAAATTCAACTAAATATTATCTTTGTATTTTGCAATATTTTCTCACTAAACGTTATTAAACCACAAGTGTTAGCATGTGCTCAACTACTTATGAAACTTTTGTATAATTTATTCTTCAGTGAATATTTAAACTCTGCCAATATAAAGTGTTATAGTGAACAGTTCTAGGGGAAAGTAAGCACACCAGACACATTCAACTACATTTGTGAAGAACATTTTATTCAATGTAAGTGATTTAAATAAATTTTCATTATTCAAACTTTGTTCATAAACTCTTGTTCATAACTCACAGATTTGCCTTTAAATTTATCTGTGTGCTCCTCCAGAAATATTAATTTACATTTTTTGTCAAATTAAAGGGCTGGACGCCACAATATATTTAATAAATCTGTAAAACATATTTGCAAAAAGGGGCCTTGAAATAGAAAATTTTAAAATCACTAGCCTATCTAATTCTATTAAAAAAGAGTTTTATTTTAAGCAAGTCTATATATATTTATATATTTTTAATTCGCTAAACTTCAAAACAGAAATTCTTTATGCAATACAAAAAGCAAAAATTATTTCAAAGAAAGAAATATCTTATCTTAATTCAAAAACAATAACCTTCAAGATTTTAAAGACAATGTATTTTTCTCAAATTTTTAATATAAAATAAATAAATTACCTGCTTGATCTGACACGATACTTCTAAGCTCCGAGACGGATAATTTCCTGTTTGTCATTAATCTGTACGCCATACAAACCTGAAATTATGCAAGAAAACACTTTGTCAACATACTATTTGCTTTGGCTGCCCATATATGGATACTCTTCCTAGAAGCTAAAATTGAAATTATAGTCACTAATTCTTCTATTTAATTAATGTTTTGTACCTAACCCATTCCGGTTTATGGGCTAAATCAGTAACAACAACTAATTAGTAGAGGGTTTAACATGTTCTACCGCGCCGGCAAGCTCTGGGTTCCCTTACGAGGCACTGCGAGCATGCCGGTGCGCTTCCTGTTTCCCTTCTGAGAGACGCCGAGGGCACCAGCACGCTCACTCCCAGTCTAATTAAAACTTCTCTAGTGTCGATAAGTGTTTGTAGAAAGGTTTGATTTTTACGTCAGTGCTTCAGAAGAGTTTGAAGAACATTGTGGTTCAGTCGTTTTTAAATCCGACCATCTCAAGTTAACTTTTTGATGCTTCAACTGAAACAATGCTTCAGGGAGTTTCATGAACAGATTTAATTTGGTTTAACTTTTATATTTTAATGTTTTTTTTTTAGTTTTAACCATTTAACGCGGCAAAATATCCGGTAAAAACAATGATCATAAAAATAAACTAAGCTTTCTGAACTAACGCAAGAATAAACGATAACTGTCCTATTAGATTGAATGAACCTACTTGAGGTGGGAACAGACTACTGTAAATATGAGTCACTGACAAAATGCTTAGACACCCAAAAACCTAATGTATCATAAGATTGTAGTAAACAAATGTCAGCTAATATCGGCTATAAATAGTCTCGGACGTGACATATGCATTATCTATGTCTGCGTTTACATTATCGATTTCTATCGCTTTGTGAAACACATGACATAAACAGAAACAAACATTCCGAGTTAAACGTTGAGGGGTTAATTTTAGTATGTAGTATATTTTAGTAGTAGGTACTTTAAATTTGTATGTAAATTATCTTTTTTTCTTTGTCTTTTTTACTGAGTTTTATTATTTGTCACAGTATTTTATCATTTGTATTTCTTTTTTTTAATTGTGACCCGATAAATAAAACAATATTTTAATGTCTCATACACTGTTTTGATGTCCCCAATAAACCTGTATATGATACAAATAAAATTATTGAGATGAAAACAACAGACACAATACACAATAATTAGATACAACGACAAGGTATCCAACCCCCGTAGCATTTCAATAATCCCACTGCCGTCATATGTGGAAGTTAACGAAAAAACAGACAGTATTTTGATGAGATCTCCAATATCGCCGCCATGCTGAATGTGTTGAAGACTACTCCAGCAAGCAAAAATAAAGAAAGATACTTATGGCCCATTGACCTTCAGTCAGACATCTAAACATAATAGAATGCTTCAGCAGTTTTATGTCAATAGGAGGGAGAAGCTCAGTATAGCTTTTACTCAGTAGCTGGTGTTTGTTAGTACTTTTTTATAATTAGTGTGTTCTTGTGTACATAAGAAATGAACAATAATAGTAGGAGCCTAGAATCAAAAGCAAACTTCAAACTGTAAGTAACTTGTAATTTGTTTTTGCTAATTATGATTACACATAATAATCAATTAAGAAATAATAAACTAACCAAGGTACAAAATAATGAATAAAGAAATTGCGCCCGTATACAAAAATTAATATTTAGTGCTTTTAAATGAGAATATTTTTGTAGTTAAACACAATTCAATAGGCACGTGTCCATGGTGCATATGTAATTGGATCAGCCATAGGTTAATGAGGTTCGAAATAACTTTTAACATAATTGTAAGAGACCCATTTGGTGACCAATGTCCTGTCCTATAAAAAATATCTCAGCAAGATTTGTAAAATAATATTTAAATTCCTCAATAACATCTCTGTCTGATACTGACATCTCTGTCTGATACTGACATCTCGGTCTGATACTGACATCTCTGTCTGATACTGACATCTCTGTCTGATACTGACATCTCTGTCTGATACTGACATCTCTGTCTGATACTGACATCTCTGTCTGATACTGACATCTCGGTCTGATACTGACATCTCGGTTTGATACTGACATCTCTGTCTGATACTGACATCTCTGTCTGATACTGACATCTCTGTCTGATACTGACATCTCTGTCTGATACTGACATCTCTGTCTGATACTGACATCTCTGTCTGATACTGACATCTCGGTCTAATACTGACATCTCTGTCTGATATTGACATCTCGGTCTGATACTGACATCTCGGTCGTTTA
>JBAIZL010000010.1:29177536-29357536 GCA_036971475.1 Prosapia bicincta | reverse complement strand
TAATTTAATGTTAATTAATTATAAGTACTTAGAGACATTATTCCAACTAAAACCACTCCTACACATGTTCCATTTCCCTATAGTAGCACTTACTTTTATGATTATTCAGGACGGTCGTTTCGAGAGATCTGTACCATTGTCCTCAGCCCATAACCGACCTCTTGGTTGTTTTAGGTTAGGGTGGGGGTGGGATATTAGGTTAGGGATGTAGATTAATTTTAAACAGTATTGAGGGTTATAATGTACCCATCACACATACTCCCTATGTGTCCCTATGTCAACCCAGACCGTAACTGACATTTTGATTGTTTTGGGTTAGGGTAGGGGTGAGATTATAAGGGTAGTAATATGGTGTATTTTTAGAGAGTATTGGAGGTTATAATGTCAAAAAGTGTGTGTGTGAGTTATAATGTAATTTGGTGATGAGTATGTGTGATGGTTACATTATAACCCTCAATACTGTCTAAAATTAATCTACATCCCTAACCTAATATCCCAACCCCACCCTAACCTAAAACAATCAAGAGGTCAGTTATGGGCTGAGGACAATGGTACAGATCTCTCGAAACGACTGTCCTGAATAATCATAAAATTAAATGCTACAATAGGCAAGTGTAACATATGTACAAGTGTTTTTAGTTAAAAACTAGTAGATCATATGAAGATGGAATCAATTAACATTATTTTACTAAATTCAAACAATAAAATTTTGCTAATCTCTATTAACAATAGAAATTAAATATAAGTGTAGGGTTTGTTCACTTCTACAAATCTCAAAACATTTCTATAACACACTGAGAAAGAAATTACGATTACTTTCTGGAAAACACCCAAATATAAACATAAAGTGTGTTAGGTGAGTCTTCAAACATTTCTGAAATTAGCTACAAAATAATAATTTTTAGTTTTATATTTCAGTTATTGCTAAAGTTTTAACAGGGATAACTAAACAACAAATTCTGTGTAATAATTACCTTAGCCGTGCAATTCACTGCAATTGGGATGTTATTAAAGACTGGAATGCCTTGTCTTTCTACCAAATCCTGTAGCATTAAAATTCCACCATTTAATTCTTCATATTCTCTGAAATATAACAGCGGCTTATTAGCTGAATAATCCAATCTAGTTAAAATTCGTGAGTTCAATTATCAGTAATACCTTTAAATTAAATTTTACTAAAATATTTTTTTTTTTACTTTTTATGTTTATAAGCCAAAAATTCATTAAAACTACCATTACTCCTTGGTTTCCTAAAAGAGGATGAAAGTAAGAAAAAATGTGTAACTCTGCACAGCTTCAGAAATTCCTGTTAGATCCAATACTCTTAACCTTCGAGAGGGTGCATGCAGAGTTTTTTCCCGTGTATTATTATTTGTTATAAAAACATCTTTCCAGTTTTCAGAAGTTTACTTCTGGGTCGTTACTCCACAACCTGCTTTCCAGAAAACAGCCCAACCTATTATTGTTAATTTTTTCCTCGTAGCATGAGTGTGAATTTAACTTTTCCCAAACGTGGTCAGGTTAAGGAGTTCCTCCTGCATTACATAAGACTTTGTGGAGTAAAATTATTACTGTTTTTGTTGTTATTATTATTTTAGTGTTGTATGGCTTTTTAGTATCTATGTTTCACATTTTACTGTTGTTCCGTTTGCAGAGGAGAGAATATGTAAAATGCTGAGTAGTGTCAAAAAAAAAGAAATTCAAGAAATATGGCCTACCAGAGATTTTGTTGAGGATTCTGATGAAAACAAGTCTCTGCCAGATGATGAACCTGACAAAGAAGCCAATGAAATTAAAAATGAAACAAATGAAAACATAACAGGTGAATCTAAAAATTACAAAAATGATCAATTTGTTGAAATGTTGTCAGATTTTAACGTTCTAGAGAAAATTCCGCTAAATATTCACCAGGAAGCTGTCACAGTCCAGTTTGACAAAGGGAAAGAAGCAATTTTTTAGTGAAAAACAGATAAACCCTGTGGTAAACTGAACCAGGAAGGCAAAGGAGGACAGCTAGAAGAGACATAATTCTCATGAGAGAGGGTCTTGTTCATGCTACACTAGTGGTGACTATTGAGCTAAGACATGAACAATTATGAGTAGTTTTTTTTTCAACAAAGACTGTAAGTTTCAGCTAGAACCTGTTCTGTTAAAAAACCAATATTGTTTCCAACAAAGACTGTAAGTTTCAGCTAGAACCTATTCTGTTATAAAACCAATATTCTTTCCAACAAAGACTGTAAGTTTCAGCTAGAACCTGTTGTGTTATAAAGCAAATATTCTTTCCAACAAAGACTATAAGTTTCAGCTAGAGCCTGTTGTGTTATAAAGCCAATATTCTTTCCAACAAAGACTGTAAGTTTCAGCAAGAAACCTGTTGTTATAAGGCCAATATTCTTTCCAATAAAGACTGTAAGTTTCAGCTAGAGCCTGTTGTGTTATAAAGCCAATATTCTTTCCAATAAAGACTGTAAGTTTCAGCTAGAACCTGTTGTGTTATAAAGCCAATATTCTTTCCAATAAAGACTGTAAGTTTCAGCTAGTTTTATTTCACAATATAAGCTGTTGTGTTATAAAGCCAATATTCTTTCCAACAAAGACTGTAAGTGTCAGCTAGAACCTGTTGTGTTATAAAGCCAATATTCTTTCCAACAAAGACTGTAAGTTTCAGCTAGTTTTATTTCACAATATAACCTGTTGTGTTATAAAGCCAATATTCTTTCCAACAAAGACTGTAAGTTTCAGCTAGAACCTGTTGTGTTATAAAGCCAATATTCTTTCCAACAAAGACTATAAGTTTCAGTTAGAACCTGTAGTGTTATAAAGCCAATATTCTTTCCAACAAAGACTGTAAGTTTCAGCTAGAACCTGTTGTGTTATAAAGCCAATATTCTTTCCAACAAAGACTGTAAGTTTCAGCTAGTTTTATTTCACAATATAACCTGTTGTGTTATAAAGCCAATATTCTTTCCAACAAAGACTGTAAGTTTCAGCTAGAACCTGTTGTGTTATAAAGCCAATATTCTTTCCAACAAAGACTGTAAGTTTCAGCTAGAACCTGTTGTGTTATAAAGCCAATATTCTTTTCAACAAAGACTGTAAGTTTCAGCTAGAACCTGTTGTGTTATAAAGCCAATATTCTTTCCAACAAAGAATATAAGTTTCAGCTAGAGCCTGTTGTGTTATAAAGCCAATATTCTTTCCAACAAAGACTGTAGGTTTCAGCTAGAGCCTGTTGTGTTATAAAGCCAATATTCTTTCCAATAAAGACTGTAAGTTTCAGCTAGAACCTGTTGTGTTATAAAGCCAATATTCTTTCCAACAAAGACTATAAGTTTCAGCTAGAAATTATTGTGTTATAAAGCCATATTGTTTCCAACAAGGCTGTAAGTTTCAGCTAGTTTTATTTCACAATATAACCTGTTGTGTTATAAAGCCAATATTCTTTCCAACAAAGACTGTAAGTTTTAGCTAGAACCTGTTGTGTTATAAAGCCAATATTCTTTCCAACAAAGACTGTAAGTTTCAGCTAGCTTTATTTCACAATATAACCTGTTGTGTTATAAAGCCAATATTCTTTCCAACAAAGACTGAAAGTTTCAGCTAGTTTTATTTCACAATATAATCTGTTGTGTTATAAAGCCAATATTCTTTCCCACAAAGACTATAAGTTTCAGCTAGAACCTGTTGTGTTATAAAGCCAATATTCTTTCCAACAAAGACTATAAGTTTCAGCTAGAACCTGTTGTGTCATAAACCCAATATTCTTTCCAACAAAGACTGTAAGTTTCAGCTAGAACCTGTTGTGTTATAAAGCCAATATTCTTTCCAACAAAGACTATAAGTTTCAGCTAGAGCTTGTAGTGTTATAAAGCCAATATTCTTTCCAAAAAAGACTGTAAGTTTCAGCTAGAACCTGTTGTGTTATAAAGCCAATATTCTCTCCAACAAAGACTGCAAGTTTCAGCTAGAGCTTGTAGTGTTATAAAGCCAATATTCTTTCCAACAAAGACTGCAAGTTTCAGCTAGAGCCTGTTGTGTTATAAAACCAATATTCTCTCCAACAAAGACTAAGTTTCAGCTAGAACCTGTTGTTATAAAGCCAATATTCTTTCCAATAAAGACTGTAAGTTTTAGCTAGAGCCTGTTGTGTTATAAAGCCAATATTTTTTCCAATAAAGACTGTAGGTTTCAGCTAGAACCTGTTGTGTTATAAAGCCAATATTCTTTCCAACAAAGACTGTAAGTTTCAGCTAGAACCTGTTGTGTTATAAAGCCAATATTCTTTCCAACAAAGACTGTAAGTTTCAGCTAGTTTTATTTCACAATATAACCTGTTGTGTTATAAAGCCAATATTCTTTCCAACAAAGACTGTAAGTTTCAGCTAGAACCTGTTGTGTTATAAAGCCAATATTCTTTCCAACAAAGACTGTAAGTTTCAGCTAGTTTTATTTCACAATATAACCTGTTGTGTTATAAAGCCAATATTCTTTCCCACAAAGACTATAAGTTTCAGCTAGAACCTGTTGTGTTATAAAGCCAATATTCTTTCCAACAAAGACCATAAGTTTCAGCTAAAACGTGTTGTGTTATAAAGCCAATATTCTTTCCAACAAAGACCATAAGTTTCAGCTAAAACGTGTTGTGTTATAAAGCCAATATTCTTTCCAACAAAGACTATAAGTTTCAGCTAGAACCTGTTGTGTTATAAAGCCAATATTCTTTCCAACAAAGACTGTAAGTTTCAGCTAGATCCTGTTGTGTTATAAAGCCAATATTCTTTCCAACATAGACTGTAAGTTTCAGCTAGAACCTGTTATGTTATAAAGCCAATATTCTTTTCATCCACTTATTTGTAGGGTTGAATATTTGAATTAAAATATTCCTTATTTTTACTAAATATTATAATTAATTTCATATTATTATATGTACTACCATGACAAAAATATTTTGATGTTTAGACATTGAACTAATTTATAACAGAATAATAACCCGCAAACGGGTATCCCGTAATGAAAACAATGTTCTAGTATGCATGTATTATACCTTCATGTTTTTAGAAATATGATGCTTAGAAATTCAAAATTGTAAAATAATGATTTCTGAAACTGTTTCACATGTATTTATATAATATTTAATTGTGAAGTCACCCAAATATAAAAACGAAAACTGTTTAAATTTTAATTGATTTTTGTGCGAAACTCCAAGCCCCCCTTGAAGGTTAATAGAAGCAAAATGCTGCATCTGCCCTGCCGGTTTTTAACCAATCAAAAAAAAAAATTTATTAACTTAGCCCTTGATAAATCAAATTTCACAGGGAAAGGTAACAATTCAAATTGAAGTAATTTTAAAAACCTATTGTTGGATTATAACAAGATTTGTTGTGTCACTATACTCTGCCATAGAGATGAAGATCATAAGTGGATGTGGGAACCCTAGAGCTTAGGGTCAATGGAACACTCCTAAATCAAAGGCAGTCCGAAGGACCTGCTACTTAGAAAAATACTGGTGAAAAACAGTAGTGTTATTTTGTGCTCTTTCAGAAATACACATTTATTCTTAAAGTTAATAAATTAAGCCTAAAACATCACATATTTTGGTTAATATAAGTTATTTATGGATTTGTTTTTAAAGCAATATTTATAAAATACGTCAATTTCAAAATGACTCCTTAAAAACAAAGTTAAACGATGTGGAAAATACAAAGCCAAAATGAAATACTCCATTAAGTATGGAATTACAATCTATGTATGTCATGGACAGTTAAACTCATGTCGCGTAGCCTTGTAAGGCCCAGAGTTGTTGGAATATTTACTTGTTACGGTAATGCACTAATGTAAACAGTATTTTTATATATTCGAGTATATTTTCTGCCTTCCCTAACATTACAATACTTTTCTCTGTTGAGTGTTTCGGAATTACTCCATTTTCTAAACTTAAGTAGTACATCTTAGTATTTTGGAAGTACTATTTAAGTTTTAAAAATGAAGTAATTCCAAAATGCGCCAAAAGAGGAAAATATTTTAATTTTACAAAAGGCAGAAAAATATACTCAAATGTATACAAATATTCCTAACAGAAGTGAAGTTAAGCATATTAAGGGTTTAAACTGTTTTATAAACAATTTCTTCATTTTATTATTATTTTGGATGTGGTTTAATAATATAATTTAGAATGGGGGTTAGTTCTCACGATCGTTCAAACTCTCACCTCAAACGCCTACGTCTGTGGAGTAAAAAAACAATTTTTCTATGATTACCCCCCAACCACCATCATCCAACTACAAGAAAACCCAGCATGGAGTAAGTGACAGTGATGAGTAGTGACCTGCTCAAGATTGCTAGAAGCACACCAGTTTTATTCAAGCAATATTTTTCCCCAAAAGTGTTGCAGAAGTTCCCAGTGTGGCTCATTTTATTAATGACATCTCTTCTTACATTATTAAAGTCCATTGAGCGAAAATTGACAAAAAGCTTCTTATGTAAAACCAAAACATTATGATGAGTCTTTGATGATGTTTTATTATTTTTTCTAAGCATAATTACATCTATAATTAAAGTTAATATTTATTATTTAGTTTTGTACTAAAAATGTATAGACCTAGGTTTTTGTAATGGTTGTTATACTAAATTTTCAAGGCACAAACTAAAAGGGTGATAAAAACTTTCAACAAACATAATCGCAGGGTTTAATATACTACACAATTATTCATATAAAATATAGTTGATATGAATATGGAGTGCCTACATGCTCGCAGATTTTATTTTGTGGTAAAGCAATGCCCTACCTGTTAATTCCCACTACTAACTCCTTTCCTGCATCAGAGTTGCCAAGTTTTTGTAAATTTTGTAAGAAATGTTAGATTTAAATTTCTTTCCAAGAAATCCAAACAGTTATAAAAAACTGATCAGAACAATAACAATACTGTAATAGACCCAGTCTTCCATTTTCATTTTCATGGAACGTAAGATTATGATACATTTGAGGTAAAATAATTTTCTTTGTTTTTCATAAGAGTGTTTCAACCAAGTCCAGCTGTTTGTCATTATTTTAACACAGACACTCACACCCAAGACCCTACACACACCAAGTCAGACTTGAAGGTGTTGAGCTACAGGCAAAAGACTGCGTTGACTGATCTATAACTTGGCATGCAATGATCTCACACACACACACACACGCCGAGACACTAAAAACATGTAGTCAGACTTGAAGGTGTTGAGCTACAGACAAAAGACTGCGTTGACTGATCTATAACTTGGCATGCAATGATCTCACACACACACACACACGCCGAGACACTAAAAACATGTAGTCAGACTTGAAGGTGTTGAGCTACAGACAAAAGACTGCGTTGACTGATCTATAACTTGGCATGCAATGATCTCACACACACACACACGCCGAGACACTAAAGACATGTAGTCAGACTTGAAGGTGTTGAGCTACAGACAAAAGACTGCGTTGACTGATCTATAACTTGGCATGCAATGATCTCACACACACACACACACGCCGAGACACTAAAAACATGTAGTCAGACTTGAAGGTGTTGAGCTACAGACAAAAGACTGCGTTGACTGATCTATAACTTGGCATGCAATGATCTCACACACACACACACGCCGAGACACTAAAAACATGTAGTCAGACTTGAAGGTGTTGAGCTACAGACAAAAGACTGCGTTGACTGATCTATAACTTGGCATGCAATGATCTCACACACACACACACGCCGAGACACTAAAAACATGTAGTCAGACTTGAAGGTGTTGAGCTACAGACAAAAGACTGCGTTGACTGATCTATAACTTGACATGCAATGATGCTCTTTATAACCCCAACAATAATGTGTGTTGACATAAACCTTTATTCATTTTATATGTAAAGTATGAATGCGGAATCAATCGAGGAATTGAAACTATGACAAATATTATATTTAGTACAAAGCTGGTTCAAGATTTTAAAAATACAATATAAAAGCTAATGTTTTTTGTTGAAATTTGGTTAAAGATGTAATTTATAATGTAAACACATAAAACAAATGTTTAATTTTATAGTTGAAAGAATATTTAAATTGACTAAACACTTGTAAATATTACAAACTTGCCTATAGTAGCACTTACTTATATTTGTTGAGGATGGCCATTTCAGGAGATATGTCCCATTGCCAACTCAAACCATAACTGAAGTCTAGGTTGTTATAGGTTGGGGTTGGTATGGTAGGTTTTCATTTAAAATGAAAATATTTTATTATGATAAATGCTTTCTATATTTAGAATTTTGCTCTTGTTATCGAACAAACATGCTATTTTTATGATAAGTCATTCACTAAACACTTTTAAATGTTTTAAACTTGCCTATAGTAGCACTTACTTTGTTTGTTGAGGACGACCGTTTCGGGAGATGTGTCCCATTGTCAACTCAGACTGTAACTGATCTCAAGGTTTACGTAAGTTAGGGTGGGGGTGGGATATCATGGTGGTGTGACTGTATTTTGTGTGTATTAGGAGTTATGATGTCAAAAAGTGCGTGCGAGTTGTAATGTAATTGTGTATTGAGTATGTGTGTAGGGTGTAGTTTGAAGTGTCTGTATATTTCGTATTGTTCGGTTGTGTAGCGTTGTTTATTTCTGTGTTGTTTATGAAGAATTTGTAGGTTAGATGTTATGTCTATGTAGTCATGTTTTGTGGAGTTGAGATGATCGGCAAAGTGTGATTGGTAGTCATTGTTTGTTAGTGCTTTTATATGTTCTTGTGTAGAAGGACCTCCCTGTCTGGCCTATGTAAAAACTGAGGCACAAACTGCAAGTTAGTTTGTAAACTCCAGTGGCGTTGTAAATTGAATAAATTATAAAACATGTTACACAAAATAAAGCTATTGGTAACATTAAGTACACAACTTACCATTAGCAGGGACGGTTAAGAGTTTAATTTTAATTAGAAAAAATAATAATTGAACATATAGCAAGTTATTTTCTATAGGTCATTTTACAATAATTACTTTAAAACCTATCAGTACTGAAAATTGAATGTAGTTTCGCTGATACACGTTTAAAAGACATTTCTGTTATGCATACATGGTACATGCATTAGTCTTAAATAAGACTGAACTTTTAGAATGTAATGGTTTAATACAGAAGTTAAAAAATGGCATGGGATCATTAGCTTTTTAAAATTAAGCCTAATAAGTTGTCCTTTTAATTGGAAAGTTCATGGGATTAATAATTTATTATCTATGAATGATTTATGCAACTTTTATAATATTGAAATAAGGCGCACTTCAAATTCTTGACGAATGATTTGTTAAAAATAAATAAAAAAATGCTTAAACTTACTGAGTGATTGAATTGAAACATGTAGTTTCTTCGTCAGCACAAGCCAACCTGCAAGAAACCAAATATTTCATACATAAATATTTTAACCGAAATTTTATTTTTTCTTAATTGAAATAAAAATTAAAGAAAATGTTTTGATGGTATTTTTTTAATTTTTAAGGTGAAAATTTATATCCTGCCGTTTAGCGGATGGTGGAGGAATATTTTTCACAAAAATTTCCCAATTAAGTAATAATTTGTATTTAATATTATTACACATAAAAGCAGTGCCTTACTCAGAGGATATCAGCTCGGTTCCTACGGTTTGCCCAGGCTTGTAAGAATCAATGACCAGCACCAATTTCCTTCTCGCCCCAGCAAAGTTAGCTGCCTCAATCATACCAACAATATTACGTGTTTGTCTATCGATTACATAAAATAATACGGTTGCATTCTGCTTAGCGAGGTATTCTTGTTCTATAAGTTCGACACTCCATTCTGCTACCTGCTAAATTAATATTACACAATTATTCATTTGACTATTTTCATAATTTCTATTTAAGAGTTTAAATTAATAACTATGAGAATATACTTTTTTACTTTTGGAGTCTTTTGGATAGTGATTTATAAATATGAATCCTTATTTTTCGAAAGGATACAATGTAACCTCTTTACAATGGGAGTGGAAAATTTGCTCAAAAAGCAAAATATTCTACAGCTTTGGTCAAGTCAGAGTAGTGCAACTAAAAAGATTGGGGGGAGGTGACCCATTTTGGGCAAAATTGCGGGCATGAAAAATTGCGAGGTTTCACTCACAAGGGTTGAAGTTTTTATATTTTATTGCTGGTAAAATATATTTTTTGCAAATCTACCACAAAAAACTAGGGACAGAAACTTTTTAAATGAACATTTCTAAAATATGTGATATATTATGACTTATTATGGAATATTAAAAATGTTAGCTAATGAAGACACGGCAATATGAAACTTAATATCTCAAACTTTTGAAAAGTTCTAAATTAATCTCTTCAAATTTTAATAAAAAACGAAAATACAATTTTTCTGCATTTAAGATGTTTAGTTCACCTAGAAAACTTGGTAATAAATGAATAACATTTTAGGAACTGTTCAAAATTAAAATTGTATTGTGGAAATAGTAAACTTAGTGGGTAAACATTAACCATGTACGAAACTAAAAAAAACATTTTCAACGATAATTTCTGTTCAGGATGAAGTTTGAGGCTATGAAGTTGCATCCTCTATATATATTCACATCTGTGTTGCATAAAGATTTACGAGATAGTTCAGTGAAGTTTCAGTGAAGCTACTTCTGTGTTTATTGTGTTTTATTAAACTTTATTGTTGCAAAAGCCCTTCTACAAATGCCGGGACCACAGGCAAGATCTGCAAGCATTGCCACTGGTATCACCAAAAACAATTGGTCTCTCACTGGCCACTTATCACACTCTACTAGCAAATGTTAATGGTGTTCTAATGAGAATACCTGGAATTTGGATAAGCAATGTTGAAAGACTATTCAAGATAACCAAACTATTTAAACATCAATCTGAAATTGAAATAAGTAAGTTTTGTTTACCGCATACAGACTTTGCCAGTTTCATAATCAAAGAGGTTGAAGACAAACACAATTTTCTTAAAAGAGTGCTGTTCTCAGACGGAGCTACATTTCACATAAATGGTGTTGTTAATCATAACAATTGTCGGATGTGGGATTTAAAACGACCTAACGATGTGCAGGAACAAGTTTGCTATTTACCACAAATTAATGTGGAGTGTGGGTTGACCAAGTGATAGCTCCTCTCTTTTTCATGAAGAAACAATTAACGGCATTTCTTATCTTGATGTGGTAAAACAATTTGTTTTTCCTCAAATCAAAGACATTGAACAACAGGCTGGTGTCAGGAAGAGTGTGACACACTAGACAACAGATTTCCATATTGTTGGACAGGCAGGGGTGCACCTATTATCTGGTCTTCCAGGAGTCCTGATTTTGACTTCTTTGAACTTTTTTATGGAGTTACGTGAGGAACATCTTATATCCTGATAACATTTGTGATTTGAAACATCTGCGAGAGCAAATTTCAACAGCAATCATGAATGTAACACCAGAGATGCTACAAAACACTCAGCAAGTGTACCATAGGGATACAGTCGTGATGTACTAGAGGGTACATACAAGTGTATTAACCCTCTATGCCAGTATCACAAGTGGAGAATAATGATCTAAATGTCTACTTAGTAAATGAACCACCTGCATAAACAGTCGTTCACACAATAAGATTATGAAGAAGACTGTTGAATGCGTGTAAGTGTGTCACCAGCTCTACCTGTGTCACATCATGTAGAAGATAATTACGCAAGATTAAGAGGAAAAAACATGTAACAATGATTAAGTTACTAAGATCTTAGCTGGATGGAAAATTTGTAATGGTAAACATTAAAGTAAATCCCTCAAAATCTCACTGCACACTAGTTTATTAAAACATACAGACTACTTTTGACGATGATGTCGCCTTCATCGCTACTGAAGATTGCCCAGTACTAATGAAAGCAACATCGTTGTCGATCAGATACTGAGGGAACTATTTTAATATTTGCCGATTTAAATATTAGATAACTATTTTAGAAACTATAGCATCTTTATGGTAGAAGTTAATGCTAAGTTATTCTTTCTTTTCAAATTATTTTCTTTAAAGAAGTTAAAATCAGACAGTATATCTAAAGTATTAAGTATCCAATAAAACTACAACTATCAAGTAACTGAAATATACAAAAAGAAATGACAATACATTCTGACATCTGCTTATACAACTTACTGGATTGTAGAAGGTAATCCCAAGGTTGGTTAATAGAGGGATTGCGATGTCATGTCTCCATGTCGTCGGGTTGCATGACCCACCCAAAAATACTTCATGCTTAGATAATGTTTCTAAAACAATTCATTTAGAAATACAATAACAGTTTTACTTAAAAAATAAAGATTAAAAAAAATGTATGATCTTATACAATGTTTTAGATATGTAAGCAAGAGTACTTGCTATATAGACTTAATGTGTTTCAAGCATAAAATGCATTTGAAAAAATGTAATAAAATTTAAAATATTCAAAGAAGTTTAGTTATTAATTTTTTAACAAATATTAATAATCTTTGGACCTAACCAGTCACTAAAGTTATTTAGAAATGAAATAACTTTTCATTAAAAGATTTGTTAAATATAGGTAAACCAATATTTTTTAACCCTGAAATAGAAAATATAATCACATTCACAATTAGGAATTTTTAAAATATTTAGTTTGTTATTTTAAGAAACTTAGGAAATCATCAATCCATTTCTAACATTCAAACTTAAGAACTAAATATCCATTGATCATATTTGTACAGTATAATCATCACTTTTATTTACGTACATCCAATTTATTTCACCTGTTTAAAATTAATTTGAATCAATAATACTTTAATAACTTAAATAAGTGATAACTCGATATGTTTTAAAATTAAGTTAAAACTCGATATTTTTTTAAAATTAAGTGATAACTCAATATTTTTTAAAATTAAGTTATAACTCGATATTTTTTTAAAAATTAAGTGATAACTCGATATTTTTTTTAAAATTAAGTGATAACTCGATATTTTTTAAATTAAGTGATAACTCAATATTTTTTTTTAAATCAAGTGATAACTCGATATTTTTTTAAATTAAGTGATAACTCGATATTTTTCACATTATTTTTGAATTTATTTCCAATAGAATATATTGGGGAAAATTAAATACATAATATAAGAATAACTTATCATTTGTTGATTCCATCTTCACGCGAGCTACTAGTAATCACTAAAAACTTTTAAATGTTTTAAACTTGCCTATAGTAGCACTTTGCTTGTTGAGGACGACCGTTTCGGGAGATGTGTCCCTTTGTCAACTCAGACCGTAACTGATCTCAAGGTTTACGTAGATTAGGGTGTTAGGGTGGAGTGGTATATTATGGTGGTGTGGGTGTATTTTGTGTGTATTACAACTCACACGCACCTTTTGACATCATAACAAAATATACCCACACCACCATGATATCCCACCCCCACCCTAACCTACGTAAACCTTGAGATCAGTTACAGTCTGAGTTGACAATGGGACACATCTCCCGAAACGGTCGTCCTCAACAAACAAAGTAAGTGCTACTATAGGCAAGTTTAAAACATTTAAAAGTGTTTAGTGAATGACTTATCATAAAAATAGCATGTTTGTTCGAAAACAAGAGCAAAATTCTAAATATAGAAAGCATTTATCATAATAAAATATTTTCATTTTAAAAATATTGCTTGTTGCAATCTTCTTGAACTCAATGAATAAATTATAAGTGACTATTGCGTAACTGAGAGAAAACTTTTGAGTTTACTTGCTGACTTGTTTCAAAATAATCTTCATTGAGTATCGAGTTAGGTTTGTCAAGGAAACGATTGTTTCGAAACGTGTCAGCCAGTAAGTTCAATGGTTTTCACACATTTATGCAATAATTACTTTTAGTTAAAAATATTTCTTATTACTGTCATTGGTAAAAATATATTTAGTAACTGGATTTATAACTTAAGGAATTTGAGTGTCACAATTGAAGGAGCTAAAAGAGCATTTTCTTACCCATCCTCTATCATCACACATACTCTAGTATTTAACTTTCTAACCATGTATATTGCTATTAGTATTACAAACTAAATAAGAAACTGTAATTAAAAACTACTTAACTAAGTGAATACATAGGGCTTACTTGCTGACGCGTTTCGAAACAATGATTCCTTTTATGAAGCAAAGCCTCTACTGGGGACATATGCGTTAGCTACAAAGGATGTAGGAATGGATTTATGACAATGGAAGGGGTGGGTTATTTTGGTTGTGCGCTATATAATGGAAAAGGGAGTTGGCCTCAAAATGTGTAGGGTCATTTAATTTTCTTTATCTGTAGTGTAATGTTTATGTATATCTCATATTTTTCTAGAGTTGTTAGTTTTTTACTTTGTTTTAATGTGTGGAGTATGTTTAAATTAGTATGTAGGGCTTACTTGCTGACGCGTTTCGAAACAATCATTCTTTTTATGAAGCAAAGCCTCTACTGGCGGCATACGCGTTAGCTACAAAGGATGTCAGAATGGATTTATGACAATGGAAAGGGTAGGTTATTTTGGTGGTGCGCTATGTAATGGAAAAGGGAGTTGGCCTCAAAATCTGTATGGTCATTTAATATGTTTTCTTTATCTGTCGTGTAGTGTTTGTATATCTCATATTTTTCTAAAGTCGTTAGTTTTTTACTTAGTTTTAATGTGTGGAGTATGTTTAAATTAGTATGTATGTACGTGTGTGTGTGTTGCATGGTTTTTAGGTGTATTGCATAGCTGGATTTTGGGTTTGTTTGCTTTCTTTGGGTAATGTGTTCTTCAAAGCATGTATAAAATGACCTGCCTGTTTGGCCGTGTTAATTTGTAAATACCGGATAGTTTGTATTTGTCTGTTTGTTTTTGAAAGGGTTGTATACGCTGTCATAAAGTGTTTGTTGTTTTGTAAGATATTTGATAGTGAAGATTTTTTGAATATGGAGGCTATTTTGTGTGTGTGTTTGTTGTGGTAGGTGAGGGATATGTATTTGTTGTTTTTTGTGTGGTTTTTCTGCGTGGCTGTTTGATGATGTTTGTGAAAGTTGAAAGTTATGTTTTGCCTGTCAGTGTTGTTTTATTGTTTATGTTTACAAGAATAAATGTGTTCATATGTGTATGTAGATTTGTTATTTATCTATTAAAAGTTATTCACACTTCAGTTAATTAATGCTCACTAGACATTTTCCTAGTCCGCTTTTTCTTCTCTTGTCCATCTCTCTCCAACAACCGTGTTAAATGGTTGGGCCTTGGAATTCTGCAAAATGCCAACAATCACAAATGTATTTTTACAGTATTCTAACAATTTTAAATTTTTTTTTATTTTACATTTTACAATTCACAAACATAATTTCTTTAAATAAAATATGAACATAAAATAAAACTATTTAGACTTATTACTTATAGAAATAGATATTTATTTTGCTAATTGATCAAAGAATTTTTTAAAATTAAATAGCCTATTACACTTGCAAAGTGCATTCCATGTTGACTAGTTCTATTAACCATTATTATATCTTAGGAGTTCATTCAAGATCTACCTTGCATGAAAACTGAAGATATAAAACCTATATATACTAGAGTACAAGGAAAATTAATCAATATTTTATTTTACACACTTGGAATAAAAAATTTTATAAATTCTTATTACCTTTATAATTGAGACAATTTTAAAACCCCTCAAATAGGATTCATAAAAAAATATTAGTTTAACAGCTGTTAAAATTAGTTATGAAAGTTTGAAGCACTTCAGAAATTATAAACCAGAACTTTGCTGTTTACTCTTTGTTAATGGGAATAACATTTTTTAGTTGAATTATATTAAATGTAATTAAATACAAAACTTTAATACTAGTGTTACTTATAGTAAAGATTTTATATTTCCTGTACAATTTATTATTTTTGTGTTTATTTTGAAGTTTATTTATGTTTACTATTATTGTTAGTAAAACTTGACTTGTGAATTTTATTGCCCCTGAATATAGGCAACATTTTTACTTCTGAATTTTTCGAATTCATAATTCAAGTAAATTTACGAATACTTTCCCAGACAAAACATTTTCGTTCAACTAAGTTTTCATTCAATAGTGTCTGAAGTAGCTTCATCAAAGAGACACCAGTAAAGATCAGTTAGTGGGACTAAAAATGTTTTGTCTGTAAATGTTTCATAAACTTATTTACATTATACGTTCAACAAGTAACTGATTTCTTGAACTCAATGCAAAAACTTGACTTGAACCAGTAACTCACTGGTTACTATACAGATCAGCGCAGGTGCACTTAGCACTAGATCTATGCGTTACACACAACTACTGAAAGCAAATAGATAGGTAAAGCATTGAACAATACACTGAAGTAGTGAAACACAGTGTTGGGAAATTTCAGTTAGTGATTTGTCAACTTTTTGTCATAAAATAATGAATATTATAATTTGTTTGTAATAAATTGATAATTTTATAAAATGCTCTATTGACCGATGAGTACTGATTTAAAATTATAATATAATGTCCTACAAAGTAAATTAGCAAAAGCGAAACAAAATTTTTAAATAATTATCAGAATGAAAATTCAAAAAAACAAGACAAAAGAAACGCTTATCTATTTATTATACTACTTTTATTCAATTTCTCTTCATAAAACATATTAACTCCAATTGTTTTTACGTTTTTATTAAACTAATTATTGACTAACCTAACTAATAATCTATGAAAAATGCACAATAAGACACCGACAAAGATCATATACTGTAATGAAAAACATTATCTTTTGGAAGTTATTTTATGAATTTACTTAAATTATAAGGTCCGCAATTTGATAATCAGTGTAAATAATTGCCGAGGACTTGCATCATAACCCCCAACACACTCTCAAAAATCACCTAATATCCCTTATCTAACGTACCCCTACCCCCACCCTAACCTAAAAACAACCAAGAGGTCAGTCATGGTCCGACTTGAGAATGGGATACATCTCCCAGAATGACTGTCACCATTAAACACAGAAAGTAAGTGCTACTACAGCCAAGTGTGACATGTCAATGTTTGATCCAGTGTTTTAGCACATATATTTGTCATCATTTTTAATAACACATTGATACACTTAATAATTTAAACTGCACAACAAAACAATTTAAATTATTCTAACAAGAGTTGTGGGATAAAAATATTATGTTCCTTATTTTGAAATTACTGTAGTCATAAACGAAATCTCATGAATAAAATGTGTTTATAATTGCAATCTTCAGAGTTTAAATTATTGAGTTTTGGACTAAACAGAGAGGCCTCATTTCAAATCAACTAAAGTGTTAAAACAAGAGTATTTTTAATTGTATGTTAACTATAACATTCTCAATGACTTGATTCGTAACGCCAAAATAAGTACAAAACAACTAAATCTAAGCCCTGCTGGTCAAACCAGTTTACTCTGGATCTCTTATTATAATGAACAAACAAACTTTAAAAGTAAAAATAAAGTTTCAATTTTTTGTTAGACCAGTGCTCATTCGAGTTTTTCCAGGGTGGAGCATTTATTTCCATCAAATGGCAGACTCATAATGGAAACACCATGCTCTTAAATGTAAGAGCAGGTGCAAAACTTATTTTTAACATTTTGTATTATGAGGCGTTCTCTTTACTATTGTCTAATCCAGGTATGTTAAATTGCCTTATCTATGATTATTATTATTATAATATGATTACCTTATTAATAGACCTATTATAATTAGCAATTTAGTTCTAGACTTGCAGTTGAGGTTGTATAATGTACATCGTGCGGCTTTTTAGTAATATATATTTAATGTAGCTTGTTGTAATCATCTTGAATTCACTGGTTAAACTGTAGGTAAATATTGCGTAACTAAGGGAATACTTATGGACTTACTTGCTGAGACAATCGTTTCATCTACAAAGCTGACATTTTACAGTAGAAGGTCACTTGAATAGAAGGTCAACTTTGAGTAGAGGGTCAGTTTCGTAGATGAAACGATTGTCTCAGAACACGTCAGTAACTAAATTAAAAGGTGTTCACTTAGTTACGCAATAATTACAGTACTCATAGAATATATATTTATTGTTTACACTTGGCAAAAAACCACTACTTACTAAAGATTTTCAGCAAATGAGTTTTGCACTAGATTAGTAAGGACAAGACTCTTGATCATAACTTACAGCATTGAACATTGAGCTGATCTAGTATGTGTAATCGACAAGTTTAGTATACCTCTACACTTTCTTTCCTGTATCTGGGTATTTCCTATTTTTTCTTTGACCTAAAAAAGAAGTCTTTTACTGGATTAGGCTTCATTTATATTGGTAATTAGGTGTTTTTGAAAATTAATGTTGATTGTTCTCGACAAAATACAGACACAGTGAGTTTCTGGTCACATATATGAACATATGTAATCACTTGGCTGTGGACTTTTTTTTAATCTAAATGCGGAGTTTCAGGGACGTCAACTCATACATCAACTCAGACAAGAGGCCTTCTGGTTTTTATTTTCAAAAAAAGGGAAGGGGAAACTATATTAGATGGTTTTAAAAGAGGATTGGGGTAAAGATGTCAAAAAGCATAAATTATAATGTAATTGAGTGTTGTATGTAATGCAAAATGTGAATACCAATACTTTAGAGCTTACTTGCTGATGCATTTCGAATCAATCGTTTCATGTACGAAGCTAACCATCTACTCTGTAACCTCTACTTCTACAGAGGTCTACACCTCTACACCGTCTGATTAGCTTATTACATGATATGAGTCAGCAGTAAGTTCTAAAGTACTCACTTAGTTAGACTATAGTTACTTAAAACTTGCTGGATTACCGGTGGATGTAAGTACCAATGGATTACCTATGTACCAAATTTGCTAAACAGCTACTTTTAGTGGGTTTTACACAAATTAGGTTATTGTGGAAGATCTTTTAGAAACTATCATCATTAATCCTCCGTAATTCGGATAAAATAAACTTTAAAAGTCGTTAAATAAAAACACAGCTTCGAAACTATGGTCAAAGGCCTTAATACATGTACCACAAAAGGTGCCTGTTTATTGCTGCGCATTAATAAACAGCCAAAGGATATGTAGAGAAATGGGAAGCCTTCAATACTGTAAATTGTAGTGATAATTTATATGAAGGTTTAGTGGTGTATAACTATTAATAAGACATATGAAAGCACATAGATTTCTTGTAAGTTGACATTGAAGGTCAGGGAAAACTAGCATCAAGTAAATCCTTTTCCATTCATTATCCTATTTTAGGAAATGTTTGGCAAATTTCTGAATTTAACAGAGTTAGGACTAAAATATTAATGCAAAATTAATGTTGGCTTTATTAGTCTTACATCTTATTTTTCCATGTCAAACAATTATGCACTGTTAAAAGTTAAAAGAAAGAACTGACCTATTTACATTATGCCCTGAATGGAACTAGTGTACAGGTTATATTACACTTCATGTTTTAAAAATGTGAAATTAATTTTTATTTCCATTGTTACTGCAATAATTAGAAAATAATAGATATGTTTAATTTTCAAAGAAATCTAAAATATTTAATGAATGATCAAAATTTCTTGGTCCGCCTCAATTATTTAATATAGCTTTATATCAACCAGGAACTAGCAATCTAGCTTTATGGTAGATCATTATGGTCTGTGTTATAAAATGAGAAATGCCCTGAAACCACTGTCTTCATTATTCAATGAAGGAAGTCCTACTATCCCATGTATCACATTATTATATGCCAAAGTGTTTAAATCCAAACAAGAACCTCACGTTCTGAAAAACTAATAACATTATTAATAGAAGTTTATATAGTTGCTCCAAAGAGTTGATTCAATCAACGGGACCAAGAGATGGGATATTTGCGGTCAGCCCTCCAAACAAAGATTATCAGATTTTTTTTAACATTCGATCGACTAAAAACAGGATTTTAAATTGTCATGTTTTATCACAAATCTCATATAAATTTCCAACTCTTAAAAAAACTTTAAATACTGTATTATAATTTCAACATAGATTTCGTACAAAACGAGATAACAGCAATCTAAGAGCTATATATAAATTTTCACAATCAATGCCAATTCCCAATATCCCTAAATTTGTTTGGCGATAGTCGCACATATGAGAAATAAAATTTCTAAAGAACACTAAAGTGATCAAACTGTGAGAGAATCACTGTAATAGCTAAATGCTGATACCCTAAATGCTGTTACCCTGAATGTCGATACCCTGAAAGTTGACACCCTAAATGCTGATATCCTGAATACTGATACCCTGAATGTCAATACCTTAAATATTGATACTCTGAATGTCAATACCCAAAATGTTAATAACCTGTTTGTTGATATCCTAAATAATGCTGATACCCTGAATGTTGATACACTGAAAGTTAATACCTTGAACGTTGATACCCTGAATGTCACTAACTTACATGGCCATACCCTGAATGCCAATACCCTAAATATGGATATCCTGAATGTTACTACCTTACATGCCATACCCTGAATGCCAATACCCTAAATATGGATATCCTGAATGTCACTACCTTACATGCCATACTCTGAATGCCAATACCCTAAATATGGATATCCTGAATGTCACTACCTTACATGCCATACCCTGAATGCCAATACCCTAAATATTAATACCCTGACAGTTGACACCCTAAATGCTGATATCCTGAATACTGATACCCTTAATGTCAATACCCTAAATATGGATACCCTGAATGTTGATACCCTGCAAATTAATACATTGAATGTTGATACCCTGAATGCCAATACCCTAAATATGGATACCCTGAATGTTGATACACTGAAAGTTAATACCTTGAACGTTGATACCCTGAATGTCACTAACTTACATGGCCATACCCTGAATGCCAATATCCTAAATATGCATATCCTGAATGTCACTACCTTACATGCCATACCCTGAATGCCAATACCCTAAATATGGATACCCTGACAGTTGACACCCTAAATGCTGATATCCTGAATACTGATACCCTTAATGTCAATACCCTAAATATGGATACCCTGAATGTTGATACCCTGAATGCCAATACCCTAAATATGGATATCCTGAATGTCACTACCTTACATGCCATACCCTGAATGCCAATACCCTAAATATGGATACCCTGACAGTTGATACCCTAAATGCTGATATCCTGAATACTGATACCCTTAATGTCAATACCCTAAATATGGATACCCTGAATGTTGATACCCTGAATGCCAATACCCTAAATATGGATATCCTGAATGTCACTACCTTACATGCCATACCCTGAATGCCAATACCCTAAATATGCATATCCTGAATGTCACTACCTTACATGCCATACCCTGAATGCCAATACCCTAAATATGGATACCCTGACAGTTGACACCCTAAATGCTGATATCCTGAATACTGATACCCTTAATGTCAATACCCTAAATATGGATACCCTGAATGTTGATACCCTGCAAATTAATACATTGAATGTTGATACCCTGAATGCCAATATCCTAAATATGCATATCCTGAATGTCAATATATTGACACTGAAAGTCAATACCCTAAATATGGATACCCTGAATATCAATACCATAAATATGGATACCCTGAATGCCAATACCCTAAATATGGATATCCTGAATGTCACTACCCTAAATGTTTATACCCTGAATGTCAATACCTTACATAGCTATACCCTGAATGTCAATACCCTAAATACTGATACCCTGAATGTCAATACCTTAAATATTGATACTCTGAATGTCAATACCCAAAATGTTAATAACCTGTTTGTTGATACCCTAAATAATACTGATACCCTGAATGTTGACACACTGCAAGTTAATACCTTGAACGTTGATACCCTGAATGTCACTAACTTACATGGCCATACCCTGAATGCCAATACCCTAAATATGGATATCCTGAATGTCACTAACTTACATGGCCATACCCTGAATGCCAATACCATAAATATGGATATCCTGAATGTCACTACCTTACATGGCCATACCCTGAATGCCAATACCCTAAATATGGATATCCTGAATGTCAATACCCTAAATATGGATACCCTGACAGTTGACACCCTAAATCCTGATATCCTGAATACTGATACCCTTAATGTCAATACCCTAAATATGGATACCCTGAATGTTGATACCCTGCAAATTATTACATTGAATGTTGATACCCTGAATGCCAATATCCTAAATATGCATATCCTGAATGTCAATATATTGACACTGAAAGTCAATACCCTAAATATGGATACCCTGAATGCCAATAACCAAAATGTTAATAACCTGTTTGTTGATACCCTGAATGTTGATACCTTGAATGCTGATACGCTGAATGTTGATACACTGCAAGCTGATACCTTGAATGTTGATACCCTGAATGCCACTACCTTACATGGCCATACCCTGAAAGTCAATACCCTAAATATGGATACCCTGAATTTCGATACCCAAAATGTTAATAACCTGTATGTTGATACCCTGAATGATGATACCATGCAAGTTGATACCTTGAATGTTGATACCCTGAAAGTCACTACCTTACATGGCCATACCCTGAATGCCAATACCCTAAATATGGATACCCTGAATGTCACTACCTTACATGGCCATACCCTGAATGCCAATACCCTAAATATGGATACCCTGAATGTCAATACCCTAAATGTTGATACCCTGAATGTCAATACCCTAAATATGGATATCCTGAATGTCACTACCTTACATGGCCATACCCAGAATGCCAATACCCTAAATATAGATACCCTGAATGTCAATGCCCTAAATGTTGATACCCTGAATTGTCAATACCTTACACGGCCATTCCCTGAATGTCAAAACCCTATATATGGATACCTTGAATGTCAATACCCTAGAAGTTTGATACCCTGAATGTCAACACCTTAAATGGCCATACCCTGAATGTCAATACCCCTAAATTACCAAACCTCTCCTTCAGAACCAATGTCTGGATGTGTTACTAGCACTTGTAAAAAAAACTTTGTTTTATTGAAGCACGGAAACCAGGCACATTGAGAACGTAAACTGGAAATACAAATATTAAGGTATGTTTGCAATTTTTCAAATAACTGTCAATATATTCATAGAGAATTCATGTTACACTGTCAGATAACAAAATATTTTGAAAAATATTAGCGTAATAATTTAAATTCCATCTTAGTAAAATCTTAATTAACCTGGGATGAAGAGGTACTCAATTATAACGCAAAGTCCATTTAATCTACCCCAGTATTTTCATCAGGTACTTACAAGAAATATTTGGCACTGAATACTTTCTATGGTAGTTGTAAAGATAAATTACGTCCAAAGGTTTTTGCTGCTAACTTTTAATTTAGATTTGTATTGAAACTTAAATCTAGTAGAATACAGTTATAAAGAAAAAGGTTCAAAAAAACGTTACGAAATTAAAAAGTGTATCTTTTATGGTAAAAATCCATATTTAAAACCATACACACAAGAATCCATCCCCTCTTCTTGTGATGATATTTAGATAAGATATGACTTGATATTCATAAGTACAAAGTAGAAAATGATATTTGAAATGAACATATGTTGTGAGATTAATTGATATGCACTGTAATAAAGATAAGATAGGAGGAACGTACGGTATATTTTTAGAGCATGACATCATGTGTTATTTGTGTCTCTCAAGGGGCCAACAGACAGTTTCACTAAACTTTCATTTCTCTAGTTAATCATACACTCACATTTTACAGATATTAAACCTTTATCTACTAGATGGTAGTGATTATTGTTTGGTTCATTATAGAAATGTCTAAACCATTTCCTCTTATATCCTCACAACCAACACTTATTCTAATGAATAGGCCTGCAAAGATTAGGCAGTAAATTAAATAAACCAGTTCTAAACCATGAAAACGTATTTATATGAATATATATAACCAAACGACGCAAGGTCCTTTATTCACTTCCGTATATTAGCTCACACTCTCATATATATATATATATATTATATTAGGAAAATAATTATCTAATAAAATCTAATAGATTTTATTAGATAATTATTTTCCCGAAGATGCTGGTACTATTTTATCGGCGAAAAGCTTTGAATAAATATATTCATTAAAAGTATTCTTGTTTTTGAAATATTTTTAATTTATTATATATATATATATATATATATATATATATGTATGTATCTTGTACAAATATTTAATCTTTAACAAAATACTTTTTATTCATCCACTCAAGTTCAAATACAATTCCTTAAACTTGTAGATGGCATTTGATCTTAATACAGTTTTTTCAAATATGAATTAGTTAATTAAATTTAATTAATTTTAGTTTTATATGGGAGAAAAAAATTATCACAAGAGGGCCAAGGTACGCAATATAGTTATTTCGTCCCATTCGGCTTAAAATAAGTGATACCATATCATTCCATAAAACAGCCGATTATGTTATAGGTTATGTGGTAGAACAGCTGTTTTAATGCATAGGTTATGTTACTCTATTTATATTAGTATAAGAGTTGACTTAAACATTTTTTTGTTTATATTACTGTTTTTAACAAAGATTATTTAATTGTAAGGAATATTTACAATTTCTTATTTTCTTAGTTATAGTCTATATTTTGGGCATTCTGTTGAAACGTTTTTATAAAATTTTATAACATGATTTTTACACTCTTTTATTTAACTCGCTCTGTCCGTGTGAGTCGATTCTTGTTATGGATTTTTCGACCACGTTTCGATGTCCAATTAAGTTTATTTCTGCATATTTCTATCTTTGATGACAATACACAAATCAATCGCTAAAATAATGCATCATGGAGTTAAGTTATTTCTATTAATGTCATTAGAAATCCATACGATATTTTGCACACTTCTCCATGTCCTATACTAAGCTGACATTGTGCAGTCAAATCTTCAATGAATATTCTTAAATCAATCATAACAAATGCTTCAAGAAACATATTTTAATTATTGCAGTTAATGCACAGAAGTAGGCTTTTAGCATGAAGATTAGCAATAGAATATTTAAAAATTGATTAACGTACAATATTTTTCTAAAAACTAAAAGGAGTGAATTGATTAAATAAACAAAACGATTTAAAAACATGGTTTTATTCCTGAATAATTTAAACAGAAATAACGTTTTTTGCTACTCCCAATAGGAATTATGTATGCCAAACTAAAAGAGTGGGGGCCTTAGATTATATTCCGTGTCTATAAAATGTAAGAACTCTTTAACATTTTTTAAATTAAATTTTTTTTTGAATCTTCCAAGTCAATTATCATAAAATTTTACGCTTTTATTATTAAACATAAAAACAGCAATCCCCCACGGAAGCATAAATATGTTTTGAATTCTTTTAGATTATTATTTTTGAAATTAAAACGTATTTAATTTTGTTAATTTTTTTCACTATACGAGCATTAAAGTTAAGTCTGAAACCACTATCTTGGCGTTATTTTTAGATAGACGCGTTCGCATTACTCCAGGGGGGTTTTCAGTAACGGTTCTTGGTAATTATCTGTAATATTTGTTAGTAATCTTCAGTGAATTTCCTTGATAAGTTTCATAGTGAGCTACAAATATATATATATATATATATATATATATATATATATATATATATATATATATATATATAGTGTACTGAGTAGAATATAGCTTTGTATGAGTTGATTTTGTGTTGGATTTGAAGTGTGTTTGGCCACTGGAGGTGGTTTTGCGGTGTGTTTCAGTGCAACCTCGCTAACTCAAACATTCGAGTTACCGAATACTTCGACTAACCCGCCAACTTGGAGTTTACAAAGAGTGACTGTACTTGTTCTGTAACCATATTTGCCACTATGTAGTGCTCTATAACTGAAAGCTACTTAATGTAAGTAGGAAATAAAGTATGTACAAAATGGACCCTATTACGTATTACTGCATACTGAACATATTCAACGCAATTATGTACATAGAGTAAAATAATTATCTCGAAAAAATGAACCTGTCTATATACGGTGCTCCGTGCCCCCGGGTGTTAGTGAATGAGTGTGTGTGTGCGGCATAGGTACAATCTCTCTTTATGTTTAGCTCTTAGATGTTTGTTAGGAGTATTGAATGCGAATTTGTCTCAAGTGAAAATGTTACATGACAAACTCAAATACACAGTGGTGTTTAAAAACATAAACCAACCTAGAAAATACCTACAAACACAACAAAAAAGCAAAGCATTACAATATTACTAAGGATAGCATTATACTAAATACATACCCTTTGTCGTAACACCTTTTCAGCTCGGTAGCAAAAAGGCAAAACTCTCCAAAAGTAAGGTAAGCGGCCGAGTTTCGTTCTGCGCATTCCTTTGCACACTGCAACATTTCGGATACTGCAAACAACACAGAGCATTGGATTAAAGCCATTGTACCTCCGAGAGAGATTTGCTTATCGCGGCCAGAACAGACAATATCCGCATTGTGTAGGTTCAAACCCACGGCTAAATTATTGGGCGCTATCTCAGAGTTGGAGATAAGCAACCAATTACTACGCGTATTTTGTAAACATGACATAAATTATAAAAATATACATAAACAAAAAACGTTTTAATGTTGGAACTTGCTTAGTAGTCCGGAGGCTGGATGGAGTTGGGTGTGCAACCACACACTGTTGGCCCATTTATGTTTCATATACCATCCCCTTAAACGTCAAGAAAATGGACTGAACAAATGCTTTGGAGTCATTTTAATGATTGTTTTAATGGCATTTTTGTTTCTTATGATTAACGATACTTGCAGAGTCAATTGGCAAAAATAATTAAAAATAAAAACAAGAACAGTTGACAAGAAAATTTGGTTCTAACTCTCGTGTGAGTGCTGATAGAAGTGAAAACTTTTATAGACACGTTTACTGAGAAATTACCTAAACATTTGTTACAGTATTACAGAATTTTTAAATTTACCACCAAAATTTGAACCACAAATAACAAATTATATCTAATAGTTTTGCCAAATTTTCAATGAAAATTGCCAAAAACATGTAGTCTTTTTATACATTTTTCAATCTATATTTATATCTTTATTTAAGAAATGTATTTAATAAATAATTACTATATTTAATAACAAAATAATATAAGTAACAAAAAACATTTGTTGGGAGTATACTAAATAAAAAATATTTTAACAAATCGATTTGAAATCAGTGCTTGGAAAGTATCAGACACGCCTAAAATATTTCCCTTTAAAAACTAGATTAAACATACATAACTTAAATTATAGTTTTACTGAATATCTTGTATACAGATTTATCATAATTTAAATAAATTCACATATTTATAACCTAATTAAAACTATTCAACAATGACATTTCCCGTAACAATGTTCAATAAATAATATAACATAACCTACGCGTAAAACAGCTGTGCTACAACATAACCTATAACACAAAATCATATGTTACCATGAAAAATTCTCATTGAGGCGAATCATCCTGACGGAAATTATGTCGCTGAATTTTGTGTTTGTGTCCCTCTAATTAGTTATTATAGGCGTCGCTATAGACATTTTCACATTAAAAAGTTAATACAAAAAGGAAATGTTACCATAGGTTACCAAAGAAAAATACATAAATCTATCTTTTAATTTTGATACTCATCATTAATACATTTGCACAAGGAAATAGAAATTAGTTGTAACCATAAGCTCGCCTGGGAAACCCTCTGTTCACGGCATATGTCGTAGTATTATTGCTCAATATTAATTATAAGTTAGTAACATTACTTTATATCGTTTTTACTGAATAAACAGAACTGATACTGAATCAGCTGTAGTAGGGACAGATAAGGGCCTCAGGAGATTTTGTTGTACCCGAAACCTGCCTTTACTTCTTTCATAATGATTCCAGTAAGATGGTGCAACCAACCACACTGCCTTAGACAACATTGCTTTCCTTAGAGAAACTTTCCTTACCCACCTCACTCCCTCGACCTTAAACACATGAAGCCTACGTCTGTGGATTGATGATGGAGATTTTGTTGCGTCCGAAACCTGCCTTTTCATTCACAATGGTTCCAGTAAGATGGTGCAACCAACCACACTGCCTTAGACAACATTGCTTTCCTTAGAGAAACTTTCCTTACCCACCTCACTCCCTCGACCTTAAACACATGAAGCCTACGTCTGTGGATTGATGATGGAGATTTTGTTGCGTCCGAAACCTGCCTTTTCATTCACAATGGTTCCAGTAAGATGGTGCAACCAACCACACTGCCTTAGACAACATTGCTTTCCTTAGAGAAACTTTCCTTACCCACCTCACTCCCTCGACCTTAAACACATGAAGCCTACGTCTGTGGATTGATGATGGAGATTTTGTTGCGTCCGAAACCTGCCTTTTCATTCACAATGGTTCCAGTAAGATGGTGCAACCAACCACACTGCCTTAGACAACATTGCTTTCCTTAGAGAAACTTTCCTTACCCACCTCACTCCCTCGACCTTAAACACATGAAGCCTACGTCTGTGGATTGATGATGGAGATTTTGTTGCGTCCGAAACCTGCCTTTTCATTCACAATGGTTCCAGTAAGATGGTGCAACCAACCACACTGCCTTAGACAACATTGCTTTCCTTAGAGAAACTTTCCTTACCCACCTCACTCCCTCGACCTTAAACACATGAAGCCTACGTCTGTGGATTGATGATGGAGATTTTGTTGCGTCCGAAACCTGCCTTTTCATTCACAATGGTTCCAGTAAGATGGTGCAACCAACCACACTGCCTTAGACAACATTGCTTTCCTTAGAGAAACTTTCCTTACCCACCTCACTCCCTCGACCTTAAACACATGAAGCCTACGTCTGTGGATTGATGATGGAGATTTTGTTGCGTCCGAAACCTGCCTTTTCATTCACAATGGTTCCAGTAAGATGGTGCAACCAACCACACTGCCTTAGACAACATTGCTTTCCTTAGAGAAACTTTCCTTACCCACCTCACTCCCTCGACCTTAAACACATGAAGCCTACGTCTGTGGATTGATGATGGAGATTTTGTTGCGTCCGAAACCTGCCTTTTCATTCACAATGGTTCCAGTAAGATGGTGCAACCAACCACACTGCCTTAGACAACATTGCTTTCCTTCAAGAAACTTTCCTTACACACCTCACTCCCTCGACCTTAAACACATGAAGCCTACGTCTGTGGATTGATGATGGAGATTTTGTTGCGTCCGAAACCTGCCTTTTCATTCACAATGGTTCCAGTAAGATGGTGCAACCAACCACACTGCCTTAGACAACATTGCTTTCCTTCAAGAAACTTTCCTTACCCACCTCACTCCCTCGACCTTAAACACATGAAGCCTACGTCTGTGGATTGATGATGGAGATTTTGTTGCGTCCGAAACCTGCCTTTTCATTCACAATGGTTCCAGCAAGACGGCGCAACCCGCCTCTTTGTCTTAGACAACATTGCTTTCCTCCAAGAAACTTTTGGGAGCTGCCTCTTCTCCCTTAGAACAAGTTTTCCTTACTCAGCCCACTCCCTCGACTTTAAACCACATGAAGCCTACGTCTGGGGAATGATGATGAAGAAAATTTCGATTGATGACCCACCACCGTCCAACAACAGGAACACATAACCATGTGCATGACGGACGTGAAACAACCCCCTTCTCCAAAATATTGCAAAACCTTCAAGACCGGTAGGGAGGTCATATAGAACATGTTTATACCCGAGTCTATCCGATTTAGTTTCTTTTTACTTGTATGTGTTTGTAAAACTGTGTAAATAAAATAAAATTAAATCTTACGACATTCTCAGTCTTGCTTATGTGTATGCCAAAGTGCATACAGTATTTATATAAATGTTGCCGCCTGAGCAGACAAATTGTACTAGGAAAGTCACTAGTTGCTGGGGTCACGCTCTACCATATTATATACTGTAGTTTTATGTAATACGTGTTGTATACAATTATTTTACCTTACATTTAGTTAATTGTAATAGTTTTATACAGGGCTGGGTATGCGTTACAGTTACTTCGTCCTATTCGGCTTAAAATAAGTGATAACATATGATTTCATAGAACAGCTGATTTTATGTTATAGGTTATGTGGTCGAACAGCTGTTTCAACACATATGTTATGATATTTTATTTATTGTACATTATTATGCGTATATGTCACTATTAAATATTTTTTATCAGTTACTAAAATCATTAACTTGTATTTCAATAGATCTTGAAACAATTCAATATAACGGTAGGGTTACATATTTATAATGGCTCGTCTGATCCTTTTTAAGAATAGATTCTAATTGAATTCGTTAAATAACATTTGTATACAGTGACTTTTAAGGGTTTTCTAGTAAATACATTCACCAAATGATGTACAGTTGGCCATTCCTAGTGATGCCACCTACTACTGCTACATTACAGCCTATGTGTAAGCAATTTTAGGTTATAAATAAATAAAACCTCCTTCAGAGGAAATTACTATGAGACTAACTTGTAACTACGAGTTCGCTTTGTAGTAATATCCTCAAGTAATTAATTAAGTGTTAAAGTATACAAATGGTTGTTTTACTATAAAGCATAAGAAAAATAAATAAATTGGTAACTATTGGCTAGCCACGCGTCACATCAAACTATTGGCTAGCCACGCGTCACATCAAACTATTGGCTAGCCACGCGTCACATCAAACTATTGGCTAGCCACGCGTCACATCAAACTATTGGCTAGCCACGCGTCACATCAAACTATTGGCTAGCCACGCGTCACATCAAACTATTGGCTAGCCACGCGTCACATCAAACTATTGGCTAGCCACGCGTCACATCAAACTATTGGCTAGCCACGCGTCACATCAAACTATTGGCTAGCCACTCGTCACATCAAACTATTGGCTAGCCACGCGTCACATCAAACTATTGGCTAGCCACGCGTCACATCAAACTATTGGCTAGCCACGCGTCACATCAAACTATTGGCTAGCCACGCGTCACATCAAACTATTGGCTAGCCACGCGTCACATCAAACTATTGGCTAGCCACGCGTCACATCAAACTATTGGCTAGCCACGCGTCACATCAAACTATTGGCTAGCCACGCGTCACATCAAACTATTGGCTAGCCACGCGTCACATCAAACTATTGGCTAGCCACGCGTCACATCAAACTATTGGCTAGCCACGCGTCACATCAAACTATTGGCTAGCCACGCGTCACATCAAACTATTGGCTAGCCACGCGTCACATCAAACTATTGGCTAGCCACGCGTCACATCAAACTATTGGCTAGCCACGCGTCACATCAAACTATTGGCTAGCCACGCGTCACATCAAACTATTGGCTAGCCACGCGTCACATCAAACTATTGGCTAGCCACGCGTCACATCAAACTATTGGCTAGCCACGCGTCACATCAAACTATTGGCTAGCCACGCGTCACATCAAACTATTGGCTAGCCACGCGTCACATCAAACTATTGGCTAGCCACGCGTCACATCAAACTATTGGCTAGCCACGCGTCACATCAAACTATTGGCTAGCCACGCGTCACATCAAACTATTGGCTAGCCACGCGTCACATCAAACTATTGGCTAGCCACGCGTCACATCAAACTATTGGCTAGCCACGCGTCACATCAAACTATTGGCTAGCCACGCGTCACATCAAACTATTGGCTAGCCACTCGTCACATCAAACTATTGGCTAGCCACGCGTCACATCAAACTATTGGCTAGCCACGCGTCACATCAAACTATTGGCTAGCCACTCGTCACATCAAACTATTGGCTAGCCACGCGTCACATCAAACTATTGGCTAGCCACGCGTCACATCAAACTATTGGCTAGCCACGCGTCACATCAAACTATTGGCTAGCCACGCGTCACATCAAACTATTGGCTAGCCACGCGTCACATCAAACTATTGGCTAGCCACGCGTCACATCAAACTATTGGCTAGCCACGCGTCACATCAAACTATTGGCTAGCCACGCGTCACATCAAACTATTGGCTAGCCACGCGTCACATCAAACTATTGGCTAGCCACTCGTCACATCAAACTATTGGCTAGCCACGCGTCACATCAAACTATTGGCTAGCCACGCGTCACATCAAACTATTGGCTAGCCACGCGTCACATCAAACTATTGGCTAGCCACTCGTCACATCAAACTATTGGCTAGCCACGCGTCACATCAAACTATTGGCTAGCCACTCGTCACATCAAACTATTGGCTAGCCACGCGTCACATCAAACTATTGGCTAGCCACTCGTCACATCAAACTATTGGCTAGCCACGCGTCACATCAAACTATTGGCTAGCCACGCGTCACATCAAACTATTGGCTAGCCACGCGTCACATCAAACTATTGGCTAGCCACGCGTCACATCAAACTATTGGCTAGCCACTCGTCACATCAAACTATTGGCTAGCCACGCGTCACATCAAACTATTGGCTAGCCACGCGTCACATCAAACTATTGGCTAGCCACGCGTCACATCAAACTATTGGCTAGCCACGCGTCACATCAAACTATTGGCTAGCCACGCGTCACATCAAACTATTGGCTAGCCACGCGTCACATCAAACTATTGGCTAGCCACGCGTCACATCAAACTATTGGCTAGCCACGCGTCACATCAAACTATTGGCTAGCCACGCGTCACATCAAACTATTGGCTAGCCACGCGTCACATCAAACTATTGGCTAGCCACGCGTCACATCAAACTATTGGCTAGCCACGCGTCACATCAAACTATTGGCTAGCCACGCGTCACATCAAACTATTGGCTAGCCACTCGTCACATCAAACTATTGGCTAGCCACGCGTCACATCAAACTATTGGCTAGCCACGCGTTACATCAAACTATTGGCTAGCCACGCGTTACATCAAACTATTGGCTAGCCACGCGTTACATCAAACTATTGGCTAGCCACGCGTCACATCAAACTATTGGCTAGCCACGCGTCACATCAAACTATTGGCTAGCCACGCGTCACATCAAACTATTGGCTAGCCACGCGTTACATCAAACTATTGGCTAGCCACGCGTCACATCAAACTATTGGCTAGCCACGCGTCACATCAAACTATTGGCTAGCCACGCGTCACATCAAACTATTGGCTAGCCACGCGTCACATCAAACTATTGGCTATCCACGCGTCACATCAAACTATTGGCTAGCCACGCGTCACATCAAACTATTGGCTAGCCACGCGTCACATCAAACTATTGGCTAGCCACGCGTTACATACCGCCTACAAGAAATATATTCATTTTAAAACAATACACATTTAACCCCACTTTCAAATTCACCAAACTCTATGAAATAAAGATTTTTTTGTGAATATTTTCAAACTATAAAATAACAATGAAAATATTAAAAAAACGCCAATACTACAAAAATAAATAATATTACAAGTTACCTAAGATGAAACCATTATGTACATTTATATAACCGTACCATCATCAGAAAGTCTTACTACAAAGTTACAATGTAGAATACAATAAATTACAAACTAGACAAACTAGGCCCTCCTACTGTGGGGGGACCCTTGAACTTCATGTAGTTCCAGATGTAATAGATGCAAAGGTTTTAGTATATGGTAAATGAAGCTTATTAATGATGTAATGACAAAGAGTAGGTACATAGCTATATCCCTCAGGTAGAAGCCCCTTAGAGTTTACACTACAGCTTTCGTATTTCCTAACCAGCCCTCCCCAAACGTTTTCTACATCCGTCACTGCAGCAAATATAATGTTTGAATACTTTATTTTTAAAAAAAGCCTATGCTAACCGATAATTTTTTCATTTCAAAGAAGGCGGTCTGTTTAAATTTAGGATAAGTGTGGCATTCTTTACAAAGTTTTGTTGTTCCTGAGGTCTTTGCACCAATCAGACGAGGTCTGGCTGACTTATATCTCCGCTATACAGGTTACAATGTTATATTTCCGTGTCCCACAAACCCACAGGTTAACATATCTACAAGGTTCACTCGCGTTCTTGCCCCATATCTCTAACTACTTCCATCTCGCCGATAGCCAGACGCTAACAATAGTCAATTTATTTCTTGTGAATGACGTGTCTGATAGAGTTATTTGATACGCTATGCCATTACGCTAAACAATATCTTTTGTCTGGGTTAGATATAGGCTACAAAGTTAATACATAGTTTATTCAAAGCCTTGTATTTGTTTACACTTTCCTTAGGCCTATATTTAATTGTTCAAATTTTCAAATTTTTAATAAAATACGTTTTATTTATCCACTCAAGTTCAAATACATTTTTTTTAACTTTTAGTGTGTGACAGTTGATCTTAATACAGTCTTTTCAAATAATAATTCATTATTTAAATTTAACTAATTAATTTCAGTCTTATATGGGATAAAAACTATTAACAAAAGAGGCAAAGTATGCAATAAAGTTATATCGTCCCACTTGGCTTGAAATAGGTGATATCATATGATTTCATCTTATAGGTTATAGCTGATTATAATCTTATAGGTTGTGTGGTAGAACATCAGTTTTAACGCATGGCTTGTGCTACATTATTTATATTAACTGTAATTTTCCAATATAAAACAACTAAAATATTTTTTTGATCACCTGATTAAGAATTTACTTTATAAATTTTCTTTGTATATTACTTGTTTCAAATATTAATAATTTATTACAAACTAATTAATTAAAAATATGAATTTAGTTCATTGTTTTACAAGGATATTTACCTTGTGAGGTGAAGGTAACAAGTTCAAAGTGGCTCGCAACTATCAATTTATTGACTCGATTGCGTCTCGATGACGTCATCATCGTCAGTGACATAACTACTACAAAATCTAAATTGAAATTATATTCAGTAATAGTCTGCTTATAATGATGTATTTATAACTGTTTAAACATCAAATAACGAAATGCGTTCGCGCCAATAAATTATTAATTGTGAGCCAGTGTGGTTTATTAATTAATTACCAAGGAGATTAGAGTTTTAAGTTTTTTTTAAATCACACACAATTTTTACTGCTAAAAATTCCCTATTATTTATGTAGTTAAATTACTTTGAGGGTAAAAATTTATAGCTTTTTATACGTGAAACATAAAGTGTATATTTAAAAAAAACGTTTATTGGAATTATTAAAATAATTACCTAATGATTAAGTGTTGAGTCGACTGGGGTAGAAATGCTAAAATAGATGTTATCCCCGATTTATTATAATTTAAGACAGAACAACAAAAATATTACCAAAAACGCCCACACCACAAAAATAACAAATATCACAGGTTATTTACGACTAATTAAAAGGGCTTAATCTTACAAAACGTGTTATATTAGTTTTGTTGTAGTATTGAGGGGTTCCCCAATATCTTTACTGTAATATATTGTACCACTGCGCTCTTGATATTGCATATTAAGCGAGAACATATATTAACATGAGACTAAGTGGATGAATATATCTGTGATGAAAATTTGTTATTCCCGTTAAAGAGATGAAAATGTATTTCACTTAAGACTTGAAAAAGTAACGTAAAGTGGAAATTTTGTGTTCTTAATTTTAAAACTTTAAAAATAATTTAGAAAGTCTTCGTGAAGAGTAAAAATAATGAAACTTGCGCTGACGCCTCTAACCTCACCAACATACAAGACAATTTATAAAATCAAGGCTCTCTTCTGAAAGAAGAAATTACAGAAATATTTCTAAACTCCCTAAGGGAAGTTGACATATTTTGCGAATTTAGCACTCTTTTGGTAGCGATACTTGCACTTACTTTCTATTAGGCCTACTTAAAGAATTAAACACGTAATATACAAAAATATTTTTAAAACCAATTCCTGCTTAGGTCAACAAAAAAAAACATTTATATTACTTACTTTTTACTAAATAATAACAATTAATATAAATAAAGTAAAATAACCTAACCATTAAAACAGCTTTTCTACCATATAACCTATAACACAGCTGTTTTATGAAATCATATGTCATTTATTTTCAATCGAATGAAACGAAATAACTATATTGCATACATTGTCCGTTTTTTGAAACGATTTTCTCCCATATAACACTAAAATTAATTAATTTAATATTTTAAATATTATTTGTTCTAAACTGTCTTAACATCAAGTGTCACGGACTACAAGTTTTAAAAAATGTATTTAACTTGAGTGGATGTATAAAAAGTATTTTATTAACGATTGAAAATTTTAAGAAGATGTATATATATATATATATAGGAGAGTGAGTACGCACTACATACCTTGAGCACGGGATGGGTACAGCTGCATCTCATGGAACAGACTTTGCACCTGATCAGCTGGCAGTCGGTGGGAGGCCGGACCCAGTCGGGCGTGCCACACTGAATGTGCTTCCCTGCAACACACGAATACACTACTTAATAAACCTCGCCGCACTGTTTACATTATAAATCCTATGTTCATGCATAATATTATGGCCAGTTCGAAATTAGTTGCTTTTCTGCACGTTTATAACGTAGTTTGTAAGTATATCCGGAATAAAAAAGCAGAGACTTCATTTGCAACGAAACTTATTGCAGCTAAATGGGACCGTAGGGTGTTTTGGAAAACATTTAGAGTGTACTATTTCACTGTATACACACTACTTTACATCCTATTACTGCAATACAAACAATTATTTATTAGATAAAGCGTAGGCCTATAGCATTACTGTATTCTACATCCTTATAAAATTAATATCAGAGACAGAATAAATAAAAAACTCGGATACTCCAGCAAATTCTATATATTTATACCTACTACCTACATACCTATTACGTATCCATAATAATGTAGTATTGTAAGTATTATTAAATGTATACATTAATTTTAAAATGTACGTATACAGTGTGCTTACTACATTACGTATGCAGTGTAATTACTACAGTACGTATGCCGTGTACTTACTACAGTACGTATGGAGTGTACTTACTACAGTACGCATGCAGTGTACTTACTACAGTACGCATGCAGTGTACTTACTACAGTACGTATGGAGTGTACTTACTACAGTACGCATGCAGTGTACTTACTACAGTACGCATGCAGTGTACTTACTACAGTACGCATGCAGTGTACTTACTACAGTACGCATGCAGTGTACTTACTACAGTACGCATGCAGTGTACATACTACAGTACGCATGCAGTGTACTTACTACAGTACCCATGCAGTGTACTTACTACAGTACGCGTGCAGTGTACTTACTACAGTACGCATGCAGTGTACGTACTACAGTACGCATGCAGTGTACTTACTACAGTACGCATGCAGTGTACTTACTACAGTACGCATGCAGTGTACTTACTACAGTACGCATGCAGTGTACTTACTACAGTACGCATGCAGTGTACTTACTACAGTACGCATGCAGTGTATTTACTACAGTACGTATGCAGTGTATTTACTACAGTATGTATGCAGTGTATTTACTACAGTACGCATGCAGTGTACTTACTACAGTACGTATGCAGTGTACTTACTACAGTACGTATGCAGTGTATTTACTACAGTACGCATGCAGTGTATTTACTACAGTACGTATGCAGTGTATTTACTACAGTACGTATGCAGTGTATTTACTACAGTACGCATGCAGTGTATTTACTACAGTACGTATGCAGTGTATTTACTACAGTACGTATGCAGTGTATTTACTACAGTACGTATGCAGTGTATTTACTACAGTACGTATGCAGTGTATTTACTACAGTACGCATGCAGTGTATTTACTACAGTACGTATGCAGTGTATTTACTACAGTACGTATGCAGTGTATTTACTACAGTACGTATGCAGTGTATTTACTACAGTACGTATGCAGTGTATTTACTACAGTACGTATGCAGTGTACTTACTACAGTACGTATGCAGTGTATTTACTACAGTACGCATGCAGTGTATTTACTACAGTACGTATGCAGTGTATTTACTACAGTACGAATGCACGGTTGTACTGCCATTGCAAGTGAACAAGTAATATAAACATAAAAAATTTAAAGTTACTTCGTACTAAGACCAAGAAAAAAACGTGTATGTTGGTTGATTTGTGGTAAATAATAACACGTAATATGAATATAGTAACATAACCTATGCGTTAAATATAGGCAGCTGTTCTACCGCATATCCTTCAATATAAAATCCAATTTTCCATAGAAAACAGATTTTGCAGCCCGAAGTTTATTAAAGTGACTAAACAATAATTATATAAACAGTTAAGATTATGAATGTAGATTTTTGTAAAAACAAGTAATAGGAACAATTATTTAAAGTTGATTCCTAATTTAGAATACAAAGACTATTTTTATTTTAGTTACGTTTTATTAAATAATTAACTACTGTAACATAACCTTTACGTGAATACCCACCTTTGCCAGTTTCCCTATCCTATTATATAAAGAGGTAATCCGCTCATATTCCCGAGTCAGAAGGTTTCCAATAATCTTACGCTTACTGTTTTTTTTTTATATTTATTTTTTAAAGTATAAAAATTATTACTGTATAGGCGGTTTTTAAATAATTTAAATATTGTTTTTTAATATGCTATTAAGTACAATATTCCTAGATATCATTATTATTTGTTAAACGTTTCATCACAGATAGATAAAACCCTACCTCCATCTGTACAGAAGATAAACCAAGAAATATTACTATGGCAGAAGAAACGCTCAATCACCGCAGATAAAGAAACAAATCGAATCTGTAGAGCGCAACAAACATGTATAAAACAAACTTTTGCAAAATACTTTTGAAGCACTGACATCAGCTTTCACAGGCACGTTATGACGTCATGACTAGACATGTTCGTGACCATACACATCGAGTTCACCGTTACACTATTAAACAGTTATGGTCAGGTAGTGAAGTTAAACACATTTTGTATTCAGTATATATTTCAGTTTCTCTATTCAATCCATTCTTCTATTATTAAATACGTTGTTTATTTTCTAATAAAGCCTCTATTAAGTGCATTCTTCAAATGAGGTATTCTCTTATATAGAACAGTTCTACTGACAGCCACATTGTAATTTTTTTTAATGTTTTCTTCAAGATACTATATTCAATTCCTTCTTTAAGTTCACACCCTACTTATATATAAATATATAAATACATACATACTTATATATATTATAACATAAAGTACGAGGCTTTAGATTAAATTAAGTTAGTTGCTAAAATAAATCATCTATAGGATTTAGCATAGAAAGACACAAATAGTTTTCTAGGCGGACAAAGCAGGTACCAAGTCATTATCCTTTCCAGGAAAGCTATAAGTTGAGTCCAGCAAATAGACAATAGAGGGTCCAAAGCTTTTTAAGACGGGAAATCCAGCGGCCGATATAGCCTGGGGAATTAACCGTGTACAGTTAGGTTTAGCTAATTGTAGAACTGTGGGAAACTTACAAAGAACGTATTGGTGGTAGTGGGAGAGATTAGGGATTTCATAAAAACTAAATGATCGGGAGTTTAAAGGAAGTTTTGAAGAGAGTCTCGGAGGAGGAAGACAGGTTGGTGGGGACAAGGATGGAAGTGTTGTAAAGGGAGAATTTTGTTAAATTAAGTAGAGTTTTTTTTTATAAGTAAAATTTAGTAAAGTGCGACGTAAAAGTTTTTTTGAAATATAAAGTAAGTTTTTTTTGCGTCAAGTGTAAGCGCAGAAGTGAACAAAGCCAGGATTCCAGGGACTCTTCACGATCAATAAGTATATTTGAATATAAGTGTGGCCAACCGACATCTATCTTTTAGTTTAAAACAAATTTTAAGTTCATCAAAATTTATAAAAAATATTCTAATTTAAAAGCCAAGTTCCCGTAATAGGAACCCCGAGAGCAAGAATAAAATGTTTAATATTGTTTTTTTATGTTATTCTATTAGAAATCTAAAGCCTCAGAAGTCCACCTTTTATCATTGTAATATTAGTTAAGATATCAATCCTGTCTCTGCAAATTAATATAAATTGGGAATAATGTGTAGAGTTAATTGAAAAGAATAAATGCAAGTGATGTTTAAAAATTGATAAGATTGTTAATTCTTTTATAAACCTGAAGGTGTGACATTAATAGGTAAGGTAAATAAATAACATTTAAATATAAATTTAATTATAACAAAAGTTAAGTTATTATATACATATATATATATATATATATATATATATATATATATATATACATATATATATATATATATATATATATATATATATCTTCTTCAAATTTTCAATCGTTGATAAAATTCTTTTTATTCAACCAGTTAAGTTCAAATATATTTTTTATACTTGTAGTGGATGACACTTGATGTAATTACGGTTTTTTCAAATATTATTTCATTAATTTAATGTAATTAATTAATTTTAGTTATACATAGGAGCCACAAAAGAAGCAAGGTATGCAATATAGTTATTTCGTTCCATTTGCTTATAATAAGTGGTAACCTGTGATTTCATAAAACAGCTGATTTTATGCTATAGGTTATATGGTAGAACAGCTGTTTCAACACATAGGTTATGTTACTTTATTTATATTAATTGTAATTATTTAATATGAAGTAACTAAAATACAATGTTTCTTTGTTGACATAAGTAGTAGCAATTGACTTTAAAAAAATGTTCAATATATTATTTGTTTTTATCATTCATTTAAAGAAATAGTAAAATTATGGTGGTTTGAATTAATTTACACGTCGATATTACTGTGTTGGAAAGTTAAAAAACCGTCACAGTAAACAGGGGTAGATTCCAGCGCACCAAGTAGAGAAAGCTGTAAACTCGTTCACACGCGTCATACTGCTTTCAGAATTCTAAACTCATATTTTTTAAAATTCTGTTATTTATAAAAAAATCTTTCCTTGTGTACAAAAAACATATTCAAATTTTAAATTATACAGTCCTTGGCAGCGCTCAGCCGCTGCATTCTATCAAATAAAAAAAGTAAACTAGCGAATTAATCTAACTAAAAGCTTACTAATCGTAAAACCCTAGCCAAGTGGATCAAGGTTGTCGCTTTTTGCCTTGTAAGTTTGTAATATTATATTTCGGTTACATCCTAGCCTGTACCTGACCTCCTACAACCAAACGCTTTATACCTAACTTTTAAATGGGTTCACAATTATCTACAATCAGTTCTCTACTTTTATTAATATCTTTTTCATCATAGACGTAACAATCCAAATGTTTGTAGAACCCTGTTTTGATGAGTAATAACTTATTCTAAAAATGTTTGTCGCTCAATTTCTTTTTCTAATATGCAAATAGAAGATATTCTTCTATGATGTCAAAAAATAAAATGTTATAGTTTGATTATATATATATATATATATATATATATATATATATATATATATATAGATATAAGGGGGTTAACAGGCGATAAATGTGTAAAACTGAAGACACATATCTTAAACCCGCCAAAATAAATTAAAACTTGAGAAACTTCACTGTTCCGGGAAGAAAAACATAGTTTTGGATATTTTTTATTTCAAGGTGCGGTTAATTTCACTGTCTCTTAATTGAGGGATACTTTTTTATGCCATTTAAGCTACGACTGTTTTATCAGTATTAAAAATATTCACATCTTTGGCTCTCAATACTGCAAGATTGGTTTGAATTTAGCACCTTAATTAATTGTTATATACAAGTAGGAGTATTTATTATGTCTGTATATATATATACACGTAAACGCATACTATCTACATAAATACGAATGAATGTTCATCTGTTTGTCCCTTATGCATTTCTACACTATCCATCTGATCGACATGAAACTTTGGGAAGTTGAATATACAGACTTCCGCGAAGGTTTCTAAATAGTCCATTCATCCTAAGAATGTCGGAGGGAAATTTAATTAAATACTGAATCCATTTAGTCCTACAATTTAGAGTTGCAACTTTGTTTGAGAGGAAATATCTTGTTTTAAAATTTTGCTGCTTAATCGTTGTTTGGAGACAACTTACGCATGCTGTAATGTAAGCATTGTGCCTAGCCCGCCAGGGGTCAGTCGCCTCTAAAGGGCGCGTGTTGCAGGAGGTAACTCACTAGGTTTGCTTCGCCCTATAAAATAACCAGTACCTAATAGAACAGAAACTTGTATTAACGTCTAGATAGAACCACCTAATGTGCGTAAAAGTAGTCCCCGGCATCAATACATTGCTCGTTCATAATTATATATTACGAATTGTGTGTATTTTTCTATAAAAAGTACAACGTGTATAGCCTATTATTTAAATTTTGACCATTTCAATACAGCCATACATATAAACAAAACGTTTTGAAAAGGTCGCACGGACAGCGGAAGAATCGATCTATAAAAGTAATCTTTCCAATATTTTGAGGTATATATTAATACTAGTGTATGTATATTATGTTTAAATAATATATATATATATAATTACTTCATAAAAACATAATTAAATTTAAGCTGTAATAATAATAGATTTAATTTAAGCTGTTCGCCAACGCAAGTATTAGCATTAACAACATCTATTACAATTACTCGTGTATTCTATTTTGCTTAAAGTTGAATACGGACAATCTTAGCCTGGTGACGTCAAAATGTCATGTTTTTATAATGTTAATATTCTAAAGGCTTTAATATATATAAAAATAAAATAAATAATTTTAAACTAAAACTAATAATTTAAGTGATTTTATACGGAAGGTGCCTGTGTATGGATGCGTGCGCGAGTGTGTGTAAGCGTGTGTGTGTGTATGTGTGTGTGTCTGTATGTATATATACAAAAATATAGATCAATTTCATTAACAAGACAATAAATATGGCTCGAAGCTTTCCATCTAACTAATATATTGGCATTACCAAGAGCCTCATTCACCAGTTTCATCAAGGTTATTATTTTAATGGTGATAATCACTATTTATGATTTCCTGCATTTAAAACCAATTTCTTTTTTCTTGTTCAGAACGTAATTTTAAATTTTTTTATTAGTTCACAATCTCCTTATATATATATATATATATAGTTCAAATTTTCAATTGTAAATAAAATACATTTTATTCATGCACTCAAAATGAAATGCATTTATTTAAACATGTAGTGAATGACAAACACAGTTTTTCCAAATAAGAACTCATTAACTAAATTTAAAATTATTTATTTTAGTTTTATACGTTAAAAACTTTTCACAAAAGGGGCAAGGTATGCAATATAGTAATTTCGTTCCATTTGGCTTAAAATAAGTGATAACATATGATTTAATAAAACTGCTGATTTTATCTTTTAGGTTATGTGGTAGATCAGCTGTTTCAACGAATAGGTTATTTTACTTTATTTATATTAATGGTAATTATTTTAAAAAAAAGTAAGTAAAATAATTTTTTTCTTGACCTAAGTAGGAATTGACTTTACTTGTTTCAGAGACATTTGAGGGGTAGATCGCTCTCGTTACTCCAACTGGGTATAGACGCACTTATAGTACGCGATGCTACATCTCTCCTATATCCTCTACCATAGGGTTGTATGACACTTTCTGCCCTAAGTAGGGGATACTACAACACTCAACTTAAAACCAGCCTAGGTAGTGCGAGTGTGGACATCTCCAACTGGGTATAGACGCAGTTCTAGTACGCGATGCTACATCTCTCCTATATCTTCTACCTTAGGGTTGTATGACACTTTCTGCCCTAAGTAGGGGATACTACAACACTCAACTTAAAACCAGCCTAGGTAGTGCGAGTGTGGACATCTCCAACTGGGTATAGACGCAGTTCTAGTACGCGATGCTACATCTCTCCTATATCCTCTACCATAGGGTTGTATGACACTTTCTGCCCTAAGTAGGGGATACTACAACACTCAACTTAAAACCAGCCTAGGTAGTGCGAGTGTGGACATCTCCAACTGGGTATAGACGCAGTTCTAGTACGCGATGCTACATCTCTCCTATATCCTCTACCATAGGGTTGTATGACACTTTCTGCCCTAAGTAGGGGATACTACAACACTCAACTTAAAACCAGCCTAGGTAGTGCGAGTGTGGACATCTCCAACTGGGTATAGACGCAGTTCTAGTACGCGATGCTACATCTCTCCTATATCTTCTACCATAGGGTTGTATGACACTTTCTGCGCTAAGTAGGGGATACTACAACACTCAACTTAAAACCAGCCTAGGTAGGTAGTCTTTGTTGATCTAAGTAGGATCTGACGTTGTTTGTGCAATGAGGTTAGATTCGTATCTCCAAACGGGAACCACTTAGGAATAACTTTACTCTTCTATGTAATAGATATTTAGGTAACTTTGTAATAACGAAAACCTTCGCAATTGGTTCAGTCATTCGTAATAACGTTTGCAGCAGAGCAAGAAGTCACCCAATAAACAACAAACAGGCTTACGGTAACTCTGGCACGGCTTTACTCTAAGGACAAATACCTTATGGAACGCCACACGCAAGTGAAGAAAGTTTTTAATAAAGGCTTCCATATATTCTAGTTACAGTAGACATTAAGAAAAGAATTTTGTACATATAGAATCTTTAAGATGATAATAATTGAAAATAAAAATTTTAATTAACGAATTTTAATGAACATGGTTTATAATAAGTGACAAACACGGCCAAGGAAATTTCCTTTTAAAAATGAAATATAAATATGTATATAATTAGTTGTTACACTATTATTTATTGTAATATAAACTCTTGAATTTTCTAGTCCATTACGTTCGGTGAAACTTAATTAAACTAATACAGATTGTAATATAACTAATAAATTTATAAAATAAAAACATTGAATACCATTTTAACTTTTTAGCATGCAATAAAGTAACATATCTTATTCGTTAAAACAGTTGTTCAACAACATAGCCCAGAACATAGAATCAGGTGTCGTATGAAATCATATGTTATACTTTAATTTAACCTAAAATAAGAAGCGCGTTCCGTGGTGGAATAAAGCGTGACAGACGATTTCCTTCTGCGCAAAACATAATCATACCTAGCGAAAAGAAGTATTTATGTCGATAACATTTCATCTTAATTATGTACAAAAAATAAAGTGACATATCATAACCTGCAAGTTAAAACAGTTGTTCTACAACATAAATTATAACATAAAAACCAGCTGTTCCAAGAAATCATATGTTGTCACTAAATTTGTGGGCTATAGGGCTACAAAATACGTAAACAGCTGCTATACGCCAAAAAAGTATTCACTTCGTATTTGGCGTAGGCTACCTTATTTTATAAACTGTTACATTTTGTAAGATTTTTACAAAGCACACAAGTAACGTTCAACTCTAAAAATGTGTTTTTATTTGTACTTTCTACGCAATAAGTAATATGAACAAAAAAGTTTACTGTAAATTTCTACTATGTCAACAAAGAAAACTTTCATTCTAGTTACGTTTTACTAAATAAATACGATTTTATATATAAAGTAACCTAGCCTATACGTTAAAACAGCTGATCTACCACATAACCTATAACTTAATCCACTAACGGTATATCTGAAATCGCAAAATACGCATAAATCGATTTACGTGTACGCATAATAGCAGACGGAACAATGGCCGACATATCATAAACTGAATATTTATTTAGTTTTTTATTTGAAATTCTAATTTTCCATGCAAAAAGTGTACGCTAAAAACCTAAATTTCTTTACAGCTACAAATGGCCTAACCAGAACCTCTTCTAATACAGTCACTATGTGATATTTAGTGTAACGAAGAACCTAGAGAATTCTTGCAGGATTAGGTTTGTAAAGTGATTAAATGGTTTTTATATTTCCCATACCTCCACGTACTTTTTAAAAAATCTATAAACATTTTTCTCTATTTGTCTGACAATGAAACATATCGATTCAACCCTTTCTAACGGTTGCAGAGTTTCCCTTGCTTTCACAATGACTAATCAATCTCGTTATGTCGACTATTTTTTTCCAATTCCTTCTTTTAGATCACACTCTCCTTAAATATATATATATATATATATCTTGTTCAAATTATCAATCGTAAATAAAATACATTTCATTCATCCAATCAAGTTCAAATACATTTTTAAAACTTGTATGTGATGACATTTGATATTAATACAATTTCTTCAAATATTAATTCATTAATTAAATCTGATGAATTAATTTTAGTTTTATATGGGAGAAAAACTTTTCACAAAAGGAGCAAGGTATGCAATATAGTTATATCGTCTAATTTGACTTGAATAAGTGATAACATGATTTCATAAAACAGCTGATTTTATGTTATAGGTTATGTGATGGAACAGCTGTTTCACCGCTTAGGTTATGTTACTTCATATTAATTGTAATTATTAAATAATTGTAACTAAAATAAAACTTTTCTTTGTTGACCTAAGTACGAATTGACTTTAGTTCTACAACATACTGCAATTTGTTAGTATAACACGCTTACCTACCGCTAGTGCGCATCCTTATTTTGCTATAGTCCTTTGCACACACTGCTTCCTAGCTAAAAATGTTCCAGCACTATTTTAAAATACTTTCAAAACAATTTTAGAACTTTCACATCTTTGCGAAATCGTACCATACCTCCTGATTTAACTTCAAAGTTATAATAAATCGGTCCTTATTAAACCTAATACAACGCTATGGGGTCTTTGGTCCTCTCTATACAAAATAAGGACATATTGCATTTGCACAGCTGAAGTCCGTAAAACACTGTTATAACAATGAAACACTGTCGTATCGCGCGTCCTCTAAACAACTGACCTCCTCCTTCACTGACACGCGCACTACTGCAGAGGTAAACACGAGCTGCAACGTCGTTGGCAACTTCTGCGCAGGCGCGAGCTTTATAAATAGCCATGATGTCATAGATACCTAGACAACACTTACTGATTCATTATTTTCAACGTTCCTAAAATGTCACCTTTAATTGGCGTTTGAGCGACGACTTGCCATTTCTACAGGTGATTGTTGTTATCTCTGTACGTGAAACGGAACGTAAAATTGGTCGTTTTGATATTGTATCTGTCACTAGTGAACGGTTACCCTAGGGCGCCTTTATATTAACGTTTTGGCTTTTCCCTCTCGCATAAGACGTTAAGGGCCGTTTAGTTAATAATATCGCGCTAAGGCCATGGGGGGAATAACAAAGACGAATTGCGTCGGTTGGAATGGTGCCAGAATCGATTTGGAAAAGTCCAATCTAAAAAAAACTGTAAACCATTTAACAAGTTATAATTGCGTTCTTCACAAAAAAAAACTTTTTGTTGCTTGAAATTTCTAGCCTATGTGTAAAAAGGGATAAGCACTTCTTCAAGATCAAAAAGCCTACAGGAAACTTTTAGGTAGCTATGGCAGTTTAAAAACCAATACCGGTTCGTCCATTAGTTATAAACAAGTAATATAATAGAAAATGTCAAAGAGAGGGACAGACAGAAAGTGAGATAAAAAGATATGATTATAATCATATTATTGAAGTTGTCAAATAACAAAAAAGTATTATAGAAAGACAGACAGTAAGAGAGAGAGAGAGAGAGACGGGGCGAAGAGGGAGGGAGAGAGAGAAGACAGACGGACAGACAGTAAGGGAAAGAGACAGACAGACAGAGAAAGAGATAGACAGACAGTAAGAGAGAGAGACAGGCAGACAGAGTATAAGATAGGCAGATAGAAAGAATGAGAGAGAGAGACAGACACACAGAGACAGAGAAACAGACAGACAGTAAGAGAGAGAGAGAGAAAGAGAGAGAGAGACAGACAGTAAGACAGAGAGAGAGAGAGAGAGAGAGAGAGAGAGAGAGAGAGAGACGGAGGCGAAGAGGGTGGGAGAGAGAGAGAGAGAGAGGGAGGGAGAGAGAGAAGACAGACGGACAGACAGTAAGGGAAAGAGACAGACAGACAGAGAAAGAGATAGACAGACAGTAAGAGAGAGAGAGACAGGCAGACAGAGTATAAGATAGGCAGATAGAAAGAATGAGAGAGAGAGACAGACACACAGAGACAGAGAAACAGACAGACAGTAAGAGAGAGAGAGAGAGAAAGAGAGAGAGAGACAGACAGTAAGACAGAGAGAGAGAGAGAGAGAGAGACGGAGGCGAAGAGGGTGGTAGAGAGAGAGAGAGGGAGGGAGAGAGAGAAGACAGACGGACAGACAGTAAGGGAAAGAGACAGACAGACAGAGAAAGAGATAGACAGACAGTAAGAGAGAGAGAGACAGGCAGACAGAGTATAAGATAGGCAGATAGAAAGAATGAGAGAGAGAGACAGACACACAGAGACAGAGAAACAGACAGACAGTAAGAGAGAGAGACAGAGAGAGACAGACAGTAAGAGATAGAGAGTGAGAGAGAATTACGCTGACAGAGAAAGAGAGACAGACAGACAGTAAGAAAGAAAGAGGGAGAGACAGACCGAGAGCAAGAGAGACACACACAGAGAAAGATACAGACAGACAGTAAGACAAGAGTGAGCGAGAGAAACAGGCAGAGGAAGAGAGATTTTTTCCTTGCGAAAAACCAGTTGTGGTTACTGTCATCGCCAATCAGCAACAAAACGAAAGCAAAATATTTTAGATCAGGCAAAATAAGAAATTTAATAAAAATGTTAAAAAACACAAATATTATAAAATATAATAAAACATAATGTAAACATAGAGATAATAATATAAAAATAAGTATGTAACAATAAGGAGAAATATAACAAAAAAAACAACATTGCAATTATAACAAAACAACAAAACATATCACAATAAATAAAACGTAACAATAATTTACAAATATAACAATAGATAAATATTTATAATAGTATAACAAGAAAATAAAATATAATAAAGTTAAATAAATAAACATTTATACACAACACACAAATACAAAGAAATCATTATATAAATAAATATAACAATAGATATATATTTATAACAAAAGAATAAAATTAGATAAATAAACATATATACACAAACACAAAGAAATAAATATAAAAACATAGTATTATATTTTTAAATATTAAATTTCAAAGAATATGTTTAAGTGGTGCAAGAGAGCGACGACCCGATCAATCATCCCTATATCATATATTATATATACCAATATATCGTCCCGATATTATTGTCCCGAGCAACGTCCCCCAACACCACTTTTAAACTATCTTTCACATTAAAAAGGGTACGAATATTTTGCTCAAAGCAACACAATCCACCAAAATATTTTTTATAGTGAAGATATCACCCACAGTACTGACATATAGGTGGATATTTACGACGCATCAAATATCCATGAGTTGCAAAAAAATGGCCAACGCGAAGGCGTGTACCCACAGTAGGAGAGAAGGAGAGAAACAGACAGGCAGAGAAAAAAGACAAACAGTAAGAGACAGCGAGTGAGAGAAACAAGCAGACAGAGAAAGAGAGACAAACAGAGTAAGTGAGAGAAGAGAGACAGACAATAGGAGTGAGGGAGAGAGAAACGGACAGAGAGACAGAGAAAGAGAGAGACAGACAGCAAGACAATGAATAAGGGAGAGGAACAGACAGACAGTAAAAGAGTGACAGACAGAGAAAGAGAGACAGACAGACAGCAAGAGAAAGAGAGAGAGGGAAACTGACAGACAGAGAAAGAGAGAGAAAGAATTAGACTGACAGAGAAAGAGAGACAGAGAGTGAGAGACAGACAGAAAGAGAGAGTGGAATAAAGAGATATAATTATTAATTGAAGTGATCAAATAACAAGCAAAAAAATGTTTACAAAAAATATCTTTTTAAAGGAAAGAATCTGACGTTATGTATACAAGGTATTAATATATAAGTTCAGGACTCTATTGAACATATTTTGGTAATGTATGTCTTGAAAATGGCCATTAGACACTGTGGATAGACGAAACCAAGACGATAAAAGGAATAAATTAAATAAATAACAGGTAATAAAGACTTTTACAGTTCATTAGAGTCCTGAAATTACAAAAAAAGTATTTTTTTCCATTTAGCATTATTACTCAAATACGCGGCAAACTTAGGGAAACCTAGAGACAAACAGTGTCAGGGAGACAAATAAGAGACGCAGCTTAATGTAAGCAACCGCTCTGCAACAGTTATACCTAATTGCTTCACTGCAAGCTAGTGTTGGGGAGACAAACAAGAGACGCAGCTTACTGTAAGCAACCTCTCTTCAACACTTATACCTAATTGCTTCACTGCAAGCCAGTGTTGGGGAGACAAACAAGAGACGCAGCTTACTGTAAGCAACCTCTCTTCAACAGTTATACCTAATTGCTTCACTGCAAGCCAGTGTTAGGGAGACAAACAAGAGATGCAGCTTACTGTAAGCAACCTCTCTTCAACAGTTATACCTAATTGCTTCACTACAAGCTAGTGTCGGGGAGACAAATAAGAGACGCAGCTTACTGTAAGCAACCGCTCTGCAACAGTTATACCTAATTGCTTCACTGCAAGCCAGTGTCAGGGAGACAAATAAGAGACGCAGCTTACTGTAAGCAACCGCTCTGCAACAGTTATACCTAATTGCTTCACTGCAAGCCAGTGTCAGGGAGACAAATAAGAGACGCAGCTTACTGTAAGCAACCTCTCTTCAACAGTTATACCTAATTGCTTCACTGCAAGCCAGTGTTAGGGAGGCAAATAAGAGACGCCGCTTACTGTAAGCAACCTCTCTTCAACAGTTATACCTAATTGCTTCACTGCAAGCCAGTGTTGGGGAGACAAACAAGAGACGCAGCTTACTGTAAGCAACCTCTCTTCAACAGTTATACCTAATTGCTTCACTGCAAGCCAGTGTTGGGGAGACAAACAAGAGACGCAGCTTACTGTAAGCAACCGCTCTGCAATAGTTATACCTAATTGCTTCACTGCAAGCCAGTGTCGGGGAGACAAACAAGAGACGCAGCTTACTGTAAGCAACCTCTCTTCAACAGTTATACCTAATTGCTTCACTGCAAGCCAGTGTTGGGGAGACAAACAAGAGACGCAGCTTACTGTAAGCAACCGCTCTGCAATAGTTACACCTAATTGCTTCACTGCAAGCTAGTGTCGGGGAGACAAATAAGAGACGCAGCTTACTGTAAGCAACCGCTCTGCAACAGTTATACCTAATTGCTTCACTGCAAGCCAGTGTCAGGGAGACAAATAAGAGACGCAGCTTACTGTAAGCAACCGCTCTGCAACAGTTATACCTAATTGCTTCACTGCAAGCCAGTGTCAGGGAGACAAATAAGAGACACAGCTTACTGTAAGCAACCGCTCTGCAATAGTTATACCCAATTGCTTCACTGCAAGCCAGTGTCAGGGAGACAAATAAGAGACGCAGCTTACTGTAAGCAACCGCTCTGCAATAGTTATACCTATTTGCTTCACTGCAAGTAGTGTCGGGGAGACAAATAAGAGACGCAGCTTACTGTAAGCAACCGCTCTGCAATAGTTATACCTAATTGCTTCACTGCAAGTAGTGTCGGGGAGACAAATAAGAGACGCAGCTTACTGTAAGCAACCGCTCTGCAATAGTTATACCTAATTGCTTCACTGCAAGCTAGTATCGGGGAGACAAATAAGAGACGCAGCTTACTGTAAGCAACCGCTCTGCTACAGTTATACCTAATTGCTTCACTGCAAGCCAGTGTCGGGGAGACAAATAAGAGACGCAGCTTACTGTAAGCAACCGCTCTGCAATAGTTATACCTAATTGCTTCACTGCAAGCTAGTGTCGGGGAGACAAATAAGAGACGCAGCTTACTGTAAGCAACCGTTCTGCTACAGTTATACCTAATAGCTTCACTGCAAGCCAGTGTCGGGGAGACAAATAAGAGACGCAGCTTACAGTAAGCAACCGCTCTGCATAAGTTATACCTAATTGCTTCACTGCAAGCTAGTGTCGGGGAGACAAATAAGAGGCGCAGCTTACTGCAAGCAACCGCTCTGCAATAGTTATACCTAATTGCTTCACTGCAAGCTAGTGTCGGGGAGACAAATAAGAGACGCAGCTTACTGCAAGCAACCGCTCTGCATAAGTTATACCTAATTGCTTCACTGCAAGCTGGTGTCGGGAAGACAAATAAGAGACGCAGCTTACTGCAAGCAACCGCTCTGCATAAGTTATACCTAATTGCTTCACTGCAAGCTAGTGTCGGGGAGACAAATAAGAGACGCAGCTTACTGCAAGCAACCGCTCTGCATAAGTTATACCTAATTGCTTCACTGCAAGCTAGTGTCGGGGAGACAAATAAGAGACGCAGCTTACTGCAAGCAACCGCTCTGCATAAGTTATACCTAATTGCTTCACTGCAAGCTAGTGTCGGGGAGACAAATAAGAGGCGCAGCTTACTGCAAGCAACCGCTCTGCAATAGTTATACCTAATTGCTTCACTGCAAGCTAGTGTCGGGGAGACAAATAAGAGGCGCAGCTTACTGCAAGCAACCGCTCTGCATAAGTTATACCTAATTGCTTCACTGCAAGCTAGTGTCGGGGAGACAAATAAGAGGCGCAGCTTACTGCAAGCAACCGCTCTGCAATAGTTATACCTAATTGCTTCACTGCAAGCCAGTGTCGGGGAAACAAATAAGAGACGCAGCTTACTGTAAGCAACCGCTCTGCAACAGTTATACCTAATTGCTTCACTGCAAGCTGGTGTCGGGAAGACAAATAAGAGACGCAGCTTACTGTAAGCAACCGCTCTGCAACAGTTATACCTAATTGCTTCACTGCAAGCCAGTGTCGGGGAGACAAATAAGAGATGCAGCTTACTGTAAGCAACCGCTCTGCAACAGTTATACCTAATTGCTTCACTGCAAGCTAGTGTCGGGGAGACAAATAAGAGGCGCAGCTTACTGCAAGCAACCGCTCTGCAATAGTTATACCTAATTGCTTCACTGCAAGCCAGTGTCGGGGAGACAAATAAGAGGCGCAGCTTACTGCAAGCAACCGCTCTGCAATAGTTATACCTAATTGCTTCACTGCGAGCCAGTGTCGGGGAGACAAATAAGAGATGCAGCTTACTGTAAGCAACCGCTCTGCAACAGTTATACCTAATTGCTTCACTGCAAGCTAGTGTCGGGGAGACAAATAAGAGGCGCAGCTTACTGCAAGCAACCGCTCTGCAATAGTTATACCTAATTGCTTCACTGCAAGCCAGTGTCGGGGAGACAAATAAGAGGCGCAGCTTACTGCAAGCAACCGCTCTGCAATAGTTATACCTAATTGCTTCACTGCAAGCCAGTGTCGGGGAGACAAATAAGAGATGCAGCTTACTGTAAGCAACCGCTCTGCAACAGTTATACCTAATTGCTTCACTGCAAGCTAGTGTCGGGGAGACAAATAAGAGGCGCAGCTTACTGCAAGCAACCGCTCTGCAATAGTTATACCTAATTGCTTCACTGCAAGCCAGTGTCGGGGAGACAAATCAGAGACGTATCTTAATGTAAGCAACCGCTCTGCAACAGTTATACCTAATTGCTTCACTGCAAGCCAGTGTCGGGGAGACAAATAAGAGACGCAGCTTACTGTAAGCAACCGCTCTGCAACAGTTATACCTAATTGCTTCACTGCAAGCCAGTGTCAGGGAGACAAATAAGAGACGCAGCTTACTGTAAGCAACCGCTCTGCAACAGTGAGACCTAATTGCTTCACTGCAAGCCAGTGTCGGGGAGACAAATAAGAGACGCAGCTTACTGTAAGCAACCGCTCTGCAACAGTTATACCTAATTGCTTCACTGCAAGCCAGTGTCGGGGAGACAAATAAGAGACGCAGCTTAATGTAAGCAACCGCTCTGCAACAGTTATACCTAATTGCTTCACTGCAAGCCAGTGTCGGGGAGACAAATAAGAGACGCAGCTTACTGTAAGCAACCGCTCTGCAACAGTGAGACCTAATTGCTTCACTGCAAGCCAGTGTCGGGGAGACAAATAAGAGACGCAGCTTACTGTAAGCAACCGCTCTGCAACAGTTATACCTAATTGCTTCACTGCAAGCCAGTGTCGGGGAGACAAATAAGAGACGCAGCTTAATGTAAGCAACCGCTCTGCAACAGTTATACCTAATTGCTTCACTGCAAGCCAGTGTCGGGGAGACAAATCAGAGACGCAGCTTACTGTAAGCAACCGCTCTGCAACAGTTATACCTAATTGCTTCACTGCAAGCCAGTGTCAGGGAGACAAATAAGAGACGCAGCTTACTGTAAGCAACCGCTCTGCAACAGTGAGACCTAATTGCTTCACTGCAAGCCAGTGTCGGGGAGACAAATAAGAGACGCAGCTTAATGTAAGCAACCGCTCTGCAACAGTTATACCTAATTGCTTCACTGCAAGCCAGTGTCGGGGAGACAAATAAGAGACGCAGCTTAATGTAAGCAACCGCTCTGCAACAGTTATACCTAATTGCTTCACTGCAAGCCAGTGTCGGGGAGACAAATAAGAGACGCAGCTTACTGTAAGCAACCGCTCTGCAACAGTTATACCTAATTGCTTCACTGCAAGCCAGTGTCAGGGAGACAAATAAGAGACGCAGCTTACTGTAAGCAACCGCTCTGCAATAGTTATACCTATTTGCTTCACTGCAAGTAGTGTCGGGGAGACAAATAAGAGACGCAGCTTACTGTAAGCAACCGCTCTGCAATAGTTATACCTAATTGCTTCACTGCAAGTAGTGTCGGGGAGACAAATAAGAGACGCAGCTTACTGTAAGCAACCGCTCTGCAATAGTTATACCTAATTGCTTCACTGCAAGCTAGTGTCGGGGAGACAAATAAGAGACGCAGCTTACTGTAAGCAACCGCTCTGCTACAGTTATACCTAATTGCTTCACTGCAAGCCAGTGTCGGGGAGACAAATAAGAGACGCAGCTTACTGTAAGCAACCGCTCTGCAATAGTTATACCTAATTGCTTCACTGCAAGCTAGTGTCGGGGAGACAAATAAGAGACGCAGCTTACTGTAAGCAACCGTTCTGCTACAGTTATACCTAATAGCTTCACTGCAAGCCAGTGTCGGGGAGACAAATAAGAGACACAGCTTACAGTAAGCAACCGCTCTGCATTAGTTATACCTAATTGCTTCACTGCAAGCTAGTGTCGGGGAGACAAATAAGAGGCGCAGCTTACTGCAAGCAACCGCTCTGCAATAGTTATACCTAATTGCTTCACTGCAAGCTGGTGTCGGGAAGACAAATAAGAGACGCGCAGCTTACTGTAAGCAACCGCTTTGCAACAGTTATACTTAATTGCTTCACTGCAAGCCAGTGTCGGGGAGACAAATAAGAGATGCAGCTTACTGTAAGCAACCGCTCTGCAACAGTTATACCTAATTGCTTCACTGCAAGCTAGTGTCGGGGAGACAAATAAGAGACGTATCTTAATGTAAGCAACCGCTCTGCAACAGTTATACCTAATTGCTTCACTGCAAGCCAGTGTCGGGGAGACAAATAAGAGACGCAGCTTACTGTAAGCAACCGCTCTGCAACAGTGAGACCTAATTGCTTCACTGCAAGCCAGTGTCGGGGAGACAAATAAGAGACGCAGCTTACTGTAAGCAACCGCTCTGCAACAGTTATACCTAATTGCTTCACTGCAAGCCAGTGTCGGGGAAACAAATAAGAGACGCAGCTTACTGTAAGCAATCGCTCTGCAACAGTTATACCTAATTGCTTCACTGCAAGCCAGTGTCGGGGAAACAAATAAGAGACGCAGTTTACTGTAAGCAACCCCTCTGCAATAGTTATACCTAATTGCTTCACTACAAGCTAGTGTCGGGGAGACAAATAAGAGACGCAGCTTAATGTAAGCAACCGCTCTGCAACAGTTATACCTAATTGCTTCACTGCAAGCCAGTGTCGGGGAGACAAATAAGAGACGCAGCTTACTGTAAGCAACCGCTTTGCAACAGTGAGACCTAATTGCTTCACTGTAAGCCAGTGTCGGGGAGAGAAATAAGAGACGCAGCTTACTGTAAGAAACCTCTCTGCAAACGTTATACCTAATTGCTTCACTGCAAGCCAGTGTCGGGGAGACAAATAAGAGACGCAGCTTACTGTAAGCAACCTCTCTGCAACAGTTATACCTAATTGCTTCACTGCAAGCCAGTGTCGGGGAGACAAATAAGAGACGCAGCTTACTGTAAGCAACCTCTCTGCAACAGTTATACCTAATTGCTTCACTGCAAGCCAGTGTCAGGGAGACAAATAAGAGACGCAGCTTACTGTAAGCAACCGCTCTGCAACAGTTATACCTAATTGCTTCACTGCAAGCCAGTGTCGGGGAGACAAATAAGAGACGCAGCTTACTGTAAGCAACCGCTCTGCAACAGTTATACCTAATTGCTTCACTGCAAGCCAGTGTCGGGGAGACAAATAAGAGACGCAGCTTACTGTAAGCAACCGTTCTGCAACAGTTATACCTAATTGCTTCACTGCAAGCTAGTGTCGGGGAGACAAACAAGATACGCAGCTTACTGTAAGTAACCTCTCTGCAACAGTTATACCTAATTGCTTCACTGCAAGCCAGTGTCGGGGAGACAAATAAGAGACGTAGCTTAATGTAAGCAACCGCTCTGCAACAGTTATACCTAATTGCTTAACTGCAAGCCAGTGTCGGGGAGACAAATAAGAGACGCAGCTTACTGTAAGCAACCTCTCTGCAACAGTTATACCTAATTGCTTCACTGCGAGCCAGTGTCAGGGAGAAATAAGAGACGCAGCTTACTGTAAGCAACCGCTCTGCAACAGTTATACCTAATTGCTTCACTGCAAGCCAGTGTCGGGGAGACAAATAAGAGACGCAGCTTAATGTAAGCAACCGCTCTGCAACAGTTATACCTAATTGCTTCACTGCAAGCCAGTGTCGGGGAGACAAATAAGAGACGCAGCTTACTGTAAGCAACCGCTCTGCAACAGTGAGACCTAATTGCTTCACTGCAAGCCAGTGTCGGGGAGACAAATAAGAGACGCAGCTTACTGTAAGCAACCGCTCTGCAACAGTTATACCTAATTGCTTCACTGCAAGCCAGTGTCGGGGAGACAAATAAGAGACGCAGCTTAATGTAAGCAACCGCTCTGCAACAGTTATACCTAATTGCTTCACTGCAAGCCAGTGTCGGGGAGACAAATAAGAGACGCAGCTTACTGTAAGCAACCGCTCTGCAACAGTGAGACCTAATTGCTTCACTGCAAGCTAGTGTCGGGGAGACAAATAAGATACGCAGCTTACTGTAAGCAACCGCTCTGCAACAGTTATACTTAATTGCTTCACTGCAAGCCAGTGTCGGGGAGACAAATAAGAGACGCAGCTTACTGTAAGCAACCGCTCTGCAACAGTTATACCTAATTGCTTCACTGCAAGCCAGTGTCGGGGAGACAAATAAGAGACGCAGCTTAATGTAAGCAACCGCTCTGCAACAGTTATTCCTAATTGCTTCACTGCAAGCCAGTGTCGGGGAGACAAATAAGAGACGCAGCTTACTGTAAGCAACCGCTCTGCATAAGTTATACCTAATTGCTTCACTGCAAGCTAGTGTCGGGGAGACAAATCAGAGACGCAGCTTACTGTAAGCAACCGCTCTGCAACAGTTATACCTAATTGCTTCACTGCAAGCCAGTGTCAGGGAGACAAATAAGAGACGCAGCTTACTGTAAGCAACCGCTCTGCAACAGTTATACCTAATTGCTTCACTGCAAGCCAGTGTCGGGGAGACAAATAAGAGACGCAGCTAACTGTAAGCAACCGCTCTGCAACAGTGAGACCTAATTGCTTCACTGCAAGCCAGTGTCGGGGAGACAAATAAGAGACGCAGCTTAATGTAAGCAACCGCTCTGCAACAGTTATACCTAATTGCTTCACTGCAAGCCAGTGTCGGGGAGACAAATAAGAGACGCAGCTTAATGTAAGCAACCGCTCTGCAACAGTTATACCTAATTGCTTCACTGCAAGCCAGTGTCGGGGAGACAAATAAGAGACGCAGCTTACTGTAAGCAACCGCTCTGCAACAGTGAGACCTAATTGCTTCACTGAAAGCCAGTGTCGGGGAGACAAATAAGAGACGCAGCTTACTGTAAGCAACCGCTCTGCAACAGTTATACCTAATTGCTTCACTGCAAGCCAGTGTCGGGGAAACAAATAAGAGACGCAGCTTACTGTAAGCAATCGCTCTGCAACAGTTATACCTAATTGCTTCACTGCAAGCCAGTGTCGGGGAAACAAATAAGAGACGCAGTGTACTGTAAGCAACCCCTCTGCAATAGTTATACCTAATTGCTTCACTACAAGCTAGTGTCGGGGAGACAAATAAGAGACGCAGCTTAATGTAAGCAACCGCTCTGCAACAGTTATACCTAATTGCTTCACTGCAAGCCAGTGTCGGGGAGACAAATAAGAGACGCAGCTTACTGTAAGCAACCGTTCTGCAACAGTTATACCTAATTGCTTCACTGCAAGCTAGTGTCGGGGAGACAAACAAGATACGCAGCTTACTGTAAGTAACCTCTCTGCAACAGTTATACCTAATTGCTTCACTGCAAGCCAGTGTCGGGGAGACAAATAAGAGACGTAGCTTAATGTAAGCAACCGCTCTGCAACAGTTATACCTAATTGCTTCACTGCAAGCCAGTGTCGGGGAGACAAATAAGAGACGCAGCTTACTGTAAGCAACCTCTCTGCAACAGTTATACCTAATTGCTTCACTGCGAGCCAGTGTCAGGGAGAAATAAGAGACGCAGCTTACTGTAAGCAACCGCTCTGCAACAGTTATACCTAATTGCTTCACTGCAAGCCAGTGTCGGGGAGACAAATAAGAGACGCAGCTTAATGTAAGCAACCGCTCTGCAACAGTTATACCTAATTGCTTCACTGCAAGCCAGTGTCGGGGAGACAAATAAGAGACGCAGCTTACTGTAAGCAACCGCTCTGCAACAGTGAGACCTAATTGCTTCACTGCAAGCCAGTGTCGGGGAGACAAATAAGAGACGCAGCTTACTGTAAGCAACCGCTCTGCAACAGTTATACCTAATTGCTTCACTGCAAGCCAGTGTCGGGGAGACAAATAAGAGACGCAGCTTAATGTAAGCAACCGCTCTGCAACAGTTATACCTAATTGCTTCACTGCAAGCCAGTGTCGGGGAGACAAATAAGAGACGCAGCTTACTGTAAGCAACCGCTCTGCATAAGTTATACCTAATTGCTTCACTGCAAGCTAGTGTCGGGGAGACAAATCAGAGACGCAGCTTACTGTAAGCAACCGCTCTGCAACAGTTATACCTAATTGCCTCACTGCAAGCCAGTGTCAGGGAGACAAATAAGAGACGCAGCTTACTGTAAGCAACCGCTCTGCAACAGTGAGACCTAATTGCTTCACTGCAAGCTAGTGTCGAGGAGACAAATAAGATACGCAGCTTACTGTAAGCAACCGCTCTGCAACAGTTATACTTAATTGCTTCACTGCAAGCCAGTGTCGGGGAGACAAATAAGAGACGCAGCTTACTGTAAGCAACCGCTCTGCAACAGTTATACCTAATTGCTTCACTGCAAGCCAGTGTCGGGGAGACAAATAAGAGACGCAGCTTAATGTAAGCAACCGCTCTGCAACAGTTATACCTAATTGCTTCACTGCAAGCCAGTGTCGGGGAGACAAATAAGAGACGCAGCTTACTGTAAGCAACCGCTCTGCATAAGTTATACCTAATTGCTTCACTGCAAGCTAGTGTCGGGGAGACAAATCAGAGACGCAGCTTACTGTAAGCAACCGCTCTGCAACAGTTATACCTAATTGCTTCACTGCAAGCCAGTGTCAGGGAGACAAATAAGAGACGCAGCTTACTGTAAGCAACCGCTCTGCAACAGTGAGACCTAATTGCTTCACTGCAAGCCAGTGTCGGGGAGACAAATAAGAGACGCAGCTTAATGTAAGCAACCGCTCTGCAACAGTTATACCTAATTGCTTCACTGCAAGCCAGTGTCGGGGAGACAAATAAGAGACGCAGCTTAATGTAAGCAACCGCTCTGCAACAGTTATACCTAATTGCTTCACTGCAAGCCAGTGTCGGGGAGACAAATAAGAGACGCAGCTTACTGTAAGCAACCGCTCTGCAACAGTGAGACCTAATTGCTTCACTGAAAGCCAGTGTCGGGGAGACAAATAAGAGACGCAGCTTACTGTAAGCAACCGCTCTGCAACAGTTATACCTAATTGCTTCACTGCAAGCCAGTGTCGGGGAAACAAATAAGAGACGTAGCTTACTGTAAGCAATCGCTCTGCAACAGTTATACCTAATTGCTTCACTGCAAGCCAGTGTCGGGGAAACAAATAAGAGACGCAGTTTACTGTAAGCAACCCCTCTGCAATAGTTATACCTAATTGCTTCACTACAAGCTAGTGTCGGGGAGACAAATAAGAGACGCAGCTTAATGTAAGCAACCGCTCTGCAACAGTTATACCTAATTGCTTCACTGCAAGCCAGTGTCGGGGAGACAAATAAGAGACGCAGCTTACTGTAAGCAACCGCTTTGCAACAGTTATACCTAATTGCTTCACTGCAAGCCAGTGTCAGGGAGACAAATAAGAGACGCAGCTTACTGTAAGCAACCGCTCTGCAATAGTTATACCTATTTGCTTCACTGCAAGTAGTGTCGGGGAGACAAATAAGAGACGCAGCTTACTGTAAGCAACCGCTCTGCAATAGTTATACCTAATTGCTTCACTGCAAGTAGTGTCGGGGAGACAAATAAGAGACGCAGCTTACTGTAAGCAACCGCTCTGCAATAGTTATACCTAATTGCTTCACTGCAAGCTAGTGTCGGGGAGACAAATAAGAGACGCAGCTTACTGTAAGCAACCGCTCTGCTACAGTTATACCTAATTGCTTCACTGCAAGCCAGTGTCGGGGAGACAAATAAGAGACGCAGCTTACTGTAAGCAACCTCTCTGCAATAGTTATACCTAATTGCTTCACTGCAAGCTAGTGTCGGGGAGACAAATAAGAGACGCAGCTTACTGTAAGCAACCGTTCTGCTACAGTTATACCTAATAGCTTCACTGCAAGCCAGTGTCGGGGAGACAAATAAGAGACACAGCTTACAGTAAGCAACCGCTCTGCATTAGTTATACCTAATTGCTTCACTGCAAGCTAGTGTCGGGGAGACAAATAAGAGGCGCAGCTTACTGCAAGCAACCGCTCTGCAATAGTTATACCTAATTGCTTCACTGCAAGCTGGTGTCGGGAAGACAAATAAGAGACGCAGCTTACTGTAAGCAACCGCTCTGCAACAGTTATACCTAATTGCTTCACTGCAAGCTGGTGTCGGGAAGACAAATAAGAGACGCAGCTTACTGTAAGCAACCGCTCTGCAACAGTTATACCTAATTGCTTCACTGCAAGCTGGTGTCGGGAAGACAAATAAGAGACGCAGCTTACTGTAAGCAACCGCTCTGCAACAGTTATACCTAATTGCTTCACTGCAAGCTGGTGTCGGGAAGACAAATAAGAGACGCAGCTTACTGTAAGCAACCGCTCTGCAACAGTTATACCTAATTGCTTCACTGCAAGCCAGTGTCGGGGAGACAAATAAGAGACGCAGCTTACTGTAAGCAACCGCTCTGCAACAGTGAGACCTAATTGCTTCACTGCAAGCCAGTGTCGGGGAGACAAATAAGAGACGCAGCTTACTGTAAGCAACCGCTCTGCAACAGTTATACCTAATTGCTTCACTGCAAGCCAGTGTCGGGGAGACAAATAAGAGACGCAGCTTACTGTAAGCAACCGCTCTGCAACAGTTATACCTAATTGCTTCACTGCAAGCCAGTGTCGGGGAAACAAATAAGAGACGCAGCTTACTGTAAGCAATCGCTCTGCAACAGTTATACCTAATTGCTTCACTGCAAGCCAGTGTCGGGGAAACAAATAAGAGACGCAGTTTACTGTAAGCAACCCCTCTGCAATAGTTATACCTAATTGCTTCACTACAAGCTAGTGTCGGGGAGACAAATAAGAGACGCAGCTTAATGTAAGCAACCGCTCTGCAACAGTTATACCTAATTGCTTCACTGCAAGCCAGTGTCGGGGAGACAAATAAGAGACGCAGCTTACTGTAAGCAACCGCTTTGCAACAGTGAGACCTAATTGCTTCACTGTAAGCCAGTGTCGGGGAGAGAAATAAGAGACGCAGCTTACTGTAAGAAACCTCTCTGCAAACGTTATACCTAATTGCTTCACTGCAAGCCAGTGTCGGGGAGACAAATAAGAGACCCAGCTTACTGTAAGCAACCGCTCTGCAACAGTTATACCTAATTGCTTCACTGCAAGCCAGTGCAGGGAGACAAATAATAGACGCAGCTTACTGTAAGCAACCGCTTTGCAACAGTGAGACCTAATTGCTTCACTGCAAGCCAGTGTCGGGGAGAGAAATAAGAGACGCAGCTTACTGTAAGCAACCTCTCTGCAACAATTATACCTAATTGCTTCACTGCAAGCCAGTGTCGGGGAGACAAATAAGAGACACAGCTTACTGTAAGCAACCTCTCTGCAACAGTATACCTAATTGCTTCACTGCAAGCCAGTGTCGGGGAGACAAATAAGAGACGCAGCTTACTGTAAGCAACCTCTCTGCAACAGTTATACCTAATTGCTTCACTGCAAGCCAGTGTCGGGGAGACAAATAAGAGACGCAGCTTACTGTAAGCAACCTGTCTGCAACAGTTATACCTAATTGCTTCACTGCAAGCCCGTGTCGGGAAACAAATAAGAGACGCAGCTTACTGTAAGCAACCTCTCTGCAACAGTTATACCTAATTGCTTCACTGCAAGCCAGTGTCGGAGAGACAAATAAGAGACGCAGCTTACTGTAAGCAACCGCTCTGCAACAGTTATACCTAATTGCTTCACTGCAAGCCAGTGTCAGGGAGACAAATAAGAGACGCAGCTTACTGTAAGCAACCGCTTTGCAACAGTGAGACCTAATTGCTTCACTGCAAGCCAGTGTCGGGGAGACAAATAAGAGACGCAGCTTACTGTAAGCAACCTCTCTGCAACAGTTATACCTAATTGCTTCACTGCAAGCTAGTGTCGGGGAGACAAACAAAATACGCAGCTTACTGTAAGCAACCGCTTTGCAACAGTGAGACCTAATTGCTTCACTGCAAGCCAGTGTCGGGGAGACAAATAAGAGACGCAGCTTACTGTAAGCAACCGCTTTGCAACAGTGAGACCTAATTGCTTCACTGCAAGCCAGTGTCGGCGAGACAAATAAGAGACGCAGCTTACTGTAAGCAACCTCTCTGCAACAGTTATACCTAATTGCTTCACTGCAAGCTAGTGTCGGGGAGACAAACAAGATACGCAGCTTACTGTAAGCAACCGCTTTGCAACAGTGAGACCTAATTGCTTCACTGCAAGCCAGTGTCGGGGAGACAAATAAGAGACGCAGCTTACTGTAAGCAACCGCTTTGCTACAGTGAGACCTAATTGCTTCACTGCAAGCCAGTGTCGGGGAGACAAATAAGAGACGCAGCTTACTGTAAGCAACTGCTTTGCAACAGTGAGACCTAATTGCTTCACTGCAAGCCAGTGTCAGCGACTCGATTGTCGTATTAGTGGCTTGCAAGTAATCATCGTTAATTAAAACAATTTGCCAATCATGCTTAATGAATTACAGTCACAAGTTTACCGGAACGGCCATCGTGAATCATTCAACTCGTTGCGCCAATTAAAATCAATTGTATGAATGGAGGATTCACCCCGCATTGTCGCATACACGGATGTCTTGTGGGGTTTCGCACCAAAGCAGGACCCGGCTACGCCCAGCTGTGCGTTAATCGCCTAGTCACTGAATACGCAATGTTTATATGGGAGTTTTCAAATGCAACGCAGGGCCGTGCCAAGCCGTTGTGTGCAGAACTCCTTCCGGCGGTTTCTGCCTTCTTTCCGTGTTCCAGAACAGTGCGTAAAAACGTTACGCAATATATTGTTTCTTTATTGTTTCAAGTTGTTTTTGTTCTTTATATTTTGTTAATTCAAAAATACTATTATAATGAGTATTAGTTCGATTCAAGAAAGACCTCCGCTGTGGGACCAATCTAACAAGAAGTGCATGGAGACAAATGTGCCGCTCGACAATATGTAATATAGTTTTTAACACCCTAATATCCCCAAATAATACAGTTGTTAACAATATTATTTTTCGTTTCTTCTTGACCTAAGTAATTTTTTTCTTGGCCTAAGTAGGAATTGACTTTACTTATTTCAGAGACATTTAAGGGGTAGATCGCTCTCGCTACTCCAACTGAGTGTAGACGCACTTCTAGTACGCGATGCTACGTCTCTCCTATATCCTCTACCATAGGGTTGTATCACAATTTCTGCCCTAAGTAGGGGATACTACAAAACTAAACTTAAAACCAGCCTAGGTAGTGCGAGTGTGGACATCTCCAACTGCGTTGAGCGTTGACACCTGTTCTTAGCAAACTAGTTCTTAGCTAGCATTTAAACAAGCCAACTAGTTCTTAGCTAACTTTTAAACAAGCATACTAGTTCTTAGCTAGCTTTTAAACAAGCCAACTAGTTCTTAGCTAGCATTTAAAGAAGCCAACTAGCTCTTAGCTAGGTTTTAAAGGAAGCCAACTAGTTTTTAACTAGGTTTTTAAAGAAGCCAACTAGTTCTTAGCTAGGTTTTAAAGGAAGCCAACTAGTTCTTAGCTAGGTTTTAAAAGAAGCCAACTAGTTCTTAGCTAGCTTTAAAACAAGCCAACTAGTTCTTAGCTATCTTTTAAACAAGCTAACTAGTTCTTAGCTAGCATTTAAAGAAGCCAACTAGCTCTTAGCTAGCTTTAAAACAAGCCAACTAATTCTTAAGTAACATTTAAACAAGCCAACTAGTTCTTAGCTAGCTTTAAAACAAGCCAACTAGTTCTTAGTTAAAATTTAAAGAAGCCTACTAGTTCTTAGCTAGCATTTAAAGGAATCCAACTAGTTCTTAGCTAGCATTTAAAAAAGCCAACTAGTTCTTAGCTAGGTTTTAAAGGAAGCCAACTAGTCCTTACCTAGGTTTTAAAGGAAGCTAACTAGTTCTTAGCTTGCTTTAAAACAAGCCAACTAGTTCTTAGCTAGCTTTTAAAGAAGCCAACTAGTTCTTAGCTAGCATTTAAAGAAGCCAACTAGCTCTTAGCTAGCATTTAAAGAAACCAACTAGTTCTTAGCTAGGTTTTAAAGGAAGCCAACTAGTTCTTAGCTAGCATTTAAAGAAGCCAACTAGCTCTTAGCTAGGTTTTAAAGGAAGCCAACTAGTTCTTAGCTAGCATTTAAAGAAGCCAACTAGCTCTTAGCTAGTATTTAAAGAACCCAACTAGTTCTTAGCTAGGTTTTAAAGGAAGCCAACTAGTTCTTACCTAGGTTTTAAAACAAGCCAACTAGTTCTTAGCTTGCTTTAAAACAAGCCAACTAGTTCTTAGCTAGCTTTTAAAGAAGCCAACTAGTTCTTAGCTAGCATTTAAAGAGGCCAACTAGCTCTTAGCTAGCATTTAAAGAAGCCAACTAGTTCTTAGCTAGGTTTTAAAGGAAGCCAACTAGTTCTTAGCTAGCATTTAAAGAAGCCAACTAGCTCTTATCTAGCATTTAAAGAAGCCAACTAGTTCTTAGCTATCTTTTAAACAAGCATACTAGTTCTTAGCTAGCTTTTAAACAAGCCAACTAGTTCTTAGCTAGCATTTAAAGAAGCCAATTAGCTCTTAGCTAGCATTTAAAGAAGCCAACTAGCTCTTAGCTAGGTTTTAAAGGAAGCCAACTAGTTCTTAGCTAGGTTTTAATGGAAGCCAACTAAATCTTAGCTAGCTTTAAAACAAGCCAACTAGTTCTTAGCTAGCTTTTAAACAAGTCAACTAGTTCTTTGCTAGCATTTAAAGAAGCCAATTAGCTCTTAGCTAGCATTTAAAGAAGCCAACTAGCTCTTAGCTAGGTTTTAAAGGAAGCCAACTAGTTCTTAGCTAGGTTTTAAAGGAAGCCAACTAAATCTTAGCTAGCTTTAAAACAAGCCAACTAGTTCTTAGCTAGCTTTTAAACAAGCCAACTAGTTCTTAGCTAGCATTTAAAGAAGCCAACTAGTTCTTAGCTAGCATTTAAAGAAGCCAACTAGCTCTTGGCTAGCATTTATAGAAGCCAACTAGTTCTTAGCTAGGTTTTAAAGGAAGCCAACTAGTTCTTAGCTAGGTTTTAAAGGAAGCCAACTAGTTCTTAGCTAGCATTTAACTTGCCAACTAGCTCTCAGCTAGTATTTAAAGAAGCCAACTAGTTCTTAGCTAGCATTTAAAGAAGCCAACTAGGAACTATCAATCTTTGATTTTACAATATTCGAGTTTTGTTTGCTTACTCCTCGATATTTACTGCTTGTAACGGTTTCCAACTAGACTCTCTGGTGTGAAGAGCTTTACGTATACTCCGACACTGTAACGGAGGGAATTCTCACATCGCATACATTATTACATAAGCGTGAACAACAAATAATTTCTTAAAATAAGCATGACAACGTGCTAACCAATGCGCAACTGCGTGTTAGCAATACCAACTACTTTAGGATAATAGATAAACATTCCTTCTTAAGCAAATTCGCTAACCTACAAGATACGATGTGTAATTAGTTTTTCCCATTTGATATGTTTCAGCAAAATAATTTTCTCAAATGTAATTTTTTTTACCATAGAAAATATTTTTTTAAACCGAAACCATGAAATATTTTCATTATTTAATTCCTTCTATTAGTTCACACTCTCCTCGTATATATCTTGCACAAATTTTCAATCGTTAATAAATTACGTTTTTATTCATCCAATCAAGTTCAAATACATTTTTTTTAATCTATAGTGGATGATAATTAATGTTAAAACAGTTTTTTTTCAAATATTTATGCAATAATTAAATTATAAAAATGTGGTGGGTCTAGGTCGGATTCGAACTAAGAATCTTCATGTTCGAAGTCTAGCGCTTTGGCACTAAGCTAACTTTCCCAAAGCTAGAAATGTACTTCTCAAAGAAGAATATGCATTTTTATTTTGCTCCCCTCCAGTTATCGTCGAAACCTCCATTGTACAACCTTAAATTGTTGCCATGGTTACCACACAATCCATAAATAATAATGCTCTAGGATTAAATGAATGAAAAGAATAAAATAAACAAACTGGATTAACGGTATCCGGCCTTGCTTCACACACGGACAATGCGAAAGGAAAGCGAAAAGAAACTACAATACAATGCAAGTGATGCAAAAAAAAAGAAAACTAATAAATAGTAACAAACAAAAATAATAGCCCAACACCATACATAGAAACAGAAAAAGGAAATACGCTTTCTGTTTTACCACTTTATATTATTAATCTGACACATGTATATAGGCCTAGATATGGTAAACATTGGAATTATTTATATGGTAATATTTATTGGTAATATGAATATTCATACGATAATTATTATACTAACTAATATTAAAAAATTAAAAAACAGTAAAATAAAAATTTTCTTTGTTGATTTCGGAAGGAATTTGCCTTAAAAGAATTGTTTTACAGTACTTGTTTTTAATGATATTTTGCCTTTAACTGAGTATGTATTTTCTCGATTTTTGCATTGTTTTTAAAACTGTCTGTTTGGAATTCAGTTATTTAAACTCAATTATATGAACTATAATAATACTAAAACTGATGATAAAAATTTAAGAAGTAAAAATTCTATTTAAGGAATTTAAATGATATCGGATGAACCTAAGGAAGTTTTCACTTCATAAATTGAAATATATATATATATATATATATATATATATATATATATATATATATATATATATATACTACTTATATTAATTAAAACAACCTCTCACCACAAATTCAACAAATTTTATTTTAACCTTATGTACATTTCGACTACAAAGTAATCATCTTCAGAGGTATTTTTACAAATAACTAACTTACAGCTAAGCCTATGCGTATTTATAAGCAACGGGAACTCCTTGGCCACGCCCCCTACACTATCCGACCAATCATGTTACGAGTAACAACTAGGTCTGGTCTAACAGAAGAAGTTACCGTTACATTATTTTTGAATTTTACAGTATTTTACAACGTATAGGTTATCCCTCAGTGCGCTAATCCGGCGAACACATGTTTGCATACATTAAACACAGTCTCGACTAGCACTACATTATTCTACCTCTGTTGAGGATCGCAAAACCTTATTTATTTTAAACACAGGCCTATATTAAGCGCCTAAAATGTCCGTTATTAGAAGCTTGTTGAGGACTAGTAGTAGTAACGTGAGGTATCCTATTGGCTATAGGGCCTATAACTCGGAAGATTAAGAGTGCATGCGATACAATAACCCGAAGTATAGGAAGTCAAACACTGGCAGTACATCTTTATTTTTAATAACTTATACGAATAAACTAGTAATACAAATAAAACATTTTTAATGTCGATTCCTACTTGGGTCAACGAAGACACATTTTACTTTAGTTACTATTAAATAATTTAGTTAAATAATTGCAATTAATATAAATGAAGTAACATAAACGTTAAGACTGCGTAACTAGCCCTTTATGTAAAACCTTTTCCTCCCATATAAAATAATTTAGTTAAATTTAATTAATTACTATTTGAAAAAACTGTATTGACGTTAAGTGTCGTCCACTAAAAGTTTTAAAAAAATGTGTTTGAACTTAAGTGGATTGAATTTATCAACTAGCTGACCCGGCGAACTTCGTACCGCCTAAAAGTCAATGAGTGGCGTTTAACATTAGCTGAACTTAATTTGGTATTTTATTAACATAATAATAGCTGAACTTTCTGATCTACAAAAAATGACAATAAAAGTTCTTGATTGAATGTAATTTATTAGAGTTCTTTCGGATATAAAACAATATTGTCTGTATATTGTTTGAAATGTGTTGGAAATGATTATAATTTGTTGAGTGTTGTCTAGCAACCAAAATTTGGAATTAATTCAATAAAATGTCCTAAGATAAGATAAGATGGAAAACCATATTTTTCAAGCTATTTTAGCACTTGTAGAGAAAAATGTTTATGTCGTCAGGAAACGGTTTTGCTAAAAACCAGTTTTATAGGTTAATATGTTTCTGCTTAAATAAATTGGTTTGGGGAGGTGTCGCGTACCCCTGCGCCCCCTGGTTACGACCTTGAGACTTACTATGTGAGAAACCTTCCCAGGAATGTACTCAACAATTTCCCAAAGTTTCATGGCGATCGGATCAGTGGTTTAGTAACGCATGAGACTCACACACAAACACGCACACGCACAAGCACTCACACACACACACACACACACACGCACAGATATATATATATATATATATATATATATATATATATATAGCGTGAAATAATAGAAAGAATTGAAATTACTGTTGCAAACCAATCAAAGGGGCAGTAATGAAATTGCCAAAACCTAGAACTATAATTATCCCACTGCGCACTTACATTGTGCACCTGTCTCCAAACAACATGAATAAATCCAGTAACCCAGTAGTATCTCGTTGCTGTCCTAGCATATTTACTGCTTTCCCATAGGAAGTTGGACCTCTTGATGTAGGGGATTTGTTTTTCCGCGGAATATTTAAATACTATATAGGTTTCTAGCGCCTTAAGAACGGAATCCTATTAGAAAATATTGTTGTTGCGTCACTGCAATGCCCCTAGCTTCCCTGCTGCTACGTACACGAGCTTAGAAGGTTCAGTGGTGCCAGCCGTCTTTAATTAATCTCAATATAACTAATTTTTTAACGCTTTTTACGGGGTTACATCGGTTTTGCTATTCCAGTGATGCTACAGCATTAAGTAGGTCTTCGCCTATAGTAGTGCTTACTTTTTGTTTGGAGAGATTCCTGTCAGCTCAGACCTCATCTGACCTTTCATTTCTTTTCAACGTATCTTTTGAAGATTCTTTAAACCAAAGAGGCCACTTTGACATAGGGGTGGATTACCATAACTGTGGAAGAAGGATAACGAAGTCATGGTATAATGAGATTGGAGCAGAAGAGATCCGCGATAAACGGCAAACAAAGCAGTCATAAAGTCTCTGAATATATATTAATATTATTAATTAGAAACAAATGAGTAGATTTTTTATTTTTAGTTTAAAGTTTTATTTTCGTACAGAGGGAAATGACATTTGTTTAGACATGTATACTCCCTCACGACAAAAGTGGAAGAACATGCTAATACTTGCTAAAAGCTATTCAATGCACTTCAACTTATTTAAGGATTTGGTATATTTGTATCAAGTTCCCACGGAACCTCAGGTTGCCTCCGTGTGCCATATCTCGTATCAACAAGACAGAGTTAAAAATCCCAAAGCTCTAGAGTAGAAGAATGTCTAGGCCTAAAGCCTGTTATATGAAAGCGCATTCACCATCATTTTGAATTGAATGGACGCAAATTATTTAATGGACAGACTAAGTACAAACATGGAGCAGTACATGAATTTTATTTTTCACGAGAAGGTAAACTGATAAAAGGAAATTGAGGGGTTTAGAGGTTAGTAGACCATCCCCGCAATTAATGATAAAGACTGACAATGTGCATTAGATTAAAAAACATTATTTTTAATACAGGTCTAACCTCCAATTATTGGGTACATATTGTTTAACATCTACATCAACAACATACTGACAACACACAAAAAACAAGTTGCCATATTTGCAGATGACACCGCGTTATCCGTTCAGTCATGGGAACCACATCTAATACACTAGAGTTTACAGGACCACCTTAGAGTACTAGAAACATGGCTGAGCTACTGGAGGTGAACGTGGGCAAGTGCCAGGCTCTGCTTCTCTCCAAACCTAGGAGACACAAACTCGAAACACCACTAAAACTACTAGGCGAGGACATTCAATGGGGGAACCAGGTCAAATATCTGGGAATCATACTGGACAAAGGCCTGACTTGGAACCTTCACATTACAAACACGTTAAAGAAAGCAACAATTAGGTTAACACAACTATATCCTATGCATAACAGAACAAACCCACTATCACTAAGGGCGGCCACTACTATATACGTATCTATGTTGCGCAGCATACTCACGTCTGGGTCCATGCAGGCAACACACGCACACGCACACTCACATCTGGGGCCATGCAGGCAACACAAGCACACGCATACTCACGTCTGGGGCCATGCAGGCAACACACGCACACGCATACTCACGTCTGGGGCCATGCAGGCAAAACACGCACACGCATACTCACGTCTGGGGCCATGCAGGCAAAACACGCACACGCATACTCACGTCTGGGGCCATGCAGGCCACACAAACACACACACACGCATTCTCACGTCTGGGGCCATGCAGGCAACACACGCACACGCATACTCACGTCTGGGGCCATGCAAGCAACACACGCACACGCATTCTCACGTCTGGGGCCATGCAGGAAACACACCCACACGCATACTCACGTCTTGGGGCATGCAGGCAACACACGCACACGCATACTCACGTCTGGGCCATGCAAGCAACACACGCACAAGCATACTCACGTCTGGGGCCATGCAGGCAACACAAGCACACGCATACCTACGTCTGGGGCCATGCAGGCAACACACGCACACGCATACTCACGTCTGGGGCCATGCAGGCAACACACGCACAAGCATACTCACGTCTAGGGCCATGCAGGCAACACACGCACAAGCATACTCACGTCTGGGGCCGTGCTGGAAACACACGCACACGCATACTCAAGTCTTGGGGCATGCAGGCAACACACGCACACGCATTCTCACGTCTGGGGCCATGCAGGCAACACACACACACGCATACTCACGTCTGGGGCCATGCAGGCAACACACGCACACGCATACTCACGTCTGGGGCCATGCAGGCAACACACGCACAAGCATACTCACGTCTGGGGTCATGCAGGCAACACACGCACACGCATACTCACGTCTGGGGTCATGCAGGCAACACACGCACATGCATACTCACGTCTGCGGCCATGAAGGCAAAACACGCACACGCATACTCACGTCTGGGGCCATGCAGGCAACACACGCAGACGCATACTCACGTCTGCGGCCATGCAGGCAACACACGCACACGCATACTCACGTCTGGGGCCATGCAGGCAACACACGCACATGCATACTCACGTCTGGGGCCATGCAGGCAACACACGCAGACGCATACTCACGTCTGGGGTCATGCAGGCAACACACGCACATGCATACTCACGTCTGGGGCCATGCAGGCAACACACGCACACGCATACTCACGTCTGGGGCCATGCAGGCAACACGCGCACATCCATACTCACGTCTTGGGCCATGCAGGCAACACACGCACAAGCATACTCACGTCTGGGGCCATGCAGGCAACACACGCACACGCATACTCACGTCTAGGGCCATGCATTCAACACACGCACATCCATACTCACGTCTGGGGCCATGCAGGCAACACACGTACACGCATACTCACGTCTGGGCCATGCAGGCAACAGACGCACACGCATACTCACGTCTGGGGCCATGCAGGCAACACACGTACACGCATACTCACGTCTGGGACCATGCAGGCAACACACGCACACGCATACTTACGTCTGGGGCCATGCAGGCGACACACCCATACGCATACCCACATCTGGGGCCTTGCAAGCAACACACTCACACGCGCACTCACGTCTGGGGCCATGCAGGTAACACACGCACACGCATACTCACGTCTAGGGCCATGCAGGCGACACACGCACATGCATACTCACGTCTGGGGCCATGCAGGCAACACACGCACATGCATACTCACGTCTGGGGCCATGCAGGCAACACACGCACACGCATACTCACGTCTGGGCCATGCAGGCAACCCGCGCACACTTATACTCACGTCTGTGGCCATGCAGGCAACACACTCAACGCATACTCACGTCTGGGGCCATGCAGGCAACACACTCACACGCATACTCACGTCTGGGGTCATGCAGGCAACACACTCACACGCATACTCAGGTCTGGGGCTATGCAGGCAACACACGCACGCGCATACGCACGTCTGGGGTCATGCAGGCAACACACGCACATGCATACTCACGTCGTCTGGAGCCATGCAGGCAACACACGCACACGTATACTCACGTCTGGGGCTATGCAGGCAACACACGCCCAAGCATACTCACGTCTGGGGCCATGCAGGCGACACACCCATGCGCATACCCACATCTGGGGCCTTGCAAGCAACACACTCACACGCGTACTCACGTCTGGGGCCATGTAGGCAACACACGCACACGCATACTCACGTCTAGGGCCATGCAGGCGACACACGCACATGCATACTCACGTCTGGGGCCATGCAGGCAAGACACGCACACGCATACTCACGTCTGGGGCCATGCAGGCAACACACGCACACGCATACTCACGTCTGGGCCATGCAGGCAACACGCGCACACGCATACTCACGTCTGTGGCCATGCAGGCAACACACTCACACGCATACTCACGTCTTCGGCCATGCAGGCAACACACTCAACGCATACTCACGTCTGGGGCCATGCAGGCAACACACTCACACGCATACTCACGTCTGGGGCCATGCAGGCAACACACTCACACGCATACTCAGGTCTGGGGCCATGCAGGCAACACACGCACACGCATACTCACGTCTGGGGCCATGCAGGCAACACACGCACACGCATACTCACGTCTGGGGCCATGCAGGCAACACACTCAACGCATACTCACGTCTGGGGCCATGCAGGCAACACACTCACACGCATACTCAGGTCTGGGGCCATGCAGGCAACACACGCACACGCATACGCACGTCTGGGGTCATGCAGGCAACACACGCACATGCATAGTCACGTCGTCTGGAGCCATGCAGGCAACACACTCACACGTATACTCACGTCTGGGGCCATGCAGGCAACACACGCACACGCATACTCACGTCTGGGGCCATGCAGGCAACACACGCACAAGCTAACTCACGTCTGGGGCCGTGCAGGCAACACACGCACACGCATACTCACGTTTGGGGCCATGCAGGCAACACACGCACACGCAAACTCACGTCTGGGGCCATGCAGGCAACACACGCACACGCATACTCACGTCTGGGGCCATGCAGGCAACACACGCACAAGCATACTCACGTCTGGGGCCATGCAGGCAACACACGCACAAGCATACTCACGTCTGGGGCCATGCAGGCAACACACGCACACGCATACACACGTCTGGGGCCATGCAGGCAACACACGCACACGCATACTCACGTCTGGGGCCTTGCAGGCAACACACGCACACGCATACTCACGTCTGGGGCCATGCAGGCAACACACGCACACGCATACTCACGTCAGGGGCCATGCAGGCGACACTCGCACACGCATACTCACGTCAGGGGCCATGCAGGCGACACTCGCACACGCATACTCACGTCAGGGGCCATGCAGGCGACACTCGCACACGCATACTCACGTCTGGGCCATGCAGGCAACCCGCGCACACTTATACTCACGTCTGTGGCCATGCAGGCAACACACTCACACGCATTCTCACGTCTGGGGCCATGCAGGCAACACACTCAACGCATACTCACGTCTGGGGCCATGCAGGCGACACACCCATGCGCATACCCACATCTGGGGCCTTGCAAGCAACACACTCACACGCGTACTCACGTCTGGGGCCATGTAGGCAACACACGCACACGCATACTCACGTCTAGGGCCATGCAGGCGACACACGCACATGCATACTCACGTCTGGGGCCATGCAGGCAACCCGCGCACACTTATACTCACGTCTGTGGCCATGCAGGCAACACACTCACACGCATTCTCACGTCTGGGGCCATGCAGGCAACACACTCAACGCATACTCACGTCTGGGGCCATGCAGGCAACACACGCACACGCATACTCACGTCTGGGGCCATGCAGGCAACACACGCACAAGCATACTCACGTCTGGGGCCATGCAGGCAACACACGCACAAGCATACTCACGTCTGGGGCCATGCAGGCAACACACGCACACGCATACACACGTCTGGGGCCATGCAGGCAACACACGCACACGCATACTCACGTCTGGGGCCTTGCAGGCAACACACGCACACGCATACTCACGTCTGGGGCCATGCAGGCAACACACGCACACGCATACTCACGTCAGGGGCCATGCAGGCGACACTCGCACACGCATACTCACGTCAGGGGCCATGCAGGCGACACTCGCACACGCATACTCACGTCAGGGGCCATGCAGGCGACACTCGCACACGCATACTCACGTCTGGGCCATGCATGCAACCCGCGCACACTTATACTCACGTCTGTGGCCATGCAGGCAACACACTCACACGCATTCTCACGTCTGGGGCCATGCAGGCAACACACTCAACGCATACTCACGTCTGGGGCCATGCAGGCAACACACTTACACGCATACTCACGTCTGGCGCCATGCGGGTAATTCACTAACTGCTTTATTAAAGACGGTATGGCTCAGTAGCTTAACTGCAATTATACAACTCTGGCAGTAAAAGTACATCTTTCTCCACCTATTTCTGTTCCTAACTCAATTTCTTAAAGAATGAGGGTTGACCCACTCTAGGTCCAACAGCCTTCAATTAATCCACTTAAGTATTTCACGTGTTATTAGTCAGTAAATCCGAAAACTTATAAAAAGCAAACCTAAAATGGAAAGTTTTATAAAACCTGCGGACGAATAAAAATGCAATCACAACAGAACGAACCAACTGTGAACTTTGCGGCCTAATGGCACTAGTATCAATATTGCTATGGAAGGAAGCAATAAAAGAAATAACGACATTTGTCACCGAAAATAGCTTTGACGTAAGACCGCGGGAAATGTAGGAGGGAACATGATTTGTTGGCCTTGAGCTAGGCCTACGCTTCTAGTTTTGCGGACGTATAATATTCACAAAATATCAACATATTTTTGTTTAGAGTTTTCTAAGTTTTACACAGTATTGCGTCCTCTCATGAGAATCACAGTCACCGTAATGTTTCCAACTTCTGACCAAACCATCTTTCGACGGTATAGAAGTTCCATAGATATTCTTCCTCGTAGATGTTGAGGTCTCTTATATTCTTCAACCAAAAGAAGATGACTCTCCCTTTTCCTAAGATATTTACTTCTGTTATTAGCTGAAGGAGTTTTTGGGATATTTTCTTCAGACGGTCAGACGTTCCTCAGTTTCTGGCATGAAGGGAGTCTACTTCAGGTAAGAACTCAAGTCTCATGTCCCTTGTCCTACAGCTTACTGTACCTCCCTGTCTCAAGCACCACCTTACTTCTTGTATTGGAATCCATGCGATAGTAGTCAGTTTGAATACGAAATACGCACAGAAACGAAAACAATATTTTGAACATACCAATTTGTATGGAATTAATTTTAAATTTACTGAATAACCAGTGATGGCACTTTTTTATAGCTCTAAAGATAAAGTCTTTAGAGATTTGTTTTATTTAATTCTAAAGTTGAATTGAAATTAGAAAGGTATTTAGAAGTCGGGAACGTGTGATTGTAGCTTTGCCAGTTCCTTGCTATGTACGACTACAGAAGGGAAAAGAAATGACGACATATTGAGAAGTACACAATGAAACACGCCAATCCTTCAAGTAAATCCCAGTTATCATGGATACCGCCAGTCCTTAACTAAGCAAAATTGATGACGACTCTCACGTTCTCCTTCTTCGGTATACGAAATACTTTTTTAATTTTAATTCCACTGCGCCAAAATAGCAACAAAAAAAAGCGGAAGATAACTGATACAATGATTACAATGAACTATAAAACAATGTAGTAGATCAATTAGACAATGGTGGCATGGCGTTAAATAGGAATACTTGTGACGTCACAGGTAGATAACGGCAGGAGATTATAATGATAGCGCCACTTAATTGTTTGATGAGGGAAACATTGTTAAGGTTTCGATTAACAAAACAATAACACACTCAGAAAGATCTGGGTTAATGAGATATTAATCGGTTGGATTTGCTGTGTTTCACCAAGCCTTCTGTTACTCTATTATCCCTAAGCGTATTCCTATTGAAGCAAACATCATGGAGTTAATAACACGTTCAAGACTATAACAAAGATGAGCAGAAATAACAATAAGCAAGAATAATTAATAGTCACAACGTATATAACAATTACAATAAATAAATAATAACAAATCCACAATAGGCTTTTACCCTTTGATACATTTCAAAAACAATAACAACAATAACGTACAAAAAACAAGTAAAATAAACAAAAAAAACTTTAAAGACAATTCCTACTTGAGTCAACAAAAAATATTTTATTTTAGTTATTTTTAATTAAATGATTACAGTTAATATAAATAAAGTAACATAACATATGATTTAAAACAGCTGCTCTATCACATAACCTGTAACAAAATCAGCTGTTATTTGAGAGCATACATTATCATTTATTTTAAAGCAAATGGGACGAACAAACTATATTGCATACCTTGCGTGTAGAAAGGATTTTTCTTATATAAAACTAAAATAATTTAATAATTAATAAATTCAAATTTGAACATCAATTGTCAACCACTACAAATTTAAAAAACTTATTTAAAAAGTATTTGAATGAAAATTTAAACAATATATATATATATATATATATATATATATATATATATATATATATATATATATATATATATATAAAGAACATAAGTGAAAATACAAATACAAGAATTATAATTGAATTTACAATTGTTTAATATTCCTGATGATGTTGGTACTGTTAGCCAACGAAAAGCTTTGAATTGTAAATTCAATTATAATTCTTGTATTTGTATTTTCACTTATGTTCTTTACTAATACACAAGAATACATATTGCGATATATATATATATATATATATATATATATATATATATATATATATATGAAGTTGATATATTACTATTTTAAATACTTGTATCCACCACTAAGTTCACTAATTTAACCTTGTGTAATGAGGCACCTTGACCACTGTCGAATCACTGGTTAATTTTTCTCTATTTTTCTAATTTCCTCTAATTAACCAGTGATTCGACAGTGGTCAAGTGACCGAAAGGTGCCTCATTACACAAGGTAAAATTATTGCACTTAATGGTGGATAAAAGTATTTACAATAGCAATATATTAACTTCATAAAGTCAGTGCAACGGAAAAATAATAGACAACGTAAAATATCTATATATATATATATATATATATATATATATATATATATATATATATATATATATATATATAGATATATATATATATATATTTGTAGATTATGCAACACTGTTTTCTTGTATACACTTATCACTTTCACTTACGTACTTAAATACCAAGTAAGATTCTTGTTTAAGTACATAAGTGAAAGTGATATATATATATATATATATATATATATATATATATATATATATATATATATAATAGGATATATATATAATATAGGATCATCAAATTCACCGCACAGCCTCGCGTAGGATGCATGCAAACACAACCAGTGCTAACCTAATAGCGAGGCATAGTCGGCATTCGTTGGACCCACTCCGCGTCCAGACACTCAGGTTAGACACTATCAGTGTAGCTGTGGATAGGGAACAAGGGTCACTAAGAGCATCCGCACACGGGTCGACTCTCGTAGTGGTCGACTCGAGAAAAATTCTCGAGTTCTACTCTCCCCTCTACTCAACTTCCTACGTCGTGGCATTGGGGTCCGCAGAAGGGACATTTTGTGCTCTTCAAAAACCGAGCAGTTCCTCTTCCCCTGCGATCCTCGTCTCGTGAGATCGGTAATGAACGGGATATATCGAGAGGATCGCGCGATCCTACGTCATGGAGGTAAGTATAATTTCATTTTCTTTCTTCTTTTTTGTGTGCTTTATTAATGTTTACAGATGGGTGAATGTTATGTTGGTTGATTATAGTACTCGTAGTTACTCGCATTCATTCAGATCATTCTCCCTCCACACTTCCACAGTTCATTTTAAGTTTTAGGTTCTTCTTTATTTACTAGATGTATTGTATCGCATTTTTCGCTTGACTTAAATTCTATTTGATTATGTTATTTTTTTGTCTTAAATATAGTTTTTATGTTATAAATTCTTAACAGAGGGCTCACAATTCTCACTAAGAGTGGTGCATAAATCTTTCGACATTCCATAAAATGCTAAAAATTTAGTGTTGCTCTGTTCCAGTTCTTTCACACCAACAAATAATCGAGTATTAAAATTACGTTCAATATAAGGATGCACCCATAATCTACGTTTATTTCTTTTTAAGCGCCGGTACCACAAAAACATCACAAAGTCTTCCTCGTCACTACTTGAACTGCTCATTTTTATTACGTTCTGGGTTTAAAAATGCGGCGAAGGTCAGTTGTGGTCGCGAGATGCAAACAAACTGAAGTCGACCAATGTGCGGATGGCAGACACCCGAGCCGCAGATATCGCACAAGATGAGAGTGACGCGCGAACCTCTCGACCCGTCAACAATCGACCCGTGTGCGGAGGCTCTAACTGAAGTCGACCAATGTGCGGATGGCAGACACCCGAGTCGCAGATATCGCACAAGATGAGAGTGACGCGCGAACCTCTCGACCAGTTAACAATCGACCCTTGTGCCAAGGCTCCAAGTCCTTTACTCATTCTAATTAATGAATGCACGGAAGACCACCCCAAGCCCACTTTCAGACCTGAATGTCACAATTGTGATAGGTTTACTCAATGCTTTTTTAAACAATATCAGATTTAATAGGAACGTTTACACCACCCTCACGTGTTTGTGACACTTTCTAGTTGCTGCCTGTTTTATTGGGAATTTTTCGTTTAGTAGTTTGGCTACACTGTTGTTTATTTACAGTGCACTTATGTGACCTTGAGTGAACTTGTGAAATGTTGTTTCATACTATTTGTAGAAGTGTTTATAAAAGTTTATTGTTTATCTAAATTATGTGATTCTCATTTTAAAAATATACAGAATGTGAAACTATCTTCAGAGCTTCAGTTTCGTGACTTTCATTGAATGATTTCATTAATTATTTAACAACTGGCACAATTGTAACAGTTTGGACCTAACCTCACTTTAAATAGAAGCATCATAATTGTTCATCGTTTGTGTACTTTAAGTTTCAATATAAAGTATGACTAACTATTTTCTGCTTAATGGAGGTGGAATACTTGAACAAATATTAGCCTCTGGTTTAGAATATTTCCCTGGCGATGGCGGAAATATCTAGATAAATCCAACTTACAATCAAGATGGAGCCTGCAATATTGTTGAAGATTCCTCAAGGCATGCCCCAGTTCCCCAAAAATTTGCTCTTTTCTCAAGAATTACCTAACTCCACGCAATGAAAAAGATTTTCCCACGAATTTTTGCAGCCCCCAAATGAAATATTTCGCGATTTTTATCGGAACCCCTTCTCTCCAAAATTTTAGGAGAGGCTCTGTCGGTGTCTACCCGTTACCCCTCCCTATGAGGATAGAGAAGGAAAAGTGAGGTTAGGTATACCGATTCCCTGGAACTGCGAATAAATGAAAATTATAGCATCGCTTGTGCAGTAACCTTTACTCAAATGGGGCCATAAAGCGGTGTCTACATGTTACCCGTCTTTGTCAGAAAAGAAATAATTAAAGTAGATGGAATAGGCAGGACTAACAGAACAATGGTTCCTGGGTAAGAAGTATGACATGGACTGAATGTCAAATCTAAGGTCAAAAGTGAAGAAAGAGGTTATGTTCGAAACATAAAAATAACGATTTGTAAAAGGCGATAAATTAGTGTTAAGAAAGGAAATTATAAAGCTATTACAAATGATCGGGGTAGAAGTAAGAAATACACTCAAAAAATGTTTAAACATGGACGCAAGCAAATGAATTTGTCATATTGATAAGACACATGAATTTATTTAAAATGTACTATAATATATTATTTATATGCGACAAACAGCAATTAAATTAAAGTGCACAATCTAATAAAAAATGTTTGTTGAGATGCCGTTGACCTTCAAACGCAAAACGTGGCCGGAGCTTTGGAGTGGGCACTGCGGCCAACAAACACAATTCGTCCCACACAATCGCGTCACGCGGCCCACCTTCGTGCCGGGAGTCAATCAACGTCTTGCCCCGCTTTTCTATACCTGCGAAACCTAAACTTCTTCCTTTGGTTTCTGCCCGAAAAACCAAATTTCCGGCACGATTATTGCAAGCAAACAAAAATATCACTAACATAAATAAATAACAGTGAATAGTAAGAAGAAACATACATAACAACAGATCCTTAACAATAAATACTCTCATATGTAAAACACCATACTTCCACCTAAAACCACAAATATAAAATTTGTGTGTGTGTGTGTGTGTTATTGTCAAAACCCTAATGCTGGTAAATCTGAAGATTTTCACGTATAACCTTAAGATTTACCTACCTTTAATAGCAAAAGACCAAATGATTCTGTGATCATCGTTCATTTACAACTTTTACCATAATACACTGGGTAAATGTAACCTAGCCTAAGCTTATGGAAGCGGTCGTTGCTAGCAGACTCGCTGTAAGGACTTATATAATGTTTATCCACGAAACCAACATCCACCTTCGTTGGTAAAACCTATGAACTCCAAAGCTTTAATGGTTAGACCCGGAAAACCATCGCAACCACAATATTCAGCCTAAATGATAATGACGATATTCAAGCGGTATTGGCAATATTTAAATAACAGTATTTAAAATATCAATATTTTTTTTTTATAAAAAGTAATTTACAAAAATAATTATTGTTTTATGTCATTAATTATTAACATCATAACTTTAGTAAAAATTGCGTTTTTTTAATGTAATAATTTTTTTTAGCACAAACACTATCATCATTTTAAACAAATAAATATTTATTATCATAACTTAAATTTTTATCACGTTTTTTAAAGAAATTCTACATTTAAATTTCATTAATTAATGCAGATAAAACATATTTGGAGCATTTTTGTGTAATACATGTATAAAATTGAATATGAAAATCATGTAAACATAGCTTCTAAACAAGTAAAACAAAAAAAAAGTTAATAAATATGTTTACACTATGACAGAAACATAATATTAAATAAAGAAATAAAAAGCGAAAGTATTTATTAAAATTAATTAACTAAATTTAATTATTTGAAACAATTTTACTAACATAAATAGTCGTCCACTACTAGTTTAACAAAGTGTATTAACGATTGAAAATTTGAACAAGATATATTAATAAGTATATAAACGCCTATAGGGAGGTAAAACCTAGAGCCGCAGCTACCGTTACAACGAATGACCGAGGAAGACAATGACACAAAATATTTACGTTATTATAGTAAGGAATATTGCTTGGAACAGGTTCAACGAACCACTAGACTAGTCACCGGCATGGGCCAGCTGTACATGCGGAGGCAGAGGAGGTGATGGTGGAATGACGTCACAAGGTGCGATATCTCAGACCTAAGCAATCCTCGTACATCTGGACATCTACGTACACACTTGGCACATCACCGAACGAATATAACCATAATCCTCGGCAATTATTGTGGCTGCGCGACATACACAAGAATACGCACAAACACATGCGAGCGCGCGCACACACACACAGCTGTATGAAAAAACGAATTCAGTTAATACTCAAAGTATTAAATACCTATGCATATATATTCTATTTATACGTGAAGTATGCATATGCATATATATTCTATTTATAGGTTAAGTGCTATTGTGCATACACATTCAGTTTATATGTGAAGTATGCATATGCATATATATTCTATTTATATGTTAAGTGCTATTGTGCATACACATTCAGTTTATATGTGAAGTATGCATATGCATATATATTCTATTTATATGTTAAGTGCTAATGTGAATATACATTCAGTTTATATGTGAAGTATGCATATGCATATATATATTCTATTAATAGGTTAAGTGCTAATGTGAATATACATTCAGTTTATATGTGAAGTATGCATATGCATATATATTCTATTAATAGGTTAAGTGCTAATGTGAATATACATTCAGTTTATATGTGAAGTATGCATATGCATATATATTCTATTAATAGGTTAAGTGCTAATGTGAATATACATTCAGTTTATATGTGAAGAATGCATATGCATATATATTCTATTAATAGGTTAAGTGCTAATGTGAATATACATTCAGTTTATATGTGAAGTATGCATATGCATATATATTCTATTTATATGTTAAGTGCTATTGTGCATACACATTCAGTTTATATGTGAAGTATGCATATGCATATATATTCTATTTATATGTTAAGTGCTATTGTGCATACACATTCAGTTTATATGTGAAGTATGCATATATATTCTATTTATATGTTAAGTGCTATTGTGCATACACATTCAGTTTATATGTGAAATATGCATATGCATATATATATTCTATTTATATGTTAAGTGCTATTGTGCATACACATTCAGTTTATATGTGAAGTATGCATATGCATATATATTCTATTTATATGTTAAGTGCTATTGTGCATACACATTCAGTTTATATGTGATTTATGCATATGCATATATATTCTATTTATATGTTAAGTGCTATTGTGCATACACATTCAATTTATATGTGAAGTATGCATATGCATATATATTCTATTTATATGTCAAGTGCAAATGTGAATATACATTCAGTTTATATGTGAGGTATTCATGTGCATGTTTATTGATTTTCAGGAACATCTGTTGGCGTATTTATATAAATATATTTCTTAAATGTTTTAATATTGTTTGTGAAATAAATACGAGTAAATACGAGAAAGTAAATGAAATTTTTAGTAATATTTTTTTTACATTTATGTACTTATATGACAAAATTTAATTCGTATTACGAGTTTACTAATGTATTTGTTTATGTCAAACATGAAGAGTTTTGGAAATTAATAAGAAAAATATCAAAATATAATAATTTATAAATAACGATTTCCCTCTAAATCGCAATAAAACGTTAAAACCACTTATCTAAGTAAAACTAAGGCGTATTCCACTTATTATATATATATATATAACTTGTGGAAAAATAAATGAGAAGTACAACTTCTATGTTCTTCCTATTAAAATATTTGTTAAAATTAACAACTCACCTTTTAATTTGTAATCCTAATAATTTGAAAATATTATGTATATTCATTTGTACGTATTTTCCCTAAGAACTATTTTACAAAAATCCAAAGATATACATTTTGTAGGAAAACTGTTTTAGATTATTAAACAATATAAAGATATGTTGGCTACTAAAATGATGAAAGTAATGGAATATGGAGCAGTGTGTCCCAGCTGTTTCATTTTACTGAGGGAACATCCATATTTTTCAGAACATTTGTTATGGTAACATAATATCCCACAAAAATGTATCATATATAAAATCGATTGTTTCATATTTGTATTCAATGATGAAGCATCGTATTTTTAATCCCAATATAACAAGTACAAGAAACAATAAAATACGGCCTAGCCAAAGTAAAACATGGGTTTTCGAACCGACGAAATGTTGGCGGGACAGCGCCCGTTAGAAATGTTTACAAAACTGTCGAGTTTGTAACGTGTCAACTCCTATATAGTCTATCCATTTTGGGAAGGCGGGTAAAAGATTAAGTCACCGCCCGAGCTCCCAACAATAGCTTGGGTCAGGCGCTCGGCGGCCGGCCGCCCGCGCTAATGAGGCGTAAAAAGCACTCCACTCCAAAATATTATCACATAAAAGTAAGCGTATTTTTTAATTTTTTATTACAGTTTTGATGTCTACGTGTGATTTCATGAAAAACTAGTCCAAACACGACGGAGTTATGTCAATTAGTAAAATTGTACTCACAACAATTTTTTGTAACCACTAATTTTACTAATTGACATAACTCCGTCGTGTTTGGACTAGTTTTTCATGAAATCACACGTAGACATCAAAACTGTAATAAAAAAATTAAAAAATACGCTTACTTTTATGTGATAATATTTTGGAGTGGAGTGCTTTTTACGCCTCATTAGCGCGGGCGGCCGGCCGCCGAGCGCCTGACCCAAGCTATTGTTGGGAGCTCGGGCGGTGACTTAATCTTTTACCCGCCTTCCCAAAATGGATAGACTATAGTTGACGATACGGCCTACGTCACGGAAAACTGCAAGTTTCCATTTCTGAGATCGCCCCTGACTTAGTAATGAGTTTCCATGGAAAATTTTAAACAATGTAAGTATCTGCAAATTCCACTAGGTTACGAAAACACAGTTTATTAACGGTTTCCCTTTACCATCACCATTTTTGTTAACGTATTTTCCACCAAAATATTTTTAAATGCGTAGGCGCAAAACCTAATCCGTGTAAGTATAAAACAAGTAATACCCTATAAACAACAAGTTTTTAAAGTAATTTCCTGCTTAGATCAACAAACACAAATGTTATTCTATTCACTTTTTGTTAAATAATTACAATTTATATAAATAACGTAACATTACCTAAACATTAAACAGCTGTTCTACCACATACCTACAACATAAAACAGCTGTTCTACCACATACCTACAACATAAAACAGCTGTTCTACCACATACCTACAACATAAAACAGCTGTTCTACCACATACCTACAACATAAAACAGCTGTTCTACCACATACCTACAACATAAAACAGCTGTTCTACCACATACCTACAACATAAAACAGCTGTTCTACCACATAACCTACAACATAAAACATCTGTTCTACCACATACCTACAACATAAAACAGCTGTTCTACCACATAACCTACAACATAAAACAGCTGTTCTACCACATAACCTACAACATAAAACAGCTGTTCTACCACATAACCTACAACATAAAACAGCTGTTCTACCACATACCTACAACATAAAACAGCTGTTCTACCACATAACCTACAACATAAAACAGCTGTTCTACCACATACCTACAACATAAAACAGCTGTTCTACCACATAACCTACAACATAAAACAGCTGTTCTACCACATACCTACAACATAAAACAGCTGTTCTACCACATACCTACAACATAAATAAAACAGCTGTTCTACCACATACCTACAACATAAAATCAGCTGTTTTATGGAATCACATGTTATCACTTATTTTAAGCCAAATGGGATGAAATAACTATATTGCACACTTGCCTCTTTTGTGAAAGGTTTTTCTCCCGTATAAAACTAATATTAATTCATTACCAGGTTTAATTATAGAATAATTATATGAAAAAACTGTATTAACATCAAGTGCCAACCACTATAAGTAGATAAACAAAGAGTATTTTATTAACGAATGAATATTTGTGAACTAATAAAAGGGATTGCAAAACATTGATTGAGGTTGTGTTCCTGTTATTTTTCAAACTTCTGCTTATGATTTTCAAGATTGGAAATTACTTGTTGCTTAACAATAACTGTAGAGTAGTTAAAAAACGTTTAACTAATGTAATAATGTACATTTCTATTTCAAATCAATCAACAGAAGAAATTATTACAAGAATAACAGACAGTTATAACAAGGAGTTATTCTTCTAATAATTTCCCCTGAAGATGATTCCATAAAATTTCCACTCATTTAAAGACAATTAAATGGTAAACAAACTTTGATTAATTGCATGAATTTAGAGATTTTCTAATGAAATCGCTTCTACTCGCTTATTCTATTACAGATAGAAACAAAAAGTATGTTTTTCGGATTACATGACAAAAGCGTTTCATGATTCATGTTTTATGAGACGCAAAACATTGTTTAAAGGGCAATAGTGAACCAAGGATCAGTTTTCGTTAGGACAACGAATCGACAGCTGACCTCTTCAGGACCGTCTAAACATCTCTTGCATCCATTTTCTAGTTTTATTCCCCCATACAGATACAAGTTTGAACAATATTTTTGGATTAATTCTTCATTCATGGACTTTATATGTGAATCTCATAGATAATATAAACCTTGTCTTGTTTTAAGTCCAACTATTAGTCCACACTCTTCCTATATATTTATATATCTTGTTTAATTGTAACTCGATTTATCCATCCACTCAAGTTCAAATACCTTTTTTAAACTTGTACTAGATGACAATTGGTGCTAATACAGCTTTCCGCTTCTATTTTGCCACTTAATATTGTGATTCTGACTGATATATAAACATATTTATATTATTTGTAGTTATTTAATAAGAAGTAACTTAGACTTTTTGTTGACCTAAGTAGGAATTCACTTTAATTATTATTATTAGGCTACTTGTAATATTGAATTTTTTTTTTATTTTTAATTTTCATAAATTCCAATTTTTTTAAATTACACTGGATGTTTTTCTTAGACAAGTGGATTTATGTGTGCTGTTTGAAATATAATATAGGTCCGGTATAATATAATAAATAGATTTGTAGCTCCGGAAATGTATCCAGCTTCTAGTTATAACGTAGAACAGTGCTTTAACATTCCCTAATCAAAGAAATTTTATAAATCCATCGATTTAAGTTATTCTTTAAATCTAAAAGATGTTCTACAATCTATATTTTCCAATTTATCTATGTACTGCACGTTTAACTTGAATACATTCAAAAGATGTTTTAAAAACACTTTCGCACATGCTCACTAACAAAATAAATACAAAAACCGATATAAAAGACTACATTAACGAGCCATTCAATTAACATCCTAATATATTTTTTGAAAACTCCAGATTATTACCATAACATATAAAAAAACATTTCCATTTTATTCTAAATATTTGTCTCATTAACTACAATAAACTTCTTTGGATGTTCAAAATTTCATCACCCGAGAACCATTGATAATCTAAATAATACATTGATATCCATTTATTTACGGCTAAACAAAATCTATTCATTTAAACAATGGTCATATTAAAATATAACAAAATCTGTATCAAAAGATTGTCACTAAAACTAAATTTAGTTTACATAAAATGACTAACCTCACAATTCTTGCTGTCCTTCGCGTCAGTGTATGATCCGGTTGCCATGGATACGTTAGCGTCGCCGAAGCCAGACTGATCTCGTCGTCTCCGCGCCTGCGCTTACCGCATGACATCATCCAGCCTTTAGGACGCAGGCGCAGTCAAGTTGACGTAATTTCTTCCCCTTCCACACACTCGCACGGCGCACAAACAGGTTTGTTACTGGCACATTAACCGTTCAAAATATAAACACTGAGCACTTTCATCGCAAACACGATAGTTTAGTTGTTTAAATGATTGCCCCAATCATTCACTGTAACCGACGCTGTGGGTTTGCAAACTGTTATCTGTCATTCTCTTCACATTACGTACCTGCAGTGCATTGTACTACTATAACGCAAGACGATGCGTAAACACAGCGCAATATCTTGTACAAAAAAAAATAAAATCAAATTAGAAACAAAAAATCACTGTAATACTTAGCAAAGATCAGATCAGCTGAAATCTTTCTTTAAATACATTACTTGAAAGTACCATAGATTATAAATAATAATACAGTAAGTATTTTAAAAAAATAAAACCTCTGAAACCACAAACGTTTTATTTAAAGTCTAATGTACATTTCGGTTTTATAGGAATAACCAGAGGCATATATTACAAGAATAGGTCTCTTGTAACTATCAGTTTTTCTTATAGTAATTTCCTCTGATGATTGCTTTCAAATAGAAATGTTCATTAAGATTTGAATTAAAGGTTTTTGCAGACAAAAGTTGTTTTTATTAAAATAAAACAAATAACATTAAAACAATGAAAGACAAGTGCTACCTAGGTCAACCAATAAACATGTTAATTTACCTACTTTTTAATAAATAAATATATAAATGAAATTACATACCCATTGCGATTTTTTTAAACCTCAGATAACTACATCGCTTAAATTCTTTTAAAACCTCTATTAATTACATTGCCTAGTTTCTTTTAAAACCTCTAATAACTACATTGCCTAGATTCGTTTAAAAACTCTAATAACTACATCGCTTAGATTCTTTTAAAACCTCTAATAACTACATTGCTTAGATTCTTTTAAAACCTCTAATAACTACATCGCTTAGATTCGTTTAAAACCTCTAATAACTAACTTGCTTAGATTCTTTTAAAACCTCTAATAACTACATTGCCTAGATTCGTTTAAAAACTCTAATAACTACATTGCTTAGATTCTTTTAAAACCTCTAATAACTACATCGCTTAGATTCGTTTAAAACCTCTAATACCTACATCGCTTAGATTCGTTTAAAACCTCTAATAACTACATCGCCTAGATTCGTTTAAAACCTCTAATAACTACATCGCCTAGATTCGTTTAAAACCTCTAATAACTACATTGCTTAGATTCTTTTAAAACCTTTAATAACTACATCGCCTAGATTCTTTTAAACCTCTAATAACTACATCGCCTAGATTCGTTTAAAACCTCTAATAACTTCATTGCCGAGATTCGTTTAAAACCTCTAATAACTACATTGCTTAGATTCTTTTAAAACCTTTAATAACTACATCGCCTAGATTCTTTTAAACCTCTAATAACTACATCGCCTAGATTCGTTTAAAACCTCTAATAACTACATTGCCTAGATTCGTTTAAAACCTCTAATAACTTCATTGCCGAGATTCGTTTAAAACCTCTAATAACTACATTGCTTAGATTCTTTTAAAACCTTTAATAACTACATCGCCTAGATTCTTTTAAACCTCTAATAACTACATCGCCTAGATTCGTTTAAAACCTCTAATAACTACATCGCTTAGATTCGTTTAAAACCTCTAATAACTACATCGCTTAGATTCGTTTAAAACCTCTAATAACTACATCGCCTAGATTCGTTTAAAACCTCTAATAACTACATCGCTTAGATTCGTTTAAAACCTCTAATAACTACATCGCCTAGATTCGTTTAAAACCTCTAATAACTACATCGCTTAGATTCGTTTAAAACCTCTAATAACTACATCGCTTAGATTCGTTTAAAACCTCTAATAACTACATCGCTTAGATTCGTTTAAAACCTCTAATAACTACATCGCTTAGATTCGTTTAAAACCTCTAATAACTACATCGCTTAGATTCGTTTAAAACCTCTAATACCTACATCGCTTAGATTCGTTTAAAACCTCTAATAACTACATCGCCTAGATTCGTTTAAAACCTCTAATAACTACATCGCCTAGATTCGTTTAAAACCTCTAATAACTACATCGCTTAGATTCGTTTAAAACCTCTAATAACTACATCGCCTAGATTCGTTTAAAACCTCTAATAACTACATCGCCTAGATTCGTTTAAAACCTCTAATAACTACATTGCTTAGATTCTTTTAAAACCTTTAATAACTACATCGCCTAGATTCGTTTAAAACCTCTAATAACTACATCGCTTAGATTCGTTTAAAACCTCTAATAACTACATCGCCTAGATTCGTTTAAAACCTCTAATAACTTCATTGCCGAGATTCGTTTAAAACCTCTAATAACTACATCGCTTAGATTCGTTTAAAACCTCTAATAACTACATTGCTTAGATTCGTTTAAAACCTCTAATAACTACATCGCTTAGATTCTTTTAAAACCTCTAATAACTACATCGCTTAGATTCTTTTAAAACCTCTAATAACTACATCGCTTAGATTCGTTTAAAACCTCTAATAACTTCATTGCCGAGATTCGTTTAAAACCTTTAATAACTACATCGCTTAGATTCGTTTAAAACCTCTAATAACTGCATTGCCGAGATTCGTTTAAAACCTTTAATAACTACATCGCTTAGATTCGTTTAAAACCTCTAATAACTACATTGCTTAGATTCATTTAAAACCTCTAATAACTACATCCCTTAGATTCGTTTAAAACCTCGAATAACTTCATTGCCGAGATTCGTTTAAAACCTTTAATAACTTCATTGCCGAGATTCGTTTAAAACCTCTAATAACTACATTGCTTAGATTCTTTTAAAACCTCTAATAACTACATCGCTTAGATTCGTTTAAAACCTCTAATAACTACATCGCCTAGATTCGTTTAAAACCTCTAATAACTACATTGCTTAGATTCTTTTAAAACCTCTAATAACTACATCGCATAGATTCGTTTAAAACCTCTAATAACTTCATTGCCGAGATTCGTTTAAAACCTTTAATAACTTCATTGCCGAGATTCGTTTAAAACCTCTAATAACTACATTGCTTAGATTCTTTTAAAACCTCTAATAACTACATCGCTTAGATTCTTTTAAAACCTTTAATAACTACATCGCCTAGATTCTTTTAAACCTCTAATAACTACATCGCCTAGATTCGTTTAAAACCTCTAATAACTTCATTGCCGAGATTCGTTTAAAACCTCTAATAACTACATTGCTTAGATTCTTTTAAAACCTTTAATAACTACATCGCCTAGATTCTTTTAAACCTCTAATAACTACATCGCCTAGATTCGTTTAAAACCTCTAATAACTACATTGCCTAGATTCGTTTAAAACCTCTAATAACTTCATTGCCGAGATTCGTTTAAAACCTCTAATAACTACATTGCTTAGATTCTTTTAAAACCTTTAATAACTACATCGCCTAGATTCTTTTAAACCTCTAATAACTACATCGCCTAGATTCGTTTAAAACCTCTAATAACTACATCGCTTAGATTCGTTTAAAACCTCTAATAACTACATCGCTTAGATTCGTTTAAAACCTCTAATAACTACATCGCCTAGATTCGTTTAATAACTACATCGCTTAGATTCGTTTAAAACCTCTAATAACTACATCGCCTAGATTCGTTTAAAACCTCTAATAACTACATCGCTTAGATTCGTTTAAAACCTCTAATAACTACATCGCTTAGATTCGTTTAAAACCTCTAATAACTACATCGCTTAGATTCGTTTAAAACCTCTAATAACTACATCGCTTAGATTCGTTTAAAACCTCTAATAACTACATCGCTTAGATTCGTTTAAAACCTCTAATACCTACATCGCTTAGATTCGTTTAAAACCTCTAATAACTACATCGCCTAGATTCGTTTAAAACCTCTAATAACTACATCGCCTAGATTCGTTTAAAACCTCTAATAACTACATCGCTTAGATTCGTTTAAAACCTCTAATAACTACATCGCCTAGATTCGTTTAAAACCTCTAATAACTACATCGCCTAGATTCGTTTAAAACCTCTAATAACTACATTGCTTAGATTCTTTTAAAACCTCTAATAACTACATCGCTTAGATTCTTTTAAAACCTCTAATAACTACATTGCTTAGATTCGTTTAAAACCTCTAATAACTACATCGCTTAGATTCTTTTAAAACCTCTAATAACTACATCGCTTAGATTCTTTTAAAACCTCTAATAACTACATCGCTTAGATTCGTTTAAAACCTCTAATAACTTCATTGCCGAGATTCGTTTAAAACCTTTAATAACTACATCGCTTAGATTCGTTTAAAACCTCTAATAACTGCATTGCCGAGATTCGTTTAAAACCTTTAATAACTACATCGCTTAGATTCGTTTAAAACCTCTAATAACTACATTGCTTAGATTCATTTAAAACCTTTAATAACTACATCGCTTAGATTCGTTTAAAACCTCTAATAACTTCATTGCCGAGATTCGTTTAAAACCTTTAATAACTTCATTGCCGAGATTCGTTTAAAACCTCTAATAACTACATTGCTTAGATTCTTTTAAAACCTCTAATAACTACATCGCTTAGATTCGTTTAAAACCGCTAATAACTACATCGCCTAGATTCGTTTAAAACCTCTAATAACTACATTGCTTAGATTCTTTTAAAACCTCTAATAACTACATCGCTTAGATTCGTTTAAAACCTCGAATAACTACATCGCCTAGATTCGTTTAAAACCTCTAATAACTACATCGCCTAGATTCGTTTAAAACCTCTAATAACTACATCGCCTAGATTCGTTTAAAACCTCTAATAACTACATCGCCTAGATTATTTTAAAACCTCTAATAACTACATCGCCTAGATTCATTTAAAACCTCTAATAACTACATCGCCTAGATTCTTTTAAAACCTCTAATACATTGCCTAGATTCTTTTAAACCTCTAATAACTACACCGCCTAGATTCGTTTAAAACCACTAATAACTACATCGCTTAGATTCGTTTGAAACCTCTAATAACTACATCGCCTAGATTCTTTTAAAACCTCTAATACATTGCCTAGATTCTTTTAAACCTCTAATAACTACATCGCCTAGATTCGTTTAAAACCACTAATAACTACATCACTTAGATTCGTTTAAAACCTCTAATAACTACATCGCTTAGATTCGTTTAAAACCTCGAATAACTTCATTGCCGAGATTCGTTTAAAACCTCTAATAACTACATTGCTTAGATTCTTTTAAAACCTCTAATAACTACATCGCTTAGATTCGTTTAAAACCTCTAATAACTACATTGCTTAGATTCTTTTAAAACCTCTAATAACTACATCGCTTAGATTCGTTTAAGACCTCTAATAACTACATCGCCTAGATTCGTTTAAAACCACTAATAACTACATCGCTTAGATTCGTTTAAAACCTCTAATAACTACATCGCTTAGATTCGTTTAAAACCTCGAATAACTTCATTGCCGAGATTCGTTTAAAACCTCTAATAACTACATTGCTTAGATTCTTTTAAAACCTCTAATAACTACATCGCTTAGATTCGTTTAAAACCTCTAATAACTACATCGCCTAGATTCGTTTAAAACCACTAATAACTACATCGCTTAGATTCGTTTAAAACCTCTAATAACTACATTGCTTAGATTCTTTTAAAACCTCTAATAACTACATCGCCTAGATTCGTTTAAAACCTCTAATAACTACATCGCTTAGATTCGTTTAAAACCTCTAATAACTACATCGCCTAGATTCGTTTAAAACCACTAATAACTACATCGCTTAGATTCGTTTAAAACCTCTAATAACTACATTGCCTAGATTCGTTTAAAACCTCTAATAACTACATTGCTTAGATTCGTTTAAAACCTCGAATAACTTCATTGCCGAGATTCGTTTAAAACCTCTAATAACTACATTGCTTAGATTCTTTTAAAACCTCTAATAACTACATTGCCTAGATTCGTTTAAAACCTCTAATAACTACATTGCTTAGATTCGTTTAAAACCTCGAATAACTTCATTGCCGAGATTCGTTTAAAACCTCTAATAACTACATTGCTTAGATTCTTTTAAAACCTCTAATAACTACATTGCTTAGATTCGTTTAAAACCTCGAATAACTTCATTGCCGAGATTCGTTTAAAACCTCTAATAATTACATTGCTTAGATTCTTTTAAAACCTCTAATAACTACATTGCCTAGATTCGTTTAAAACCTCTAATAACTACATTGCTTAGATTCTTTTAAAACCTCTAATAACTACATCGCTTAGATTCGTTTAAAACCTCTAATAACTACATTGCTTAGATTCTTTTAAAACCTCTAATAACTACATCGCCTAGATTCGTTTAAAACCTCTAATAACTACATTGCTTAGATTCTTTTAAAACCTCTAATAACTACATCGCCTAGATTCGTTTAAAACCTCTAATAACTACATTGCTTAGATTCTTTTAAAACCTCTAATAACTACATCGCCTAGATTCGTTTAAAACCTCTAATAACTACATTGCTTAGATTCTTTTAAAACCTCTAATAACTACATTGCCTAGATTCGTTTAAAACCTCTAATAACTACATTGCTTAGATTCTTTTAAAACCTCTAATAACTACATCGCCTAGATTCGTTTAAAACCTCTAATAATTACATTGCTTAGATTCTTTTAAAACCTCTAATAACTACATCGCCTAGATTCGTTTAAAACCTCGAATAACTTCATTGCCGAGATTCGTTTAAAACCTCTAATAATTACATTGCTTAGATTCTTTTAAAACCTCTAATAACTACATTGCCTAGATTCGTTTAAAACCTCTAATAATTACATTGCTTAGATTCGTTTAAAACCTCTAATAACTACATTGCTTAGATTCGTTTAAAACCTCGAATAACTTCATTGCCGAGATTCGTTTAAAACCTCTAATAACTACATTGCCGAGATTCGTTTAAAACCTCTAATAACTACATTGCCTAGATTCGTTTAAAACCTCTAATAACTACATTGCCTAGATTCGTTTAAAACCTCTAATAACTACATTGCTTAGATTCTTTTAAAACCTCTAATAACTACATTGCCTAGATTCGTTTAAAACCTCTAATAACTACATTGCTTAGATTCGTTTAAAACCTCGAATAACTTCATTGCCGAGATTCGTTTAAAACCTCTAATAACTACATTGCCGAGATTCGTTTAAAACCTCTAATAACTACATTGCCTAGATTCGTTTAAAACCTCTAATAACTACATTGCCTAGATTCGTTTAAAACCTCTAATAACTACATTTCCTAGATTCGTTTAAAACCTCTAATAACTACATTGCCGAGATTCGTTTAAAACCTCTAATAACTACATTGCCTAGATTCGTTTAAAACCTCTAATAACTACATTGCCTAGATTCGTTTAAAACCTCTAATAACTACATTGCTTAGATTCGTTTAAAACCTCGAATAACTTCATTGCCGAGATTCGTTTAAAACCTCTAATAACTACATTGCTTAGATTCGTTTAAAACCTCTAATAACTACATTGCCTAGATTCGTTTAAAACCTCTAATAACTACATTGCCGAGATTCGTTTAAAACCTCTAATAACTACATTGCTTAGATTCTTTTAAAACCTCTAATAACTACATTGCCTAGATTCGTTTAAAACCTCTAATAACTACATTGCTTAGATTCGTTTAAAACCTCGAATAACTACATTGCTTAGATTCGTTTAAAACCTCGAATAACTTCATCGCTTAGATTCGTTTAAAACCTCTAATAACTACATCGCTTAGATTCTTTTAAAACCTCGAATAACTTCATTGCCGAGATTCGTTTAAAACCTCTAATAATTACATTGCTTAGATTCTTTTAAAACCTCTAATAACTACATTGCTTAGATTCGTTTAAAACCTCGAATAACTTCATTGCCGAGATTCGTTTAAAACCTCTAATAACTACATTGCTTAGATTCTTTTAAAACCTCTAATAACTACATTGCTTAGATTCGTTTAAAACCTCGAATAACTTCATTGCCGAGATTCGTTTAAAACCTCTAATAATTACATTGCTTAGATTCTTTTAAAACCTCTAATAACTACATTGCTTAGATTCGTTTAAAACCTCGAATAACTTCATTGCCGAGATTCGTTTAAAACCTCTAATAACTACATTGCTTAGATTCGTTTAAAACCTCTAATAACTACATTGCTTAGATTCGTTTAAAACCTCGAATAACTTCATTGCCGAGATTCGTTTAAAACCTCTAATAACTACATTGCTTAGATTCTTTTAAAACCTCTAATAACTACATTGCCTAGATTCGTTTAAAACCTCTAATAACTACATTGCTTAGATTCGTTTAAAACCTCTAATAACTACATTGCTTAGATTCGTTTAAAACCTCGAATAACTTCATTGCCGAGATTCGTTTAAAACCTCTAATAACTACATTGCTTAGATTCTTTTAAAACCTCTAATAACTACATTGCTTAGATTCGTTTAAAACCTCGAATAACTTCATTGCCGAGATTCGTTTAAAACCTCTAATAACTACATTGCTTAGATTCTTTTAAAACCTCTAATAACTACATTGCTTAGATTCTTTTAAAACCTCTAATAACTACATCGCTTAGATTCTTTTAAAACCTCTAATAACTACATCGCCTAGATTCGTTTAAAACCTCTAATAACTACATTGCTTAGATTCGTTTAAAACCTCGAATAACTTCATTGCCGAGATTCGTTTAAAACCTCTAATAACTACATTCCTTAGATTCTTTTAAAATCTCTAATAACTACATTGCTTAGATTCGTTTAAAACCTCGAATAACATCATTGCCGAGATTCGTTTAAAACCTCTAATAATTACATTGCTTAGATTCTTTTAAAACCTCCAATAACTACATTGCTTAGATTCTTTTAAAACCTCTAATAACTACATCGCTTAGATTCGTTTAAAACCTCTAATAACTACATCGCTTAGATTCGTTTAAAACCTCTAATAACTACATTGCCTAGATTCGTTTAAAACCTCTAATAACTACATTGCTTAGATTCGTTTAAAACCTCGAATAACTTCATTGCCGAGATTCGTTTAAAACCTCTAATAACTACATTGCTTAGATTCTTTTAAAACCTCTAATAACTACATCGCCTAGATTCTTTTAAAACCTCTAATAACTACATTGCTTAGATTCGTTTAAAACCTCGAATAACTTCATTGCCGAGATTCGTTTAAAACCTCTAATAACTACATTGCTTAGATTCGTTTAAAACCTCTAATAACTACATCGCCTAGATTCGTTTAAAACCTCTAATAACTACATCGCCTAGATTCGTTTAAAACCTCTAATAACTACATCGCTTAGATTCGTTTAAAACCTCTAATAACTACATCGCTTAGATTCGTTTAAAACCTCTAATAACTACATTGCTTAGATTCGTTTAAAACCTCGAATAACTTCATTGCCGAGATTCGTTTAAAACCTCTAATAACTACATTGCTTAGATTCGTTTAAAACCTCTAATAACTACATCGCCTAGATTCGTTTAAAACCTCTAATAACTACATCGCTTAGATTCGTTTAAAACCTCTAATAACTACATTGCCTAGATTCGTTTAAAACCTCTAATAACTACATCGCCTAGATTCGTTTAAAACCTCTAATAACTACATCGCTTAGATTCGTTTAAAACCTCTAATAACTACATCGCCTAGATTCGTTTAAAACCTCTAATAACTACATCGCCTAGATTCGTTTAAAACCTCTAATAACTACATCGCTTAGATTCGTTTAAAACCTCTAATAACTACATCGCCTAGATTCTATTCAAACCTCTTTTTACAGTATTCAATATGAAGTGTCCACTTCTGCCTGCCAGTCCCTGAATGCAAAGATATAGTTATTCAACTGAATCATAATTTTTACACTCATCAATGAGTAATATTTTAATAGTTGTGAAATTCACCACTATGTGACGCATTGTGACTTCTTTCCGCTATACGTGGCAAACATAAACATCCAAGAGTCGCTGATTATCGTCTTCATAAAGTCTTTTTGCTTAGTCATTGATAGTGACATTTTATTTTACTTGGGGTTGCACCACCGTGGCCGGTCGCCTTCCAAGAAGAAGTCGATATCCTTTGGCGGCGCCGTTGTTAATAACTCAGCAAAGAGGAAATCTGTCGCCAACTGAACTATTTGTTTAAAAATAAAACTTACATAATGCCTAGAAATTCTTTTTATTTATCGAGTTTGCTTTAAAAGTAGGCCTGCCTAAGTTTCAGTAGCGCTTAGTTGGCATTAAAAGTCAAATTTTAAAATGTGTTACGTAATGAAGAAAGTAAAGGCGAACTTAATTAAAAAAATTGTAAATTATAAAATAATGAGAACGTCATTATCTACTAATCATTTGGAATAATTTACTTTGGTTAAATAATAATAAATATTACACATAATCCTCTAACCAGTATATTTTTATTCTAAGCTGATGTACATTTCGGTTACGATGTAACCATCTTCCACAATACCCATTATTATTCTTGAATTCCTACTATTTTTCACTATATATATATTGTTCAGAACTTCAATCGTTAATAGAATACGTTTTAATCATCCAATCAAGTAAAAACATATTTTTTAAACTTGTAACGGATGACATTTGATGTTAATACAGTTTTTTTTAAATATAAATTAATTAATTTTAATAAATAATTTCTCTTACTATTTTGTCTCTCATATGTAGATATATACTTATTTACATTTGTTTGTAGTTATTTAATAAACAGTTAGTCAAATAGATTTTTTCTTTGTTGACCTAGGTAGGGATTGGTTTTAATTATTATTATTATTATTAGTAGTAGTAGTAGTAGTAGTAGTAGTAGTAGTAGTAGTAGTAGTAGTAGTAGTAGTAGTAGTAGTAGTAGTAGTAGTATCAGGCTACTTGTTATACTGAATATTTTATTTTTAGAATTTTCTGAATCCAATGATAAATTACACTTACGCGGTTGAAAGCCTTTAGATTGCTTTAGGCCAGAATTTTGCAGAAGTAAGTGCTCTCGACTTGCAGTACTTTATATAGAGCAAACCTAAGGCTTATCAGGTAACTTGTGAGGCCCAGCCTTATGACCAAGATGCGTCTATACACAAACTGGAATGCATAGGCCATATTCAAAAACGTATGGGAACACTTGTCAAACTAAAAAATGAAAAGTTGAGTGATGGCAAACCCCTCATAGGCAAAGGACGTTTGATTGTTGAAACGATCAAAAACTCCAGGTATTTTATGGTTTAGCTATTAGGAGAAGTGCCCAGAGTGTCAAGGTCAAGCAGGAAGCGGATGGGCTACATACTTCCACATACAGTCCACAAATGCAAAACCAACTTTGCCCAAAGAAGCCAACACCTGGTGTAACTTCCATAAAGCCGAAATGGAAAGGTAAGAAGCCAGTAGGAAGGTAGGAAAGCATTGTAAATGTAGGTGGGATTAGACTTGGGACATACGAGCTCCCAGTGGACGATTTAGAGTATCATGGCGTCACGTGGTAGGCCCGGGTACCTGGAGTAGACCTACTCTACATCTGCGTTATAAGGGGAGGTCTAAGAAGGAAGGGAAGATGGAACGATCCGATTGCAGACACGTGTCGCCTCGACTGTCTCAGTCCTTTTAACTTAATAGGGAATAAAAGTCAGCTCTTTTAATAAAGCAGTTGCCCGCCTTCAGGAGCCCACACTGGGCAACCTTTTTGAGCAATATATTTAAATTTCAAACCGTCTACGACCAGTCCCCCCACACGCAGTAGAGTAGGCTGAAGTTGACAACTCGAAGAATGTGTTCACGTCACGGAATACAGTGCAGAATTAGTTTATTTTTTCTAATATTAATAAAAATGCTTTTCTTCAAGTGAAGGTTATAAATAAAATAATAACGGCGTAAGATTAATTACTTACACTTGTGATTAAATCAAGGGAAATGCGAAAACACCTAAAGTTGTTAAACTGATCAGTAGAGTAAACATAAACAACTATATACATAGAAGAGAAAATATTAGAAGTGAAACATGAAAATACTAGAAGTGAACATAATCAACAAAAAAACCGTTGAACATACAAAATCCTAAGTAAAAGAAAAAAAGGCATAACAAGCAAAAAACCAAAAGAAAACCTGAACACCACAACAAACATTAAAACATAAATAAAAGAGGAAATAATAGATAAAGTAAAATACGAAAAAAACAAAAATGAATCAAATCACTATAGTAAATAGATAGTAACATCTATAGTAACACTATAGTAACATAACAAATAAATATACTGTATAAATAATAAAAAATTAAATCGCGTATAATACGAAAGAAAATATATATGTACATAAGAAAATATCAGATCAAGTAAAATAAGAAAAATCGAAATATGAACCTCATTACCACAATTAATAGTTATACATATAACAACTACACACATAAAAGAGAAAACAAAAGATCAGGTGAAATGCGAAAAAACAAAAATGATCCCAATCTGCACGCAAATAACAATTTAAAATAAAATGTAAATATATATAAAAAAATAGTACAGCAATTAAAACACGCAAAAATAGAAGGAACCTGATCACCGCAATAGAGAAATAAACGTAAAAAATACGTAAATAAAACAGAAAATAGTAGAGCTACTAAAATACGATAGTAAATAGGACATGAGAAAGTAGCAGGCCTAAGAAAAAGCTACATAGTAAGAAAAAAATGAACGTGATGCAAGGGTTAAAGGGGAAGATATCCAATATAGTTATTTCGTTCCATTTGGTTTAAAATAAGTTATAGCATATGATTTCATAGGACAGCTGATTTTATATTGTAGGTTATGTGGTAGCACAGCTGTTTTAACTCCTAGGTTGTTACTTTATTTATATTTATTGTAATTATTAACTATAAATTTACTGAAAAAAATCTCTGTTTTTTGACCAAAGTAGGAAATGACTTTAACAACCTTTTCTTAATATTACTTGTTTACTAGTAAGAACATCTCACAAGACGCTGTTTTATTTACAATTATTATTTACTCTATCTTTAGTAAGATAGATTATTAACTATTAACTATCTTTAGTAAGAAACTTGTTATCTGTTTTTATGAAACACGTCTACTAAAAGAATGATTTCCACGCCGACCACACTTGGATGCAGATGTAAACAAAGGATGGAGCACTCCTCGACCTTAACCTCGCCAGACGATCCCGTCACCGCATGACACAGATGTTACTAATAAGCAATTTGCCTGTCTTATTGTCATAGGTCATGTGCACGCAACCCAGCTACATTATCTTGCTGATATTCGGGCGCAGATGAAGGATAATGCATTGCATTAGACATATACACGTGTTGTTTGTCAGTAGGTCAAGGTATCACATTTGGCAATGTGGATATTCCCTTACAGTACGTCTATATACGTGTATAAATAAGAAGTAATACAAAAAAGTCAATTCCTACTTTGGTCAACAAATAAAAATTGATTCTCAGTTACCTGTTATTAAATAACTACAATTAATATAAAGTAACATAACCTAAGCGTTAAAACAGCTGTTCTACCACATAACCAATAACATAAAATCAGCTGGTTTATGATATCCAGTGTTGATTCATGAATCTCAAAGTAGCTCGCCTCGAAGATTTTCCTCGTACAGACGTGGGTTTTACTCAGGGACCCATTCATATATGTGTATAAAAGCATTCCTAAACTGCCATGTGTTTACCCTCACCTGCAACATATGATCGCAACAGCTGTTGCCTTGTCGTCTAGAGGCTATGTTTATAACATATTTCCTACAAACCCAGAAATATCAGGCATTAACAACAGGCCTACTCTATAGATATTTCTATGTAAGGTAGTTATAAGGTTATGTTCCGCCTATATTTTAATACAGGTATATAGTAATGTTTTATAAGAAAGTGCGCCAGAAAGTAATAACAACTACAATGTGGTAAAAAATAAAACCATCAGGGGATGTTTAGGAATGGTTTTATACATATCTATCAGAGCCTCAAGAAGTAGTCATTTAAAAAGTTTAGGCGAGTTACGAGGCAGGTAGTTAGCCCGACCTTTGACCTGAACTTGCCCCGTTTGCTTTACAACTGGTTTTCTCATGACGTCACCGAATCAGCTGTAATAGTCAGATCTGTAGACAATTTACGGTTTTACAATGGCCAATCTTCTTTGATACACAGCTCGACCTTAGCGGATCGCAAATATTTTTATTTCGAGGTGGTTAAAACAAAAAATATAACTAATCTGTAATGCAGTAAATAAAATTTTGTATTCGTCAGTGTTCAATAAGGGTCTTAATGTAAGCCTTAAAAATCATAAATAATTAAATAAAAGAGAAAATTGTTTACATTTAACCAAAGATGTTTTTTGTCAGTGGAATTTACACAATATAAAATTGTTTCAGGCTTGATGAGGGCCAGAAAGACTAGTTGGCGAAACGTTGCAATATTAAGTAAATATCTTGGAATCGATGACAAGCAATTTCTTATTACTTTATTACTTAATTTGAGTGCCTAAACAAACATGAACTGCTTCAATAATTCCAATTTTTTATTCGTTTATAGTATAATCTATATCTCTTTACAAAAGGCAACTAACACAATATGAAGCTTAACCTAAGTTTCTAATTATTATTTTATTTTTCACCGTTACAACTTTATTTGTGTATGTTTTATTAAAGGCAGCATTAATTTATTTAACGTTTAACAGTTGATAAACTCCTTAAAGTTTAAACGTTAAAACTCTTCAGTAGATTTTAATTTATAAGAAATGTCTCCTAATGAATGAGTCTAGTTAATAAAACTCGCACTGCACAGGGCGGAACATAACCTTATCAACTACCTTACATAGAAATATCTATAGAGTAGGCCTGTTGTTAATGCCTGATATTTCTGGGGTTGTAGGAAATATGTTATAAACATAGCCTCTAGATGACAAGGCAACAGCTGTTGCGATCATATGTTGCAGGTGAGGGTAAACACATGGCAGTTTACATGAGTTATGACGCAAAGAGGAGGTTGTGTCAGATGCTATACACACGACAAAAAGTGTTTACAAACGTTAAATTCCAGAATATTATCTGAGAGATTTCGAAAACGTTCCGTGGTCTTTATCGATGTCTCTATTGTGGTGACGATAAACTCGGGTCAGTTGCGGTAATGACCTTCTTGGCGTTTGTCGTTGTAGGAGGAATGTCATGACAGGAAGTCCAAATGTAGTCGATTGTGTAGCTAAAGGCCAAGTATAATCTGGCAACCCTTTGATTAGTATAGCAAATTGTATTGGATGACAATTTATGTTAATACAGTTTTTTCAAATAATTATTATAAAACTTTTCTGAAAAAGGGCAAGGTAAACAATATAGTTATTTCGTACCATTTGGATTAAAAAAGTGATAACATATGGATTTCATGTAACAGCTGATTTTATGTTGTAGGGTATGTGGTAGAACAGCTGTTTCAACGCATAGATTATGTTACTTTATTTATATTAATTGTAACTAATTAATAACTAGTAACTAAAAGGAATTTTTTTCTGTTGGCATGAGTAGGAACTTACTTTAAAAATGTTTTTGTTTATATTACTTCTCATTAAACAAAATATTTATGTAATATTAATTGAGCTCATATCCAACTTGAACTACTAGTTTACAACAGAACATATATCAGTACGTTGCACTTGTCTATAATATCATTTACTTTGTATAGTGAGGGCGGCCATAGTCACCTCAAACCGTAACTCGGACTACATCTGTAAATCTCCTCATTAGACAAAGAAATTTAATTAACTTATTTTGAATGCCTAATTTTAATAGTTAGAATTGCATTTAATTTAATTTTCCAAATATTGCCTTCAAGGTACGAATTAGCTCCTAAATCTCTGGTAATGGTAACCCCTCCCTTTAAGGTTTATTTCCGTCAATAATATCATAAAATTATAGTTCCTATCATAACGTTCTACCGCATTACACTTTGATAGTAATTAGTAAGATATGTAAATATTTATCGCGGCCATTAATTTGATAAACAGTTACTTCTAATGGTAAAAAATAACTAAGGTTATCATGGCATGAATAAACAAAAGTGTGGTGTGTATTGTGCGCGATGACGTAGCGCAAGGTAACCCAGAGGTCACGCGGGAAGCCCAGCTGTTCGGCGGGACCGACAGAGGTTAGTTCTTTACATCTACATCTGACTGTCCTTTGAGGTTAACCTCAGGATATACAGCAAGTTTGTAAGGATAGTGAGGTAGGCAGGTTTACACAGATCAGAATGTAGATGTGGGTTCGCTAACCTCTGCTCAACCATATATCTGGCTAGGAAATAGTTTATCGGTTAGTAAACCTGTTTTACATTGGCCAGAACATAATTTATTGTTTCCTGTCAATGTCAAATTTATATCAAAAACATTATCCTTTTTAAGTTTTTAAGTGGAACAAACTAAACTTTGGCGAACAGCTGGGATATCAAGCGTTTATTCAATTCCTTCTATTAGTCACACTCTTCTTGTATATATATATATATATATATATATATATATATATATATATATATATATATATATATATATAAAGAACTAAGTCAAAATACAAATACAAGAATTGTAATTGAATTATAATTCTTATTTGTATTTTGACTTAGTTCTTTATTAATACACAGAATAGGCCTACATATTGCGATATATATATATATATATATATATATATATATATATATATATATATATATATATATATATATATATATATCTTGTTCAAATTTTCAATCGTTAACAAAATACTTTTTATTCGCCCGCTCTATTCAAATACATTATTTTAAGTCTGCAGTGTGGATGACATTTGTGTAATTACAATTCTTTAAATATGAATTCATTAATTTAATTTACATAATGAATTTTAGTTTTGTATGGGAGAAAACGTTTCACAAATGGGGCGAGGTATGCAATATATGTAGTTACTTTGTCAAATTTAGCTTGAAGGAAGTGATAATATATCATTTCAAACAACAGCTGATTTTATGTTGTAGGTTATGTGGTAGAACAGCTGTTTCAACGCATAGGCTATGTTACTTTATTTATATTAATTGTAATTACTTTTTTTTATACCTCTTTGTTTTTGTGTGTAATATATTAATAAATATATATATATATATATATATATATATATATATATATATATATATATATATATATATATAAGACCGTTTATTACCAAACCTATCCGACAACTGCGATGTTTTAGCATTGCTGGAATCTCTACGGCGCTGACTAAACCAACGAATCTCTTGCAGATAAAGTGACACTATCTGAATGCTCTTGAATAATTTAAATAACCAAAATATCTCAGTAACGATGTAAAAACATAATGAGTTGACGTTTTTTCAATCAATACCACGAGAAGCGTTGTGTTCTTAATGTGCTTTTCTTTTATTTTTACTGTGTATAAACGTTAAATGCGTATTTTTTACTTTAAATTTATGTATCTAAAATTCATTTGAAAATTTATTTAAATGGTTTATTGGTTATGTTTCGTAAGGTAATGCCGACACGTAGGCCCACAGTACTTTATGTGACAAAAATATATTAAATTTTATTTTAATGGTAAAGTTAGTTTATAAACTGACGAAATACAAACAACAAAATGGCGAACAACCACAACGAATCTAGGAAACCTTACAAAAATCTTCTCTCCTTCTTCCTACTGTAACACTCTTGGATATAGCCAAGGTGAGGCTCAGATGTCCAGCTTCCATACACGTGTTTGGCAGGTCTTCCGTTAGATATGCTAGTGTTTTATTTTTCATTTTGTAGTTTTTACCAATCGATTGTAGTCATTCTATCGACGTCTTCTATTGGCACACACACTCACACACACACACACACACACACACACACACACACACACACACACACACACACACACACACACACACACATACACTCTTGGATATACCCAAGGTGAGACTCAGATGTCCAGCTTTCATAGACGTGTTTGGCAGGTCTTCCGTTAGATATGCTAGTATTTTATTTTTCATTTTGTAGTTTTTTCCAATCGATTGTAGTCATTCTATCGACGTCTTCTATTGACGCCCACACACACACACACACACGCTCTCTTAGATATAGCCAAGGTGAGACTCAGATGTCCAGCTTCCATACACGTGTTTGGCAGGTCTTCCGTTAGATACGCTAGTGTTTTATTTTTCATTTTGTAGTTTTTATCAATCGATTGTAGCCATTCTATCGACGTCTTCTATTGGCACACACACACACACACACACACACACACACACACACACACACACACACACACACACACACACTCTTGGATATAGCCAAGGTGAGACTCAGATGTCCAGCTTCCATACACGTGTTTGGCAGGTCTTCCGTTAGATACGCTAGTGTTTTATTTTTCTTTTTGTAGTTTTTACCAATCGATTGTAGCCATTCTATCGACGTCTTCTATTGGCACACACACACACACACTCTTGGATATAGCCAAGGTGAGACTCAGATGTCCAGCTTCCATACACGTGCTTGGCAGGTCTTCCGTTAGATATGCTAGTGTTTTATTTTTCATTTTGTAGTTTTTATCAATCGATTGTAGCCATTCTATCGACGTCTTCTATTGGCACACACACACACACTCTTGGATATAGCCAAGGTGAGACTCAGATGTCCAGCTTCCATACACGTGCTTGGCAGGTCTTCCGTTAGATACGCTAGTGTTTTATTTTTCTTTTTGTAGTTTTTACCAATCGATTGTAGCCATTCTATCGACGTCTTCTATTGACACACACACACTCTCTTGGATATAGCCAAGGTGAGACTCAGATGTCCAGCTTCCATACACGTGCTTGGCAGGTCTTCCGTTAGATACGCTAGTGTTTTATTTTTCTTTTTGTAGTTTTTACCAATCGATTGTAGCCATTCTATCGACGTCTTCTATTGACACACACACACTCTCTTGGATATAGCCAAGGTGAGACTCAGATGTCCAGCTTCCATACACGTGCTTGGCAGGTCTTCCGTTAGATACGCTAGTGTTTTATTTTTCTTTTTGTAGTTTTTACCAATCGATTGTAGCCATTCTATCGACGTCTTCTATTGACACACACACACTCTCTTGGATATAGCCAAGGTGAGACTCAGATGTCCAGCTTCCATACACGTGCTTGGCAGGTCTTCCGTTAGATACGCTAGTGTTTTATTTTTCTTTTTGTAGTTTTTACCAATCGATTGTAGCCATTCTATCGACGTCTTCTATTGGCACACACACACACACACTCTTGGATATAGCCAAGGTGAGACTCAGATGTCCAGCTTCCATACACGTGCTTGGCAGGTCTTCCGTTAGATACGCTAGTGTTTTATTTTTCTTTTTGTAGTTTTTACCAATCGATTGTAGCCATTCTATCGACGTCTTCTATTGACACACACACACTCTCTTGGATATAGCCAAGGTGAGACTCAGATGTCCAGCTTCCATACACGTGCTTGGCAGGTCTTCCGTTAGATACGCTAGTGTTTTATTTTTCTTTTTGTAGTTTTTACCAATCGATTGTAGCCATTCTATCGACGTCTTCTATTGACACACACACACTCTCTTGGATATAGCCAAGGTGAGACTCAGATGTCCAGCTTCCATACACGTGCTTGGCAGGTCTTCCGTTAGATACGCTAGTGTTTTATTTTTCTTTTTGTAGTTTTTACCAATCGATTGTAGCCATTCTATCGACGTCTTCTATTGGCACACACACACACACACTCTTGGATATAGCCAAGGTGAGACTCAGATGTCCAGCTTCCATACACGTGCTTGGCAGGTCTTCCGTTAGATACGCTAGTGTTTTATTTTTCTTTTTGTAGTTTTTACCAATCGATTGTAGCCATTCTATCGACGTCTTCTATTGGCACACACACACACACACTCTTGGATATAGCCAAGGTGAGACTCAGATGTCCAGCTTCCATACACGTGCTTGGCAGGTCTTCCGTTAGATATGCTAGTGTTTTATTTTTCATTTTGTAGTTTTTATCAATCGATTGTAGCCATTCTATCGACGTCTTCTATTGACACACACACACTCTCTTGGATATAGCCAAGGTGAGACTCAGATGTCCAGCTTCCATACACGTGTTTAGCAGGTCTTCCGTTAGATACGCTAGTGTTTAATTTTCATTTTGTAGTTTTTACCAATCGATTGTAGCCATTCTATCGACGTCTTCTATTGACACACACACACTCTCTTGGATATAGCCAAGGTGAGACTCAGATGTCCAGCTTCCATAGACGTGTTTGGCAGGTCTTCCGTTAGATATGCTAGTGTTTTATTTTTCATTTTGTAGTTTTTACCAAACGATTGTAGCCATTCTATCGACGTCTTCTATTGACACACACACACTCTCTTGGATATAGCCAAGGTGAGACTCAGATGTCCAGCTTCCATACACGTGTTTAGCAGGTCTTCCGTTAGATACGCTAGTGTTTAATTTTCATTTTGTAGTTTTTACCAATCGATTGTAGCCATTCTATCGACGTCTTCTATTGACACACACACACTCTCTTGGATATAGCCAAGGTGAGACTCAGATGTCCAGCTTCCATACACGTGTTTAGCAGGTCTTCCGTTAGATATGCTAGTGTTTTATTTTTCATTTTGTAGTTTTTTCCAATCGATTGTAGCCATTCTATCGACGTCTTCTATTGGCACACACACTCACACACACACACACACACACACACACACACACACACACACACACACACACACACACACACACACACACATACACTCTTGGATATACCCAAGGTGAGACTCAGATGTCCAGCTTTCATAGACGTGTTTGGCAGGTCTTCCGTTAGATATGCTAGTATTTTATTTTTCATTTTGTAGTTTTTTCCAATCGATTGTAGCCATTCTATCGACGTCTTCTATTGACGCCCACACACACACACACACACGCTCTCTTAGATATAGCCAAGGTGAGACTCAGATGTCCAGCTTCCATACACGTGTTTGGCAGGTCTTCCGTTAGATACGCTAGTGTTTTATTTTTCATTTTGTAGTTTTTATCAATCGATTGTAGCCATTCTATCGACGTCTTCTATTGGCACACACACACACACACACACACACTCTTGGATATAGCCAAGGTGAGACTCAGATGTCCAGCTTCCATACACGTGTTTGGCAGGTCTTCCGTTAGATACGCTAGTGTTTTATTTTTCATTTTGTAGTTTTTATCAATCGATTGTAGCCATTCTATCGACGTCTTCTATTGGCACACACACACACACACACACACACACACACACACACACACACACACACACACACACTCTTGGATATAGCCAAGGTGAGACTCAGATGTCCAGCTTCCATACACGTGTTTGGCAGGTCTTCCGTTAGATACGCTAGTGTTTTATTTTTCATTTTGTAGTTTTTATCAATCGATTGTAGCCATTCTATCGACGTCTTCTATTGGCACACACACACACACACACACACACACACACACACACACACACACACACACACACACTCTTGGATATAGCCAAGGTGAGACTCAGATGTCCAGCTTCCATACACGTGTTTGGCAGGTCTTCCGTTAGATACGCTAGTGTTTTATTTTTCTTTTTGTAGTTTTTACCAATCGATTGTAGCCATTCTATCGACGTCTTCTATTGGCACACACACACACACACACACACACACACACACACACACACACACATACACTCTTGGATATACCCAAGGTGAGACTCAGATGTCCAGCTTCCATAGACGTGTTTGGCAGGTCTTCCGTTAGATATGCTAGTGTTTTATTTTTCATTTTGTAGTTTTTACCAATCGATTGTAGCCATTCTATCGACGTCTTCTATTGACACACACACACTCTCTTGGATATAGCCAAGGTGAGACTCAGATGTCCAGCTTCCATAGACGTGTTTGGCAGGTCTTCCGTTAGATATGCTAGTGTTTTATTTTTCATTTTGTAGTTTTTACCAATCGATTGTAGCCATTCTATCGACGACTTCTATTGAAACACACACACACGCGCGCGCGCGCGCATACACACACGCGCTCGCTCGCATGCACACTCACACATACTTGGACCTACATAGGTTTCACAATCATATGGAGTTACGGAACATAGAACAAATTAAGACTGTTACCTATGCTCCAGAGAAGTTTAACAAGGGTCTATCAAGACTAAACAATAACGTACTTGTCCCGTCCCTCTCGTCTGTAGACAGTTTCAGTGCGACTTAAAACGCTTTCACGCCCACTAGTTTGAGACCCCCCCCCCATCCAGGTACTCTAAGCTCTGTCTCGTGAGGGTTTATAGATAGTACTCTTGCTTTATATAAACTCCTTGTATTACCCTAGCTGCTGTTATCCCCTGAAGCTTTCCTTCACCCTTAATGATAAGATAGCATTGTTATCTTAATAGGATAGGCGAACAGTGTTTTACAACTGAATGTATTCGATGGAGATATTTGGAAAGACAGCGTCAACAGTTCGTAAGCTACCTTCTACAGGCTAAATACGTTTTTTACAAAAACTCACACTTTTAACCTTATAAATTAATATTCGAGCTGGCTTGTGAGTGAAAGTTATAATTAAAGAATAAAAATATAGTACAACTCACAAATCAGCTATGGCAAAACATTGTTTGGACGAAAAACACGAATTTAAAAGATAAAATGTTGTCCTTTTAAAAAATGTGATAAATTTTAATGAATTAGATGCATGGGAAACTTTATTTATAAATAGAAGTAAAAATAAAATTGTTAATATTGACCATTTCAAAATTCAATATTATTTTAAATTAATTAATTGTTAAATACTATTTTTTTAAAATGTTTTAAATAATTTTGTTATTATTATGTTTTACTAGTAATATAGGCTCGTCAAAATTAAATATTTATATTATCATATGTTATTTAAAGTAATTATATTAGTAGCTCTGGCTATATATGTGACAATGCCCAGATCTGGTTTTTACTTTTGTTAAAACTTTATATGTTATGTTTATTTAAAAATTTTTTTTTTTTAGTTAATTTGATTTGTGTATCTTTACTGAGGATGACAACAAATTAGTCGTTGAAATAAAAATTTTTATATTTGTGAGTGGTACCATATTTTTATTCTTTAATTATACTTTTAACCTTGTTTAGAAAAAAAAATAACCTTAAAAAACCATCTAAAATGTGAAAGCACGTCCAACTGCAATTGATTTCCTATCATGTCTTGGTATAACATCGTTCTGGACGTATAAAAACGTGCAATGGGCCATGAGGCGTACAGGACCTGGATGCGGGTGACGCCCTCGTTGGGCGTTTTAACGACAGTTTCTACTTCATAGAAGATCCCATAATAACGACCCATCTAACACCACAATAACATAAAGCCTCGAGATTCCACCTTTATAGCAATGGAAGTATTAGTTATGCAATCAATCTTTGTCACGGCATCATATTCATGTAATTTGGGTATAATTTGTAAGAATTGGAGGTCAGATGAATAAATGTAGGTAATGTTAAATTATATGGTTGTTTAATTATTTGAGAAACCTAAAGGTGTGACTATTAGAAAGGTAAGGTGATTATAATATAATATAAAGGTAAAGATTAAATATTACAAAAGAATACTTTTAATACATATATTATTCAAAGCTTTTCGCCGATATAGCAGTATCAGCATCTTCAGGACAAATAATCACGTAACAAAATATTTTTACAAAAATTAAATCATATGCACTACAAAGAATCATATGTTTATAAGTATCGTACTTTATGTAACATCTCTTTCCATAACATCTAATGACCTAATAAATAGTTTGTTGCCTTGATCTCACTTCAATATGTTCATCAAATAATCTGTCTTTAATTTATGTTTATAAATTTCCAATGTTTCACATATACTCATCTTTAACCCTTTGTTTAATTCTTTTATTAATTTCATATTTTCTATTTCAGGAAATCTGTGTCCATTATTTATACAATGAATAGCCAAATTTGATTTGTATATGTTTGGTTTAATATAAGTGTTTAAATGTTCTTTGTATCTTGTAATTTTTTTTTTTTTTTTGCTTTTTTATTATCAGTTTTGTGAGTAATTTGTAAATTTGTTTCTTTAAATAATCTTGTAATCTTGTTTATTTCGTTACCAGTGAATGTAAAAGTTGTCCAAATTTTTCCTTTTGTATTATTTACAAAATTATTGTTGATTTTCTGTTTTATTAATTATCTATAGCTTTTCTTTTACATCCATTTTCTAATGCAATTTGATATATTATATTTTTCATTCATTTGATCATTCAAGTTCATTGGTATTTTGTGCATTCTATATAATAAACTATACAGCGCTGCCATTTTTTTATTATAAGGATGATTTGAATGGTTTGATACTATTTGATTTGTCTGTGTTGGTTTTCTATATATATTATATTCAAATTTTTTATTGCTCCTAGTAATTGTAATATCTAAATAATTTAGTTTATTTTTTTATTCGAATTCATGAGTAAATTTTATATTTTTATGTATATTATTTATACAATTTAATATTTCGTCAGCATTTAAACCATTATTATTTGATATGTTGTCTTGGTCTCTCTTGAAAGATCTCTCTCTCTCTCTCTTTCTCTCTCTCTCTCTCTCTCTCTCTCTCTCTCTCTCTATATATATATATATATATATATATATATATATATATATATATATTTAATAAATTAAAAATATTTCAAAAACAAGAATACTTTTCATGAATATATTTATTCAAAGCTTTTCGCCGATAAAATAGTACCAGCATCTTCAGGAAAAAAATTATGTAATAAAATATTTTTACAAAATTAAATCATATGCACTACAAACAACCATATGTTTATAAGTATTGCACTTTATGTAAATTTTTCTATAACATCAATGACTTTATAAATAGTTTGGTGCCTTGATCTCACTTGAATCTGTTCATCAATTAATTTGTCTTTAACTTTATGCTTATAAATTTCCAATGTTTCAAATATATTCATTTTTAATCCTTTATTTAATTCTTTTATTAATTTCATATTTTCTATTTCTGGAAACTCGTGTCCATTATTAATACAATGCGTAGCTAAATTTGATTTATATATGTTTGGTTTGATATAAGCGTTTAAATGTTCTTTGTATCTTTCTTTTAATTTCTTTTTTGTTTGTCCTACATATAATTTATTACAAGTTTGACATTTTATATTATATACTCCATTTCTTTCGTGCATATTATTTTGATTTTTGTTATCGTTTATTAAATTATTAATTTTATTATCAGTTTTATTTGTAATTTGTAAATTTGTTTCTTTAAATAATCTTGTAATTTTATTTATTTCGTTACCAGTGAATGTAAAAGTTGTCCAAATATTTTCTCTCTTATTAGGTACAAAGTTATTTTCGAGTTTCTGTTTTCTTATTATATTATTAATTAATTTATCTATAGTTTTTCTTTTATATCCATTTTCTAAACCAATTTGATATATTATATTTTTCTCTTTTATTTGATCATTTAAGTTTATTGGTATTTTGTGCATTCTATGTAGTAAATTATAAAGCGCTGCCATTTTTTGGTTGTATGGATGATTTGAATAATTAGGTATTATTTGATTTGTCTGCGTTTTCTATATATATTATATTCAAATGATTCTTTATTTCTAGTAATTGTAATATCTAAATAATTTAGTTTATTTTTTATTTCAAATTCATGAGTAAATTTTATATTTTCGTGTATATTATACATTTTAATATTTTGTCAATATTTAAACCATTATTATTTGATATGTATAATCCATCATCTACATATCTAAACCAGTGTCCATTTTGATCATATGTTTTAATAATCTTATCTATTTCAATGTCTATATTTTGTAAAAATATTTCCGATAATATGCTGGACATTGGAGAGCCCATTGTTAATCCATCCTTTTGTTTATAAATTTTATTATTATATAAAAAATAATTTTTGTTTTAATATGATTTTTAATGTATTTATTATTTCTTGTGTTAATGTGTTATCTTTTTCAAATGTGTCTATATTATTTTTTATTATTTCAAGTGTTTTCATTATAGGTATGTTATTATACATGTTAGTAACATCAAATGATATTAATTTTGTATTATTATCAATTTTAATATCTTTTAATTTTTCAATAAGCTCAATCGAGTTTTTTATATTATGAGTATTATTATTTAATTTTACCTTATCTTTAAGTAATAAAGCCAAATATTTTGAAATTTTATAAGAAGGAGCTGTTGTAAAATTAACTAATGGCCTAATTGGTTTATCTTCTTTGTGCAATTTAATTAGTCCATTTAATCTTGGAATTTTGGGATTCTCATTTATGTAATTATTAGTATATTTTTGATTAAATAATTTAGATGATGTTTTTATTATATTTTTTTATTTCATTTTGATATTTGTCTGTGGGATCTTTATTTATTTCTGTATATTGGTTTTTAGATATATAATTTTCAGTTTTATTAATATGTTCTTGTCTATCAATATCAAAATGAAATAAAAAATATATATAAAAAAATATATAACTGGTAACGAAATAAATAAAATTACAAGATTATTTAATGAAACAAATTTACAAATTACAAATAAAACTGATAATAAAATTAATAATTTAATAAACAATAACAAAAATCAAAATAATATGCACGAAAGAAATGGAGTATATAATATAAAATGTAAAACTTGTAATAAATTATATGTAGGACAAACAAAAAAGAAATTAAAAGAAAGATACAAAGAACATTTAAACGCTTATATCAAACAAAACATATATAAATCAAATTTAGCTACGCATTGTATTAATAATGGACACGAGTTTCCGGAAATAGAAAATATGAAATTAATAAAAAAATTAAATAAAGGATTAAAAATGAATATATTTGAAATATTAGAAATTTATAAGCATAAAGTTAAAGACAAATTAATTGATGAACAAATTCAAGTGAGATCAAGGCATCAAACTATTTATGAAGTCATTGATGTTATAGAAAAATTTACATAAAGTGCAATACTTATAAACATATGGTCGTTTGTAGCACATATGATTTAATTTTGTAAAAATATTTTATTAGATAATTATTTTCCTGAAGATGCTGGTACTATTTTATCGGCGAAAAGCTTTGAATAAATATATTCATTAAAAGTATTCTTGTTTTTAAAATATTTTTAATTTATTAACTATATTACAAGAAAACATATCACCATATTTAATATATATATATATATATATATATATATATATATATATATATAGAGAGAGAGAGAGAGAGAGAGAGAGAGAGAGAGAGATTTGACTTATTTTTAAATAGATATGTTCACCTAATTTAGCTCTATATCAATTTTGAACACCTATGACGAGGGTCCTAGCCAACTTATACAATGATTCTTAACCGAACATCCTAATGAGATATAGTCTATGGATTCCACGAACAGTGATCGTCAATGCCCTTAAAATAAGAAATATATTGTGATAAAACATTACACCCTGTTATCAAACCATGGTGTTTTGGGTAGTATACATTCAGAAACTTTTGAGCGCATTTGATGAAAGAAAACACTACAAATATAGCAAAAATTAAACACTACCAAGAAATATTTACAAACGACTATACGGCACGTAAATAACTGGCCCTCACCTATTTATCGTTTTAGTGTTGCATTTATGCAGAATATCAAACTTCTTGACTTGAAAGACAGCCTCTACAGCAGATGCCGGTCGGAGCCATTGTTTTGGAGCAGTGAACCAAAGTGTGCTCTGACAACATGGCATTGGAATGTCGTTTGCCTCTGTCCCAACATCTATGGACATGTTTCCTTTATCTTTATTCGTTCCGAAAACATGACCGCTACGAAGTGCCACAGGAAAGCCATCAGGACCGAGCACAGACCTGCAGCTACCGCAACACTGACCAGTGAAATGTTTTGGAGCAGTGAACCAAAGTGTGCTCTGACAACATGGCATTGGAATGTCGTTTGCCTCTGTCCCAACATCTATGGACATGTTTCCTTTATCTTTATTCGTTCCGAAAACATGACCGCTACGAAGTGCCACAGGAAAGCCATCAGGACCGAGCACAGACCTGCAGCTACCGCACCACTGACCAGTGAAATGTTTTGGAGCAGTGAACCAAAGTGTGCTCTGACAACATGGCATTGGAATGTCGTTTGCCTCTGTCCCAACATCTATGGACATGTTTCCTTTATCTTTATTCGTTCCGAAAACATGACCGCTACGAAGTGCCACAGGAAAGCCATCAGGACCGAGCACAGACCTACAGCTACCGCAACACTGACCAGTGAAATGTTTTGGAGCAGTGAACCAAAGTGTGCTCTGACAACATGGCATTGGAATGTCATTTGCCTCTGTCCCAACATCTATGGACATGTTTCCTTTATCTTTATTCGTTCCGAAAACATGACCGCTACGAAGTGCCACAGGAAAGCCATCAGGACCGAGCACAGACCTGCAGCTACCGCAACACTGACCAGTCAAATCTTTGGACCTGTAATTTATCAGCGACTTGCGGCCACACAATGAAGACAGCACGCTCATCCAAACTTTTGGGGTTCGCTAGTAAGCACAGGATGACAAATAACGGTGAATACGACGTTGCAAATTAGAAGCTATGGTAAGATATTTTATTAAATTTTTTCTATTAGTTCACACTCTCTTTATATATATTGTTTAAATATTTAATCGTTAGTAAAATACTTTTTGTTCATCCAATTTAAGTTCAAAAACATTTTTTTAAACCTTAGTAGTTTGCACTTGATGTTAATACAGATTTTACAAATACTGTATTAATTAATTAATAAAGAATTAGTTTTATTTTTTTTATGGGACTAAAACTTTTCACAAAAGGGGCAAGGAATGCAACATAGTTACTTGGTACCATTTTACATAAAATAAGTGGTAATATATTATTTAACAAAACAGCTGATTTCATGTTATAGGTTATGTGGTAGAACAGCTGTTTTATAGCGTAGGTTATGTTACCTTATTTACATTGTAATTACTTAATAAAAATTAACTCAAAAGTTTTCTTTGTTGGCCTATATAGGAATTGATTTTCAATTTTTTTTTTTTAATTACATGTTTTTATAGCTGTTACTAAAAGTTGTAATGCCGTTGTTCACAATTAGTATAATGTGTTACGGTATAACCTAATAATCATTATATTGAAGATAGATCGCCCCTGAACGTAAGTGTAAGCCTACGACAGTTAACTAACATACGTCTGCTGGTACTGGCAGAGAGGATCATCTGGTTACTTACACCCTTACTCAACTCTTGCCACCACAATATATGAACAATTTTCTTAAAGAAAAAGTAAAATTCAAATCGCCCATTGCTTGCGTAGGCCCAGCGACTTCCTCGTGGAGCTAGTCCTATCGAAGGCTAATTTTAGCCAGCCATTTAAATGATCGCTATAATTACTGTTGAGCACAATCGTTGGGTAAATAACGAAACCAAACGACGCGGCCAACACGTAGCTTTGGCCCGCTATCTCGCAACTACTTCCGGCATTTCTCCACTACTGATAACGCTTTCATTAAGACATTACGTCCGTCTTATAAATAGAAACAATGTTGGTGACAGCTAGTGGCGTGCGTTGCCATGGCAACTGGAGAACAGAGCTGCTCTGAGAAACTTCAGGTCCGCCTTCTGTTCAAAGTAAACACGTTTTATAGGGTCCAGTTTGAAAATATATTAAACACGAATATAAACTGGAAAAGAACGATGGAAAGACGGACGTTCTCAAAGTAGCCGCACGGAGCTCCTTTAGCATGACTTCTCCCTCGTTTCAAGAGAAACAGATAAGAGTAGGCCTACGTACACATTGTTATATTGCAGGTAAGTAGTGATAACACCCGAAGGCAAGAGTTGCAATAGGCGAACACTGTTTTCTCTCATGCTATCGGCCGTCTGCTTTTCTATACGGAATATCATTCTTCGGTTTGCAACACCTAATTTAGGGGCGTAGACACTTCAAGCGAGCGTGAGCTTTAGGCTTGTTGTTGTTATTGTTGTTTTTGTTATGTTATTATTGTTGCTGTTTACAGGATTATAGACTGATGTTTATGATTTTACTATTTCTTCGTCCCAATGTTTGTTTTTACTTTCTTATATCGGATTTTATTTAACTTTGGTAGCTTTATTTCTTTTTATTTGCGATTATTCCCCTTTAAAGTATTGTTGTACTCTTAATAGCGTCTATTTCCCTTTCATATTATTTATTTTCCTTTAAAAGTGATTGTATTTTTTCAACTTTTTTATATCTCTTTAAAACTGTTTATTTAACTTTTATAGTGTTTGTTTTAAATAGTGTCTATTTCCCTTTAAAAGTACCGATGTTTCCTCTTAATATTGTAGGCTATATTTTACTTTCATATTGTTTATTTTCTTTCAGGTTGTTTGTGTTTCTTCAATAGTCATGTTATTTCTCTTTAAATGGGATTATTTAACTTTCGTAGGTTTTTATGGTGTCAATTTACCCTTAAAATTGTTGATATCTCCTTAACAGTGTTTATTTTTCGTTCATAGAAAGATTATTTTTCTTTAAAAATGTATATTTCCTTCAATTGTCTTTTCATTTCCTTTTAACAGGAAAGCTTCTTATGCGGCTTTGTTATTGTTGGTTTTTCTAAGTTTCTGTAATGTAATTTCCTATTACCCTTGAATTTATACAATGTTCTCCAAAGTTTCTAAATCGAAACTCAGTATCTTGTTTTTATTTTATAGTGTGTGGGAAAATATGATTTTAGGCGCCAAGAGATAGTTTCAATGTTGACTCCATTTTCACCTTGAAATTGTATATTTATAACCTGTTCCTAAAGGTCGCTTGGTCAGTTCGGAGTTTCCGCAAGAATGTTCGCATTTTTCAAAACTAGTAAACTTCAACTCTAAATTTAACGTATTATCTAGCATTTTTTATTACAATTCAAGAAACACTGGCTACATATCCGGAACGACATTTTTCCTGGAAACCTTTGACTGCGTCTAGACGCATTGGCCTATACATAACAAGTCATATAAATACAAATTGTTCTAAGTCAATTCCTATTCAATTACAATGAAAAGATTGGAAAAAACCCCAATACCACAAAAAATAATCAAAAATAACAAATAAAACAAGTTACTCAAGATTAAACCCTTATGCACATTTCGATGACCATGCCATCATCATCAGAGGGTCTTATTACAAATTATAATCTAGCAAACAAGAAGTTACAAACTAGAGTGATGAACCTATTCAAGTCAACAAAATACATTTTATTTTAGTAACTTCTTATTAAATCATTGCAAATAATAGAATTAAAGTAATGCAACCTATGTGTTAATACATAAAATCAGCTGTTTTATTAAGTCATATGTTAACACTTGGTTTAAGCCAACTCGGACAAAATAACGATATTGCAAATCTTTCTCCTTTTGTGATATGTTTCTACTATATAAAACTATATTAACATCAAGAGTCATCCACTACAAGTATTGAGAAATGTATTTGAACTTTAGTGGATGAATAGAAAGTATTTTATTGACGATTGAAATTTGAACAAGATACGAGAATATATAGGAAGAGAGCGAGAGAGAGCTAACAAATACTGCACTGCATTCCCAATACATAACACTGCACACGCACATCTCTTGTCCGAGAGTCGTATTGGACGCTACCTTGTCCGAGAGTCGTTTTGGACGCTACCTTGTCCGAGAGTCGTATTGGACGCTACCTTGTCCGAGATTCGTATTGGACGCTACCTTGTCCGAGAGTCGTATTGGACGCTACCTTGTCCGAGAGTCGTATTGGACGCTACATTGTCCGAGAGTCGTATTGGACGCTACCTTGTCCGAGAGTCGTATTGGACGCTACATTGTCCGAGAGTCGTATTGGACGCTACCTTGTCCGAGAGTCGTATTGGACGCTACCTTGTCCGAGAGTCGTATTGGACGCTACCTTGTCCGAGAGTCGTATTGGACGCTACCTTGTCCGAGAGTCGTATTGGACGCTACCTTGTCCAAGAGTCGTATTGGACGCTACCTTGTCCGAGAGTCGTATTGGACGCTACCTTGTCCGAGAGTCGTATTGGACGCTACATTGTCCGAGAGTCGTATTGGACGCTACCTTGTCCGAGAGTCGTATTGGACGCTACATTGTCCGAGAGTCGTATTGGACGCTACATTGTCCGAGAGTCGTATTGGACGCTACCTTGTCCGAGAGTCGTATTGGACGCTACCTTGTCCGAGAGTCGTATTGGACGCTACCTTGTCCGAGAGTCGTATTGGACGCTACCTTGTCCGAGAGTCGTATTGGACGCTACCTTGTCCGAGAGTCGTATTGGACGCTACCTTGTCCAAGAGTCGTATTGGACGCTACCTTGTCCGAGAGTCGTATTGGACGCTACCTTGTCCGAGAGTCGTATTGGACGCTACCTTGTCCAAGAGTCGTATTGGACGCTACCTTGTCCGAGAGTCGTATTGAACGCTACCTTGTCCGAGAGTCGTATTGGACGCTACCTTGTCCGAGAGTCGTATTGGACGCTACCTTGTCCGAGAGTCGTATTGGACGCTACCTTGTCCGAAAATCATCAGACCAGAAGTGAAGGCACTTTACCCAATTTGAACAGAAACTAGTTTTTATTCAAGGATATTTGAACCGGAAATTCAACTAACTTATGAAGCCAGATTCATCTTCACTATTAGACAATGTGAAGGGCAAATGTTAATTAATGTTTAAATCAGTTGAAGAAGGAAAGATTGCGAAGGCATCCTATAACGCGCGATTATGAAGTGGTGATAATTTGCATAATGTGCAGGGAGAAAACAAATTACAATCCACTATAAAAGTCTAATGGTGTGGGTATTTTACCACGAACAAAAACATCACTTTAAATATAAAGGAAAGAAAACAAACACGATAGGTTAGAGGTTTTCGAATCTGTATTTCTTAAAAGTATTGCAATTGTTTAAGGGAATAAGAAAATTACTACAAAACCAAAACACTACAAAACGCCTCTATAATATTTCATCACCTGAAACACTCATAATCTTACAGAAATCAAAATTACTTTCTTATTTTTGAAAACTTAAAGTCTGTTACATATATATATATATATATGTATATATATATATATATATATATATATGTATATATATATATATATATATATATATATACAACTATATATACACAGCATATATATATATATATATATATATATATATATATATATATATATATATATAGTATATATACACACAACTTCATTTATATTTTATGAGCATTCATAAAATTTAATTATATTTTTTATGTTAAATATAGACTACTATGAAGAAACGTTTTTACTGTCTGCCGATTATATGTTTGACTCTGGAAGGTGGGATGTAAAGATGGTGGCATTAAAGGACATACCGCCTGATACTTTAAGAACATGTTCCAACTAAACTCGTCGAATTAAGTTTTAACTCAATAAATTCTTGCACATATAAAAAGATTTCTAATAAAAGAACTAAATTCTTCCATTCCTTATTTAGTCCACCTTCTCCCTATAAAAATCGTGCACAATATTTCAATGGTTAATAAAATACATTTGTATTCATCCACTAAAGTTCAAATACATTTTTATAACCTGTAGTAGATAACAATTTATGTTAATAGAATTTTTTCAAATATTTATTTAATAATTCAATTTTAAAATTGGTATCTTGGTCGGAATCGAACTGAATAACTACATGTTTAAAATCCTGCACTTGGCAATGAACCAACTTTCCCATAGCTAGAAATCTATTAATTCAGGATGTATACGAAATTATAAGAAAAAGGTTCCTTGTAATAATGAAGCATTACAAGAGGTGGATAGAATGAGAAATAATAGACCGTCATCAGCTGCATATATTAGAAAGAAACGAAGCGAAAATTTTGTTGTGAATATTTTAATTAAAATACATTTCATAAGCAAATAACAAGCAATAAAAAAAAAATTAAGTCAATTCCTAGTTATGTCAAAATTATTTTAATTACTCTTTATTACATAATTACAAATAATATAAATAAAGTAACATAATCTATGTGTTAAAACAGCTGTGCCACATAACCTATAACATAAAATCAGTTGTTTTATGAAATCATATGCTATCACTTGTTTTAAGCAAATGGGACGAAATAACTACATTGCATACCTTGCCCCTTTTGTGGCTCCTATATATAACTAAAATTAATTAATTAAATTAAATTAATGAAATAATATTTGTAAAAACTGTATTAACATCAAGTGTCATCCACTACAAGTTTTAAACAATATATTCTAACTTGAGTGGATGAATAAACTATTGAAAATTTGAGCAAGATAAGGACAACGTGAACTAAAATAGGAGTTGAAAAATAACTTCACTCACTAGGTGTAATGTGGATGAAAAAGTCGTTTATCTTTCTCCAAAAATTCAAGGTAAATCACCACCATAGTGTTAAGTATGCTGAATACTATTGTAATGGTAAGGCTGAAGGTGTCATAAAAAGCAATCGACCTTTGGTGTTTAGATATAATGAAGGTCGAGTCAAGGACATTGCAGTAAAAACGATTATAACTACAATTAATTAGTCACTGGTTTTTATGAAAATACTTTTTACGCGTGACAACGTACGGAAAGGAATAAACCTGATTAACAAATAAATTGACTATTTTGAAATGGACCATAGCAACACGTTCAGAGATGCTCCTGTTGTAGTCTCCAGTAGAGAAAGATTGATTGCTTGGTTGGGATATTTGTTTAAGTATTCTGAGAAAATGTTTCTGCAAATTTATTCAACTTTCACAAGTATTATTTATTTTTAAAAATATATATATTTCTTTCTTTAAACTATTTAAATAATAAGTTTCGAAAAAAATTCGAAATCATCAAAATCAAAATAATAAATGTAAACACTTTAGAGAGTGAATATGTCACTGAATTTTTATAATTTGCTAAAGAATATACGTTTTTGTTGTTTAACAATTATAAAAAAAATATTTTTAAATTAAATTCGGGTTTACTAGCTTTAAAAGACTTCATGGACACATTTTGGGAAAAAATAGTTAGACATTTATTTTCTGAGATTCTTAAATTTGTTTACAAAAATAATAAATTCAAGTCACCAACTTCAGAAACATAAATATGTACATTGTAGATAGTAAATATTTGTAAATTTTATTTTGAAATTTTAAAATTGATGTTATAATGATATGTGTATTGTTTAACAACTAAACATATACAACTATTCTTTGAGCTTAGCTTGTGAGGTTATGTTGAAACAAATACAAACATACACAAAACTCACAAATTAATCATTTATTGACTCATACGTGTTTCAATGACAAAGTCATCATCATCAGTGACTGTTACTACTACTACTACTACTACAATGAAGTTTCTTGAAATCATCTTAAATTCACTAAACTATCTGAAACCATATAAAATTTAATAATCATTGTAGCAAAATAAATAGCCTAATTCTAATAGACAACAACGTAAATATTCCACACAATTCCACTTTAGTCTCTTTCGATATATCAAATCCATCTATATACATCCCCATTCCAGAAAACATCAAAAACATGCTTATATACACAAATACACCACATACACACATTGACGAAATCATCCACCTCACAAGATTAATCACATCTCAAAATTACTTCACCTACAATAACACATTATATGGGCTCACCCCATAGCTAGCATCTTAGCAGAAATATTCATACACCATATTAAACAAAATAATTTTTCACAACAATAAATACTCAGATAACATAATTTACTGGTACAGATACGTCGACGACATCATAACATTATACAAAGGTAAAACACGCAGAGCACACATATTTCTAAAACACCTTAATTCCATACACCCAAAACTAACATACACCATCGAAACAGAACAACAAAACTCTCTCAACTTCCTAGACCTTACAATTAAACGAACAGACAAACAAACACATAAATTCAACATATACCGAAAACCCACTAGTACCAATACGACCATACACAGTTCCTGAAACCACCCACACCTACATAAACTAGCCGCTTACAACCCATGATATGTCGCCTGCTTAAAACACCGTTAGACAAAGAAGAACACTACAAAGGGTTAAACACCATAAAACATATAGCACTTTTCGGTTCCAAGCACTCGTACATGATTATAGTATGATTAATAAATACGCACAATTTGTAGATAAAATCTATACTACTAATCTGTAGTGTGTGTGTGTGTGTGTGTATCTATCTGTGTTCATATATATATATATATATATATATATATATATATATATATATATATATATATATATATATATATATTAAATATGGTAATATGTTTTCTTGTAATATAGTTAATAAATTAAAATATTTCAAAAACAAGAATACTTTTAATGAATATATTTATTCAAAGCTTTTCGCCGATAAAATAGTACCAGGATCTTCAGGAAAGTAATTATCAAATAAAATATTTTTACAAAATTAAATCATAAATCATAGGTAGCACATATGATTTAATTTTGTAAAAATATTTTATTTGATAATTACTTTCCTGAAGATCCTGGTACTATTTTATCGGCGAAAAGCTTTGAATAAATATATTCATTAAAAGTATTCTTGTTTTTGAAATATTTTAATTTATTAATTATATATATATATATATATATATATATATATATATATATATATATATATATATATATGTATATATATATATATATATATATATATATATATATATATATATATATATATATATATATATTCACGGTCTTTCTATTATAAAAAAAATGTTAGTAAAAAAAAGTATCACCTCCTTAAAAGTGAAAATAAATCAACTAAATTCTAATGTTTAATTGTAAAGAATAATAATGGTCATATGTAAAGGAAAGATATCTGTACTTGATGGGTAAGGAACAATCTGTGGCCTTGATATGAAAATGGCAATATTTTGCTACCAACAAACCCCGTACGGACATGCAGCGCGCGCCCTGCCGCGTCTAAAAATACATCACCATCACTCAAGCAGAGATGCTAAAATTATATTGGAGTCTATGTAATTATAGCCATTGAAGCGATCAGAACCAAGATTTGCCATCAGTAAAGGTTAATCATCAGTAAAAAAAATTCAGCAATTAAAGTTTACATATTTTAGAAGTACGTATTTTAAAATATAATTTCTTAATCCCGGATTTTCATCCAACGGAAAATCTCACTGTTCAAATTTAGTTAATAAGTGGGAGTTACATAACATACAGTGTCTTTTACTCTAATTCTTCTATTTTTTTATTTTTGCCAAGGAAGGAAAATAGGTAATTGTGAACAAAACAGGACAAAGTCACATTTTCCTTTATTTACGGAATACCTAGAAATACGAAATAATATATATATATATATACGTACCAAGTTTTTTTTACTAGGTAACAATATTATACTCAAGAATCGACGAGAATCCGATAATTTCTTCTGGAGGTAATGTAAGAAGTTTTTATCAGCTACAATAACAACAGGTAGTAGTTGTAAAGTTGTATTAGTGTCTCTAATGATGATGGCATGTGCAGATGTTTACTTAGGCCTACTATTAGTAAGCTAATATTACAAGGAGAGAACACAATAATGTTGGTAACATGTTAGATGGATGGTAGGCTAGTCATAACATGCATTTAATCCATTGTTCGTAAAGAAAGAGAAAAAGCAAATATACCTTTCACATTACCATAGCATCAAGGCAATTGTTAGAATCAAGGCTTAATTTGTTACGCATATTTCTTCACCGGTTGTGGTTGCTCCAACCAACTCTATTCCACCTGCAATATTTCCGCAAGGGTTCGTTCGAAGTTCCTAAACAGACCCTACATGCACCTTAGGTCGTAAAAATACGGATTTTGTCATTTTAACAACTATCATACAGGTAATCATGTATACAGAATACAAGTAATAAAAACAAAAATTGTTTAAAGTCAATTCCTACTTAGGTAACCAAAGTAAAAATTTTTTTTAGTTACTTTTTATAAAAATTACAATTACTATAAATAAAGTAACATAACCTATGCGTTAAAACAGTTGTTCTACCACATAAACTATAACATTAAATCACCTTTAATTGAATGTTTTCTTGAGCAACTGTGGCCTAATGTTATAATAATTAAATAAAACCCCCACTAACCACAATATAAGTTAATTTAATTACTTGATGTACATTTCGGTTACCAGGTAACCATTTTCAGAAGTACTAATTACAATTTAGTGATTGTGTTTAGTGGGTGTTTTATTTAATAATTATAAAATCACCTGTTTTATGAAATCATAAGGTATCACCTATTTTAACCCAAATGGGACGAAATAACTATATTGCATACTTTGCCCCTTTTGTGAATATTTTTCTCCGCTTTAAAACTAAAAGTAATTAATTAAATTTTGAAGTTGCTTGATGTAATCATCTTGAATTCACTGATTAAACTAATTTTAAAAATACTCAACTAAGGGAGCAAGTAAACAATTACATATTCACTTAGTTAAGTATTTTTAAAATTAATTAAATTGTATTAGTTATTTATTATTTGAAAACACCACAAGTTTAGAAAAATGTATTTGAAGTTGAGTGGATGAATAAAAGGTATTTTATTAAGGATTGAAAATTTGTACAATATATATAAAGTCCTAAATATGCTTAAAGAGAGTGTGAACTAATAGATGGAGTTGAAAAGTAGGTAGATATTATCTTTCCAAACGCAATCAATATTGGAAAACGAAATTCAATGTGTTGATATTGAAGGCGTCAGGAACTGCGGAAAAATTTTAAAAGAATGGTACCGGCATCCCGAAAATTAAAATTTTTTTAAAACGACATATTCAGCTTCCCTTCATAAAAGAACACCATGATAGGTTACTGCATTAAAATGTACCTAAAAAATATTTTGTTTTGAAATATAATTAAGATTAAGCTACAAATGCTAGAAGTAAACAGTTCATGTGTGAAGTGAAACACAGGAGATGTTAGAGGCATGTTAACTTCTGTTAGCAGATTTTACTTTATATGGAAACCTTTATCGGATACGCTGTAATAAAGCATAATAAAATGCTATGTTTGTCTTTAGTTTGTGAAGGAAGTCGTTTATTTTTAAATCCCTAATTTTTATTATTTTCTCTGTGTTCCTGAGGCCTTTCTGGATCGCTAAGTTTTTGTTCTTTATGTCGGTAACCTCGGGTTACTAAAAATAGTACATTCGATTACAATCCTCTTCAGAGAAAGTGACTAGAAGACGCATGTCGTCAAACTCAATAGTCTTGTAGTAAATAGTGTGTTTTTGTTGCATACGTATGAATATGACGGCACCTTTATGTAAACCATTAAAATCTAAACAGACAAATAGACGGGCGAAGATAGATTTTGATGTATCTACATTAAAGAACACACTTTTAGTTGGTGTAAAAAAACCTTCACAATTTGTAGGTTAGTAATGATTATCTATAATCCTAAAGTTAATGGAAAAGCTATTCAGTGGCAATTACTAGCATAATTTAATGCCTTTTCAATGCCTTATATAAAGGCTCCCTAATCAATGACTTTATTTACCAATTGTTTCATATCTAAAATTTGTTAAACCATGGTAAGTTTAAAACGCAATTAAATTAAAGCCAATTTTTGAAAAGTTTCCCCTCCTTTTTATCGTTGTGTTAACATTGTTTATTTCACTTCTTAGAAAGTAATGAAAGATTAAACTATTGATAAATTTACGACAACATTTTATCTACTATAATTGTCTCCCTGGGTTTTAATGAAGTCAATGCCCTTAGAAACTCATTAAGTACTTCTTGTTTTCGTTAGACAGCTAATAACTTAGGTTAGGTTTCTATTAATAGCACATATTAAAAAAGTATTGTTTTATTACTTTCAACTAATGTAAGAGATCGAAGCAGCTATATTATCCTTAAGGATTACAAGTAACACAGGCATTTACCATACAAATGTGAAGAGAAAAGACTAACCACACAGTAATTCCGCACACATAAGAAGGCTGGCAGATGCAAGTAGGCCAAGGTCGAGCCGGTAGTTCAGTTCAAGACCGCTGTTTGTTCAACCAATATAACAACTGATACAATAATCCTGTCACAAGAACCGATTCATTCACGTATTTTCAAGACACAAAAGTCTACGTAAACAAAAAGTTACGCGCAAGCCTCGTACAAACTCTGCACTCGACAAACCCACCTGAACTGACGTGCTACAAAGCAGAACAGCTGAGCTTGCCAGAAACAGTGTTGCCAACTCGATTGATAAAAATATCTCGGTGTAAGGTATAGTACCAGACGCGGCTAAACGATCTAGTTTTTACTGTTTACAAGCCGGCCGTTTTAAACTTTGGCTACGGTCTGCTAAATAAATGAGATAAAGATATTATGAACCATTTTTGTGTTATAACCCACTGCATTTTTCAACATTTGCTCTCCCAACTCGATCTATTAGACCTATGATAAGTGTACAGTTTTGGGACATAGAGGTTCAAAATATATTGAAAAAAGTTTTAGTTAATCGAAAAATTAGAAAAAAATATTATATTAATATGTAAACACTCGCCTATAGAGCCTATAGACTTTTAGTCTAAATGCTCTTTTAGAAATTTCTGAACTTTGTAAAGGCAAGCTCATCCTTACCATTAATTTCTCAGATGGCAATTGTAATTATTTGTTTCTAGATAGTAGGCTGTAATAAAACCTACTATCATAGTAGGAGCATTCATTGCAGTCTTTCTGTTTTATAAAATCTGTTTAGGTATTTAGGTAACATCTCCCAGTTTAACTTCGAAAGGTAACCAAGCTCTAAACGCCAGAGAGAATTCGCTTCAAACATTCGCACGCACGCCTTGCACAAAACTGTTTCTAGATAGTAGGCTGTAATAAAACCTACTATCATAGTAGGAGCATTCATTGCAGTCTTTCTGTTTTATAAAATCTGTTTAGGTATTTAGGTAACATCTCCCAGTTTAACTTCGAAAGGTAACCAAGCTCTAAACGCCAGAGAGAATTCGCTTCACACATTCGGACACACGCCTTGCACAAAACTGTTTCTAGATAGTAGGCTGTAATAAAACCTACTATCATAGTAGGAGCATTCATTGCAGTCTTTCTGTTTTATAAAATCTGTTTAGGTATTATGTAACATTTCCCAGTTTAACTTCGAAAAGGTAACAAAGCTCTAAACGCCAGAGAGAATTCGCTTCAAACATTCGCACGCACGCCTTGCACAAAACTGTTTCTAGATAGTAGGCTGTAATAAAACCTACTATCATAGTAGGAGCATTCATTGCAGTCTTTCTGTTTTATAAAATCTGTTTAGGTATTTAGGTAACATCTCCCACTTTAACTTCGAAAAGGTAACAAAGCTCTAAACGCCAGAGAGAATTCGCTTCACACATTCGCACGCACGCCTTGCACAAAACTGTTTCTAGATAGTAGGCTGTAATAAAACCTACTATCATAGTAGGAGCATTCATTGCAGTCTTTCTGTTTTATAAAATCTGTTTAGGTATTTAGGTAACATCTCCCACTTTAACTTCGAAAAGGTAACAAAGCTCTAAACGCCAGAGAGAATTCGCTTCAAACATTCGCACGCACGCCTTGCACAAAACTGTTTCTAGATAGTAGGCTGTAATAAAACCTACTATCATAGTAGGAGCATTCATTGCAGTCTTTCTGTTTTATAAAATCTGTTTAGGTATTATGTAACATTTCCCAGTTTAACTTCGAAAAGTAACCGAGCACTAAACGCCAGAGAGAATTCGCTTGCGTTCATTCTGTAGTGCATGAGATCGCGGTTCCGACGTTTCTCTAGAATCTCATCTAGCATTGAGGAGGTGATAATAGTCCAGATAATAACTATTCGTCATATATATATATATATATATATATATATATATATATTTTTTTTTTTTTTTTTTTTTTATTTATAGTATAATGTGGAGGGGGTGTGGTAGCAAAAGATTTAGGAGCCTCTGCTCTAGACCGTAGCCTGTGTCATGGCTAGAGACCTCAGGGAAAGCCGTATAGAGAACAAGTACACTGATCGTCACGTAACAATTAGCACCTAACTGTTTCGCATGCATTACCTAGATATCTAGTTTACTTATGTCTAGATTGACCGAGCTGAGAATAGGCTGGCATATGACGTGTTGGCATAAATGTGGTGAGATCGTGATATGCTGAACCACAATAAGTTACCTTATGATTTGCTGGCTCGCGATAAGATGAGACATGAAAAGCTGGCTTACTGTAAACTGGAACTGTTTGCTATCTCAACATCAGATAGCAAGTGATAGCTTACCATAGGATGCCACTTGAATCTGGCTAACACCCCAACGCATGGCCTTTGCCTTAGCAAAGCTAAGTATTGCCTCAAGGTAGTATACTAGAAAGGAAAGATCCAGCGATCTATCCCATCCCATGAAAGTACATGTAATGCATGACTCACACCCCAACGCATGGCCTTCGCCTTAGCAAAGCTAGGTATTGCCTCAAGGTAGTATACTACAAAGGAAAGATCCAGCGATCTATCCCATCCCATGAAAGTACATGTAGTGCATGACTCACACCCCAACGCATGGCCTTCGCCTTAGCAAAGCTAAGTATTGCCTCAAGGTAGTATACTACAAAGGAAAGATCCAGCGATCTATCCCATCCCATGAAAGTACATGTAGTGCATGACTCACACCCCAACGCATGGCCTTCGCCTTAGCAAAGCTAAGTATTGCCTCAAAGTAGTATACTACAAAGGAAAGATCCAGCGATCTATCCCATCCCATGAAAGTACATGTAGTGCATGACTCACACCCCAACGCATGGCCTTCGTCTTAGCAAAGCTAAGTATTGCCTCAAGGTAGTATACTACAAAGGAAAGATCCAGCGATCTATCCCATCCCATGAAAGTACATGTAGTGCATGACTCACACCCCAACGCATGGCCTTTGCCTTAGCAAAGCTAAGTATTGCCTCAAGGTAGTATACTACAAAGGAAAGATCCAGCGATCTATCCCATCCCATGAAAGTACATGTAGTGCATGACTCACACCCCAACGCATGGCCTTCGCCTTAGCAAAGCTAGGTATTGCCTCAAGGTAGTATACTACAAAGGAAAGATCCAGCGATCTATCCCATCACATGAAAGTACATGTAGTGCATGACTCACACCCCAACGCATGGCCTTCGCCTTAGCAAAGTTAAGTATTGCCTCAAGGTAGTATACTACAAAGGAAAGATCCAGCGATCTATCCCATCACATGAAAGTACATGTAGTGCATGACTCACACCCCAACGCATGGCCTTCGCCTTAGCAAAGCTAGGTATTGCCTCAAGGTAGTATACTACAAAGGAAAGATCCAGCGATCTATCCCATCACATGAAAGTACATGTAGTGCATGACTCACACCCCAACGCATGGCCTTCGCCTTAGCAAAGCTAAGTATTGCCTCAAGGTAGTATACTACAAAGGAAAGATCCAGCGATCTATCCCATCCCATGAAAGTACATGTAGTGCATGACTCACACCCCAAGGCATTGCCTTCGCCTTAGCAAAGCTAAGTATTGCCTCAAGGTAGTATACTACAAAGGAAAGATCCAGCGATCCATCCCATCCCATGAAAGTACATGTAGTGCATGACTCACACCCCAACGCATGGCCTTCGCCTTAGCAAAGCTAAGTATTGCCTCAAGGTAGTATACTACAAAGGAAAGATCCAGCGATCTATCCCATCCCATGAAAGTACATGTAGTGCATGACTCACACCCCAAGGCATGGCCTTCGCCTTAGCAAAGCTAGGTATTGCCGCAAGGTAGTATACTACAAAGGAAAGATCCTGCGATCTATCCCATCCCATGAAAGTACATGTAGTGCATGACTCACACCCCAACGCATGGCCTTCGCCTTAGCAAAGGTAAGTATTGCCTCAAGGTAGTATACTACAAAGGAAAGATCCAGCGATCTATCCCATCCCATGAAAGTACATGTAGTGCATGACTCACACCCCAACGCATGGCCTTCGCCTTAGCAAAGCTAAGTATTGCCTCAAGGTAGTATACTACAAAGGAAAGATCCAGCGATCTATCCCATCCCATGAAAGTACATGTAGTGCATGACTCACACCCCAACGCATGGCCTTCGCCTTAGCAAAGCTAAATATTGCCTCAAGGTATTATACCACAAAGGAAAGATCCAGCGATCTATCCCATCCCATGAAAGTACATGTAGTGCATGACTCACACCCCAACGCATGGCCTTCGCCTTAGCAAAGCTAAGTATTGCCTCAAGGTATTATACCACAAAGGAAAGATCCAGCGATCTATCCCATCCCATGAAAGTACATGTAGTGCATGACTCACACCCCAACGCATGGCCTTCGCCTTAGCAAAGCTAACTATTGCCTCAAGGTAGTATACTACAAAGGAAAGATCCAGCGATCTATCCCATCCCATGAAAGTACATGTAGTGCATGACTCACACCCCAACGCATGGCCTTCGCCTTAGCAAAGCTAAGTATTGCCTCAAGGTAGTATACTACAAAGGAAAGATCCAGCGATCTATCCCATTCCATGAGAGTACATGTAGTGCATGACTCACAATCCCAACGCATGGCCTTCGCCTTAGCAAAGCTAAGTATTGCCTCAAGGTAGTATACTACAAAGGAAAGATCCAGCGATCTATCCCATCCCATGAAAGTACACGTAGTGCATGACTCACACCCCAACGCATGGCCTTCGCCTTAGCAAAGCCAAGTATTGCCTCAAGGTAGTATACTACAAAGGAAAGATCCATTGATCTATCCCATTCCATGAAAGTACATGTAGTGCATGACTCACACCCCAACGCATGGCCTTCGCCTTAGCAAAGCCAAGTATTGCCTCAAGGTAGTTTACTACGAAGGAAAGATCCATTGATCTATCCCATTCCATGAAAGTACATGTAGTGCATGACTCACACCCCAACGCATGGCCTTCGCCTTAGCAAAGCCAAGTATTGCCTCAAGGTAGTTTACTACGAAGGAAAGATCCATTGATCTATCCCATTCCATGAAAGTACATGTAGTGCATGACTCACACCCCAACGCATGGCCTTCGCCTTAGCAAAGCCAAGTATTGCCTCAAGGTAGTTTACTACGAAGGAAAGATCCATTGATCTATCCCATTCCATGAAAGTACATGTAGTGCATGACTCACACCCCAACGCATGGCCTTCGCCTTAGCAAAGCCAAGTATTGCCTCAAGGTAGTTTACTACAAAGGAAAGATCCAGCGATCTATCCCATCCCATGAAAGTACACGTAGTGCATGACTCACACCCCAACGCATGGCCTTCGCCTTAGCAAAGCCAAGTATTGCCTCAAGGTAGTTTACTACGAAGGAAAGATCCATTGATCTATCCCATTCCATGAAAGTACATGTAGTGCATGACTCACACCCCAACGCATGGCCTTCGCCTTAGCAAAGCTAAGTATTGCCTCAATGTAGTATACTACAAAGGAAAGATCCAGCGATCTATCCCATTCCATGAGAGTACATGTAGTGCATGACTCACAATCCCAACGCATGGCCTTCGCCTTAGCAAAGCTAAGTATTGCCTCAAGGTAGTATACTACAAAGGAAAGATCCAGCGATCTATCCCATCCCATGAAAGTACATGTAGTGCATGACTCACACCCCAAAGCATGGCCTTCGCCTTAGCAAAGCTACGTATTGCCACAAGGTAGTATACTACAAAGGAAAGATCCAGCGATCTATCCCATCCCATGAAAGTACATGTAGTGCATGACTCACACCCCAACGCATGGCCTTCGCCTTAGCAAAGCTAAGTATTGCCTCAAGTTAGTATACTACAAAGGAAAGATCCAGCGATCTATCCCATCCCATGAAAGTACATGTAGTGCATGACTCACACCCCAACGCATGGCCTTTGCCTTAGCAAAGCTAAGTATTGCCTCAAGGTAGTATACTACAAAGGAAAGATCCTGCGATCTATCCCATCCCATGAAAGTACATGTAGTGCATGACTCACACCCCAACGCATGGCCTTCGCCTTAGCAAAGCTAAGTATTGCCTCAAGGTAGTATACTACAAAGGAAAGATCCAGCGATCTATCCCATCCCATGAAAGTACATGTAGTGCATGACTCACACCCCAACGCATGGCCTTCGCCTTAGCAAAGCTAAGTATTGCCTCAAGGTAGTATACTACAAAGGAAAGATCCAGCGATCTATCCCATCCCATGAAAGTACATGTAGTGCATGACTCACACCCCAAGGCATTGCCTTTGCCTTAGCAAAGCTAAGTATTGCCTCAAGGTATTATACTACAAAGGAAAGATCCAGCGATCTATCCCATCCCATGAAAGTACATGTAGTGCATGACTCACACCCCAACGCATTGCCTTCGCCTTAGCAAAGGTTAGTATTGCCTCAAGGTAGTATACTACAAAGGAAAGATCCAGCGATCCATCCCATCCCATGAAAGTACATGTAGTGCATGACTCACACCCCAACGCATGGCCTTCGCCTTAGCAAAGCTAAGTATTGCCTCAAGGTAGTATACTACAAAGGAAAGATTCAGCGATCTATCCCATCCCATGAGAGTACCTGTAGTGCATGACTCACACCCAAACGCATGGCCTTCGCCTTAGCAAAGCTAAGTATTGCCTCAAGGTAGTATACTACAAAGGAAAGATCCAGCGATCCATCCCATCCCATGAAAGTACATGTAGTGCATGACTCACACCCCAACGCATGGCCTTCGCCTTAGCAAAGCTAGGTATTGCCTCAAGGTAGTATACTACAAAGGAAAGATCCAGCGATCCATCCCATCCCATGAAAGTACATGTAGTGCATGACTCACACCCCAACGCATGGCCTTCGCCTTAGCAAAGCTAAGTATTGCCTCAAGGTAGTATACTACAAAGGAAAGATTCAGCGATCTATCCCATCCCATGAAAGTACATGTAGTGCATGACTCACACCCAAACGCATGGCCTTCGCCTTAGCAAAGCTAAGTATTGCCTCAAGGTAGTATACTACAAAGGAAAGATCCAGCGATCTATCCCATCCCATGAAAGTACATGTAGTGCATGACTCACACCCCAACGCATGGCCTTCGCCTTAGCAAAGCTAAGTATTGCCTCAAGGTAGTATACTACAAAGGAAAGATCCTGCGATCTATCCCATCCCATGAAAGTACATGTAGTGCATGACTCACACCCCAACGCATGGCCTTCGCCTTAGCAAAGCTAAGTATTGCCTCAAGGTAGTATACTACAAAGGAAAGATCCAGCGATCTATCCCATCCCATGAGAGTACATGTAGTGTACGACTCACAGCCCAACGCATGGCCTTCGCCTTAGCAAAGCTAGGTATTGCCGCAAGGTAGTATACTACAAAGGAAAGATCCAGCGATCTATCCCATCCCATGAAAGTACATGTAGTGCATGACTCACACCCCAACGCATGGCCTTCGCCTTAGCAAAGCTAAGTATTGCCTCAAGGTAGTATACTACAAAGGAAAGATCCAGCGATCTATCCCATCACATGAAAGTACATGTAGTGCATGACTCACACCCCAACGCATGGCCTTCGCCTTAGCAAAGCTAAGTATTGCCTCAAGGTAGTATACTACAAAGGAAAGATCCAGCGATCTATCCCATCCCATGAAAGTACATGTAGTGCATGACTCACACCCCAACGCATGGCCTTTGCCATAGCAAAGCTAAGTATTGCCTCAAGGTAGTATACTACAAAGGAAAGATCCTGCGATCTATCCCATCCCATGAAAGTACATGTAGTGCATGACTCACACCCCAACGCATGGCCTTCGCCTTAGCAAAGCTAAGTATTGCCTCAAGGTAGTATACTACAAAGGAAAGATCCAGCGATCTATCCCATCCCATGAGAGTACATGTAGTGTACGACTCACAGCCCAACGCATGGCCTTCGCCTTAGCAAAGCTAGGTATTGCCGCAAGGTAGTATACTACAAAGGAAAGATCCAGCGATCTATCCCATCCCATGAAAGTACATGCAGTGCATGACTCACACCCCAACGCATGGCCTTCACCTTAGCAAAGCTAAGTATTGCCTCAAGATAGTATACTACAAAGGAAAGATCCAGCGATCTATCCCATCCCATGAAAGTACATGTAGTGCATGACTCACACCCCAACGCATGGCCTTTGCCTTAGCAAAGCTAAGTATTGCCTCAAGGTATTATACCACAAAGGAAAGATCCAGCGATCTATCCCATCCCATGAAATTACATGTAGTGCATGACTCACACCCCAACGCATGGCCTTCGCCTTAGCAAAGCTAAGTATTGCCTCAAGGTAGTATACTACAAAGGAAAGATCCAGCGATCTATCCCATCCCATGAAAGTACATGTAGTGCATGACTCACACCCCAACGCATGGCCTTCGCCTTAGCAAAGCTAAGTATTGCCTCAAGGTAGTATACTACAAAGGAAAGATCCAGCGATCTATCCCATCCCATGAAAGTACATGTAGTGCATGACTCACACCCCAACGCATGGCCTTCGCCTTAGCAAAGCTAAGTATTGCCTCAAGGTATTATACCACAAAGGAAAGATCCAGCGATCTATCCCATCACATGAATGTACATGTAGTGCATGACTCTCACCCCAACGCATGGCCTTCGCCTTAGCAAAGCTAAGTATTGCCTCAAGGTAGTATACTACAAAGGAAAGATCCAGCGATCTATCCCATCCCATGAATGTACATGTAGTGCATGACTCACACCCCAACGCATGGCCTTCGCCTTAGCAAAGCTAAGTATTGCCTCAAGGTAGTATACTACAAAGGAAAGATCCAGCGATCTATCCCATCCCATGAAATTACATGTAGTGCATGACTCACACCCCAACGCATGGCCTTCGCCTTAGCAAAGCTAAGTATTGCCTCAAGGTAGTATACTACAAAGGAAAGATCCAGCGATCTATCCCACCCCATGAAAGTACATGTAGTGCATGACTCACACCCCAAGGCATTGCCTTCGCCTTAGCAAAGCTAAGTATTGCCTCAAGGTAGTATACTACAAAGGAAAGATCCAGCGATCTATCCCATCCCATGAAAGTACATGTAGTGCATGACTCACACCCCAACGCATGGCCTTTGCCTTAGCAAAGCTAGGTATTGCCTCAAGGTAGTATACTACAAAGGAAAGATCCAGCGATCTATCCCATCCCATGAAAGTACATGTAGTGCATGACTCACACCCAAACGCATGGCCTTCGCCTTAGCAAAGCTAAGTATTGCCTCAAGGTAGTATACTACAGAGGAAAGATCCAGCGATCCATCCCATCCCATGAAAGTACATGTAGTGCATGACTCACACCCCAACGCATGGCCTTCGCCTTAGCAAAGCTAGGTATTGCCTCAAGGTAGTATACTACAAAGGAAAGATCCAGCGATCTATCCCATCCCATGAAAGTACATGTAGTGCATGACTCACACCCCAACGCATGGCCTTCGCCTTAGCAAAGCTAAGTATTGCCTCAAGGTAGTATACTACAAAGGAAAGATCCAGCGATCCATCCCATCCCATGAAAGTACATGTAGTGCATGACTCACACCCCAACGCATGGCCTTCGCCTTAGCAAAGCTAAGTATTGCCTCAAGGTAGTATACTACAAAGGAAAGATTCAGCGATCTATCCCATCCCATGAAAGTACATGTAGTGCATGACTCACACCCAAACGCATGGCCTTCGCCTTAGCAAAGCTAAGTATTGCCTCAAGGTAGTATACTACAAAGGAAAGATCCAGCGATCTATCCCATCCCATGAAAGTACATGTAGTGCATGACTCACACCCCAACGCATGGCCTTCGCCTTAGCAAAGCTAAGTATTGCCTCAAGGTAGTATACTACAAAGGAAAGATCCTGCGATCTATCCCATCCCATGAAAGTACATGTAGTGCATGACTCACACCCCAACGCATGGCCGTCGCCTTAGCAAAGCTAAGTATTGCCTCAAGGTAGTATACTACAAAAGAAAGATCCAGCGATCTATCCCATCCCATGAGAGTACATGTAGTGTACGACTCACAGCCCAACGCATGGCCTTCGCCTTAGCAAAGCTAGGTATTGCCGCAAGGTAGTATACTACAAAGGAAAGATCCAGCGATCTATCCCATCCCATGAAAGTACATGTAGTGCATGACTCACACCCCAACGCATGGCCTTCGCCTTAGCAAAGCTAAGTATTGCCTCAAGGTAGTATACTACAAAGGAAAGATCCAGCGATCTATCCCATCACATGAAAGTACATGTAGTGCATGACTCACACCCCAACGCATGGCCTTCGCCTTAGCAAAGCTAAGTATTGCCTCAAGGTAATATACTACAAAGGAAAGATCCAGCGATCTATCCCATCCCATGAAAGTACATGTAGTGCATGACTCAGACCCCAACGCATGGCCTTTGCCTTAGCAAAGCTAAGTATTGCCTCAAGGTAGTATACTACAAAGGAAAGATCCTGCGATCTATCCCATCCCATGAAAGTACATGTAGTGCATGACTCACACCCCAACGCATGGCCTTCGCCTTAGCAAAGCTAAGTATTGACTCAAGGTAGTATACTACAAAGGAAAGATCCAGCGATCTATCCCATCCCATGAGAGTACATGTAGTGTACGACTCACAGCCCAACGCATGGCCTTCGCCTTAGCAAAGCTAGGTATTGCCGCAAGGTAGTATACTACAAAGGAAAGATCCAGCGATCTATCCCATCCCATGAAAGTACATGTAGTGCATGACTCACACCCCAACGCATGGCCTTCGCCTTAGCAAAGCTAAGTATTGCCTCAAGATAGTATACTACAAAGGAAAGATCCAGCGATCTATCCCATCCCATGAAAGTACATGTAGTGCATGACTCACACCCCAACGCATGGCCTTTGCCTTAGCAAAGCTAAGTATTGCCTCAAGGTATTATACCACAAAGGAAAGATCCAGCGATCTATCCCATCCCATGAAATTACATGTAGTGCATGACTCACACCCCAACGCATGGCCTTCGCCTTAGCAAAGCTAAGTATTGCCTCAAGGTAGTATACTACAAAGGAAAGATCCAGCGATCTATCCCATCCCATGAAAATGCATGTAGTGCATGACTCACACCCCAACGCATGGCCTTCGCCTTAGCAAAGCTAAGTATTGCCTCAAGGTAGTATACTACAAAGGAAAGATCCAGCGATCTATCCCATCCCATGAAAGTACATGTAGTGCATGACTCACACCCCAACGCATGTCCTTCGCCTTAGCAAAGCTAAGTATTGCCTCAAGGTATTATACCACAAAGGAAAGATCCAGCGATCTATCCCATCACATGAATGTACATGTAGTGCATGACTCACACCCCAACGCATGGCCTTCGCCTTAGCAAAGCTAAGTATTGCCTCAAGGTAGTATACTACAAAGGAAAGATCCAGCGATCTATCCCATCCCATGAATGTACATGTAGTGCATGACTCACACCCCAACGCATGGCCTTCGCCTTAGCAAAGCTAGGTATTGCCTCAAGGTAGTATACTACAAAGGAAAGATCCAGCGATCTATCCCATCCCATGAAAGTACATGTAGTGCATGACTCACAATCCCAACGCATGGCCTTCGCCTTAGCAAAGCTAGGTATTGCCTCAAGGTATTATACCACAAAGGAAAGATCCAGCGATCTATCCCATCCCATGAAAGTACATGTAGTACATGACTCACAGCCCAACGCATGGCCTTCGTCTTAGCAAAGCTAGGTATTGCCTCAAGGTATTATACCACAAAGGAAAGATCCAGCGATCTATCCCATCCCATGAAAGTACATGTAGTGCATGACTCACACCCCAACGCATGGCCTTTGCCTTAGCAAAGCTAGGTATTGCCTCAAGGTAGTATACTACAAAGGAAAGATCCAGCGATCTATCCCATCCCATGAAAGTACATGTACTGCATGACTCACACCCCAAGGCATTGCCTTTGCCTTAGCAAAGCTAAGTATCGCCTCAAGGTAGTATACTACAAAGGAAAGATCCTGCGATCTATCCCATCCCATGAAAGTACATGTAGTGAGTGACTCACACCCCAAGGCATGGCCTTCGCCTTAGCAAAGCTAAGTATTGCCTCAAGGTAGTATACTACAAAGGAAAGATCCAGCGATCTATCCCATCCCATGAAAGTACATGTAGTGCATGACTCACACCCCAAGGCATTGCCTTCGCCTTAGCAAAGCTAAGTATTGTCTCAAGGTATTATACTACAAAGGAAAGATCCAGCGATCTATCCCATCCCATGAAAGTACATGTAGTGCATGACTCACACCCCAACGCATGGCCTTCGCCTTAGCAAAACTAAGTATTGCCTCAAGGTAGTATACTACAAAGGAAAGATCCAGCGATCTATCCCATTCCATGAGAGTACATGTAGTGCATGACTCACACCCCAACGCATGGCCTTTGCCTTAGCAAAGCTAGGTATTGCCTCAAGGTAGTATACTACAAAGGAAAGATCCAGCGATCTATCCCATCCCATGAAAGTACATGTAGTGCATGACTCACAATCCCAACGCATGGCCTTCGCCTTAGCAAAGCTAGGTATTGCCTCAAGGTATTATACCACAAAGGAAAGATCCAGCGATCTATCCCATCCCATGAAAGTACATGTAGTGCATGACTCACAGCCCAACGCATGGCCTTCGTCTTAGCAAAGCTAGGTATTGCCGCAAGGTAGTATACTACAAAGGAAAGATCCAGCGATCTATCCCATTCCATGAGAGTACATGTAGTGCATGACTCACAATCCCAACGCATGGCCTTCGCCTTAGCAAAGCTAAGTATTGCCTCAAGGTAGTATACTACAAAGGAAAGATCCAGCGATCTATCCCATCCCATGAAAGTACATGTAGTGCATGACTCACACCCCAACGCATGGCCTTTGCCTTAGCAAAGCTAAGTATTGCCTCAAGGTAGTATACCACAAAGGAAAGATCCAGCGATCTATCCCATCCCATGAAAGTACATGTAGTGCATGACTCACACCCCAACGCATGGCCTTCGCCTTAGCAAAGCTAGGTATTGCCGCAAGGTAGTATACCACAAAGGAAAGATCCAGCGATCTATCCCATCCCATGAAAGTACATGTAGTGCATGACTCACACCCCAACGCATGGCCTTTGCCTTAGCAAAGCTAAGTATTGGCTCAAGGTAGTATACCACAAAGGAAAGATCCAGCGATCTATCCCATCCCATGAAAGTACATGTAGTGCATGACTCACGCCCCAACGCATGGCCTTCGCCTTAGCAAAGCTAGGTATTGCCGCAAGGTAGTATACTACAAAGGAAAGATCCAGCGATCTATCCGATTCCATGAGAGTACATGTAGTGCATGACTCACAGCCCAACGCATGGCCTTCGCCTTAGCAAAGCTAAGTATTGCCGCAAGGTAGTATACTACAAAGGAAAGATCCAGCGATCTATCCCATTCCATGAGAGTACATGTAGTGCATGACTCACAGCCCAACGCATGGCCTTCGCCTTAGCAAAGCTAAGTATTGCCTCAAGGTAGTATACTACAAAGGAAAGATCCAGCGATCTATCCCATCCCATGAAAGTACATGTAGTGCATGACTCACACCCCAAGGCATTGCCTTCGCCTTAGCAAAGCTAAGTATTGTCTCAAGGTATTATACTACAAAGGAAAGATCCAGCGATCTATCCCATCCCATGAAAGTACATGTAGTGCATGACTCACACCCCAACGCATGGCCTTCGCCTTAGCAAAGCTAAGTATTGCCTCAAGGTATTATACCACAAAGGAAAGATCCAGCGATCTATCCCATCCCATGAAAGTACATGTAGTGCATGACTCACACCCCAAGGCATTGCCTTCGCCTTAGCAAAGCTAAGTATTGCCTCAAGGTATTATACCACAAAGGAAAGATCCAGCGATCTATCCCATCCCATGAGAGTACATGTAGTGCATGACTCACACCCCAAGGCATTGCCTTCGCCTTAGCAAAGCTAAGTATTGCCTCAAGGTATTATACCACAAAGGAAAGATCCAGCGATCTATCCCATCCCATGAAAGTACATGTAGTGCATGACTCACACCCCAAGGCATTGCCTTTGCCTTAGCAAAGCTAAGTATTGCCTCAAGGTATTATACTACAAAGGAAAGATCCAGCGATCTATCCCATCCCATGAAAGTACATGTAGTGCATGACTCACACCCCAAGGCATTGCCTTTGCCTTAGCAAAGCTAAGTATTGCCTCAAGGTATTATACTACAAAGGAAAGATCCAGCGATCTATCCCATCCCATGAAAGTACATGTAGTGCATGACTCACACCCCAAGGCATTGCCTTTGCCTTAGCAAAGCTAAGTATTGCCTCAAGATATTATACTACAAAGGAAAGATCCAGCGATCTATCCCATCCCATGAAAGTACATGTAGTGCATGACTCACACCCCAAGGCATTGCCTTCGCCTTAGCAAAGCTAAGTATTGTCTCAAGGTATTATACTACAAAGGAAAGATCCAGCGATCTATCCCATCCCATGAAAGTACATGTAGTGCATGACTCACACCCCAAGGCATTGCCTTCGCCTTAGCAAAGCTAAGTATTGCCTCAAGGTATTATACCACAAAGGAAAGATCCAGCGATCTATCCCATCCCATGAAAGTACATGTAGTGCATGACTCACACCCCAACGCATGGCCTTCGCCTTAGCAAAGCTAAGTATTGTCTCAAGGTATTATACTACAAAGGAAATATCCAGCGATCTATCCCATCACATGAAAGTACATGTAGTGCATGACTCACACCCCAAGGCATTGCCTTCGCCTTAGCAAAGCTAAGTATTGCCTCAAGGTATTATACCACAAAGGAAAGATCCAGCGATCTATCCCATTCCATGAAAGTACATGTAGTGCATGACTCGCACCCCAACGCATGGCCTTCGCCTTAGCAAAGCTAGGTATTGCCTCAAGGTAGTATACTACAAAGGAAAGATCCAGCGATCTATCCCATCCCATGACAGTACATGTAGTGCATGACTCACACCCAAACGCATGGCGTTCGCCTTAGCAAAGCTAAGTATTGCCTCAAGGTAGTATACTACAAAGGAAAGATCCAGCGATCTATCCCATCCCATGAAAGTACATGTAGTGCATGACTCACACCCCAAGGCATGGCCTTCGCCTTAGCAAAGCTAAGTATTGCCTCAAGGTATTATACCACAAAGGAAAGATCCTGCGATCTATCCCATCCCATGAAAGTACATGTAGTGCATGACTCACACCCCAACGCATGGCCTTCGCCTTAGCAAAGCTAAGTATTGCCTCAAGGTAGTATACTACAAAGGAAAGATCCAGCGATCTATCCCATCACATGAAAGTACATGTAGTGCATGACTCACGCCCCAACGCATGGCCTTCGCCTTAGCAAAGCTAAGTATTGCCTCAAGGTAGTATACTACAAAGGAAAGATCCAGCGATCTATCCCATCCCATGAAAGTACATGTAGTGCATGACTCACACCCCAACGCATGGCCATCGCCTTAGCAAAGCTAAGTATTGCCTCAAGGTAGTATACTACAAAGGAAAGATCCAGCGATCTATCCCATCCCATGAAAGTACATGTAGTGCATGACTCACACCCAAACGCATGGCCTTCGCCTTAGCAAAGCTAAGTATTGCCTCAAGGTAGTATACTACAAAGGAAAGATCCAGCGATCTATCCCATCCCATGAAAGTACATGTAGTGCATGACTCACACCCCAACGCATGGCCTTCGCCTTAGCAAAGCTAAGTATTGCCTCAAGGTAGTATACTACAAAGGAAAGATCCAGCGATCTATCCCATTCCATGAAAGTACATGTAGTGCATGACTCACACCCCAACGCATGGCCTTCGTCTTAGCAAAGCTAGGTATTGCCGCAAGGTAGTATACTACAAAGGAAAGATCCAGCGATCTATCCCATTCCATGAAAGTACATGTAGTGCATGACTCACACCCCAACGCATGGCCTTCGCCTTAGCAAAGCTAGGTATTGCCTCAAGGTAGTATACTACAAAGGAAAGATCCAGCGATCTATCCCATCCCATGAATGTACATGTAGTGCATGACTCACACCCCAACGCATGGCCTTCGCCTTAGCAAAGCTAGGTATTGCCTCAAGGTAGTATACTACAAAGGAAAGATCCAGCGATCTATCCCATCCCATGAAAGTACATGTAGTGCATGACTCACACCCCAACGCATGGCCTTCGTCTTAGCAAAGCTAGGTATTGCCGCAAGGTAGTATACTACAAAGGAAAGATCCAGCGATCTATCCCATTCCATGAGAGTACATGTAGTGCATGACTCACACCCCAACGCATGGCCTTCGCCTTAGCAAAGCTACGTATTGCCTCAAGGTAGTATACTACAAAGGAAAGATCCAGCGATCTATCCCATTCCATGAGAGTACATGTAGTGCATGACTCACAGCCCAACGCATGGCCTTCGCCTTAGCAAAGCTAAGTATTGCCGCAAGGTAGTATACTACAAAGGAAAGATCCAGCGATCTATCCCATTCCATGAGAGTACATGTAGTGCATGACTCACAGCCCAACGCATGGCCTTCGCCTTAGCAAAGCTAAGTATTGCCTCAAGGTAGTATACTACAAAGGAAAGATCCAGCGATCTATCCCATCCCATGAAAGTACATGTAGTGCATGATTCACACCCCAAGGCATTGCCTTCGCCTTAGCAAAGCTAAGTATTGTCTCAAGGTATTATACTACAAAGGAAAGATCCAGCGATCTATCCCATCCCATGAAAGTACATGTAGTGCATGACTCACACCCCAACGCATGGCCTTCGCCTTAGCAAAGCTAAGTATTGCCTCAAGGTATTATACCACAAAGGAAAGATCCAGCGATCTATCCCATTCCATGAAAGTACATGTAGTGCATGACTCACACCCCAAGGCATTGCCTTCGCCTTAGCAAAGCTAAGTATTGCCTCAAGGTATTATACCACAAAGGAAAGATCCAGCGATCTATCCCATCCCATGAGAGTACATGTAGTGCATGACTCACACCCCAAGGCATTGCCTTCGCCTTAGCAAAGCTAAGTATTGCCTCAAGGTATTATACCACAAAGGAAAGATCCAGCGATCTATCCCATCCCATGAAAGTACATGTAGTGCATGACTCACACCCCAAGGCATTGCCTTTGCCTTAGCAAAGCTAAGTATTGCCTCAAGGTATTATACTACAAAGGAAAGATCCAGGGATCTATCCCATCCAATGAAAGTACATGTAGTGCATGACTCACACCCCAAGGCATTGCCTTCGCCTTAGCAAAGCTAAGTATTGCCTCAAGGTATTATACTACAAAGGAAAGATTCAGCGATCTATCCCATCCCATGAAAGTACATGTAGTGCATGACTCACACCCCAAGGCATTGCCTTTGCCTTAGCAAAGCTAAGTATTGCCTCAAGGTATTATACTACAAAGGAAAGATCCAGCGATCTATCCCATCCCATGAAAGTACATGTAGTGCATGACTCACACCCCAAGGCATTGCCTTTGCCTTAGCAAAGCTAAGTATTGCCTCAAGGTATTATACTACAAAGGAAAGATCCAGCGATCTATCCCATCCCATGAAAGTACATGTAGTGCATGACTCACACCCCAAGGCATTGCCTTCGCCTTAGCAAAGCTAAGTATTGTCTCAAGGTATTATACTACAAAGGAAAGATCCAGCGATCTATCCCATCCCATGAAAGTACATGTAGTGCATGACTCACACCCCAAGGCATTGCCTTCGCCTTAGCAAAGCTAAGTATTGCCTCAAGGTATTATACCACAAAGGAAAGATCCAGCGATCTATCCCATCCCATGAAAGTACATGTAGTGCATGACTCACACCCCAACGCCTGGCCTTCGCCTTAGCAAAGCTAAGTATTGTCTCAAGGTATTATACTACAAAGGAAATATCCAGCGATCTATCCCACCACATGAAAGTACATGTAGTGCATGACTCACACCCCAAGGCATTGCCTTCGCCTTAGCAAAGCTAAGTATTGCCTCAAGGTATTATACCACAAAGGAAAGATCCAGCGATCTATCCCATTCCATGAAAGTACATGTAGTGCATGACTCGCACCCCAACGCATGGCCTTCGCCTTAGCAAAGCTAGGTATTGCCTCAAGGTAGTATACTACAAAGGAAAGATCCAGCGATCTATCCCATCCCATGACAGTACATGTAGTGCATGACTCACACCCAAACGCATGGCGTTCGCCTTAGCAAAGCTAAGTATTGCCTCAAGGTAGTATACTACAAAGGAAAGATCCAGCGATCTATCCCATCCCATGAAAGTACATGTAGTGCATGACTCACACCCCAAGGCATGGCCTTCGCCTTAGCAAAGCTAAGTATTGCCTCAAGGTATTATACCACAAAGGAAAGATCCTGCGATCTATCCCATCCCATGAAAGTACATGTAGTGCATGACTCACACCCCAACGCATGGCCTTCGCCTTAGCAAAGCTAAGTATTGCCTCAAGGTAGTATACTACAAAGGAAAGATCCAGCGATCTATCCCATCACATGAAAGTACATGTAGTGCATGACTCACGCCCCAACGCATGGCCTTCGCCTTAGCAAAGCTAAGTATTGCCTCAAGGTAGTATACTACAAAGGAAAGATCCAGCGATCTATCCCATCCCATGAAAGTACATGTAGTGCATGTCTCACACCCCAACGCATGGCCATCGCCTTAGCAAAGCTAAGTATTGCCTCAAGGTAGTATACTACAAAGGAAAGATCCAGCGATCTATCCCATCCCATGAAAGTACATGTAGTGCATGACTCACACCCCAACGCATGGCCTTCGCCTTAGCAAAGCTAAGTATTGCCTCAAGGTAGTATACTACAAAGGAAAGATCCAGCGATCTATCCCATCCCATGAAAGTACATGTAGTGCATGACTCACACCCCAACGCATGGCCTTCGCCTTAGCAAAGCTAAGTATTGCCTCAAGGTAGTATACTACAAAGGAAAGATCCAGCGATCTATCCCATTCCATGAAAGTACATGTAGTGCATGACTCACACCCCAACGCATGGCCTTCGTCTTAGCAAAGCTAGGTATTGCCGCAAGGTAGTATACTACAAAGGCAAGATCCAGCGATCTATCCCATTCCATGAAAGTACATGTAGTGCATGACTCACACCCCAACGCATGGCCTTCGCCTTAGCAAAGCTAGGTATTGCCTCAAGGTAGTATACTACAAAGGAAAGATCCAGCGATCTATCCCATCCCATGAATGTACATGTAGTGCATGACTCACACCCCAACGCATGGCCTTCGCCTTAGCAAAGCTAGGTATTGCCTCAAGGTAGTATACTACAAAGGTAAGATCCAGCGATCTATCCCATCCCATGAAAGTACATGTAGTGCATGACTCACACCCCAACGCATGGCCTTCGTCTTAGCAAAGCTAGGTATTGCCGCAAGGTAGTATACTACAAAGGAAAGATCCAGCGATCTATCCCATTCCATGAGAGTACATGTAGTGCATGACTCACACCCCAACGCATGGCCTTCGCCTTAGCAAAGCTACGTATTGCCTCAAGGTAGTATACTACAAAGGAAAGAGACAGCGATCTATCCCATCCCATGAAAGTACATGTAGTGCATGACTCACACCCCAACGCATGGCCTTCGCCTTAGCAAAGCTACGTATTGCCTCAAGGTAGTATACTACAAAGGAAAGATCCAGCGATCTATCCCATCCCATGAAAGTACATGTAGTGCATGACTCACACCCCAACGCATGGCCTTCGCCTTAGCAAAGCTAAGTATTGCCTCAAGGTAGTATACTACAAAGGAAAGATCCAGCGATCTATCCCATCCCATGAAAGTACATGTAGTGCATGACTCACACCCCAACGCATGGCCTTCGTCTTAGCAAAGCTAGGTATTGCCGCAAGGTAGTATACTACAAAGGAAAGATCCAGCGATCTATCCCATTCCATGAGAGTACATGTAGTGCATGACCCACAATCCCAACGCATGGCCTTCGCCTTAGCAAAGCTAAGTATTGCCTCAAGGTAGTATACTACAAAGGAAAGATCCAGCGATCCATCCCATCCCATGAAAGTACATGTAGTGCATGACTCACAATCCCAACGCATGGCCTTCGCCTTAGCAAAGCTAAGTATTGCCTCAAGGTAGTATACTACAAAGGAAAGATGAAGCGATCCATTCCATCCCATGAAAATACATGTAGTGCATGACTCACACCCCAACACATGGCCTTCGCCTTAGCAAAGCTACGTATTGCCTCAAGGTAGTATACTACAAAGGAAAGATCCAGCGATCTATCCCATCCCATGAAAGTACATGTAGTGCATGACTCACACCCCAACGCATGGCCTTCGCCTTAGCAAAGCTAAGTATTGCCTCAAGGTATTATACCACAAAGGAAAGATCCAGCGATCTATCCCATTCCATGAGAGTACATGTAGTGCATGACTCACATCCCAACGCATGGCCTTTGCCTTAGCAAAGCTAAGTATTGCCTCAAGGTAGTATACCACAAAGGAAAGATCCAGCGATCTATCCCATTCCATGAGAGTACATGTAGTGCATGACACACCCCAACGCATGGCCTTCGCCTTAGCAAAGCTAAGTATTGCCTCAAGGTAGTATACCACAAAGGAAAGATCCAGCGATCCATCCCATTCCATGAGAGTACATGTAGTGCATGACACACCCCAACGCATGGCCTTCGCCTTAGCAAAGCTAGGACGGAGGGCAGCGCTTGGTCAAGGAAAGTATAAGGACAATGATCTATGCTCTCGTCTAGGACGGAGGGCATCGCTTTTTCAAGGCATCTATAAGGAGTACAATGATCTATGCTTTCGTCTAGGACGGAGGGCAGCGCTTGGTCAAGGCATGTATAAGGAGTACAATTATCTATGCTCTCGTCTAGGACGGAGGGCAGCACTTGGTCAAGGTATGTATAAGAAGTACAATGATCTATGCTATCGTCTAGGACGAAGAGCAGCGCTTGGTCAAGGCACGTATAAGGAGTACAATGATCTATGCTCTCGTCTAAGGCGGAGAGCAGCGCTTGGTCAAGGCATGTATTAGGAGTACAATGACCTATGCTTCCATCTAAGATGGAGGGCAGGGCTTGGTCAAGGCATGTATAAGGACAATGACCTATGCTCTCCTCTAAGACGGAAGGCAGTACTTGGTCAAGGCATGTAAGACGAGTACAATTATCTATGCTCCCGTCTAGGACGGAGGGCAACGCTTGGTCAAGGACTGTATAAGGAGTGCACTGATCTATGCTCTCGTCTAGGAAGGAGGGCAGCGCTTAGTCAAGGCACGTGTAATGAGTACAATGATCTATGCTCTCGTCTAAGGCGGAGGGCAGCGCTTGGTCAAGGCATGTATAAGGAGTACAATGACCTATGCTCCCATCTAAGATGGAGGGCAGGGCTTGATCAATGCATGTATAAGGACAATGATCTATGCTCTAGTCTAGGAAGGAGGGCAGCGCTTTTTCAAGGCATGTATAAGGAGTACAATGATCTATGCTCTCGTCTAGGACGGAGGGCTGCGCTTTTTCAAGGCATGTATAAGTAGTACAATGATCTATGCTCTCGTCTAGGACGGAGGGCAGCGCTTGGTCAAGGCATGTATAAGGAGTACAATGATCTATGCTCTCGTTTAGAACGGAGGGCAGCGCTTGGTCTCGGCATGTATAAGGAGTACAATTATCTATGCTCTCGTCTAGAACGGAGGGCAGCGCTTGGTCAAGGCATTTATAAGAAGTACAATGATCTGTTCTCTCGTCTATGACGGAGGGCGGCGCTTTTTCAAGGCATGTATAAGTAGTACAATGATCTATGCTCTCGTCAAGGACGGAGGGCTGCGCTTGCTCAAGGCATGTGTAGTAGTACAATGATCTATGCTCTCGTCTAGGACGGAGGGCAAGGCTTGGTCAAGGCACGCATAAGGAATACAATGATCTATATTCCCGTCTAGGACCTAGGGCAGCACTTAGTCAAAGCATGTATAAGGAGTACAATTATCTATACTCTCGTCTAGGACGGAGGGCACCGCTTGGTCAAGGCATGTATAAGGAGTACAATGACCTATGCTCCCATCTAAGATGGAGGGCAGGGCTTGGTCAAGGCATGTATAAGGACAATGACCTATGCTCTCCTCTAAGACGTAAGGCAGCACTTGGTCAAGGCATGTATAAGGAGTACAATAATCTATGTTCTCGTCTAGGACGGAGGGCAGCGCTTGGTCAAGGAATGTATTAGGAGTACAATGATCTAGGCTCCCGTCTAGGACGGAGGGCAACGCTTGGTCAAGGAATGTATAAGGAGTGCAATGATCTATGCTCTCGTCTAAAAAGGAGGGTAGCGCTTGGTCAAGGCACGTATAAGGAGTACAATGATCTATGCTCTCGTCTAAGGCGGAGAGCAGCGCTTGGTTAAGGCATGTATTAGGACTACAATGACCTATGCTCGAATCTAAGATGGAGGGCAGCGCTTGGTCAAGGCATGTATAGGAAGTACAATAATCTATGCTCTCGTCTAGGACTGAGGCATCGCTTTTTCAAGGCATCTATAAGGAGTACAATGATCTATGCTCTCGTCTAGGACGGAGGGCAGCGCTTGGCCAAGGCATGTATAAGGAGTACAATGACCTATGCTCCCATCTAAGATGAAGGGCAGGGCTTGGTACCAGGCATGTATAAGGAGTGCAATGATCTATGCTGTCGTCTAGGAAGGAGGGCAGCGCTTAGTCAAGGCACGTATAAGGAGTACAATGATCTATGCTCTCGTCTAAGGCGGTGAGCAGCGCTTGGTCAAGGCATGTATTAGGAGTACAATGACCTATGCTCCCATCTAAGATGGAGGGCAGGGCTTGGTCAATGCATGTATAAGGACAATGATCTATACTCTCGTCTAGGAAGGAGGGCAGCGCTTTTTCATGGCATGTATAAGTAGTACAATGATCTATGCTCTCGTCTAGGACGGAGGGCAACGCTTGTTCAAGGCATGTATAAGGAGTACAATGATCTATGCTCTCGTTGGGAACGGAGGGCAGCGCTTGGTCTAGGCATGTTTAAGGAGTACAATTATCTATGCTCTCGTCTAGGACGGAGGGCAGCGCTTGGTCAAGGCATGTGTAAGTAGTACAATGATCTATGCTCTCGTCTAGGACGGAGGGCAGCGCTTTTTCAAGGCATGTATAAGTAGTACAATGATCTATGCTCTCGTCTAGGACGGAGGGTAGCGCTTGGTCAAGGCATTTATAAGAAGTACAATGATCTATGCTCTCGTCTAGGACGGAGGGCAGCGCTTTTTCAAGGCATGTATAAGTAGTACAATGATCTATGCTCTCGTCTAGGACGGAGGGCTGCGCTTGGTCAAGGCATGTGTAAGTAGTACAATGATCTATGCTCTCGTCTAGGACGGAGGGCAGCGCTTGGTCAAGGCACGTATAAGGAGTACAATGATCTATGTTCCCGTCTAGGACCTAGGGCAGCACTTAGTCAAAGCATGTATAAGGAGTACAATTATCTATACTCTCGTCTAGGACGGAGGGCAGCGCTTGGTCAAGGCATGTATAAGGAGTACAATGACCTATGCTCCCATCTAAGATGGAGGGCAGGGCTTGGTCAAGGCATGTATAAGGACAATGACCTATGCTCTCCTCTAAGACGTAAGGCAGCACTTGGTCAAGGCATGTATAAGGAGTACAATAATCTATGCTCTCGTCTAGGACGGAGGTCAGCGCTTAGTCAAGGCATGTATAAGGAGTACAATGATCTATGCTCTCGTCTAAGGCGGAGAGCAGTGCTTGGTCAAGGCACGTATAAGGAGTACAATGATCTATGCTCTCGTCTAAGACGTAAGGCAGCACTTGGTCAAGGCATGTATAAGGAGTACAATAATCTATGCTCTCGTCTAGTACGGAGGGCAGCGTTTAGTCAAGGCATGTATAAGGAGTACAATAATCTATGCTCTCGTCTAGGACGGAGGGCAGCGCTTGGTCAAGGCACGTATAAGGAGTACAATGATCTATGCTCTCGTCTAAGGCGGAGAGCAGCGCTTGGTCAAGGCATGTATTAGGAGTACAATGACCTATGCTCCCATCTAAGATGGAGGGCAGGGCTTGGTCAAGGCATTTATAAGGACAATGACCTATGCTCTCCTCTAAGACGTAAGGCAGCACTTGGTCAAGGCATGTATAAGGAGTACAATAATCTATGCTCTCGTCTAGGACGGAGGGCAGCGCTTGGTCAAGGCATGTATTAGGAGTACAATGATCTATGCTCTCGTCTAGGATGGAGGTCAGCGCTTGGTCAAGGCCAGTATAAGGAGTACAATAATCTATGCTCTCGTCTAGAACGGAGGGCAGCGCTTGGTCAAGGCATGTAAAACGAGTACAATTATCTATGCTCCCGTCTAGGACGGAGGGCAACGCTTGGTCAAGGAATGTATAAGGAGTGCAATGATCTATGCTCTCGTCTAGGAAGGAGGGCAGCGCTTGGTCAAGGCACGTATAAGGAGTTCAATGATCTATGCTCTCGTCTAAGGCGGAGAGCAGCGCTTGGTTAAGGCATGTATTAGGAGTACAATGACCTATGCCCCCATCTAAGATGCAGGGCAGCGCTTGGTCAAGGCATGTATAGGAAGTACAATGATCTATGCTCTCGTCTAGGACGGAGGGCAGCACTTGGTCAAGGTATGTATAAGAAGTACAATGACCTATGCTCTCGTCTAGGACGGTGGCCAAGGCTTGGTCAAGGCACGTATAAGGAGTACAATGATCTATGTTCCCGTCTAGGACCTAGGGCAGCACTTAGTCAAAGCATGTATAAAGAGTACAATTATCTATACTCTCGTCTAGGACGGAGGGCACCGCTTGGTCAAGGCACGTATAAGGAGTACAATGATCTATGCTCTCGTCTAAGGCGGAGATCAGCGCTTGGTCAAGGCATGTATTAGGAGTACAATGACCTATGCTCTTCTCTAAGACGGAAGGCAGCACTTGGTCAAGGCCAGTATAAGGAGTACAATAATCTATGCTCTCGTCGAGGACGGAGGGCAACGCTTGGTGAAGGAATGTATAAGGAGTACAATGATCTATGCTCTCGTCTAGAACCGAGGGCAGCGCTTGGTCAAGGAATTTATAAGGAGTGCAATGATCTATGCTCTCGTCTAGGAAGGAGGGCAGCGCTTAGTCAAGGCACGTATAAGGAGTACAATTATCTATGCTCCCGTCTAGGACTGAGGGCAACGCTTGGTCAAGGAATGTATAAGGAGTGCAATGATCTATGCTCTCGTCTAGGAAGGAGGGCAGCGCTTGGTCAAGGCACGTATAAGGAGTACAATGATCTATGCTCTCGTCTAAGGCGGAGAGCAGCGCTTGGTTAAGGCATGTATTAGGAGTACAATGATCTATGCTCTCGTCTAGGACGGAGGGCAGCGCTTGGTCAAGGCATGTATAGGGAGTACAATGATCTATGCTCTCGTCTAGGACGGTGGCCAAGGCTTGGTCAAGGCACGTATAAGGAGTACAATGATCTATGTTCCCGTCTAGGACCTAGGGCAGCACTTAGTCAAAGCATGTATAAAGAGTACAATTACCTATACTCTCGTCTAGGACGGAGAGCAGCGCTTGGTCAAGGCACGTATAAGGAGTACAATGATCTATGCTCTCGTCTAAGGCGGAGAGCAGCGCTTGGTCAAGGCATGTATTAGGAGTACAATGACTTATGCTCTCCTCTAAGATGGAAGGCAGCACTTGGTCAAGGCATGTATAAGGTGTACAATAATCTATGCTGTCGTCTAGGACGGAGGGCAGAGCTTGGTGAGGGAATGTATTAGGAGTGCAATGATCTATGCTCTCGTCTAGGAAGGAGGGCAGCGCTTAGTCAACGCATGTATAAGGAGTACAATGATCTATGCTCTCGTCTAATGCGGAGAGCAGCGCTTGGTCAAGGCATGTATTAGGAGTACAATGACCTATGCTCCCATCTAAGATGGAAGGCAGGGCTTGGTCAATGCATGTATAAGGACAATGATCTATGCTCTCGTCTAGGAAGGAGGGCAGTGCTTTTTCAAGGCATGTATAAGGAGTACAATGATCTATGCTCTCGTTTAGAACGGAGGGCAGCGCTTGGTCTAGGCATGTATAAGGAGTACAATGATCTATGCTCTCGTCTAGGACGGAGGGCAGCGCTTTTTCAAGGCATGTATGAGTAGTACAATGATCTATGCTCTCGTCTAGAACGGAGGGCTGCGCTTGGTCTAGGCATGTGTAAGTAGTACGATGATCTATGCTCTCGTATAGGACGGAGGGCAACGCTTGGTCAAGGCATGTGTAAGTAGTACAATGATCTATGCTCTCGTCTAGGACGGAGGACAGCGCTTGGTCAAGGGATGTATAATTAGTGCAATGATCTATGCTCTCGTCTAGGAAGGAGGGAAACGCTTGGTCAAGGCACGTATAAGGAGTACAATGATCTATGCTGTCGTCTAGGATGGAGGGCTGCGCTTGGTCAAGGAATGTATAAGGAGTGCAATGATCTATGCTCTCGTCTAGGAAGGAGGGCAACGCTTGGTCAAGGAATGTATAAGGAGTGCAATGATCTATGCTCTCGTCTAGGAAGGAGGGCAACGCTTGGTCAAGGCACGTATAAGGAGTACAATGATCTATGCTCTCGTCTAGGAAGGAGGGCAACGCTTGGTCAAGGAATGTATAAGGAGTGCAAAGATCTATGCTCTCGTCTAGGAAGGAGGGCAACGCTTGGTCAAAGCACGTATAAGGAGTACAATGACCTATGCTCTCTTCTAAGACGGAAGGCAGCACTTAGTCAAGGCATGTATTAGGAGTACAATGATCTATGCTCTCGTCTAAGGCGGAGAGCAGCGCTTGGTGAAGGCATGTATTAGGAGTACAATGATCTATGCTCTCGTCTAGGACGGAGGGCAGCGCTTTTTCAAAGCAAGTATAAGGAGTACAATGATCTATGCTCTCGTCTAGAACGGAGGGCTGTGCTTGGTCAAGGTATGTATAAGGAGTACAATAATCTATGCTCTCGTCTAGGACGGAGGGCAGCGCTTTTTCAAGGCATGTATAAGTAGTACAATGATCTATGCTCTCGTCTAGGACGGAGGGCTGCGCTTGGTCAAGGCATGTGTAAGTAGTACAATGATCTATGCTCTCGTCTAGGACGGAGGGCAACGCTTGGTCAAGGCATGTGTAAGTAGTACAATGATCTATGCTCTCGTCTAGGACGGAGGACAGCGCTTGGTCAAGGGATGTATAAGGAGTACAATGATCTATGCTGTCGTCTAGGACGGAGGGCTGCGCTTGGTCAAGGAATGTATAAGTAGTGCATTGATCTATGCTCTCGTCTAGGAAGGAGGGCAACGCTTGGTCAAGGGACGTATAAGGAGTGCAATGATCTATGCTCTCGTCTAGGAAGGAGGGCAACGCTTGGTCAAGGCACGTATAAGGAGTACAATGATCTATGCTGTCGTCTAGGATGGAGGGCTGCGCTTGGTCAAGGAATGTATAAGGAGTGCAATGATCTATGCTCTCGTCTAGGAAGGAGGGCAACGCTTGGTCAAGGAATGTATAAGGGTTTGCAATGATCTATGCTCTCGTCTAGGAAGGAGGGCAACGCTTGGTCAAGGCACGTATAAGGAGTACAATGATATATTTTGTCGTCTAGGACGGAGGGCTGCGCTTGGTCAAGGAATGTATAAGTAGTGCATTGATCTATGCTCTCGTCTAGGAAGGAGGGCAACGCTTGGTCAAGGGACGTATAAGGAGTGCAATGATCTATGCTCTCGTCTAGGAAGGAGGGCAACGCTTGGTCAAGGCACGTATAAGGAATACAATGATCTATGCTGTCGTCTAGGATGGAGGGCTGCGCTTGGTCAAGGAATGTATAAGGAGTGCAATGATCTATGCTCTCGTCTAGGAAGGAGGGCAACGCTTGGTCAACGAATGTATAAGTAGTGCATTGATCTATGCTCTCGTCTAGGAAGGAGGGCAAAGCTTGGTCAAGGAATGTATAAGTAGTGCATTGATCTATGCTCTCGTCTAGGAAGGAGGGCAAAGCTTGGTCAAGGGATGTATAAGTAGTGCAATGATCTATGCTCTCGTCTAGGAAGGAGGGCAAAGCTTGGTCAAGGCACGTATAAGGAGTACAATGATCTATGCTCTCGTCTAGGAAGGAGGGCAAAGCTTGGTCAAGGAATGTATAAGTAGTGCATTGATCTATGCTCTCGTCTAGGACGGAGGGCTGCGCTTGGTCAAGGAATGTATAAGTAGTGCATTGATCTATGCTCTCGTCTAGGAAGGAGGGCAAACCTTGGTCAAGGAATGTATAAGTAGTGCAATGATCTATGCTCTCGTCTAGGACGGAGGGCTGCGCTTGGTCAAGGAATGTATAAGTAGTGCATTGATCTATGCTCTCGTCTAGGAAGGAGGGCAAAGCTTGGTCAAGGAATGTATAAGTAGTGCATTGATCTATGCTCTCGTCTAGGACGGAGGGCTGCGCTTGGTCAAGGAATGTATAAGTAGTGCATTGATCTATGCTCTCGTCTAGGAAGGAGGGCAAAGCTTGGTCAAGGAATGTATAAGGAGTACAATGATCTATGCTGTCGTCTAGGACGGAGGGCTGCGCTTGGTCAAGGAATGTATAAGTAGTGCATTGATCTATGCTCTCGTCTAGGAAGGAGGGCAAAGCTTGGTCAAGGGATGTATAAGGAGTGCAATGATCTATGCTCTCGTCTAGGAAGGAGGGCAACGCTTGGTCAAGGCACGTATAAGGAGTACAATGATCTATGCTGTCGTCTAGGATGGAGGGCTGCGCTTGGTCAAGGAATGTATAAGGAGTGCAATGATCTATGCTCTCGTCTAGGAAGGAGGGCAACGCTTGGTCAAGGCACGTATAAGGAGTGCAATGATCTATGCTGTCGTCTAGGAAGGAGGGCAACGCTTGGTCGAGGAATGTATAAGGAGTGCAATGATCTATGCTCTCGTCTAGGAAGGAGGGCAACGCTTGGTCAAGGCACGTATAAGGAGTACAATGATCTATGCTGTCGTCTAGGACGGAGGGCTGCGCTTGGTCAAGGAATGTATAAGTAGTGCATTGATCTATGCTCTCGTCTAGGAAAGAGGGCAACGCTTGGTCAAGGCACGTATAAGAAGTGCAATGATCTATGCTCTCGTCTAGGAAGGAGGGCAGCGCTTGGTCAAGGCACGTATAAGGAGTACAATGATCTATGCTGTCGTCTAGGACGGAGGGCAGCGCTTGGTCAAGGCATGTGTAAGTAGTACAATGATCTATGCTCTCGTCTAGGACGGAGGGCTGTGCTTGGTCATGGCATGTATAAGGAGTACAATGATCTATGCTGTCGTCTAGGACGGAGGGCTGCGCTTGGTCAAGGAATGTATAAGGAGTGCAATTATCTATGCTCCCGTCTAGGACGGAGGGCAGTGCTTGATCAGGCATATATAAGGTGTGCAATGATCTATGTTTTCGTCTAGGACGAAGCATTATATTATACTACATTATATTACTTTGTTAATCAACATATTTTTATAATATGTTACAAAAACCTCCGCAAGGTACATTTACTTTTATCTTGTTTGTTACTCGTGTAGTTTTGGAAACCAGTGTGAACAGAAGAGAGTAAGGTAGACCAATGCTGATTCCATATAGCCCTATTTTATATAGGCTACCATATCGGGAACGATTGATTATGGAAACTATCGTTTTACGCAAAATAAAACAAGAACAATTGCAATGTTTGAAGGAATTCTTTAACCGTATAAAATAAAAACTCGAAAGCAATTAAGTTACGTTTGACGTTAAAGAAGGCGATGACGTCACACGCCATTTGCAACTGTTGCAAGGAAGGTACAGTGATGTAGTCTAAACTGTAAATACACGTACAACCAAATATTAGGTGCGATCAAAAAGTCAGGTAGCTTTTCAAATTTCATGAGTGAAATACGTTCGGTTTTTAATTTCTTGTTTTGTTGTGTTTGTACACATGTTCCGAACATATCTTTACACATTCAACAATATAGAATATCTCGTTTGTTGTCGACAGATACAAAGGTTAGACGTGTTTTGCCGTGCTCGGATATAAACCAAGTAAAATAAACAAAGTCAACTTTTACTCGGGTCAACAGAGTAAAATTGTATTTAATTTTTTTTTTTGAATTATATAGTTACAAATAATATAAATAAAGTAACATACCCTATGCGTTAAAACAGCTGTTCTACCACATAGCCTATAAAGTAAAACCAATTTTTTTATGAAATCACTTATTTTAAGGCAAATGGTACGAGATAACTACATTGCATACCTTGCTTTTTTGTAAAACGTTTCCCCCCCCCCATATAAAACTAAAATTAATTTATTATTAAATTTAATTAATGAATAATTATTTGGAAAAACTGTAACCTACTACACTATTAGTTTAAAAAAATTTAATTATATTAGAATGGATGAGCATAATGATTTTATTAACGATTGAAAATTTGAACAAGGCATATATATATATATATATATATATATATATATATATATATATATATATATATATATATATATACATATTACAGAGAGTGTGAAATAATAGAAGGAATCAAAAAACTGTCTTTAAATCTCAGAATATTGCCTTTAAAGTTTTTATCGAATCGGCCAGCTGTGGATAAAGCTTCTCCACAACCTAGACGAGCATGTTAGTTACATTGACTGCAAGGCTGCAAACGGAAGCCGGCTCTTGGTATAGAAACCTCTCGGATAAGGTAAGCCGCTCGAAAGGAATTCAGAAATATAAAACAATATCAAATAGTTGACCGTAAATCAAGAAATACAATAATGAATGACCACTCATACATCACCCAGGTCAGGAATAGAGATGTTATTTGGCCTATGTTAAGGGTCAAATACCGCCAGTATCTGTTTAAATTAGCTAAAAATCGTCATTTGTCGAGATTTATTTCAGTGAAAGTATGCTAAGTATGTTGTGACCGTTGGATTATTTTATCTTTAATCAGCTGTTCAACAAGGGTCAGATACGGCCTCAATTTAAAGTTCAATCCAATTAATCACTGTGGAACGGCGAGATTTGTTAACCTTGTTTGAACAACATAACGAATTATTTCTGGACTCGTAATGGGGGCAAGGTTGCCACATTGCAACATTTTAATATTATTTTATGCAGATGTTGACTTACGAAAACACAATTCTTTACGAAACCTCTTTGAACGAATCTTTTTTTAACTAAAAACCTTTGTCATTGCTATACACGTTTACCTACACTAAACACCTCTTTCTATAAGGTTTAAGTAACCTCTGACCTGTTACTTTATTAAACACGTCTATATTTACCAAAGTCTTCTGTCTTTGTTAAACACCTCTTTCTTTACTAAACACCTTTTTATTGATTAAAGTCCTCTTTATTTACCAAACTATTCTCTCTTTTATAAACACCTCTGTATTTACTAAACTCCTCTTTCTTTACTAAACACCTTTTTATTGATTAAAGTCCTCTTTATTTACCAAACTATTCTCTCTTTTATAAACACCTCTTTATTTACTAAACTCCTCTTTCTTTACTAAACACCTTTTTATTGATTAAAGTCCTCTTTATTTACCAAACTATTCTCTCTTTTATAAACACCTCTTTCTTTACTAAACTCCTCTTTCTTTACTAAACACCTTTTTATTGATTAAAGTCCTCTTTATTTACCAAACTATTCTCTCTTTTATAAACACCTCTTTATTTACTAAACTCCTCTTTCTTTACTAAACACCTTTTTATTGATTAAAGTCCTCTTTATTTACCAAACTATTCTCTCTTTTATAAACACCTCTTTATTTACTAAACTCCTCTTTCTTTACTAAACACCTTTTTATTGATTAAAGTCCTCTTTATTTACCAAACTATTCTCTCTTTTATAAACACCTCTTTATTTACTAAACTCCTCTTTCTTTACTAAACACCTTTTTATTGATTAAAGTCCTCTTTATTTACCAAACTATTCTCTCTTTTATAAACACCTCTTTATTTACTAAACTCCTCTTTCTTTACTAAACACCTTTTTATTGATTAAAGTCCTCTTTATTTACCAAACTATTCTCTCTTTTATAAACACCTCTTTATTTACTAAACTCCTCTTTCTTTACTAAACACCTTTTTATTGATTAAAGTCCTCTTTATTTACCAAACTATTCCCTCTTTTATAAACACCTCTTTATTTACTAAACTCCTCTTTCTTTATTAAACACCTCTTTATTTACTAAACTATTCTCTCTTTTATAAACACCTCTTTATTTACTAAACTCCTCTTTCTTTATTAAACACCTTTTTATTGATTAAACTCCTCTTTCTTTACTAAACACCTTTTTATTAATTAAAGTCCTCTTTATTTACCAAACTATTCTCTCTTTTATAAACACCTATTTATTTACTAAACTCCTCTTTCTTTATTAAACACCTTTTTATTGATTAAACTCCTCTTTCTTTACTAAACACCTTTTTATTGATTAAAGTCCTCTTTATTTACCAAACAATTCTCTCTTTTATAAACACCTCTTTATTTACTAAACTCCTCTTTCTTTATTAAACACCTTTTTATTGATTAAACTCCTCTTTCTTTACTAAACACCTTTTTATTGATTAAAGTCCTCTTTATTTACCAAACTATTCTCTCTTTTATAAGCACCTCTTTATTTACTAAACTCCTCTTTAAAAAAACGTAAAACGCCAAAGCATAAATAAAAAAAATACCACTAACATGACGCACGTTAAATGAAACTCCAAGTAGAACACCTGCAAGACATTGTAATAAATCAGAGATATTACGCTAAGATAAAACACATAACAGTTGCCATATACAAATCCTTTTCATCGAACATCTGTTCATCTTGTTTTCAATAAATTTACCCACCCATCAATCAAATAAAATGATTAACTTCTAGCAGATGAACACGAATCCCTATATTGTCGATAATTAGGCAATATTAAAAGCGTATATAGGTACGGAGAGAATAGTTTCCTCTGGATATGAAGTTCAACAACTGTTTTTGATGACCTAATGCTATGCCAAACATGATATATTTAGAGCACAAACAGGTCGAAAAATATGTTTTACCTGGATACCATGGTTGAAATATATGCTTTTGGTTTATTAGCTTTCTTCACTTTTAAATCTTTCCAAGTATTGAAATTCAGATTAATTACAAGTTTTTGAAGAACTAAGTTTACACACACCCTAATAGAATCAAGTAAATATGTTACAGCAGTCGTCACTAATATCAGCCTTAGAGTCTATATATTTGAGCTGTGACGTAATACTTAATTTAAGGTTTTCCAGGTGTTTGTCAGCTAAACCTGAAGATAAGCGTAGCCTCTAAATCTTTGCAAAGAATAGTACGCTTTCTCACAAACCTTGTCATTTAACGGTTCGCCATCCTTCAGTACGTTTGCAGACACTTCCGAAAGCCGGCTTGCTTTTACCTCAGGGACACACTAGATGTGAAACAGTCTAATTGTAATAATAGCTTGGAATAATGCGATGGGATTTTGTATTGTAAATAAATAAAACCTCTTCGACCACTAGGCTTTCTATTGAAGTCCAGATGAAAATTGCTTGGTTGATGAAGACGAAACTTACATCATGCAATAAATAAAACCTCTTCAACCACTAGGCTTTCTATTCAAGTCCAGATGAAAATTGCTTGGTTGATGAAGACGAAACTTACATCATGCAATAAATAAAACCTCTTCAACCACTAGGCTTTCTATTCAAGTCCAGATGAAAATTGGTTGGTTGATGAAGACGAAACTTACATCATGCAATAAATAAAACCTCTTCAACCACTAGGCTTTCTATTCAAGTCCAGATGAAAATTGCTTGGTTGATGAAGACGAAACTTACATCATGCAATAAATAAAACCTCTTCAACCACTAGGCTTTCTATTCAAGTCCAGATGAAAATTGGTTGGTTGATGAAGACGAAACTTACATCATGCAATAAATAAAACCTCTTCAACCACTAGGCTTTCTATTCAAGTCCAGATGAAAATTGCTTGGTTGATGAAGACGAAACTTACATCATGCAATAAATAAAACCTCTTCAACCACTAGGCTTTCTATTCAAGTCCAGATGAAAATTGCTTGGTTGATGAAGACGAAACTTACATCACGCAATAAATAAAACCTCTTCAACCACTAGGCTTTCTATTCAAGTCCAGATGAAAATTGCTTGGTTGATGAAGACGAAACTTACATCATGCAATAAATAAAACCTCTTCAACCACTAGGCTTTCTATTCAAGTCCAGATGAAAATTGCTTGGTTGATGAAGACGAAACTTACATCATGCAATAAATAAAACCTCTTCAACCACTAGGCTTTCTATTCAAGTCCAGATGAAAATTGCTTGGTTGATGAAGACGAAACTTACATCATGCAATAAATAAAACCTCTTCAACCACTAGGCTTTCTATTCAAGTCCAGATGAAAATTGGTTGGTTGATGAAGACGAAACTTACATCATGCAATAAATAAAACCTCTTCAACCACTAGGCTTTCTATTCAAGTCCAGATGAAAATTGCTTGGTTGATGAAGACGAAACTTACATCATGCAATAAATAAAACCTCTTCAACCACTAGGCTTTCTATTCAAGTCCAGATGAAAATTGCTTGGTTGATGAAGACGAAACTTACATCATGCAATAAATAAAACCTCTTCAACCACTAGGCTTTCTATTCAAGTCCAGATGAAAATTGCTTGGTTGATGAAGACGAAACTTACATCATGCAATAAATAAAACCTCTTCAACCACTAGGCTTTCTATTCAAGTCCAGATGAAAATTGCTTGGTTGATGAAGACGAAACTTACATCATGCAATAAATAAAACCTCTTCAACCACTAGGCTTTCTATTCAAGTCCAGATGAAAATTGCTTGGTTGATGAAGACGAAACTTACATCATGCAATAAATAAAACCTCTTCAACCACTAGGCTTTCTATTCAAGTCCAGATGAAAATTGCTTGGTTGATGAAGACGAAACTTACATCATGCAATAAATAAAACCTCTTCAACCACTAGGCTTTCTATTCAAGTCCAGATGAAAATTGCTTGGTTGATGAAGACGAAACTTACATCATGCAATAAATAAAACCTCTTCAACCACTAGGCTTTCTATTCAAGTCCAGATGAAAATTGCTTGGTTGATGAAGACGAAACTTACATCATGCAATAAATAAAACCTCTTCAACCACTAGGCTTTCTATTCAAGTCCAGATGAAAATTGGTTGGTTGATGAAGACGAAACTTACATCATGCAATAAATAAAACCTCTTCAACCACTAGGCTTTCTATTCAAGTCCAGATGAAAATTGCTTGGTTGATGAAGACGAAACTTACATCATGCAATAAATAAAACCTCTTCAACCACTAGGCTTTCTATTCAAGTCCAGATGAAAATTGGTTGGTTGATGAAGACGAAACTTACATCATGCAATAAATAAAACCTCTTCAACCACTAGGCTTTCTATTCAAGTCCAGATGAAAATTGGTTGGTTGATGAAGACGAAACTTACATCATGCAATAAATAAAACCTCTTCAACCACTAGGCTTTCTATTCAAGTCCAGATGAAAATTGGTTGGTTGATGAAGACGAAACTTACATCATGCAATAAATAAAACCTCTTCAACCACTAGGCTTTCTATTCAAGTCCAGATGAAAATTGGTTGGTTGATGAAGACGAAACTTACATCATGCAATAAATAAAACCTCTTCAACCACTAGGCTTTCTATTCAAGTCCAGATGAAAATTGCTTGGTTGATGAAGACGAAACTTACATCATGCAATAAATAAAACCTCTTCAACCACTAGGCTTTCTATTCAAGTCCAGATGAAAATTGCTTGGTTGATGAAGACGAAACTTACATCATGCAATAAATAAAACCTCTTCAACCACTAGGCTTTCTATTCAAGTCCAGATGAAAATTGGTTGGTTGATGAAGACGAAACTTACATCATGCAATAAATAAAACCTCTTCAACCACTAGGCTTTCTATTCAAGTCCAGATGAAAATTGCTTGGTTGATGAAGACGAAACTTACATCATGCAATAAATAAAACCTCTTCAACCACTAGGCTTTCTATTCAAGTCCAGATGAAAATTGCTTGGTTGATGAAGACGAAACTTACATCACGCAATAAATAAAACCTCTTCAACCACTAGGCTTTCTATTCAAGTCCAGATGAAAATTGCTTGGTTGATGAAGACGAAACTTACATCACGCAATAAATAAAACCTCTTCAACCACTAGGCTTTCTATTCAAGTCCAGATGAAAATTGCTTGGTTGATGAAGACGAAACTTACATCACGCAATAAATAAAACCTCTTCAACCACTAGGCTTTCTATTCAAGTCCAGATGAAAATTGCTTGGTTGATGAAGACGAAACTTACATCATGCAATAAATAAAACCTCTTCAACCACTAGGCTTTCTATTCAAGTCCAGATGAAAATTGCTTGGTTGATGAAGACGAAACTTACATCATGCAATAAATAAAACCTCTTCAACCACTAGGCTTTCTATTCAAGTCCAGATGAAAATTGCTTGGTTGATGAAGACGAAACTTACATCATGCAATAAATAAAACCTCTTCAACCACTAGGCTTTCTATTCAAGTCCAGATGAAAATTGCTTGGTTGATGAAGACGAAACTTACATCACGCAATAAATAAAACCTCTTCAACCACTAGGCTTTCTATTCAAGTCCAGATGAAAATTGCTTGGTTGATGAAGACGAAACTTACATCACGCAATAAATAAAACCTCTTCAACCACTAGGCTTTCTATTCAAGTCCAGATGAAAATTGCTTGGTTGATGAAGACGAAACTTACATCACGCAATAAATAAAACCTCTTCAACCACTAGGCTTTCTATTCAAGTCCAGATGAAAATTGCTTGGTTGATGAAGACGAAACTTACATCATGCAATAAATAAAACCTTTTTGTGGCTTCAGAGATTCTGTTTGTGTTACTCAACAACAAAGACAAAGAAGATAAAAACAGACGTCACTGTTGTTTCAGCAAATCTATTTATATACATTAAAGGATAAGAATAAGAGGTCAATTATATCTTTCGATCTCCTAGAGTCTCTATCGGTGTTTGAAATTTCTGTTTCAGTATCTTAAATATGCAAATTTGCATGCATGCGTGCGTGCGCGCGCATGTGTGTGTAGAGATAAATAGGAGCAGAAACGTTATATATAGGATATTAAAATAATTATGTAAAGTGAAATATACGAAAACAATTTGTTAAATATATCAAAGCATTATTCGACTTTATCAAATATTCCACTTTTTTAAGTGCACTGTTCTTGAGATTTTGAAAAAGTCAGAATAAGTTATAACTATCCGGAGGGTATAAAGCAGCCACATATCTAAATGTTACAATGGCTGCACAGGTCGTCATGGCCTCGTGGTGTGAAATAGATTGCTTCACTTGCCATTCATACCATTGCTCTTCCATGACTGGACAACGCAACAAGTGCTCAACACTGCTCAACAGAAACGGCAACTCTTGTGTTCAAAGAGGTTTGATTAGGAAAAAACCTAAGGTGAAGAGTCAAGGTAGAGCACGTGTTCCCGTGAGGTTGTGCGTGACGTCACGAACCCGGATGTGTTAACCTGCGAAGAAACAATCAAAACACTGCAGTGAAGTCATTGTTCCAAAATAAATAAGAAACGAATGCGTATCTGTGTGAATACATAGATGTCTTGTCTCGTCCACTCAAGGTGGGACAAACTAGGTCGTAACGCATCCCGCATATATATAGCCCAACCTTGTTTTAAATAATTTTCGTTGGAAATTAGTCAACGTAGAGAAGAATAAATCAACTATATATGCTTTGATTTCGGTTAAAATTACGTTGAAAAGCATTTGGGGTTCTACGTATTGCATGCAATTTATTGTATAATTAGATGTTGAATACATAGTCAGTGTGGGGTAAAGTATAAAACTATTTTGAATTATACCTCCCACGCACGCCATACTGTACACTAGTGTTATATATATATATATATAGACCCTAAAATCTCATAGAATCACTAAGTACAGCTTACCACACTACCCACAAACAATTTTTCTTGCTGTCCGAATACACAAAGCAATATAACTTCTGAAGCCGATGTCCTCTTTATAAATCAAAATCACTGCTACTTTAGATTTTATATATATATCTTATATATATTTTAAAGGCTATAAATTTCTTTTAAATCCGAAATCAATCTATTTAATAATATAGCTTAATTTTAAGCCATTCACTTGATGCAAGAAGGGGCAATCTGCCCTCCCTCAGACAAAGAGCAACCCTTTTGTTTGACGAGGGTAGCCAGGTAGTTAATCCATTTTAGAACTTACTGCCAGTCAGCCCCCTTTCTCTCCCTCACTCTCTGAAAAAGGGGAAGAGACGGAATAAACTTTCCACTACAGTGGGTAGACATAACGTTTAAGAGGTTTTTGGTAATCCAACTCGCCTTTCTAACTAGTTTGACGGGTCGTCCTTTGATACTACATTGCCCCATTTTGTTCGTTGTAGAAAAGACGTAATTTAAATATTTTCATAAAACTATGAAAGAAAGTAATCTTGACACGACCAAAGTCTATCATTATTGTTGATTGAAAGACTCACCAATTATACTGATAAGATAAAAAATCCATTTTTTTAAAATTCTATAAGGGAGAAAAAAAGTAGAGAGATGAATATTAAAACGTTAAAATAACTACAAGAAAAACCCGCTGTTTTTTAAAATTAAGAAAATTTGATTGTTAAAACTTCGAAAATAAATGCAATTTTTAATTTCGATATTATCAAATTCTCTTACGAAGTATACGCAAAATTATTCATTACTAAACAAACACTTAATTCTCTAAGTTTTAAACTAAAAAAATGTTTTATCTTGTATTATTTTTAACAAAATGTATATCTATATAGAGTTGAAGATGCAATAAACAAATTTGAAATTTAAACAAAATGGTACTAAAACTAGAACGACGCCAAACATACACCTAACATGGAACGCATATTTACATTTACCAAAAAAGACAAACATTTAACACTATTCACACCAGTATTAATTATGTTTGCGGAGAAAACTTTTAATTAATGCTAAAAATTCAAATAAAAGGACTACTATAAAAAAGAAAGAAGCAAAAAGTTTAGTTTTACGAAACATATTATATTTATCAATTGTTTAGGTAATTTAATGAAACTAGTTTTGATCAAGGTTTCACATTGAGGGGATCATTTTAAGTATATGGACTGTTTGTTTGTAGTGTTATTTACGTTCATGGCTAAATTAAGCTTTACTGGTGTTCCATTTAATTAAACGTGTATTAGTTTTAACTAATTTGTATGTAAAGTAAAGCAGAGTAGTATTTCATCCGGTCATGTAAGACAATAGTATTTTAAGAATGGTTTAGTCATGGGTCGTTTACAAACACATTTGTGCGAAGTTTATACGAGTCAGAGCTTTCTCTTCTTCTCTCGCAACCCCCTCACTGTAACCCCCACAATGTACCTGCGGCTGGCATATTGTCCGGCCCCTGCTTCTTGACAGGGGTCATAAACCGCCGCTGGCAGACTGTCCGTTTCCCATCGATTAGACCATTCAGCGCCGATCAACTTTTTATTGTGCCACAACCGAAAGAGACTGTTCATACCGAACCTCTGGTAGGGGTCTTGAGCACACTGGTAACACAGGGTCGGGGAGGGGGCCTAGTGAATGTACTGTCAAGCATGTAGATCCCTTTCAAATTCTTTGTGATGAGTTAATCGAGAATCAAATTGATACGGAGCAATCGCCACAAATACATTATGTAACTAATTTTAAACAGTTTAAACACTAGAAAAACTTCAATAAACGAGAAGACTGTTGATTATCGAGTCCAAGATATATACTTTAATAACGCGACGTTTTGGCAACTAGTTAGTTACACTTCAACCCTGGAAAAATATTACATTGCTTTTAATTACATGTATTAAAATTAGTACACTCATTAAGGTAAATTTTGTAATCAATTCCTTCGATTCCCTATTTACATTTCTTGTACAAATTTTCAATTGTCAATAAAATACTTGCTCATCTACTCAAGTTCAAATACATGTTTTCAAGCTTGCAGGGAATGATAACTGATTTTAATACAGTTTATTCAAATATTAATTAATCTTAATGAATTAAGTTTATTTTTATATATGAGACAAACTTTTCACAAAAGGGGCAAGGTATGCAATATAGTTATTTCTTCCCATTTGGCTTAATATAAGTAATACTATATGATTTCATAAAACAGCTGATTTGATGTTATAGGTTGTGTGATAGAACAGCTGTTTAACGCATAGGCTATGTAAATTTATTTATATTAATTGTAAGTAATGATTAAAAAGTAAAAAATTAAATAAAATACAAACTTTCTTTGTTGACCTAAGTAGGAATTTACTTCTAAACTTTCTTATTTCACTTGTTATTATAAAGTAGTAGAATAATAAATGTTACATGTTTTACAAGGCCACAAAGTGTAAAGATAAGAAGGTAGTGAGATGCATTAGATTGTGCCAGGATAAATAGGCTGAAAGCAGCATCAAACTGGCCGCGATAACACGCCTCATAGCAGCGCGATCGCACAGCTAAACCTGTAAGGCTAAGGCGCCCTTGATACCAACATGATCGATGATGTCATCTTCTAAACAGGTGTTAAGGACAAATCAGTGCTGGCCTTCTCCAGAGTCAGCCATTGTGCAATTACTTATAGTGTAATTAAAAGGTTATACATAAAGTATATCGATATAGCGGCGGCACGGTCTTGTGAAACAAGCAATTATCTTTCTTGTGAGGTTAGATCGCTGCCGGTGAACTGAGTAACGTATCGCCAGATGTCACGTGGTTTATACCAAAATTAAACTAAAATAAAACAGATTATAAACAAGTGATATAAACAAAACTTTCTTAAAGTTAATTCCTGTTTAAAAGTCAATTAAAACAGCTTTAATTTTAGTTAATTTTTATTAAATAATTACAATTATTATAAATAAAGTAACACAACCTGTGCGTTAAAACAGCTGTTCTACCGCAAAACTTATAACATAACCAACTGTTTTATGAAATCATATGTTTTATTATCACTTATTTTCTGCCGAATGGAACGGAGCAAATACTTTGCATACTTTGCTCCTTTTGTCAAAAGATTTTCTCCCGTATGAAACTAAAATAAATTTATTACATGTAACTGTGCCTATAATAAACTTTATTGTACTTACATAAGCTGAATTATTTGATGTTAGGAAAGGCAAAACTGTAGTGAATGCACACTAATATTCCTAACAGAAATATTTACGATTATATTAAGAATTTCCGTTCCGGTTTATTACGCGGAGGTTTTTAATTTTATTTTTTGTAGTTCAATATGTTCAATAGGAAAAAATATCGCAACCTTGATTTTATTTACAACTTATAGTTTACTGTCTAATAAAAAGATATTTTATAAAAAGACTTTTTTAACAATTTACTGCTGAAAATGAAAAGAGAAACAATTATTTCTTACATTTCCTTCAAGTTCCAAGTGCTTTCTCTATTTAAAACAAAATAAGTAAGAATACAACACAATTTAATAAACTCTCAGTTGTAACAAGCAATACAGACAAAACAAAATAAGTAAGAATACAACACAATTTAATAAACTCTCAGTTGTAACAAGCAATACAGACAAAACAAAATAAGTAAGAATACAACACAATTTAATAAACTCTCAGTTGTAACAAGCAATACAGACAAAACAAAATAAGTAAGAATACAACACAATTTAATAAACTCTCAGTTGTAACAAGCAATACAGACAAAACAAAATAAGTAAGAATACAACACAATTTAATAAACTCTCAGTTGTAACAAGCAATACAGACAAAACAAAATAAGTAAGAATACAACACAATTTAATAAACTCTCAGTTGTAACAAGCAATACAGACAAAACAAAATAAGTAAGAATACAACACAATTTAATAAACTCTCAGTTGTAACAAGCAATACAGACAAAACAAAATAAGTAAGAATACAACACAATTTAATAAACTCTCAGTTGTAACAAGCAATACAGACAAAACAAAATTAAAGTCAATTCCTACTCAGGTCAGCAAAGAAAAATTATTTTAGTTACTTTTCATTAAAAAAAATAACATAGCCTATGCTTTAAAACAGATGTTCTACCACGTAACTTTTAACATAAAATCACCTTCATAAAATCGTATGTTATCATTTATTTTAAGATAAATGGGACGAAATAACTATATTGCATATTTTCCCCTTTTGTGATAATTTTTGTTCCCATATAAAACTAAATTTAATCAATGAAATATTATTTGAAAAAACTGTATTAACATCAAATTTCATCCTCTAAAAAATGTGTATTCGAACTTGAGTGGATGAATGAAAAATATTTTATTTACGGTTGAAATGTGTCTAAGATATATATATATATATATATATATATATATATATATATATATATATATATATTTAATAAATTTAAAATATTTCAAACACAAGAATACTTTTAATGAATATATTTATTCAAAGCTTTTCGCCGATAAAAAAGTATCAGCATCTTCAGGAAAAATAATTATCTAATAAAAAAAAAAATATTTTGAATAAATATATTCATTAAAAGTATTCTTGTGTTTGAAATATTTTAAATTTATTAACTATATATACAAGAAAACATATCACCATATTTAATATATATATATATATATATATATATATATATATATATATATATATATATTTTAAAACAACACAGGTTATTCAAATACAAGAATATTTATTATTTTATATCCAAAGCTTTTCGTTGGCAAACAGTACCAACATCATCAGGAATGAAAATTACAATAATGATACAATAATGATACAATAATGATTATTGTAATTTTCATTCCTGATGATGTTGGTACTGTTTGCCAACGAAAAGCTTTGGATATAAAATAATAAATATTCTTGTATTTGAATAACCTGTGTTGTTTTAAATTATTAAACAAGAAAACGTATTTTATATTTATATATATATATATATATATATATATATATATATATATATATATATATATATATATATATAAAGAACAAAAGTCTAAATACAAATACAAGAATTATAATTGAATTAACAATTCAAAGCTTTTCGTTGGCTAACAGTACCAACATCATCAGGAATATTAAACAATTAAAATTAACATATGTGCAAATTAGATCAAATAAATAGTTATGCCAAATCAATTACAATGTAGTTAAATTTTTTTTTATTTTTCTGCCCTAATATTACAAACACTGAATATATTATCAAATTTCGATTTTACTTGTATTTGTTCATTTATCAACTCATTATTAGTATTATATTTATGTATTTCTAAAGCTTCATAAATATTCATTCTCAGGCCTTTGTTAATTTCTTTTATAAGTATCTGTATTATCTATATTAGGAAATAAGTGATTATTATTAATACAATGACTAGCAAAATTTGATTTATAAATTTCTGGCTTTTTATATGCATTAAAATGTTCTTTATATCTATCTTTAAGTTTTTTCTTAGTTTGTCCTATATAAACTTTATTACAATGATCACATTCTAATTTATATACACGGTTTTTTCATGCATATTATTAATATTATTATTATTCATTATATTTATTAATTTATTATTAGTATTATAGGCGAATTTTATGTTGCTACCTTTAAACAATTTTGTGATATTTTTTACTTCATTACCAAAAAATGTAAATGAAGTCCATATGATATTTTCATCATTATTTTTGTAAATTAGATTATTATTTTGTTTCTTTAAAATATTATAATTAAGTTTATCAACAGTTTTCTTTTTATAGCCATTCTCAATTGCAATTTGATAGATAATGTTTTTCTCTCTTATCTTGTTGTCATTATTCATAGGTATTTTATGTAATCTATATAATAAATTGTATAATGCAGCCATTTTTTGATTATATGGATGATTAGAATTATTAGGTATAATTTGGTTAGTTTGTGTCGGTTTACGATATATGTTAAATTCAAATTCATTAATATGTCTTATAATTGTTATATCTAGAAAGTTGATTTTATTTTTCTCCATTTCATAAGTAAAATTAATATTTTTATTTATCATATTTATTTTATCTAAAATAGTTATTAAGTTTATACCATTATTATTAGATATATATAAACCATCATCTACATATCTAAACCAATAACAGTTTTTATCAAATGTCTGTATAATATCATTTATTTTATCATCTATATATTGTAAAAATATTTCAGATATTATATTCGATAAGGGAGAACCCATGGCAAGACCATCTTCCTGTTTGTAAATTTCATTATTATATGAAAAATAATTTTGATTTAATATTATTTTTAATGTATTTATAATTTCTAATATTAATTTTCTATCTTTTTCATTTTGCTCTAATCTAGATTTTATAATATTGAGAGTCTCTTTTATAGGAATATTTGTGTACATATTTTTTATATCTAATGATATTAATTTTGTTTTATTATCAATATTAATTATTTTTAATTTATCAATAAGGTTAATAGAATTACTTATGGTATGATTATTATTTAGTTTCATTTTATCTTTAAGAATAGATGTTATGATTTTAGATATTTTATAAGAAGGGGCATTCATAAAATTTACTAATGGTCTAATTGGTTTCTCAATTTTGTGTAATTTAATAAGTCCATTCATTATTGGAATTTTTGGATTATCGTTCATATAATTACTAATATTATATTTATTAAATAATTTATAAGAAGATTTTATTAAATTTTTTATTTCATTTTGATATTTCTTTGTAGGATCCTTATATATTTCACTAAATTGATTTTCATTTATATATTTTTCTGTTTTATTTATGTGTTCGTCCTTATCAATAATTACAATAGCATTACTTTTATCAGCTTTTACTATAATTAGATTGTTATTTTGTAGTTTATCTTTTAAATCTTTAACTCCTAAATATGTTTGTCTATGGGTTTTATTAATTTTATTAGTTTTAATTAATTTTTTTATTTCATGAGCTGCTTCGATTCTGGTACTATCTTGTATATTTTCATTTAATTTACTAATGGCTATTTCTGTATCTATTATTATATTATTAATATCTTTATTTATGTTTCTTTTTATGTTGGTTTTATTATTTTCAAGTAGTTTTATTTCGCAATTATTAAATTTAGTATTAGTAAAATTAACAACATTAGGGTGATAGCTATGATATTTAACTTCAGGTATTATTTTCATTTGTTTTTCAAGTTTCAAATTATTTAGTTTTTTTTATATATTATTTATTTTTATAATTCTAATTTTATTTATCATAAAGTTAATTTTATTGTATTTTTCTTCCCATTTTATATTATTCATTGTAGAAGCTAATTTTAAATGTAATTTATATATTTCAGTAGTTAAAATGTTTTGTTTTTTATATAAATTTCTTATTTCATTTTTAACCCATAATTTCTCTGCTTGTTTACAAGTTTTTTTGGCAGTATCACTTTTATTTTTTATTGTAATTTTTCCATATTTTGGAATAATATTGTTTATAATACATTGTTTATTAAAATATATATTACAATTTGTGTTCATTAGTTGAATTTTCCGTTTTTCAACAAATTTAAGTCCTTTGTTAAGGCAGCGTTACAATTATTAACTGATATCATGTCAATATATATATATATATATATATATATAAATTATTATAATAATATGAAATAATAATAATATAATAAATATATTAAATTGTAATATAGTAAAATACCAAAAAATATATAAACAACTTATAAAAATTAAACAAATATGGAACTTAACCTCAAAAAATACATTCACTTTTAATTCACACAAAATACAACCCTGTAAGGTTATAGATATAAATATCGCAGTATGTTTTCTTGTGTATTAATAAAGAACAAAAGTCTAAATACAAATACAAGAATTATAACTGAATTTACAATTCAAAGCTTTTCGTTGGCTAACAGTAGCAACATCATCAGGAATATTAAACAATTAAAATTAACATATGTGCAAATTAGATCAAATATATAGTTATGCCAAATCAATTACAATGTTGTTAAATTTTTTTATTAAACACAAATAGTGTTTAATATATATATATATATATATATATATATATATATATATATATATATATATATATATATATATATATGTACACTAACACATAAAAGGAGAGTGTGAATTAATGGTAGGAATTGAAAAAGAGAGCACAGATGGTAAATTTTGGCAAGTGGGCTTTTGAAGAGCGGGACAGACAAAGAAATTGGAACCGGCCATGTCCTAAATCTTTGACGCAAGTGAGTTCACCGTCCATCTAAGACCGCTGATGTCACTCAACCTGTTTTTAATCAGCCAACTGTCAACATCGCGTCATCCTGTGGGAAATGATCTCGGCCATGCGATGACTGGGAGTTTTACTTAATGGGAGTTACTTAGGTGTAGACGTTCTAATGTTTCGTGAAATTTTAAGAAGTAAACAACACTGTGCTAGCTAAATGTAAGTAATAATAATAAACTACACAAAATTAGAAATCAATTTTCACTTTTTAGTAAACAAAACCGAGCCAATCAATAAAATATAAATATTTAAAGATAATAAGTAAACCTTTTGATAAATAAATTAATAAAGTAATTAAAATTAATAGAGGGTTTATTATATCTGTATAATTAAGTTTGTTATTTACTTACATCTTGCATCCATTACTAATTATATTAATTAAAACAAGTAATATAAAAATTTTAATGCCAATTCCTACTGAGACAAAAAACAATTATTTTATTACTTTTTATTATTTACTTATTTTATAATTACAATTAATATAAATATGTATATACATATGACAGAATCACAATATTAGGTAGCAAAATAGCAAACAATTTTCTATTTTCCTCTTCATACAGTTTATGGTGGTGGACTATTATTTTTGTCTCATACTATTTATTCGATTTCTTTTTTTTCTAGAATTTATGAAGCTGATGGTGGTATATAATTCCTCGTTCTATCCATTATTTCTCCTGTATTGCTCCATTATTATAGGAAAATATCTCTTATAATTTCATATACATCTTCAATTAATATATTTTTAGCTATTAGGATATGGCTGAGTGCCAAAGTGCTGGATTTCAAACATTTAGTCATTCAGTTCGAATTCGATCCGAAATTTATTTAGATTATTCATTGCCTTTCAAACATTACATTAATCAGAAGTTGTAACCTTCTGATGATGGTACTGTGTTAGCGAAATGTACATTGAGATTTTTTAACTGTTTTTTTCTATTCCTTCTATTAGTTCACACTCTCTTTATATATATATAAATATAAAATACGTTTTCTTGTTTATTAATTTAAAACAACATAGGTTATTCAAATACAAGAATTGAATAACCTATGTTGTTTTAATATATATATATATATATATATATATATATATATATATATATATATATATATATATATATATATATATATATATATATTATTGTGATGACGATGGATTCCAGTGTCCCATCAGACCCTACACTTGAGCCAACAAAGTGTTACGAAGACTAAATGACTAGACGATTTCTAAGCAAGGTTGAAAGCAGTATCTGCAACATCTGAATTCAGAGTTAATTTATTTTATTGTGATGACGATGGATTCCAGTGTCCCATCAGACCCTACACTTGAGCCAACAAAGTGTTACGAAGACTAAATGACTAGACGATTCCTAAGCAAGGTTGAAAGCAGTATCTGCAACATCTGAATTCAGAGTTAATTTATTTTATTGTGATGACGATGGATTCCAGTGTCCCATCAGACCCTACACGTGAGCCAACAAAGTGTTACGAAGACTAAATGACTAGACGATTCCTAAGCAAGGTTGAAAGCAGTATCTGCAACATCTGAATGCAGAGTTAATTTATTTTATTGTGATGACGATGGATTCCAGTGTCCCATCAGACCCTACACGTGAGCCAACAAAGTGTTACGAAGACTAAATGACAAGACGATTCCTAAGCAAGGTTGAAAGCAGTATCTGCAACATCTGAATTCAGAGTTAATTTATTTTATTGTGATGACGATGGATTCCAGTGTCCCATCAGACCCTACACTTGAGCCAACAAAGTGTTACGAAGACTAAATGACTAGACGATTCCTAAGCAAGGTTGAAAGCAGTATCTGCAACATCTGAATTCAGAGTTAATTTATTTTATTTTGATGACGATGGATTCCAGTGTCCCATCAGACCCTACACTTGAGCCAACAAAGTGTTACGAAGACTAAATGACTAGACGATTCCTAAGCAAGGTTGAAAGCAGTATCTGCAACATCTGAATTCAGAGTTAATTTATTTTATTGTGATGACGATGGATTCCAGTGTCCCATCAGACCCTACACGTGAGCCAACAAAGTGTTACGAAGACTAAATGACTAGACGATTCCTAAGCAAGGTTGAAAGCAGTATCTGCAACATCTGAATTCAGAGTTAATTTATTTTATTGTGATGACGATGGATTCCAGTGTCCCATCAGACCCTACACTTGAGCCAACAAAGTGTTACGAAGACTAAATGACTAGACGATTCCTAAGCAAGGTTGAAAGCAGTATCTGCAACATCTGAATTCAGAGCTAATTTATTTTATTGTGATGACGATGGATTCCAGTGTCCCATCAGACCCTACACTTGAGCCAACAAAGTGTTACGAAGACTAAATGACTAGACGATTCCTAAGCAAGGTTGAAAGCAGTATCTGCAACATCTGAATTCAGAGTTAATTTATTTTATTGTGATGACGATGGATTCCAGTGTCCCATCAGACCCTACACGTGAGCCAACAAAGTGTTACGAAGACTAAATGACTAGACGATTCCTAAGCAAGGTTGAAAGCAGTATCTGCAACATCTGAATTCAGAGTTAATTTATTTTATTGTGATGACGATGGATTCCAGTGTCCCATCAGACCCTACACTTGAGCCAACAAAGTGTTACGAAGACTAAATGACTAGACGATTCCTAAGCAAGGTTGAAAGCAGTATCTGCAACATCTGAATTCAGAGTTAATTTATTTTATTGTGATGACGATGGATTCCAGTGTCCCATCAGACCCTACACTTGAGCCAACAAAGTGTTACGAAGACTAAATGACAAGACGATTCCTAAGCAAGGTTGAAAGCAGTATCTGCAACATCTGAATTCAGAGTTAATTTATTTTATTGTGATGACGATGGATTCCAGTGTCCCATCAGACCCTACACTTGAGCCAACAAAGTGTTACGAAGACTAAATGACTAGACGATTCCTAAGCAAGGTTGAAAGCAGTATCTGCAACATCTGAATTCAGAGTTAATTTATTTTATTGTGATGACGATGGATTCCAGTGTCCCATCAGACCCTACACTTGAGCCAACAAAGTGTTACGAAGACTAAATGACTAGACGATTCCTAAGCAAGGTTGAAAGCAGTATCTGCAACATCTGAATTCAGAGTTAATTTATTTTTTTGTGATGACGATGGATTCCAGTGTCCCATCAGACCCTACACTTGAGCCAACAAAGTATTACGAAGACTAAATGACAAGACGATTCCTAAGCAAGGTTGAAAGCAGTATCTGCAACATCTGAATTCAGAGTTAATTTATTTTATTGTGATGACGATGGATTCCAGTGTCCCATCAGACCCTACACTTGAGCCAACAAAGTGTTACGAAGACTAAATGACTAGACGATTCCTAAGCAAGGTTGAAAGCAGTATCTGCAACATCTGAATTCAGAGCTAATTTATTTTATTGTGATGACGATGGATTCCAGTGTCCCATCAGACCCTACACTTGAGCCAACAAAGTGTTACGAAGACTAAATGACTAGACGATTCCTAAGCAAGGTTGAAAGCAGTATCTGCAACATCTGAATTCAGAGTTAATTTATTTTATTGTGATGACGATGGATTCCAGTGTCCCATCAGACCCTACACGTGAGCCAACAAAGTGTTACGAAGACTAAATGACTAGACGATTCCTAAGCAAGGTTGAAAGCAGTATCTGCAACATCTGAATTCAGAGTTAATTTATTTTATTGTGATGACGATGGATTCCAGTGTCCCATCAGACCCTACACTTGAGCCAACAAAGTGTTACGAAGACTAAATGACTAGACGATTCCTAAGCAAGGTTGAAAGCAGTATCTGCAACATCTGAATTCAGAGCTAATTTATTTTATTGTGATGACGATGGATTCCAGTGTCCCATCAGACCCTACACTTGAGCCAACAAAGTGTTACGAAGACTAAATGACTAGACGATTCCTAAGCAAGGTTGAAAGCAGTATCTGCAACATCTGAATTCAGAGTTAATTTATTTTATTGTGATGACGATGGATTCCAGTGTCCCATCAGACCCTACACGTGAGCCAACAAAGTGTTACGAAGACTAAATGACTAGACGATTCCTAAGCAAGGTTGAAAGCAGTATCTGCAACATCTGAATTCAGAGTTAATTTATTTTATTGTGATGACGATGGATTCCAGTGTCCCATCAGACCCTACACTTGAGCCAACAAAGTGTTACGAAGACTAAATGACTAGACGATTCCTAAGCAAGGTTGAAAGCAGTATCTGCAACATCTGAATTCAGAGTTAATTTATTTTATTGTGATGACGATGGATTCCAGTGTCCCATCAGACCCTACACTTGAGCCAACAAAGTGTTACGAAGACTAAATGACAAGACGATTCCTAAGCAAGGTTGAAAGCAGTATCTGCAACATCTGAATTCAGAGTTAATTTATTTTATTGTGATGACGATGGATTCCAGTGTCCCATCAGACCCTACACTTGAGCCAACAAAGTGTTACGAAGACTAAATGACTAGACGATTCCTAAGCAAGGTTGAAAGCAGTATCTGCAACATCTGAATTCAGAGTTAATTTATTTTATTGTGATGACGATGGATTCCAGTGTCCCATCAGACCCTACACTTGAGCCAACAAAGTGTTACGAAGACTAAATGACTAGACGATTCCTAAGCAAGGTTGAAAGCAGTATCTGCAACATCTGAATTCAGAGTTAATTTATTTTTTTGTGATGACGATGGATTCCAGTGTCCCATCAGACCCTACACTTGAGCCAACAAAGTATTACGAAGACTAAATGACAAGACGATTCCTAAGCAAGGTTGAAAGCAGTATCTGCAACATCTGAATTCAGAGTTAATTTATTTTATTGTGATGACGATGGATTCCAGTGTCCCATCAGACCCTACACTTGAGCCAACAAAGTGTTACGAAGACTAAATGACAAGACGATTCCTAAGCAAGGTTGAAAGCAGTATCTGCAACATCTGAATTCAGAGTTAATTTATTTTATTGTGATGACGATGGATTCCAGTGTCCCATCAGACCCTACACTTGAGCCAACAAAGTGTTACGAAGACTAAATGACTAGACGATTCCTAAGCAAGGTTGAAAGCAGTATCTGCAACATCTGAATTCAGAGTTAATTTATTTTATTGTGATGACGATGGATTCCAGTGTCCCATCAGACCCTACACGTGAGCCAACAAAGTGTTACGAAGACTAAATGACTAGACGATTCCTAAGCAAGGTTGAAAGCAGTATCTG
>JBAIZL010000010.1:29145036-29172536 GCA_036971475.1 Prosapia bicincta | reverse complement strand
GTACTTTGTCCTTATTGTATAAGAAGCTATAATAGGTGGACATCTCTTTAGGGTCTTGGTACATAGAAAGCCTTCTTCAGTACGCGACTGTGACCACTGACCCATAAATGTTCCACTTTCCAGTATCAATGGATCACTATGGCTTTTCCTAGTTTACCTACTCCCATCTAGCTTCCTCAAAGTACTTTGTCCTTATTGTATAAGAAGCTATAATAGGTGGACATCTCTTTAGGGTCTTGGTACATAGAAAGCCTTCTTCAGTACGCGACTGTGACCACTGACCCATAAATGTTCCCCTTTCCAGTATCAATGGATCACTATGGCTTTTCCTAGTTTACCTACTCCCATCTAGCTTTCTCATAGTACTTTGTCCTTATTGTATAAGAAGCTATAATAGGTGGACATCTCTTTAGGGTCTTGGTACATAGAAAGCCTTCTTCAGTACGCGACTGTGACCACTGACCCATAAATGTTCCACTTTCCAGTATCAATGGACCACTATGGCTTTTCCTAGTTTACCTACTCCCATCTAGCTTCCTCAAAGTACTTTGTCCTTATTGTATAAGAAGCTATAATAGGTGGACATCTCTTTAGGGTCTTGGTACATAGAAAGCCTTCTTCAGTACGCGACTGTGACCACTGACCCATAAATGTTCCACTTTCCAGTATCAATGGATCACTATGGCTTTTCCTAGTTTACCTACTCCCATCTAGCTTCCTCAAAGTACTTTGTCCTTATTGTATAAGAAGCTATAATAGGTGGACATCTCTTTAGGGTCTTGGTACATAGAAAGCCTTCTTCAGTACGCGACTGTGACCACTGACCCATAAATGTTCCACTTTCCAGTATCAATGGATCACTATGGCTTTTCCTAGTTTACCTACTCCCATCTAGCTTCCTCAAAGTACTTTGTCCTTATTGTATAAGAAGCTATAATAGGTGGACATCTCTTTAGGGTCTTGGTACATAGAAAGCCTTCTTCAGTACGCGACTGTGACCACTGACCCATAAATGTTCCACTTTCCAGTATCAATGGATCACTATGGCTTTTCCTAGTTTACCTACTCCCATCTAGCTTCCTCAAAGTACTTTGTCCTTATTGTATAAGAAGCTATAATAGGTGGACATCTCTTTAGGGTCTTGGTACATAGAAAGCCTTCTTCAGTACGCGACTGTGTCCACTGTACCATAAATGTTCCACTTTCCAGTATCAATGGATCACTATGGCTTTTCCTAGTTTACCTACTCCCACCTAGCTTTCTCATAGTACTTTGTCCTTATTGTATAAGAAGCTATAATAGGTGGACATCTCTTTAGGGTCTTGGTACATAGAAAGCCTTCTTCAGTACGCGACTGTGACCACTGACCCATAAATGTTCCACTTTCCAGTATCAATGGATCACTATGGCTTTTCCTAGTTTACCTACTCCCATCTAGCTTCCTCAAAGTACTTTGTCCTTATTGTATAAGAAGCTATAATAGGTGGACATCTCTTTAGGGTCTTGGTACATAGAAAGCCTTCTTCAGTACGCGACTGTGACCACTGACCCATAAATGTTCCACTTTCCAGTATCAATGGATCACTATGGCTTTTCCTAGTTTACCTACTCCCATCTAGCTTCCTCAAAGTACTTTGTCCTTATTGTATAAGAAGCTATAATAGGTGGACATCTCTTTAGGGTCTTGGTACATAGAAAGCCTTCTTCAGTACGCAACTGTGACCACTGACCCATAAATGTTCCACTTTCCAGTATCAATGGATCACTATGGCTTTTCCTAGTTTACCTACTCCCATCTAGCTTCCTCAAAGTACTTTGTCCTTATTGTATAAGAAGCTATAATAGGTGGACATCTCTTTAGGGTCTTGGTACATAGAAAGCCTTCTTCAGTACGCGACTGTGACCACTGACCCATAAATGTTCCACTTTCCAGTATCAATGGATCACTATGGCTTTTCCTAGTTTACCTACTCCCATCTAGCTTCCTCAAAGTACTTTGTCCTTATTGTATAAGAAGCTATAATAGGTGGACATCTCTTTAGGGTCTTGGTACATAGAAAGCCTTCTTCAGTACGCGACTGTGACCACTGACCCATAAATGTTCCCCTTTCCAGTATCAATGGATCACTATGGCTTTTCCTAGTTTACCTACTCCCATCTAGCTTTCTCATAGTACTTTGTCCTTATTGTATAAGAAGCTATAATAGGTGGACATCTCTTTAGGGTCTTGGTACATAGAAAGCCTTCTTCAGTACGCGACTGTGACCACTGACCCATAAATGTTCCACTTTCCAGTATCAATGGACCACTATGGCTTTTCCTAGTTTACCTACTCCCATCTAGCTTCCTCAAAGTACTTTGTCCTTATTGTATAAGAAGCTATAATAGGTGGACATCTCTTTAGGGTCTTGGTACATAGAAAGCCTTCTTCAGTACGCGACTGTGACCACTGACCCATAAATGTTCCACTTTCCAGTATCAATGGATCACTATGGCTTTTCCTAGTTTACCTACTCCCATCTAGCTTCCTCAAAGTACTTTGTCCTTATTGTATAAGAAGCTATAATAGGTGGACATCTCTTTAGGGTCTTGGTACATAGAAAGCCTTCTTCAGTACGCGACTGTGACCACTGACCCATAAATGTTCCACTTTCCAGTATCAATGGATCACTATGGCTTTTCCTAGTTTACCTACTCCCATCTAGCTTCCTCAAAGTACTTTGTCCTTATTGTATAAGAAGCTATAATAGGTGGACATCTCTTTAGGGTCTTGGTACATAGAAAGCCTTCTTCAGTACGCGACTGTGACCACTGACCCATAAATGTTCCACTTTCCAGTATCAATGGATCACTATGGCTTTTCCTAGTTTACCTACTCCCATCTAGCTTCCTCAAAGTACTTTGTCCTTATTGTATAAGAAGCTATAATAGGTGGACATCTCTTTAGGGTCTTGGTACATAGAAAGCCTTCTTCAGTACGCGACTGTGACCACTGACCCATAAATGTTCCACTTTCCAGTATCAATGGATCACTATGGCTTTTCCTAGTTTACCTACTCCCATCTAGCTTCCTCAAAGTACTTTGTCCTTATTGTATAAGAAGCTATAATAGGTGGACATCTCTTTAGGGTCTTGGTACATAGAAAGCCTTCTTCAGTACGCGACTGTGACCACTGACCCATAAATGTTCCCCTTTCCAGTATCAATGGATCACTATGGCTTTTCCTAGTTTACCTACTCCCATCTAGCTTTCTCATAGTACTTTGTCCTTATTGTATAAGAAGCTATAATAGGTGGACATCTCTTTAGGGTCTTGGTACATAGAAAGCCTTCTTCAGTACGCGACTGTGACCACTGACCCATAAATGTTCCACTTTCCAGTACCAATGGACCACTATGGCTTTTCCTAGTTTACCTACTCCCATCTAGCTTCCTCAAAGTACTTTGTCCTTATTGTATAAGAAGCTATAATAGGTGGACATCTCTTTAGGGTCTTGGTACATAGAAAGCCTTCTTCAGTACGCGGCTGTGTCCACTGTACCATAAATGTTCCCCTTTCCAGTATCAATGGATCACTATGGCTTTTCCTAGTTTACCTACTCCCATCTAGCTTCCTCAAAGTACTTTGTCCTTATTGTATAAGAAGCTATAATAGGTGGACATCTCTTTAGGGTCTTGGTACATAGAAAGTTTTCTTCAGTACGCGACTGTGACCACTGACCCATAAATGTTCCACTTTCCAGTATCCATGGATCACTATGGCTTTTCCTAGTTTACCTACTCCCATCTAGCTTCCTCAAAGTACTTTGTCCTTATTGTATAAGAAGCTATAATAGGTGGACATCTCTTTAGGGTCTTGGTACATAGAAAGTTTTCTTCAGTACGCGACTGTGACCACTGACCCATAAATGTTCCACTTTCCAGTATCAATGGATCACTATGGCTTTTCCTAGTTTACCTACTCCCATCTAGCTTCCTCAAAGTACTTTGTCCTTATTGTATAAGAAGCTATAATAGGTGGACACCTCTTTAGGGTCTTGGTACATAGAAAGTTTTCTTCAGTACGCGACTGTGACCACTGACCCATAAATGTTCCACTTTCCAGTATCAATGGATCACTATGGCTTTTCCTAGTTTACCTACTCCCATCTAGCTTCCTCATAGTACTTTGTCCTTATTGTATAAGAAGTTATAATAGGTGGACATCTCTGTAGGGTCTTGGTACATAGAAAGACTTCTTCAGTACGCGACTGTGTCCACTGTACCATAAATGTTCCCCTTTCCAGTATCAATGGATCACTATGGCTTTTCCTATTTTACCTACTCCCACATAGCTTCCTCAAAGTACTTTGTCCTTATTGTATAAGAGGCTATAACAGGTGGACATCTCTTTAGGGTCTTGGTACATAGAAAGACTTCTTCAGTACGCGACTGTGTCCACTGTACCATAAATGTTCCCCTTTCCAGTATCAATGGATCACAATGGCTTTTCCTATTTTACCTACTCCCACCAAGCTTTCGCATAGTACTTTGTCCTTATTGTATAAGAGGCTATAATAGGTGGACATCTCTGTAGGGTCTTGGTACATAGAAAGACTTCTTCAGTACGCGACTGTGTCCACTGTACCATAAATATTCCCCTTTCCAGTATCAATGGATCACTATGGCTTTTCCTATTTTACCTACTCCCACCAAGCTTTCGCATAGTACTTTGTCCTTATTGTATAAGAGGCTATAATAGGTGGACATCTCTGTAGGGTCTTGGTACATAGAAAGCCTTGTTCAGTACGCGACTGTGTCCACTGTACCATAAATGTTCTCCTTTCCAGTATCAATGGACCACTATGGCTTTTCCTAGTTTTCCTACTCCCATCTAGCTTCCTCAAAGTACTTTGTCCTTATTGTATAAGAAGCTATAATAGGTGGACATCTCTTTAGGGTCTTGGTACATAGAAAGCCTTCTTCAGTACGCGACTGTGACCACTGACCCATAAATGTTCCACTTTCCAGTATCAATGGATCACTATGGCTTTTCCTAGTTTACCTACTCCCATCTAGCTTCCTCAAAGTACTTTGTCCTTATTGTATAAGAAGCTATAATAGGTGGACATCTCTTTAGGGTCTTGGTACATAGAAAGCCTTCTTCAGTACGCGACTGTGACCACTGACCCATAAATGTTCCACTTTCCAGTATCAATGGATCACTATGGCTTTTCCTAGTTTACCTACTCCCATCTAGCTTCCTCAAAGTACTTTGTCCTTATTGTATAAGAAGCTATAATAGGTGGACATCTCTTTAGGGTCTTGGTACATAGAAAGCCTTCTTCAGTACGCGACTGTGACCACCGACCCATAAATGTTCCCCTTTCCAGTATCAATGGATCACTATGGCTTTTCCTAGTTTACCTACTCCCATCTAGCTTTCTCATAGTACTTTGTCCTTATTGTATAAGAAGCTATAATAGGTGGACATCTCTTTAGGGTCTTGGTACATAGAAAGCCTTCTTCAGTACGCGACTGTGACCACTGACCCATAAATGTTCCACTTTCCAGTATCAATGGACCACTATGGCTTTTCCTAGTTTACCTACTCCCATCTAGCTTCCTCAAAGTACTTTGTCCTTATTGTATAAGAAGCTATAATAGGTGGACATCTCTTTAGGGTCTTGGTACATAGAAAGCCTTCTTCAGTACGCGGCTGTGTCCACTGTACCATAAATGTTCCCCTTTCCAGTATCAATGGATCACTATGGCTTTTCCTAGTTTACCTACTCCCATCTAGCTTCCTCAAAGTACTTTGTCCTTATTGTATAAGAAGCTATAATAGGTGGACATCTCTTTAGGGTCTTGGTACATAGAAAGTTTTCTTCAGTACGCGACTGTGACCACTGACCCATAAATGTTCCACTTTCCAGTATCCATGGATCACTATGGCTTTTCCTAGTTTACCTACTCCCATCTAGCTTCCTCAAAGTACTTTGTCCTTATTGTATAAGAAGCTATAATAGGTGGACATCTCTTTAGGGTCTTGGTACATAGAAAGTTTTCTTCAGTACGCGACTGTGACCACTGACCCATAAATGTTCCACTTTCCAGTATCAATGGATCACTATGGCTTTTCCTAGTTTACCTACTCCCATCTAGCTTCCTCAAAGTACTTTGTCCTTATTGTATAAGAAGCTATAATAGGTGGACATCTCTTTAGGGTCTTGGTACATAGAAAGTTTTCTTCAGTACGCGACTGTGACCACTGACCCATAAATGTTCCACTTTCCAGTATCAATGGATCACTATGGCTTTTCCTAGTTTACCTACTCCCATCTAGCTTCCTCATAGTACTTTGTCCTTATTGTATAAGAAGCTATAATAGGTGGACATCTCTGTAGGGTCTTGGTACATAGAAAGACTTCTTCAGTACGCGACTGTGTCCACTGTACCATAAATGTTCCCCTTTCCAGTATCAATGGATCACTATGGCTTTTCCTATTTTACCTACTCCCACATAGCTTCCTCAAAGTACTTTGTCCTTATTGTATAAGAGGCTATAACAGGTGGACATCTCTTTAGGGTCTTGGTACATAGAAAGACTTCTTCAGTACGCGACTGTGTCCACTGTACCATAAATGTTCCCCTTTCCAGTATCAATGGATCACTATGGCTTTTCCTATTTTACCTACTCCCACCAAGCTTTCGCATAGTACTTTGTCCTTATTGTATAAGAGGCTATAATAGGTGGACATCTCTGTAGGGTCTTGGTACATAGAAAGACTTCTTCAGTACGCGACTGTGTCCACTGTACCATAAATGTTCCCCTTTCCAGTATCAATGGATCACTATGGCTTTTCCTATTTTACCTACTCCCACCAAGCTTTCGCATAGTACTTTGTCCTTATTGTATAAGAGGCTATAATAGGTGGACATCTCTGTAGGGTCTTGGTACATAGAAAGACTTCTTCAGTACGCGACTGTGTCCACTGTACCATAAATGTTCCCCTTTCCAGTATCAATGGATCACTATGGCTTTTCCTATTTTACCTACTCCCACCAAGCTTTCGCATAGTACTTTGTCCTTATTGTATAAGAGGCTATAATAGGTGGACATCTCTGTAGGGTCTTGGTACATAGAAAGACTTCTTCAGTACGCGACTGTGTCCACTGACCCATAAATGTTCCACTTTCCAGTATCAATGGATCACTATGGCTTTTCCTAGTTTACCTACTCCCATCTAGCTTCCTCAAAGTACTTTGTCCTTATTGTATAAGAAGCTATAATAGGTGGACATCTCTTTAGGGTCTTGGTACATAGAAAGTTTTCTTCAGTACGCGACTGTGACCACTGACCCATAAATGTTCCACTTTCCAGTATCAATGGATCACTATGGCTTTTCCTAGTTTACCTACTCCCATCTAGCTTCCTCAAAGTACTTTGTCCTTATTGTATAAGAAGCTATAATAGGTGGACATCTCTTTAGGGTCTTGGTACATAGAAAGCCTTGTTCAGTACGCGACTGTGTCCACTGTACCATAAATGTTCTCCTTTCCAGTATCAATGGACCACTATGGCTTTTCCTAGTTTACCTACTCCCATCTAGCTTCCTCAAAGTACTTTGTCCTTATTGTATAAGAAGCTATAATAGGTGGACATCTCTGTAGGGTCTTGGTACATAGAAAGCCTTGTTCAGTACGCGACTGTGTCCACTGTACCATAAATGTTCTCCTTTCCAGTATCAATGGACCACTATGGCTTTTCCTAGTTTACCTACTCCCATCTAGCTTCCTCAAAGTACTTTGTCCTTATTGTATAAGAAGCTATAATAGTTGGACATCTCTTTAGGGTCTTGGTACATAGAAAGCCTTCTTCAGTACGCGACTGTGACCACTGACCCATAAATGTTCCACTTTCCAGTATCAATGGATCACTATGACTTTTCCTAGTTTACCTACTCCCATCTAGCTTCCTCAAAGTACTTTGTCCTTATTGTATAAGAAGCTATAATAGGTGGACATCTCTTTAGGGTCTTGGTACATAGAAAGTTTTCTTCAGTACGCGACTGTGTCCACTGTACCATAAATGTTCCACTTTCCAGTATCAATGGATCACTATGGCTTTTCCTAGTTTACCTACTCCCATCTAGCTTCCTCAAAGTACTTTGTCCTTATTGTATAAGAAGCTATAATAGGTGGACATCTCTTTAGGGTCTTGGTACATAGAAAGTTTTCTTCAGTACGCGACTGTGTCCACTGTACCATAAATGTTCCACTTTCCAGTATCCATGGATCACTATGGCTTTTCCTAGTTTACCTACTCCCATCTAGCTTCCTCAAAGTACTTTGTCCTTATTGTATAAGAAGCTATAATAGGTGGACATCTCTTTAGGGTCTTGGTACATAGAAAGTTTTCTTCAGTACGCGACTGTGTCCACTGTACCATAAATGTTCCACTTTCCAGTATCCATGGATCACTATGGCTTTTCCTAGTTTACCTACTCCCATCTAGCTTCCTCAAAGTACTTTGTCCTTATTGTATAAGAAGCTATAATAGGTGGACATCTCTTTAGGGTCTTGGTACATAGGAAGTTTTCTTCAGTACGCGACTGTGTCCACTGTACCATAAATGTTCCACTTTCCAGTATCCATGGATCACTATGGCTTTTCCTATTTTACCTACTCCCACCAAGCTTTCGCATAGTACTTTGTCCTTATTGTATAAGAGGCTATAATAGGTGGACATCTCTTTAGGGTCTTGGTACATAGAAAGTTTTCTTCAGTACGCGACTGTGTCCACTGTACCATAAATGTTCCACTTTCCAGTATCCATGGATCACTATGGCTTTTCCTATTTTACCTACTCCCACCTAGCTTCCTCAAAGTACTTTGTCCTTATTGTATAAGAAGCTATAATAGGTGGACATCTCTTTAGGGTCTTGGTACATAGAAAGTTTTCTTCAGTACGCGACTGTGTCCACTGTACCATAAATGTTCCACTTTCCAGTATCCATGGATCACTATGGCTTTTCCTAGTTTACCTACTCCCATCTAGCTTCCTCAAAGTACTTTGTCCTTATTGTATAAGAAGCTATAATAGGTGGACATCTCTTTAGGGTCTTGGTACATAGAAAGTTTTCTTCAGTACGCGACTGTGTCCACTGTACCATAAATGTTCCACTTTCCAGTATCCATGGATCACTATGGCTTTTCCTATTTTACCTACTCCCACCAAGCTTTCGCATAGTACTTTGTCCTTATTGTATAAGAGGCTATAATAGGTGGACATCTCTTTAGGGTCTTGGTACATAGAAAGTTTTCTTCAGTACGCGACTGTGTCCACTGTACCATAAATGTTCCACTTTCCAGTATCCATGGATCACTATGGCTTTTCCTATTTTACCTACTCCCACCTAGCTTCCTCATAGTACTTTGTCCTTATTGTATAAGAAGCTATAACAGGGGGACATCTCTTTAGGGTCTTGGTACATAGAAATCCTTCTTCAGTACGCGACTGTGTCCACTGTACCATAAATGTTCCACTTTCCAGTATCCATGGATCACTATGGCTTTTCCTATTTTACCTACTCCCACCAAGCTTTCGCATAGTACTTTGTCCTTATTGTATAAGAGGCTATAATAGGTGGACATCTCTTTAGGGTCTTGGTACATAGAAAGTTTTCTTCAGTACGCGACTGTGTCCACTGTACCATAAATGTTCCACTTTCCAGTATCCATGGATCACTATGGCTTTTCCTATTTTACCTACTCCCACCTAGCTTCCTCAAAGTACTTTGTCCTTATTGTATAAGAAGCTATAATAGGTGGACATCTCTTTAGGGTCTTGGTACATAGAAAGTTTTCTTCAGTACGCGACTGTGTCCACTGTACCATAAATGTTCCACTTTCCAGTATCCATGGATCACTATGGCTTTTCCTATTTTACCTACTCCCACCTAGCTTCCTCAAAGTACTTTGTCCTTATTGTATAAGAAGCTATAATAGGTGGACATCTCTTTAGGGTCTTGGTACATAGAAAGTTTTCTTCAGTACGCGACTGTGTCCACTGTACCATAAATGTTCCACTTTCCAGTATCCATGGATCACTATGGCTTTTCCTAGTTTACCTACTCCCATCTAGCTTCCTCATAGTACTTTGTCCTTATTGTATAAGAAGCTATAATAGGTGGACATCTCTGTAGGGTCTTGGTACATAGAAAGACTTCTTCAGTACGCGACTGTGTCCACTGTACCATAAATGTTCCACTTTCCAGTATCCATGGATCACTATGGCTTTTCCTAGTTTACCTACTCCCATCTAGCTTCCTCAAAGTACTTTGTCCTTATTGTATAAGAAGCTATAATAGGTGGACATCTCTTTAGGGTCTTGGTACATAGAAAGCCTTCTTCAGTACGCGACTGTGTCCACTGTACCATAAATGTTCCACTTTCCAGTATCAATGGATCACTATGGCTTTTCCTAGTTTACCTACTCCCATCTAGCTTCCTCAAAGTACTTTGTCCTTATTGTATAAGAAGCTATAATAGGTGGACATCTCTTTAGGGTCTTGGTACATAGAAAGCCTTCTTCAGTACGCGACTGTGTCCACTGTACCATAAATGTTCCACTTTCCAGTATCAATGGATCACTATGGCTTTTCCTAGTTTACCTACTCCCACCTAGCTTCCTCAAAGTACTTTGTCCTTATTGTATAAGAAGCTATAATAGGTGGACATCTCTTTAGGGTCTTGGTACATAGAAAGTTTTCTTCAGTACGCGACTGTGTCCACTGTACCATAAATGTTCCACTTTCCAGTATCCATGGATCACTATGGCTTTTCCTAGTTTACCTACTCCCATCTAGCTTCCTCAAAGTACTTTGTCCTTATTGTATAAGAAGCTATAATAGGTGGACATCTCTTTAGGGTCTTGGTACATAGAAAGCCTTCTTCAGTACGCGACTGTGTCCACTGTACCATAAATGTTCCACTTTCCAGTATCAATGGATCACTATGGCTTTTCCTAGTTTACCTACTCCCATCTAGCTTCCTCATAGTACTTTGTCCTTATTGTATAAGAGGCTATAACAGGTGGACATCTCTGTAGAGTCTTGGTACATAGAAAGCCTTCTTCAGTACGCGACTGTGTCCACTGTACCATAAATGTTCCCCTTTCCAGTATCAATGGATCACTATGGCTTTTCCTAGTTTACCTACTCCCACCTAGCTTCCTCAAAGTACTTTGTCCTTATTGTATAAGAAGCTATAATAGGTGGACATCTCTGTAGAGTCTTGGTACATAGAAAGCCTTCTTCAGTACGCGACTGTGTCCACTGTACCATAAATGTTCCCCTTTCCAGTATCAATGGATCACTATGGCTTTTCCTAGTTTACCTACTCCCACCTAGCTTCCTCAAAGTACTTTGTCCTTATTGTATAAGAAGCTATAACAGGTGGACATCTCTGTAGGGTCTTGGTACATAGAAAGCCTTCTTCAGTACGCGACTGTGTCCACTGTACCATAAATGTTCCACTTTCCAGTATCAATGGATCACTATGGCTTTTCCTAGTTTACCTACTCCCATCTAGCTTCCTCATAGTACTTTGTCCTTATTGTATAAGAGGCTATAACAGGTGGACATCTCTGTAGAGTCTTGGTACATAGAAAGCCTTCTTCAGTACGCGACTGTGTCCACTGTACCATAAATGTTCCCCTTTCCAGTATCAATGGATCACTATGGCTTTTCCTAGTTTACCTACTCCCACCTAGCTTCCTCAAAGTACTTTGTCCTTATTGTATAAGAAGCTATAATAGGTGGACATCTCTGTAGAGTCTTGGTACATAGAAAGCCTTCTTCAGTACGCGACTGTGTCCACTGTACCATAAATGTTCCCCTTTCCAGTATCAATGGATCACTATGGCTTTTCCTAGTTTACCTACTCCCACCTAGCTTTCTCATAGTACTTTGTCCTTATTGTATAAGAAGCTATAATAGGTGGACATCTCTTTAGGGTCTTGGTACATAGAAAGCCTGTTTCAGAGAATCGACCCTCCCCAGGCGATGACATAATTTCCTCTACTGCCAAACCCAGGATACCAATCTGTCCTTTCCTGATTCTATTTAATGTTCTTCTTACAAGATAGTATAATTGGTAGACACGTGTTAAGGTCCCGAAGCCTACTTAAGAAAGCGACCCTGTACTCGTCGTACCATGATGCACAGAAAACGACTGATTTTTACAGAAATATGTCTATTTTAGTACTGTTTACCAAAGTTGAAGATTTTAAATTTTCACAAGACAATTATGGTAGCCAACTGTAAAAGCTGTTGTCTGGTAAATCTTAGGATTTAATAACATGATTTGGTCAATGTAAGCAAGACGTGGGTTTTTTTGTTTTGTTTTTACCATTTCGGTTTGAGAGATGCTACATTTTACCAGCATGGAGCCAAGGCCTATTCCAAGGGTCAGTAATTTCATGTACAGTGTTCAGCCTCATGGTAAATGTCGTCATAGATACCATGCGTGCCATACCTATGGCCCAGCAGCGGGAATAAAATCATGAGTATTGCGGATTGGTTGGGTAACATTTACTGACGTAAAACCTAAGATTTGCCGAATGTTTGATATTAAACGCTCGAAATGAACGACGACCTTAAGAGAGTTTCAACGTTCAACGTTAAGTCTAATGGAAAAAATTAGGGTTTACAAATATATGGCTTTTACACTAGTCTAATACTTATTGAAAGTATATATGGTTAAATAATAGAAAACTAAAAGGCAGGGAGAGAGAGAGAGAGGGGAGAGAAGACGTAAAGTATGGAAATAACCTGCGCAGCTGGCACAGGCGGCCGTACGCATCGAGCAATGATGTCATGAACAGGTGTGCCACAAATCATTCACCTTTGCATTAATTAACCAAACTACAGTTACAATAATGTTTTCATCGAATCACGGCGCACAGCAGCCGGCTTGATTAATCTTCGCCGTTTATCGAACCGTCAGCTGTGGTTTTAATAAACGGTTTCCAAAAACACAATGCACTCAGAAAGGATGCCTTATAATGTGAGAGCTGTTTAAATCTATAGTTGCCAACGTGACAAGACGGTCTTTTTAAAACTTTTATTGGCAACATTGCTAGGTTAGGTTTAAGGATTAGATTTACTTCTGTTCATAGTTTACTCAGTGCTTATTACAATATATTATCACAAAGGTTTAGATTGAATCACAATATAATTTAACATTGAAAATTCAGCTTTTCCATTATTGAAAAATATTTGCAATAATAGCTATAGGACTAAGATAAATCTATTTTAATATTGTAAATAGGTAATTTTATTATAATGGTGATTTTAAAATATCGTAATTTTGTTAAAATAAAAGCCCCTGAAGAGGACATTGTTTAGATGTCGAAACGTTGGGCAGTGACGTTATATTTCTCTGTGATTCGATCGAAACCTTTCTACTAGTCATTAATTATAACTGTTGTTAAAATAAAAGCCCCTGAAGAGGACATTGTTTAGATGTCGAAACGTTGGGCAGTGACGTTATATTTCTCTGTGATTCGATCGAAACCTTTCTACTAGTCATTAATTATAACTGTTGTTAAAATAAAAGCCCCTGAAGAGGACATTGTTTAGATGTCGAAACGTTGGGCAGTGACGTTATATTTCTCTGTGATTCGATCGAAACCTTTCTACTAGTCATTAATTATAACTGTTGTTAAAATAAAAGCCCCTGAAGAGGACATTGTTTAGATGTCGAAACGTTGGGCAGTGACGTTATATTTCTCTGTGATTCGATCGAAACCTTTCTACTAGTCATTAATTATAACTGTTGTTAAAATAAAAGCCCCTGAAGAGGACATTGTTTAGATGTCGAAACGTTGGGCAGTGACGTTATATTTCTCTGTGATTCGATCGAAACCTTTCTACTAGTCATTAATTATAACTGTTGTTAAAATAAAAGCCCCTGAAGAGGACATTGTTTAGATGTCGAAACGTTGGGCAGTGATGTTATATTTCTCTGTGATTCGATCGAAACCTTTCTACTAGTCATTAATTATAACTGTTGTTAAAATAAAAGCCCCTGAAGAGGACATTGTTTAGATGTCGAAACGTTGGGCAGTGACGTTATATTTCTCTGTGATTCGATCGAAACCTTTCTACTAGTCATTAATTATAACTGTTGTTAAAATAAAAGCCCCTGAAGAGGACATTGTTTAGATGTCGAAACGTTGGGCAGTGACGTTATATTTCTCTGTGATTCGATCGAAACCTTTCTACTAGTCATTAATTATAACTGTTGTTAAAATAAAAGCCCCTGAAGAGGACATTGTTTAGATGTCGAAACGTTGGGCAGTGACGTTATATTTCTCTGTGATTCGATCGAAACCTTTCTACTAGTCATTAATTATAACTGTTGTTAAAATAAAAGCCCCTGAAGAGGACATTGTTTAGATGTCGAAACGTTGGGCAGTGACGTTATATTTCTCTGTGATTCGATCGAAACCTTTCTACTAGTCATTAATTATAACTGTTGTTAAAATAAAAGTCCCTGAAGAGGACATTGTTTAGATGTCGAAACGTTGGGCAGTGACGTTATATTTCTCTGTGATTCGATCGAAACCTTTCTACTAGTCATTAATTATAACTGTTGTTAAAATAAAAGTCCCTGAAGAGGACATTGTTTAGATGTCGAAACGTTGGGCAGTGACGTTATATTTCTCTGTGATTCGATCGAAACCTTTCTACTAGTCATTAATTATAACTGTTGTTAAAATAAAAGCCCCTGAAGAGGACATTGTTTAGATGTCGAAACGTTGGGCAGTGACGTTATATTTCTCTGTGATTCGATCGAAACCTTTCTACTAGTCATTAATTATAACTGTTGTTAAAATAAAAGCCCCTGAAGAGGACATTGTTTAGATGTCGAAACGTTGGGCAGTGACATTATATTTCTCTGTGATTCGATCGAAACCTTTCTACTAGTCATTAATTATAACTGTTGTTAAAATAAAAGTCCCTGAAGAGGACATTGTTTAGATGTCGAAACGTTGGGCAGTGACGTTATATTTCTCTGTGATTCGATCGAAACCTTTCTACTAGTCATTAATTATAACTGTTGTTAAAATAAAAGTCCCTGAAGAGGACATTGTTTAGATGTCGAAACGTTGGGCAGTGACGTTATATTTCTCTGTGATTCGATCGAAACCTTTCTACTAGTCATTAATTATAACTGTTGTTAAAATAAAAGCCCCTGAAGAGGACATTGTTTAGATGTCGAAACGTTGGGCAGTGACGTTATATTTCTCTGTGATTCGATCGAAACCTTTCTACTAGTCATTAATTATAACTGTTGTTAAAATAAAAGCCCCTGAAGAGGACATTGTTTAGATGTCGAAACGTTGGGCAGTGACGTTATATTTCTCTGTGATTCGATCGAAACCTTTCTACTAGTCATTAATTATAACTGTTGTTAAAATAAAAGCCCCTGAAGAGGACATTGTTTAGATGTCGAAACGTTGGGCAGTGACGTTATATTTCTCTGTGATTCGATCGAAACCTTTCTACTAGTCATTAATTATAACTGTTGTTAAAATAAAAGTCCCTGAAGAGGACATTGTTTAGATGTCGAAACGTTGGGCAGTGACGTTATATTTCTCTGTGATTCGATCGAAACCTTTCTACTAGTCATTAATTATAACTGTTGTTAAAATAAAAGCCCCTGAAGAGGACATTGTTTAGATGTCGAAACGTTGGGCAGTGACGTTATATTTCTCTGTGATTCGATCGAAACCTTTCTACTAGTCATTAATTATAACTGTTGTTAAAATAAAAGTCCCTGAAGAGGACATTGTTTAGATGTCGAAACGTTGGGCAGTGACGTTATATTTCTCTGTGATTCGATCGAAACCTTTCTACTAGTCATTAATTATAACTGTTGTTAAAATAAAAGTCCCTGAAGAGGACATTGTTTAGATGTCGAAACGTTGGGCAGTGACGTTATATTTCTCTGTGATTCGATCGAAACCTTTCTACTAGTCATTAATTATAACTGTTGTTAAAATAAAAGCCCCTGAAGAGGACATTGTTTAGATGTCGAAACGTTGGGCAGTGACGTTATATTTCTCTGTGATTCGATCGAAACCTTTCTACTAGTCATTAATTATAACTGTTGTTAAAATAAAAGCCCCTGAAGAGGACATTGTTTAGATGTCGAAACGTTGGGCAGTGATGTTATATTTCTCTGTGATTCGATCGAAACCTTTCTACTAGTCATTAATTATAACTGTTGTTAAAATAAAAGCCCCTGAAGAGGACATTGTTTAGATGTCGAAACGTTGGGCAGTGATGTTATATTTCTCTGTGATTCGATCGAAACCTTTCTACTAGTCATTAATTATAACTGTTGTTAAAATAAAAGCCCCTGAAGAGGACATTGTTTAGATGTCGAAACGTTGGGCAGTGACGTTATATTTCTCTGTGATTCGATCGAAACCTTTCTACTAGTCATTAATTATAACTGTTGTTAAAATAAAAGTCCCTGAAGAGGACATTGTTTAGATGTCGAAACGTTGGGCAGTGACGTTATATTTCTCTGTGATTCGATCGAAACCTTTCTACTAGTCATTAATTATAACTGTTGTTAAAATAAAAGCCCCTGAAGAGGACATTGTTTAGATGTCGAAACGTTGGGCAGTGACGTTATATTTCTCTGTGATTCGATCGAAACCTTTCTACTAGTCATTAATTATAACTTTTGTTAAAATAAAAGCCCCTGAAGAGGACATTGTTTAGATGTCGAAACGTTGGGCAGTGACGTTATATTTCTCTGTGATTCGATCGAAACCTTTCTACTAGTCATTAATTATAACTGTTGTTAAAATAAAAGCCCCTGAAGAGGACATTGTTTAGATGTCGAAACGTTGGGCAGTGATGTTATATTTCTCTGTGATTCGATCGAAACCTTTCTACTAGTCATTAATTATAACTGTTGTTAAAATATCCTGCAAAACTTAATTTATAATTAATATTAAATCTCAGGTTGTAACTTATATCATCAATGCCTTCATAGAATGCCCTGTCGTACCACTCAATACAGCACCTGAAACCTGTCATGCCTCTCAATTCAATCCCTGGAACCTGTCATGCCTCTCTATACAGCACCTGGAACCTGTCATATCTCTCTATTCAGTCCGTGGAACCAGACATACCACTCAATACAGCGCCCGGAACCTGTCGTACCTCTCTATACAGCACCTGAAACTTGTCATGCCTCTCTATTCAGTCCGTGGAACCAGACATACCACTCAATACAGCGCCCGGAACCTGTCGTACCTCTCTATACAGCACCTGGAACCTGTCATATCTCTCTATTCAGTCCGTGGAACCAGACATACCACTCAATACAGCGCCCGGAACCTGTCGTACCTCTCTATACAGCACCTGAAACTTGTCATGCCTCTCTATTCAGTCCCTGAAACCTGTCATGCCTCTCTATTCAGTCCCTGAAACCTGTCATGCCTCTCTATTCAGTCCCTGAAACCTGTCGTAACTGTTTAAGGAGCCCTGGAACCTATCGTGCCTCTCTATATAGCCCCTGGTACTCATCGTCCCTCTCAATGCTGCCCCTGGAACCCATCATCCTTCTGGAATCCGTCGCCCTCTCTATGCATCTCCTGGAACCCGTCGTGCTTCTCTATACACGCCTGCGACCTATCGTAACTCTCTATACAGAATCTGGAACACGTCGTACATCTCTATACCCCTGGAATCTGTCGTAACTCTCTATATAGCCTCTGGAATCTGGCGTCACTTTCTATACAGCCTCTGGAACCTGTTGTAACTCTCTATAAAGTCCTTGGAACTTGCCTTACTTCTTTATAGAGCCTCTCGAGCCTGTCTTACCTCTTTATAGCGGCCCTTTTCAGTATTAAGAACCAAAAACAGGACGTTCCGCAGATGGTGAACAAGATAGGACCTTTTGGAAATAGAGAAACACAAAAGCAACCTTTCTATGAAGTGGGATAAATGTAATCAATGAGCATTTACATAACATCGCGAAGATAACGGCCATATCGCAGTCACCGAACAGACGCGTAAATAATGCCATTGGCGATCGCACAGTATATATGCTCCTACCGGGTGAAACTGTGCAACCAGAAACGTATAAAGTAAGATTGGATCATCGTAAAACGATATATCCAAATATCAAAATATCGTGGTTGGATGGAGTTACTTTTCATCGATTTTGTCAGAAACATCGATATTTCGATATAATATGAAACATCAGATTTCGAGCCGAATGTGAGAGTAGCTAAAAGCATTTGGCAGTGTGATATGTGAGAGTAAACGCACTTGGCAGTGTGGTATGTAAAAGCAAAAGCATTCGGCAGCGTGGTATGTGAGAGTAAACGCACTCGGCAGTGTGGTATGTGAAAGCAAAAGCATTCGGCAGCGTAGTATGTAAAATCAAAACCATTCGGCAGTGTGGTATGTGAAAGCAAAAGCATTCGGCAGTGTGGTATGTGAAAGTAAAAGCATTCGGCAGTGTGGTATGTGAAAGCAAAAGCATTTGGCAGTGTGGTATGTGAAAGCAAAAGCATACGGCAGTGTGGTATGTAAAAGGAAAAGAATTCGGCAGTGTGGTATGTGAAAGCAAAACATGCGGCAGTGTGGTATGTGAAAGCAAACGCATTCGACTGCGAAGTATGCAAAAGCAAAAGCATTCGGCAGTGTGTTATGTAAAAGCAAAATAATTCGGCAGCGTGGTATGTAAAAGCAAAAGCGTTGGGAAGCGTGGTATGTGAAAGCAAAAGCATTCGGCAGCGTGGTATGTGAAAGCAAAAGCATGTGGTAGTGAGGTATGTGAAATCAAAAGCATTCGGGGGCGTGGTATGTAAAAACAAAAGCGTTTGGCAGCGTGGTATGTGAAATCAAAGCATTCGGCAGCGTGGTTTGTGAAAGCAAAAGCATTCGGCAGTGAGGTATCTGAAAGCAAAAGCATTCACCAGCGTGGTATGTAAAAGGAAAACATTTGGCAGCATGTATGAGGAAGCAAAAGCATTCAGCAGCGTGGTATGTGAAACCAAAAGAATTCGGCAGTTAGGTATGTGAAATTAAAAGCATTCGGCAGCGTGATATGTGAAAACAAAAGCATTCTGCAGTGAGCTATGTAAAAGCGAAAGCAGTCGCTAGTGAGGTATGAGAAAGTAAAAGCATTCGGCAGTGTAGTATATGAAAGCAAAAGCATTCGGCAGTGTGGTATGTGAAAGCAAAAGTATTTGGCAGTGAGGTATGTGAAAGCAAAAGCATTTGGCAGTGAGGTATGTGAAAGCAAAAGCATTCGGAAGTGTAGTATGCGAAAAGTAAAAGCATTCGGCAGTGTGGTATACAACAACAAAAGCATTCGGCAGTGTGGTATGTGACAGCAAAACCATTTGGCATTGAGGTATGTGAAAGCAAAAGCGTTCGGCAGTGTGGTATGTGAAAACAAAAGCATTCGGCAGTGTGGTATGTGAAAGCAAAAGCATTCGGCAGTGAGGTATGTGAAAGCAAAAGCATTCGGCAGCGTGGTATGTGAGAGCAGAAGAATTCGGCAGTGTGGTATGTGGAAGCAATAACATTCGGCAGCGTAGTATGTGAGAGTAAACGCACTCGGCAGTGTGGTATGTGAAAGCAAAAGCATTCGGCAGCGTAGTATGTAAAATCAAAAGCATTCGGCAGCGTGGTATGTGAGAGCAGAAGAATTCGGCAGTGTGGTATGTGAAAGTAAAAGCATTCGGCAGTGTGGTATGTGAAAGCAAAAGCATTTGGCAGTGTGGTATGTGAAAGCAAAAGCATACGGCAGTGTGGTATGTAAAAGCAAAAGAATTCGGCAGTGCGGTATGTGAAAGCAAAAGCATTCGGCAGTGTGGTATGTGAAAGCAAAAGCATTCGGCAGTGAGGTATGTGAAAGCAAAACGAGGTAAGATGTTGAAACGAAAAGTGGTGACAAGGAGTATCTAAGTAGATAGGACAAAACTAGCCTTAGTTGTGCTTACTGCTGATATTCAGATGAAGTGATCGTATGCTGAGACATGAAAACGATCGAGGGCTAATCTAGAGTATGTGTAGTTAAATATTCTCCTACAGACAAAAATGTGTTGAATAATTTATATATCACTAAATAGTGTTTATTGTTATTATTATTACTGTTAAATTTGGTGACGTAAGACACGCAGATAATGTAGCTTTTACGAGGCTACAGAGTTCACATAGATGCTAAACGAAGTACATTGTACGACGGCTCTAACTCACAGTGCTGGCATTAACATACAGCTTAATGGTCAGCTAAGTGAATCAGGCGGACACGAGGCTGACACAAAGCATACAGTTCCACTCAATTGAATTTAAGTGGAGTTCAATTGTAGTACAGAGAGGCCGGTCCGACTCGATTCTTTGCCAATTAGACGATGAAAAGCTTTCAATTAAATACTCAACTCGTCACGACAAGTCTCCAAGATGATTAATGCACGGTGACCGTGACGTGTATATCTTTCCCCTACTTTGGTTTTATCTGATAGTGTGAGCGCGCGCGCATGTGTAGGTTTGTATTTGTATCCATCATTATTCATAGGCTGCGGTATTTAAAATAACTTTTTCCTTAATTACGAACTATTTTTTAGCGACAACATGTAAAAACGAAGAAAATATTATACTGATACAAGTAACACCAAAATATTCCATATAACAAAAAAGGCCATTAAAATAACGCGGAATGTTTAAATAACGTAAACCCACTACAAATCTGCAAGAGGTAATAATTAATAAACTTCAAGATATTAAATACAAATTAGTAAATTCTAAATTATTAAATTAAAAATTAGCAAATGCAAAATAAGTAAACGTAAAATTAGTAATTCGAACTTAATAAACAAAAAAACCAAGATGTCAATAAATATAGAATTAAGAAATATACAATAAAATAACAGAAAATTAGCCAATTGTATATTTATCAGACATAAGATTAGTAAACAAAATTAATAGGCCTATATGCAAAATTAGTGAATTCAAAGTAGTAAAATTAAAATTAGCAAAACGTAACATGATTAAATCAAAAATAATAAACAGAAAAATGACAACGCAAGTAAACGCAAAATTATTAAACCTAAAATTAGCTTACAGAAATTAAGTACATTTAAAACTATCAAACGTAAAATTAATTTTAAAAAATGTTGTAGTAAATGCAAAATTAATATATTTAAATTAGTAAACATAAATTTAGTAAATTCAAAATTAGTAGACGTAAAATGAGCAAATTTAAGGTTAGTAAATATTGATCAGTAAATGCAAAAATAGTAAACAAAATTAGCAAACACAAACTTAGTAAATGTAATATTAGTATATTGCAGATTAGTAAATGTAAAACTAGTAAACTCAAAATTAGAAAATTCAAAATTAGTAAACGTAAAATTAGCAAATATCAAATTAGTGAACTTGGAATTAGCAAAATTGAAATTAACAAACGTAAAATTAGTGAAAATAAAATTGGTAAATGTAAAATTAGTATAGATAATCTTACGAGACTTAAAATTAGTAAACGTAAAATTAGCAAATGTTAAATTAGTAAATATAAAATCAGTAAAAGAAAAAAATACTAAACAAAATTAGCAATCACTAAATTAGTAAAATGAGTCAAATAGGTAAATATAAAATTAGTAAAAGCGAAAATAGTAACCATAACATTAATAAAAGTAAAACTAATAAATATAATATTAGTAAATGTAAGATCGGTAAGGCAAGGTTAGGAAACGTAAACACGTATTATTAGTGGTCGCAGTGTAATTGAGGAAATGTGCGCACTTCAGTGCCACTGGCATTAGCATGTTGCTGTATCTCTGCCTAATGTCACGCTATGGAAGATAGACTACACACCTGAATGACGTTTTCGGCCACATTCACCAGACATGACACTCAGATAATATCTTCACTAAGGGGGTACTCGATAGTGACTAATTATTTCTTCGTTCTAACCTACCGGTCACAATATTTACTAAATCTACTGAAATAAATAGCTCAAACAAAAGTTTCTTTTTTATGTGCCTTAAAATATGGATAGTTAAGTACCTTTAATAAATTTCTTAAAAAGTGGACATAGTTCTAAGGGTAATGTATGCATTTCTAACTCAAGCGAACCTATTAGAACCGATTTAAACTATGACGACTGTAATAAAAATTTCTTGAAACTAAATTGAACCTAACAAGTGCCACCCCCGAGATAGGATGACCTCCACCCCCAGTTGACATACCTTCTACATACTATTTATTACAACTTCGCATCAGTTGGTGTTGCTTGAAATATTTGCGAACTAAAACCGCCAAACACTGAGCTATAGCTTTTGGGTTTTGATATTCCAGGGGCACTGGGATCTAAGACATAACCTCAACTTGATATATTACAAATTAAATGCTGTATTACACTTACATAACATTTTCCTGATTCTGAAATCCATCTGCATCGGATCATCTAGGAATGGGAGATATATTGAGTCTAGAATGATGTTATCTGTCTTGTGAATCGCTCGGCTACCTGGGCAGGTCCAGACGCATCTTATCGCCCGCAACTGTTTCCTTAATGATTTACCTACTAGCATTCCTACATAAATAGTTTTTTCACGGTAATAATAATTTCAAAATTTCTATCGAATATTTGAACAATACGATACCAAAAAAGACATAATTTGGTAAATTTATGATTGTTACTGCAAATACAAAGTATACATCTTCAAACGTTTTATTTCCAACAAATGTTGGCGCGTTTGGTGTAGTTCTTCTCATGTACTATAGGGGTATTATAATTAGGGCGTAAAAATGGATTTACTTAGTAGAGATGCTGGTAGGTGTCTTGCATGGATGCCAGACATAGCTATACCCTTACTAAAAACTTCATCCTCTGTTGCAACGATTCTTGCATGGATGCAAGGCATAGCTATACCCTCACTAAAACCTTCATCCTCTGTTGCAACGATTCTTGAATGGATGCCAGACATAGCTATACCCTCACTAAAACCTTCATCCTCTGTTGCAACGATTCTTGCATGGATGCAAGGCATAGCTATACCCTCACTAAAACCTTCATCCTCTGTTGCAACGATTCTTGAATGGATGCCAGACATAGCTATACCCTCACTAAAACCTTCATCCTCCGTTGCAACAATTCTTGCATGGATGCCAGACATTTCTATACCCTTACTAAAACCTTCATCCTCTGTTGCAACAATTCTTGCATGGATGCAAGGCATAGCTATACCTTCACTAAAACCTTCATCCTCTGTTGCAACGATTCTTGCATGGATGCCAGACATAGCTATACTCTCACTAAAACCTTCATCCTCCGTTGCAACAATTCTTGCATGGATGCCAGACATAGCTAAACCCGCACTAAAACTTTCATCCTCCGTTGCAACAATTCTTGCATGGATGCCAGACATAGCTATACCCTCACTAAAACCTTCATCCTTCGTTGCAACAATTCTTGCATGGATGCAAGCCATAACTATACTCTCACTAAAACCTTCATCCTCTGTTGCAACAATTCTTGCATGGATGCCAGACATAGCTATACCCTCACTAAAACCTTCATCCTTCGTTGCAACAATTCTTGCATGGATGCAAGGCATAGCTATACCCTCACTAAAACCTTCATCCTCTGTTGTAACAATTCTTGCATGGATGCCAAACATAGCTATACTCTCACTAAAACCTTCATCCTCCGTTGCAACAATTCTTGCATGGATGCCAGACATAGCTATACTCTCACTAAAACCTTCATCCTTCGTTGCAACAATTCTTGCATGGATGCCAGACATAGCTATACCCGCACTAAAACTTTCATCCTCTGTTGCAACAATTCTTGCATGGATGCCAGACATAGCTATACCCGCACTAAAACTTTCATCCTCTGTTGCAACGATTCTTGCATGGATGCCAGACATAGCTATACTCTCACTAAAACTTTCATCCTCCGTTGCAACAATTCTTGCATGGATGCAAGGCATAGCTATACCCTCACTAAACCTTCATCCTCCGTTGCAACGATTCTTGCATGGATGCAAGGCATAGCTATACCCTCACTAAAACCTTCATCCTCTGTTGCAACAATTCTTGCATGGATGCAAGCCATAGCTATACTCTCACTAAAACCTTCATCCTCTGTTGCAACAATTCTTGCATGGATGCAAGGCATAGCGATACCCTCACTAAAACCTTCATCCTCCGTTGCAACAATTCTTGCATGGATGCCAGACATAGCTATACTCTCACTAAAACCTTCATCCTCTGTTGCAACAATTCTTGCATGGATGCCAGACATAGCTATACTCTCACTAAAACCTTCATCCTCTGTTGCAACAATTCTTGCATGGATGCCAGACATAGCTATACTCTCACTAAAACCTTCATCCTCTGTTGCAACAATTCTTGCATGGATGCAAGGCATAGCTATACCCTCACTAAAACCTTCATCCTCCGTTGCAACAATTCTTGCATGGATGCAAGGCATAGCTATACCCTCACTAAAACCTTCATCCTCCGTTGCAACAATTCTTGCATGGATGCCAGACATAGCTATACCCGCACTAAAACTTTCATCCTCCGTTGCAACAATTCTTGCATGGATGCCAGACATAGCTATACTCTCACTAAAACCTTCATCCTCTGTTGCAACAATTCTTGCATGGATGCAAGGCATAGCTATACTCTCACTAAAACCTTCATCCTCTGTTGCAACAATTCTTGCATGGATGCAAGGCATAGCTATACCCTCACTAAAACCTTCATCCTCCGTTGCAACAATTCTTGCATGGATGCCAGACATAGCTATACTCTCACTAAAACCTTCATCCTCTGTTGCAACAATTCTTGCATGGATGCCAGACATAGCTATACTCTCACTAAAACCTTCATCCTCTGTTGCAACAATTCTTGCATGGATGCCAGACATAGCTATACTCTCACTAAAACCTTCATCCTCTGTTGCAACAATTCTTGCATGGATGCAAGGCATAGCTATACCCTCACTAAAACCTTCATCCTCCGTTGCAACGATTCTTGCATGGATGCCAGACATTTCTATACCCTTACTAAAACCTTCATCCTCTGTTGCGACGATTCTTGCATGGATGCAAGGCATAGCTATACCCTCACTAAAACCTTCATCCTCCGTTGCAACGACTCTTGCATGGATGCCAGACATTTCTATACCCGCACTAAAACTTTCATCCTCTGTTGCAACGATTCTTGCATGGATGCAAGGCATAGCTATACCCTCACTAAAACCTTCATCCTCCGTTGCAACGATTCTTGCATGGATGCCAGACATTTCTATACCCTTACTAAAACCTTCATCCTCTGTTGCAACAATTCTTGCATGGATGCAAGGCATTTCTATACCCTTACTAAAACTTTCATCCTCTGTTGCAACGATTCTTGCATGGATGCCAGACATAGCTATACCCTCACTAAAACCTTCATCCTCTGTTGCAACGATCCTTGCATGCATGCCAGACATAGCTATACCCTCACTAAAACCTTCATCCTGTGTTGCAACGATTCTTGCATGGATGCCAGACATAGATATACCCTCACTAAAACCTTCATCCTCCGTTGCAACAATTCTTGCATGGATGCAAAGCATAGCTATACCCTCACTAAAACCTTCATCCTCCGTTGCAACAATTCTTGCATGGATGCAAGGCATAGCTATACCCTCACTAAAACCTTCATCCTCCGTTGCAACAATTCTTGCATGGATGCAAGGCATAGCTATACCCTCACTAAAACCTTCATCCTCCGTTGCAACAATTCTTGCAAGGATGCAAGGCATAGCTATACCCTCACTAAAACCTTCATCCTCCGTTGCAACAATTCTTGCATGGATGCAAGGCATAGCTATACTCTCACTAAAACCTTCATCCTCTGTTGCAACAATTCTTGCATGGATGCAAGGCATAGCTATACCCTCACTAAAACCTTCATCCTCTGTTGTAACAATTCTTGCATGGATGCCAGACATAGCTATACTCTCAATAAAACCTTCATCCTCCGTTGCAACAATTCTTGCATGGATGCCAAACATAGCTATACCCGCACTAAAACTTTCATCCTCCGTTGCAACAATTCTTGCATGGATGCCAGACATTTCTATACCCTTACTAAAACCTTCATCCTCTGTTGCAACGATTCTTGCATGGATGCAAGGCATAGCTATACCCTCACTAAAACCTTCATCCTCCGTTGCAACGATTCTTGCATGGATGCCAGACATTTCTATACCCGCACTAAAACTTTCATCCTCTGTTGCAACGATTCTTGCATGGATGCAAGGCATAGCTATACCCTCACTAAAACCTTCATCCTCCGTTGCAACGATTCTTGCATGGATGCCAGACATTTCTATACCCTTACTAAAACCTTCATCCTCTGTTGCAACAATTCTTGCATGGATGCAAGGCATAGCTATATCCGCACTAAAACTTTCATCCTCTGTTGCAACGATTCTTGAATGGATGCCAGACATAGCTATACCCTCACTAAAACCTTCATCCTCTGTTGCAACGATCCTTGCATGCATGCCAGACATAGCTATACCCTCACTAAAACTTTCATCCTCCGTTGCAACAATTCTTGCATGGATGCCAGACATAGCTATACCCGCACTAAAACTTTCATCCTCTGTTGCAACGATTCTTGCATGGATGCAAGGCATAGCTATACCCTCACTAAAACCTTCATCCTCTGTTGCAACGATTCTTGCATGGATGCCAGACATAGCTATACCCTCACTAAAACCTTCATCTTCTGTTGCAACGATTCTTGCATGGATGCCAGACATAGCTATACCCTCACTAAAACCTTCATCCTCTGTTGCAACGATTCTTGCATGGATGCGAGACATAGCTATACCTTCACTAAAACCTTCATCCTCTGTTGCAACGATTCTTGCATGGATGCCAGACATAGCTATACCCTCACTAAAACCTTCATCCTCTGTTGCAACGATTCTTGCTTGGATGCGAGACATAGCTATACCTTCACTAAAACCTTCATCCTCTGTTGCAACGATTCTTGCTTGGATGCGAGACATAGCTTTACCCTCACTAAAACCTTCATCCTCTGTTGCAACGATTCTTGCATGGATGCCAGACATAGCTATACCCTCACTAAAACCTTCATCCTCTGTTGCAACGATTCTTGCATGGATGCCAGACATAGCTATACCCTCACTAAAACCTTCATCCTCTGTTTCAACGATTCTTGCATGGATGCGAGACATAGCTTTACCCTCACTAAAACCTTCATCCTCTGTTGCAACGATTCTTGCTTGGATGCCAGACATAGCTAAACCAAACGAAGTTACACATGTTGATGACTTTCAGACACTGTACACATAATAATATTGTAACCACTTGAATGTCCACAAGCTTTACTTGAAGCAATATAATGTTTGCCTTCCCTCGTGACAGTTACATTGAT